>CM031237.1:75936093-76617574 GCA_018340775.1 Taxus wallichiana var. yunnanensis | reverse complement strand
GGCTTTATTTTACCGAATATGATCGACCATCAATATGCGAAGTCTACAAGTGGATATCAGATCGTGATTTATTTCGAGGTCTTCTACAAAGCTGATCCATGCGAGAAGCTTCCGATAAAGTATTGACTGTATAGGCGTCGGCCCTTTCCGAGGGAGCAATATTTATAGTAAAGTAGATATGATTTTAAGTGCATAGTCGTCTTCTGAGAAGCAGTCTATATATAATAAAGAAGTGATTAATTTGGCATATAGCTGTCCCTTCGAGGGAGCACTATATTTAAGGTAGATAGCTAGATGTCCTTTCTAAGACGTGAAGCATCTAGTTTTGTAGGAAGTTTGACTCAAGAAAATCCCATAAGAATACGGCTTATTTTAAATATTTTGAAGTCATGGACTAGACTAAAAAGGGAAGGCATTGCTGAGGTGAAGTGAGAATCAAACTATGTGAGCTTGATTTTTATTATGAGGTGTAGGAAACAAAGTGTATGTGGTGGTAAGTGAGCTCAAGGGATGAGCGGCAGGTAGATAAGAAGTGATATAACACTAAATTCAACAGTAGAATGGTCGAAGATGCAAGGCATTAAGGGGTTCAGGCTCAGGTTTACCATTAAGCGAAGCTAAACGATAAGTGCCTGATCCATAAGTGTGAGTGATTATATAAGGCCCAATCCAATTAGGAGCAAATTTTCCACATTTACTCTTTTCCAGTTTGGTTACATGTTGATTCTCTTTGAGGACAAGATCACCAACCTTAAAGGTACGCTCATGAAGTCACTTACCATAAGCACGCTTGATACATTTTTGATAGATTTGAAGGTGATCGAGAGTCAGAAGCGGCGTCGTCAAGAAGCTCATTAGGCTAACTGGCTCTTGGCATGAAATCATCGTTGGTGAGAATATCCTAAAGAGATATTCTAGCTGGAGGGTATTTGTACTTCGAGAGGCGAGGACAGCCTCGGTTCCATATACCAAAGAAAAGGTGTGGCATTAGTGGAGTACGAATGCTAGTAACTGATAAGCCCAAAGAAGGCAAAGGGAATGTGATCGTGCCAATTTCTTCCGGATTCATTGACAACTTTCATGAGGATTTTGGTTAGGGTTTTATTAGAAGATTCACTGGCCATTGGCTGCGGATAGTAGGGTGATGAGAAACTAAGTTTGATACCAAAGTTGTCACAAAGGTCTTGTAACAACTTGTTTTTAAAAAAGATTTACCATTATCTGTTATTAAAGCGATGAGGAATACCAAAACGAGATAATGTGATGGTTAATGAATTCGACAATTTTTCTTTTTGATTGAAATGAGTGGAATGGCCTCCACCCATTTTGTGTAATATTCGGTCATTTGTGATTATCGAGCGGTGACGTTGTGAAGAGGTCGGGTGAATCTCACCAATAAGGTCTAAACCCCATTGTGAGAAAGGCCAAAGATCTCGTGCGCACTGTAGTGGGTGGCTTGGAGTATGTTGAAGGTTGGCATGTTGTTGTTGACATAACACAACGCTTTAACATATTAAATGTAGCGTTATTAGTAGGCCAATAATAACCTAGGGCGAAGGATTCGTTTAGCCACAGCAAGGCCACTAAAATGTCCACCACAAATCCCATCGTGTACTTGTTGGATGGTATAGGTGACCTCCGCGCCTTAGTTAGGCGTGAAGGGAGGATGCCATCAAAGCCACGTTTATAAAGGAGTCCTCCCATGACAACATAACAAGAAACACTTTTAAGAAAAGCACGTTTGCTGTTACTAGTAAGGTTAGGTGGGAGAGCACGAGAGGTTGTAAGGTAGTCATGGAATTGGTGGTACCGGGTATCCCGCGAATTAGTAGACACATATTTATCATACAAACTACCTGTAATGAATAGGATGGGGCAAAAAGTTGTTGGACCAAGACGAATAATCAGAGTCGAGTTGATGAAAGCTGGAATTTGCGAGGCTAAGCAAGCCATAGTATCCATGCAAATTTGTTAGTGGAGCGGGAATGGTTTGGATAGAATAGTGAGTAACCTAAGGCTAAGTGAATCCACGTGAGTGTTTGTACTTTTAAGTTCCTCATTTTTGCATTGGTAGATGCCCCATAAGCGATTGACTACCAATTCGAGAGTCGCCAAAAATATTGATAGATTTGATACCTAAGTGCACCAAGCAACTTGGAGACCAGAACAAGGGCCTCGTATTCGTTGTATTATTAGTGCGGAAATCAAGCCGGAATGAAAGAGCGTAGGTTCAAATGTCAAGAGGGATGAGAACAACGCCGGCTCCTCCGTCACGCTGGCATTTAGATCCATTGAAGAAGAGGTCATTTGATACGACTCTTCCCGAGTGAAAAGAGTGGCGATGAGTTCACAAGGGAAATTAAAATTGGTGAATTGTTCCCGGGTAAAGGGCCTCCAAGTTGGTCCGCAAGAGTTTGTCCTTTGATTGACTTATGTTGTATAAACTCAAGGTCGAGGTGCGAGGAACATAAGCATCGATTGAAGCGTGCGTTGGTTTAGATGTGGTTTGGCGTACATATAATGAATGGGGTCAGTGTTGGTTGACAAAAGTTTTGTGATTCAGGAGGTAATGTCGGAGTTTGGTGGCTACGAATGATAGGGATAGGCACAATTTTTCTACATGTGTATACCTAGTCTCGTAATCCACGAGGGTACGACTTATATAATAAACGGCTGTTCTCGGCGTGCGAGTCCCGATGTGCAGCATAAGCTCCTATAGCATGGTCACATGGCGGAAAGATAAAGGTAGAAAGGCGATGGTCGTCCGGGGTGGGATAAGCACGGGTGGCGTGCAAGAGATAGGATTTGAGAGCTTCAAAGGCTTGGTGACACTCTTCACTCCATTGAAAGGTAATGTATTTTTAAGAAGGTGATGAAAGGGTGACATCGATCCGAGAGTTGGGAGATGAAACGCCGGATGGATTGAAGTTTACCCTGCAAACTACGCTTGATTGTTTGAGGTTTTGGGTGGGGAAATTTCTAGGATAGCTTTTACTTTAGATGGATCGACCTCAATGCCACGCAAAGAGACGATAAAGCCAAGAATTTTTCCTCGAAAGAACACCAAAGACACATTTCTTTGGTGAAGTTTGAATGAATATTGCAATGTATGTGATCGAAAATAATGGTTAAAACATCGAGATGTTCACTGCGATGTTTAGATTTGCCAAGAAGATAATTGACATAATCCTCAAGGATAGTGTGCATAATGTCATGAAAAATGTAAGTCATAGCCAGCGATAGGTAGCACCAGCATTCTTAAGGCCAAACGGCATGACACGATAATGAAGGTTCCCAAGGAGTTATGAAAGCGGTTTTATGTTGATCGGTGAAGTGCAACCAGAATTTGGTCAGTATCTCCGAAAAGCCATCCATGAGAGAAAGCATTTCATGGCCTCATGGTGAGATCAACAAGTTGATCAATACTTGGGAGGGGGAAGTCATCCTTGGGGGCAAGCGAGGTTAAGGTCTCGGAAATGCGTGCATATCCGAAGTCCCCCCGTCACGCTTTAGTGATGTGGGCACTTATGTTAGAAATCCATTGAGGATAGTGAATAACAGCAAGATGAAGGAAAGAAAGAAGTCGTTGAAGCTCTTCTTTGACTAAGTGGGCAATGCGTGGATGCATTTTCTCGGCTTTTGTTTGACTGGGTTTAGAATAGGGGTTTAGGGGGTGATGTTATGGACGGAAATGGTAGGATCAATTCTGGCATGTCGGCGTAGGACAAGCGAAAGCTTGGTTGCAGTACTGAGAGAAAGGTAGTAAAAAGCGGCTTGTTTACGATGTGTTAAGGGATTGTCCGATCTTCACAATGTGTGGATCCTCCTCCGTGTGGATGTTGATTTCGATAGTCGACTCATTCAACATGGTTTGAGTTTCCGATGGTAAGGTGCGTTGAATATAGGAGTCGCCTACCCCAAGGTAAGTGAGGATGGAGTCATCATCCCGGCACTCAACAACATTAATCAAAGGCGAATCCTCTTCGATCATGTCCGGATACTGAGAAGGGGAAGAGAAGATGGGTCCTCATTATCATGTTGATAAGTGAGAGGACCTATGAAGATAGCATTTATGAAAAAAGTTAGGAGGGATAGATTCAGGGTCCATTGATTCTATGGGTGATGATGGCAAAGTGGGTGATGATGGTTTGGTAGGGGTGACATCGTCTTCTTCCGGATACGGTGACACACGAGGTGTCTCTGTGTAGGTGTTTCAGAAAACCGAGACCGCTGCGATCATTGTGTTTGCGTGTAGTCACGGGAATGAGTGTATGTCGGCCTTGTTCATAAAGACCAAAACCAAAGCCTTTCCAAGCACTGAGTCAAGAAGGTGAGGCGAAGCGATGATTTGTCAAGTATTGAAAATCAGATTGGAAAGGAACCACACCAAGAGGGGTTCGGGGTAATGGAGGATGCGTCAACACCCCCATATGCTAGGTTGGTGCGTGCAATGGGGTGGTCGTAAGAGATTACTTCCCCACACGACGGTCATAGGTAGGATGTGCATGTACTGTTTGTACTCTGTGGGGTATGGAAAGAACTAACGTTATATAGGTGATACTCCCAAGCGTAAGGCGTTGAAAAACATCTACTAAGGGGTCCGCGGTTGGGATGTTAGGCTGCGAGAAGGGAAGTGGTTTTGCGCACGGTGGTTTCATCGAGTTGAAGGCATAGGTGCGGTTGAGGTGGATGGTTGAGGTACATTTGAAGAGGACGGTTGGGTTGAATGAATGGGTGTCTTGATTGGTACCAAGCACATCGTTAGGCGGTATAACATATTGCGGAGGTTTTAAAGGGGGAAGATCAGCTTTTACGGTGTAGGACTTCCCTCGTACTCAAATTTTATGCATCTATGTAATGTTGAGGGAACACATCCCATAGCCCGGATCCAAGGGCAACCTAGCAATATGTTATATTGGAACTCTCCTTCAAGGACATAGAAGAGTTCGGGAAAAGTACATGGTCCTACCCGAATGTTGAGGATCACGGTGCCTAAGGTAGAGGTAATAAGCGTCATTGAATGACCGCAACATGATGGGATTGGCACACATGTAGCTAGAAGGATATTCATTTGTTGGAAGGCTTTTGAAGAGATGATGTTTAGGCTAACACCCATCAATCATAACATGACGTACCCGAATGTCCGGACGTAAGGCCCTGAGATGAAAAGGGCGGGTCGGGGATCTCTACATACCAAAGTCAACAATTTCATCTTGAGGCCGATCGCATGCTTGTTGTGCGAGAGCAGAAGTGGTTGGGCAGTGGGTTGTTTGGTGAGAGAAGCAACATGATTGGGTGTTAGAATGGAGGCAACAGGCAGGGTTTCATTAGGTAAGACCTCGATCCCTTGAAGAATTTCAACGAGAGCTTGTCGATGAGATTCAGAAGTTTGAATGAGATCATATAGTGTCATTTTACGGGCGATTGGTGAAGCTGTTTGATCATGGCTCGATGGGCAACTCCATTAGAGACGGGGTAAGCGGGTCCACGAATAACCACTTTGGGTGGTGGTGCAATCGGGATGTTGGATGGAGAAAGAGAGGACGCATGTGTGCTTTCTTTCGCTTTCTCGTTGTTTTTATGCGCTCGAGTAGCAACACTAATCATATTAATCTCGTAGACTCGAGATGAGGAAGATGGTTGGAATAAATCATGGTCTTGAGGTGGGGTTGTAATAATGATAGATCTTGGTGAGGCGGGACAGATGGTATAGTAGAGGGATTTGAAGCTAAAGGTCTCTCCCTTCGTAAGTTGTTTTTCTTAACCTTTGTATGCGGGAGAGGTATTTGACGAAGGATGGTTTTAAAGCTTTGCATCCCTCCACATCATGTCTGGTGTGCGGTGATAGGCGCAGATTTTAGACTCATCATAACGTATAGGTCAAGGTTTAGGCGGGTCATAAGGTCTCAAGTGGGGGTAGGGAAATGGTCGCATTCTCCACCAACATAGCAAGGATTTTGGCGTAAGATCCTTTGAGTGGGTCAAAATCGGAGGAGGATGAGGGTATTGGTTGTGTGGGTTTTGGTAATGTTTGGGCGTGGTTGGTTCGATGCGGGTGGTGGTTTAGCCGAGGGGTGTTGACACATGGTTTTCACTAAACGTGGTTTCTTTGGCGTGTGAAGCTATATTTATTTGGTTAGATGATGAGGCTACGAGATGATGTGGTGGCGGAAACAACCACGGAGAAAGGAGTGACGAGAAAATAAATCCTTTGATGATGGAGTTCGTTTAGAGTTGATAGGTGGACGGGATACGCGGGGTGACGGTGTTGCTTTATACCCTTGGATTTCTATATGGGTGCGTAAGGCGTAGGTTTCTTTAAAGAAAACGTAGGAGGTATGATATATTGATGTAAGGTAGAGAGATGGGGTCCCAATATGGAAGGTAGGTGTGACGATGATGGTTTTAGTTGTGATAGAGGCATAGGTTGAGGAGATTGAGTCAATGTCTCCTAATGGGGTGGACGGCTTTATTTTTATATAAATCAAGCCACTTAGGTGGGTGCGTTAGACTAGGTATGGGTGAGGTCCCAGCGTAGGGAAGATTTAGTTAAGTTAATAGAAGTGGACGGGGCATTTGGTAGAGGTGAGGGGTGAAGGTGAGAACATGGGCATTTTAAGCACAGCCAAACACTTCGGGTATATGGTGGAGGCCTCGGGATCGGTCATTTGCATTTGAGTAGAATACGGCGTACTCAAACGTTCCCATAGGACCTATCTATCTTACGTGGAATGACAGTCCTCACGTGTGAATAGGAACTTTTGTGCGGAAGAAATACGGGTTGTGGTTCCAGTCCACTATGGGTGTGATACGGGGTAGATGAGGCCTGTATCAATAGATGTTAAGAGTCATTCGAGCTGGTTGTTGAAAATATTTAGGTGATGAAGGACTAATAGGTAGGAGGGCGTTTTGAGAGGATCTGTCATATTTAAAGAATATGGTGATGTCGGTTCAAGAGGTTTTCGTCTAAGGATGACAAAAGAAGTGGCGAGCCTTCCTCTTGTACAAGCAAAGAATGGTAGAAGGAGACGTTTGGGAAATAGATAAATTAGATAACATCCGCTCATGAGTCTTGCAAGGATGTGGTATAAGAAGGCTCATTTGTGAGAAGGGAACTATGGGCAGCTAATTCCTTGATGGGTAAAGGCAGCAAGGATTCCAGTTTGTCTTGATGGCGAGGAAGGGGTTTGGTTTCTGCGTTAGTGAAGAGGCTTGATTGAGGATTTGTTTAATAGAGGTCTTTGGTGGGAATCGAAGACCGCATGGATCTCATGAACACTCTCCTTGGCTAAGATATCTTGATTTAGATTCTTGTTAGAAGAATGATTCGGGAATGGTTTGTTGAATATTTTCAAATTTCGGTTAGCGAGGGCATTAGATTATCGAGGCTATATCCCCGCATCAACCATTTCTGCACTATGTTTTTCAACATCTTGCGGTTCTCATGACTTGTGTCCCTTCACGCGGTGGAAGTTACGAAGTCATTTTCTTTGTACCGAGGAAGGTATGGCGCGAGTGGAATCAAACCGGAATGAGGTTTAACAGGAGGTAAGGTAATGGCTCTGCTTTGAGTAATTTTCCAATATCACACCATATGTTTCTCCCAAGGAGTGTAGTTGATGGGTTACGCTTTATACTTATAAGTGGTTTTTGGCGGGGTATTAGATGGTGGTTGGGATTTGACCATCACCGCGTGCATGGCCCCTTTTGATTTCGAAGCGGTCGATGGGTGAGGATTGGTGGTGTTAGGTTTGTTGGTGGAATCGGAGTTCGGAAGTGGGGTTTTGTTGTAGAACCGCAATTTCTCTTCTTCTAAGGCTCGAATTTCTAATTTCCGTGCCATGGTAAAGGCCTCATCAAATGTATGGAAAGTTTAAATTTGGAGGGTAGGGGAGATGTGTTTAGACAGGCCCGCGTAAGCTTGATTCGACAAGTTTGGTTTGAGGCGAGGCATACGTAAGTTGGTTGATAAGGCCCGCCATCGTCCGATGAAATCTGCGATAGATTCGTCCTCAAATTTTCGGATGGCATAGAGGTCGGTGATAGATACTTTCTTGGCAATGTTAATGGAGAAATGATCCAAGAAAGATTGGGCTAGGCTGGTTAAAAGAGAAGATCGAGTCTTTGGGTTAAAGCAACCGTACCACTCAAGGCGAGTCTGATAAGGACATGGGAAAGGTGCGGAGTAACAAGGCATCATCATGAGCAATCAAATAAAAAGCATGTCTAAATGATCGCAAGTGTTGTTGAGGATCCTCTTTCTTATTAAAAGCGAGTAAATTTGTTGACTCCCATTGAGGAGGATATGAATGAAGGGGGACAGACGGGTGAATAGGCTCTGACAAACTTGCTCGTATGTCAAGGTGCTACGACTTCACAACAAGAGCCTCCAGGGTTTTGCATTTTGTCCATCATTTGTTTAATTAAATCAGTAGTTGGATGAGATGATGGTGTGGTTGTGGTAAACGGAGGCAAATTGGGCCAAGGACCACCGCTAGACCTTTGGTGGGGTTAAGTGTTGATAAGGTGTGGAGGATGAATATGTTGAGGCGACCGAATAGGGATGTCCCATATAGGATGTTGAGGTCACTTTGGATACGTGTATGGGAATGAAAAGGTAGGCGGAGCTTGAGAAGGAAAGCTCGTGTGGATAGGTGGCGAGAGAGCAAGTCATGAGCGAAGCGGTCTTGAAGAGAGATGAGGTAGGGGCGATCGGTGGTAGTGATATGTGGGGTCAAGATTAACCAAAGGGAAGCTAATGTGTCGTATGAACCTCGAAGTCATCGGATTGGGAGACGGGGCTAAAGATGCGGGAAGCGAGGCGGTGTCATCGGGGCGGAGTGGGAGCTAATTGAGCAGCTATACTAATAGGCATACCAACAAGGAGTGACCATTGGGCGTACGGTCGGGGGCATGAGACAAATAGTATTGTCCAGCCACTAGGATTAGCATCCAGAAACTTGCAAAGTCCTTATCTCCCACGGGAATTTTAGGAACCTCGCATTTGGTATCCGTAGGATTCCCCACGAGAATGTGAAGGGGGATTGAGGCAAGGAAACAAAGAAAGCATACGAAACCATGGCGCGGCTTGCTTTTGAGTGATAAAAACCATGGACAGGAGTTCACGGTAGGGTTTCAATCATCGGGAACGAGAAACAAACTCAGGTGGTAAAATTGGTAGGATTCTTTGGTTTGTGAAGAATTGGGAAAGGCGAAGCGATATCGGTCTTGTAACCGATGTCGATTACACTATAGCGAGGCGTCGGTCGCATGTAACCGATGTCGAGTGTAAGAAGTATGGGCTAACAAGATATAAAAGGCTGCTAATTTGATTTTTAACAACGTTTAGTATACTTGTCCAATTATTGATCATAGAAGGCAGTATGAGAAAGAAAACAAAACTAAAAACAAGCAAGATGCACACGCAAATCCAGAGAGACTAACCTAGGTTTAATTTTAATTATCGTGGGCTTATGCCTTTAGACGTAGAATGATGTCGAATCCTAAACAAAAGACTTGGGGAAATGTCAAGTTGTTTTGGCTTATAAGGTTAACTCAATCGGGGCGGAGGAATACCGCGGAAAAGGGGGTTGTTTGGTACTATTGTGTTAATTGTGAAGTGATTCGGTATGTGTTGTGCGGTGAAAGTAAGATTAATTTCTTGTCAATACCATGGATATCACCCCACGTGTACGACCTATTATTTAATCTATGTTCGCTAGAATTGAAAAGCAATGAGCAGGTAATGCAATGCAACGTGTTTTAAACCCAAATCGAAAATTATGTTCGATGAAGCAAAAGAGATGACTTTCACTAATGCGAAACTAGAAAGCAAGACAAATTCTTCACGAAATATATAACAAAAAAAAAATAGCAATAGCAAGTATGCTTCCTAAAATGAAAAAATAAGCAAGAGAAACGAAACCCAAAATGGGTCCCATAAGTGGCATTGCCAAAATGTTTCACTCGGAATGTTTCATTCCTTTTATAAGCAGAGATAAGGGTTGGGGCTAGGAGGAATACTGTTGAATGTCGAGATGGTGTGCGCGTACCATAGAGAAAGATCAAAGGTTAGCTGCGAAGAACTCCTTTTGTCTTAGAAGGACTACTGCGCAAATAAGAACACAAGACCACAAGATTTTGATTAGACAATAAATGAGGAAATTGCCTTGGGCCGGGAAATATAAAACTTCCTTTCGAAGGTGGTCGGTTTCCACGCTAATATGAATTAACACCAAAGGCGTAAAATATCAATTAAGTTGCTTTGTTAAAATAGGTAGGGAAAAGGCTGATTTGGTTTTGAACCACAATAACCGATCATTTGGTCAGCGATAACCGATCAATATCGATAACCGATCCGGTGGGGTCTCAGGATACGTAGGTTGGTTGTTTTATGGGGTGGTTGTGTCGTAGGGTAACGGTGTTGTTGTTAAGGCTGGTATATGGGTTATATTAGGTAATGAGATGATGAGAGGTAAATGAATGATGGTTAGATGCAATGATGACACGTTGGGTAGTGGATCTAGGAATGGATTTGTGCGACTATGATTCAAAAAGTTTAGAAGTATTATCAAAAGGACATGCAAGATGTAACTTACTAGTTATTGACGAGGATGTAGGTCAAGAACTCGATGGAAAAGGCGGGCGAGGTAGGATGGTCTTGACACACGAAGGCGAGAGATCTCCCTCCGATGATCAGGCTGAGTATCATAGGTTTCACGGCTGTTACATTTTGCAATCTTGGGCTTGATCTCATCTGCTGCAACTCTCCTTGTCTCTTCACTCATCTCTCTTGCCAAGTGAAGATCTGAATGCTATTTTTGCTCCCAATGATCTCTCTTGATTCAAAAATCCTTCGACCTTTGATTTTGGTTGGGAGCCCATTTGAGGGAACGATGGCGGTTACGTAACCGACGGCGGTCGAGTAGGAACCCGGCATTGGTAAGGAAAAAAAGTAGGCTATTTTTAGTAAAATAGCCCACCTTCCCCGCTTTTCTCAGAGAGATTAGTTGCGGGCTTTGTCAAGTGACTAGAAGGTCGGTTTTGGAGTGCGAAAGGGGTCATTAGTCATGGGTGTAGGTGTAGACCAAGTTATAGGTCTTAATTAGGTTAGTTTAGGGTTAGGGCTAGGTCATGATGAAGTGGAAAAATGAGGTGGCGGGTGAGATGATGTGGATTTATCAATTATAAGGTAATTAATAAATAATTGTGTAAGGTTTAGGTGATGAGGTTAGGTTGCGAGATGAGATGCGGGTCACAACGGGTCGTAAGACACAAATTTGGTGTCTACACCCTCTGTTCGAGATGCACACGAAATATGCAGAGGGTTTTCTCAAAACCTAATCTAATCTACCAAGGAGACAAGGCAAGAAGATGCATAAAATAAATCTAAGCTAATAGAGGTGATGATGCAGGAATGAAAAAACACCTATTTTGCCAAGTAAACACAGACCATTTGAATGTGATACAAGATCATGCACAGATAATGACAAAACTGCAGTGAAAGACTAGGAGGATGCAAGAAAGAACACAAAGAGGGTGAGAATCATTCACGGACATGCATTATTTGCTCAAAGATTGATACAATACACTTCTGAGAATGCCATGAGGTAGAATAATATTACAGTTCAAATGAGAGGTTGAATTCCACAAATTCGCCCTTGAGGAGAAGAAGGGAGAGGCAAAACAAAAAATGTTCGACCTTGAAAAGAAGCTCCTCTTTACAATATATAGAAAGAAAGAGAGAGGAAAGAGAGAAAGGAAAGCTAAATCTACCCCAACCACCTCCAGGTTGCATTCAATTCATCACATTATGGCAGAAGCGGCGGATCACGGCAAAGCGGCGGGCTGCCTAGCGAAGCGTAAAACTATCTGCTTTGCATTAAAGTTGTTTATTGAAGCATTACTTCTACTTGTTATTTCGTGCCAGAGGAGTTTCTTGATTTTCTCTCTCAAAACTGAACCAAAATGCAAGATTGACCACGAAAGCGTGTAGAGAATCTCACAATATTTCCGTTGATATAAAGAACGTGCAAATCGAGCTCACTGGATCAAAAGATATGTCGATCCAAGATTTAGAAGACGCTAAGCAAGCGAAAATGGATTTTTAAATTTCTTCCGCAGCTTCTGCCACTGGATGACACGTGGCAAGGTTATGACTCACTGAGCAACTCTCTCTCCTCCACCTCTTGGTGGGTTCTCTTTGAAATTTCCTTGTAGGCCTAAAGCAGGACACATTGCATTATCCCATTGGTTCGGATCGGTGCTCAAAACTTCGCCCCTTTGACTTTTTGACCTTTCTCTTGTGAGGACACGTGGCAGCTTCTCATTGGTTTTCGGCTCCTTCGGCGATCCGCGTCCGCAGCGTCCCTTTGTCTGTTTTCCTTGTGCTCCTTGTGCTTTGATTTCGACCGAACCGGCGGTTCACGTCGGATGTCCGGATGTTTGCAAACCGTTTGATTTGTTTGTGCCCATTTTGGCTGGTTCGGCCGGTTCGCGCTTTTTGTCCCACTTGTCCCACTTTGCTTGATATCTGTTCCCATTTCGGCTGGTTCGCCGGTTCGCGCTTTTTTGTCCCACTTGTCCCAAATGCTACCTTGAAAGGGACTTAGCCAATTTTCACGATTTTCTGGATCGATCTACTTGCATTTCGCAACCTTTTTTTGCATTTTTTGAGCTTGCTCCTTCCTTCTTCGGCCAGGAGTTAGAAAAATATCGAGAGAACCTCGGAAACATGATGTTTGCTCACAAACAATCAATGTGCACAGGACTTGAATATTCGACGCAAGTTATCAAATTTACCACTGGGGGGTGAATTTTGGATAACAAACACCTATAGAGAAATAGCACATTCAATCACTAAATGGCCTCATCTTGCCATCAAAGGGGTACTCATTGAGTTGTTGGCACTCCGACATTGAGCTTGACTACATAAAAATATACATGTAACCAGAAATGAGTATATAAAATAATGTAAGCTGTCATCATCTCTACTCGAATCATTCCTCCCTACTCCCATAAGGATCAACATAGTCAAAATCACATAGGATTATTCAATGAACAATCCAATAGGAAAGAGCAGGAACTCTAGTTGCATAAGTTGAGCCTAAGGTGTTGCGCTTGGCAGACAAAGCTCAAAGTATACTAAACATATAGAAGTGGGTTTTCAGTCTATATAAGACTCCACTTCCTCACTCGTACTCAGCTCAAGATTATGAGAACCTTGTCCATGCCTCCTCTCTCCACACATACACTCTTGACAATTTATCCCCTTAGGGTCGTCTAGTGTAAGGTTCACAACATACACATAACTACATCACTAACACAATGGTGATTCACACAAATTAACCATAGCATCTTACACATGGTATTTATATACGAGGGTATAACACAATCACTACTTTCACGGGTTATGATACATCACATTACCACATCCCGCACCCAAAGTGCAATCATTGTACACTAGGGATCATACTCACCATATGCCCCTAACTCACGACATGAACCATCACATATTACATGAATTATACATATGAGGAACACAATGTCTAACCTTACCACATATAGTCAATTACAATACAACATGACGATGCACACAACTCATCACAATACGGTGACAACATCACGATAAAATTCCATTCACTTTACATAAATTTTGTCATGCAATACATCAATACACCTTCATATCACATAATGCCAAAATGCTCTAACACTCTGCAATCCACAATAACATTCCGTTCACACACAACAAGGTGGTACACCACACTCAAATTCCTCATTGGATCCATGAAATAGAGAGTGAATACTCTCATCATCAGCACATCAACATGACAACAAATACGCACTAAGTGACATGCACCACATGTGCTTCCATAAGGTCACAATTACAACATATATCACATTACTCTTCCAATATCCACCACCATCATGCGAGAATCATCACAACTCTAATCCATCCCGATGAGGTTTGAGAGCATGAACCTCCACTCGATATGGAATACCATATGTATTGCCCACATTTTACACACACAATTACAACAATAAAATACCGGGATAAATTTGTTTTGACTTACATTGCTCACTACACACAACAAAGCATGGGCTCCAAGACTAGAAACTTGACTCGCATACGATAATGACATAAGTCATTAACTCACATGTAGACACATGAGAACAACATAGGCATGACGATGCCACACTTTTCCCAATGAATGGTTACTAGTAATGACCCAACTACAAGAAAGAAGACTCAAGGATGGGCAGACCCACAACACATCTTTTCTTTCATTGTATTTTAGTTACGATTAACATTCCAAGAACATTATAGTGTAAGGATAAAATTTCTCTTTTTCAACCTACATATTCTTAAGTTCATTCCATGGTTAAATTACCATTCGACCCTTTTAAGTTGGCTTCTTATTCTTTACAAAATTTTCCATAACTTGCATACTTATTTGGCATAATTTCAAATGCATATAAAGTACTTAATTATCTTGTCCTTATGTTAAGAATATTCTTCTCGAACATAAATTCAATGTCTACCTTTTTTTACTCTTACGACTCAAGTGAATGTGACTTGGTGTCCATATAGCGATATTAGGATTTAACGGAGATTTAGATGTGAGATAGCTTTTTACCAAAAACATACCTTGATCATGGGTTAGTTATTTCCCTACCATAGTTATTCTAATTCAATGACTTGTGGAATTCCATTTTGATTTATATATGTATTTTGTTTTCTCGAAGGTGGATCACACCAAGAACAATTCATATTCTTTGAAACAAAAGAATATGTTTAATTGAGTTATAAGGTCTTCAAGGGTGGCATTATTCGAACCTCAAATCTCGTCTTTACTCTTATATGCTTTATTTTCTACATCACATTATGGTCTTATTTTTAGCATTGTCTTGAAAAGGTGTTATGAAATGTTTGTCTAACCTCTTGAAGACATAAATGATTAGAAGACTTGAAGCTACACATGAACCCTAAGTTAACATCCAAATCAACTGAGGTTTAGATTAATTCCAACTTCACCTAAGGGTCTACCCCTCAACTATATATGAGTTTTAAGCGAGAGGACAAATTTATGCTAAACCACCTTCAAGAAAGGACCAAGGTGTTATGTTGAGAGAAACCAAGGTAACACATTTAGCTGAGCGGAGCTAAGGAGTTCATTAACAAGAGTTTAAGACCTAGAACAACTAAGTCACAACCTCCATCTATGTCATCTGGAACCACAAGGATTTCATTCGATGAAGAAAATAAATTTTAGATCTATCCTCGGAAGACAAGGTAGTCCACTAGGATATGAAGGGGGAGTTAGCTCTACATACTCCAAATGAAGTTTGACTGTGTCGCTCCTATCTACCAGGTTTATGACTATGTCACTATCCATACTGACTAAGACGATAAACCCATTCTTGGGCTCTTGTTTACTCAAACTAGGATATTTCCATCGAGTGTAGGGTTTAAGTCCACTCTACGGTTTTCAAAGTCTTCTACGGTAAGGAGTATCACACAAGAAAACAAGTTATGCTCCGATATTGTACAAGGGTAGAGTGTTTCGATTAAATCTCTTTATTACATTTACAAAGTATGAATGCACAAGATGACTCATTAATCATTTATAGAACACTAAATATGCACTACAAGATATTACTTCAAATTCATTTACCTTATATAAATATCAAACATTTTTACCAGTGTACTATAAATCAAATTGAACCTGTGATTAAATGCACATTTCCTAGATGTCCTTGAAACTAGCATCTCATACATAGCAACAAATTACCAAATACAACCTTCTATAACATGAGACTACATTATACATTTATTCATTTAGCAATGAACTATATAAATTACAATGATAACTAATGAATTACGCATCACATTTTCGTCGTCATTCTTTCATCTGCAAAACCACGTGAACATTTTATCAACAATAAATTGCTAGCATGGCATCCACCCTAATCTAACATAGTTATCATTTTTAGTTTCCCATTTACATATGATAATAATTACAATTTGCAATCAAAATAAAAGGTTTAGAGACATTTATTCATTACATTTCGAGTTTACTTCTTTTTATAACCTAGGAGAGAGAAAACTCCATTTGTTAAAAGTTATATTTCACACAAGTTACACTATAGAGTTTTAAACAGTTATATACATGTGTTAAAAGTTTCAGAGTGGTTTGGCAACCCTACGAGAGTCCCGCAACTTTCTAGTTTTACATTTTCTCACTAGCTACAAAAAGTTCAAAATGGGCTCAAGGCTAAGAAATCACTTTCAAAAGTTATCTTTCGATGAGAAAACACACCACGATTAACTTTCCACATGTCCCCGGATATACGAAGAGTTCAAAAAAGCTGGAGGAATTGGGAAAAAGTGAACGGTTTACGTTTGGTGGCTACTTTTCCGGGGCCACTAGTCATAGGTTACCTAGTTGCAAATGAACAAAAGTTAGCTCGAGGGCTCAGAAAACCACGTCCAAAATTGACGTTTGATGGATGAACGTGCAACGAGAAACTTCCTACAAATTTCCCTATATAAGGAGAATTCAATGGAGTCGAAAAAACTCGGAATCGAAGAACGGTCTTGACAAGCAACAAGTTTTCTGAAGCCACCGGTCCTAATTGGTCCAATTTGACCTTGTCAAACTACGACCAGAGGCCTACAAAATGCCATTGTCAAACTATCCAGAAAAGTGTTTTTCCCTAAATTGAAAGTTCCATGCAATTGTCTAGTAAAAACACTAGAGGTTTATGAAGACGGATATTAATTTCTCTATCCAGGTTTCAAATGGTGGTTCAAAATGAAAGCCAACTTTCTAGATTTAACAACTTCCTACCACTACAAAACAGTGTAACAGGGCTCCTATAAGAGCGTCAAAAAGATCACATATGTTCATTCAAGGTCAATCCAAAGGTTAAGGTGACTCCTCACATAACAAGGTACATGAATGAAGCTTAACATCTCATTTTCAGAGTTATGAAGGGTACTTAATGAGTCTCCAAAAAATTTAAAAATTAACTATTTAAACCAGGAGATGATCAACGTTATTACTGGGAAGTCAATTTCATTTGTTTGATAAAACAATGTTTTTGTGATCCAGTTGGGTAGGAAATTTCCTAAATCACCTTAGAATGAGGATGGAAGTTCATGGTTTACTACAAACGAGTTATTTTGACTTCGTGAGTTACGACATGATATTTCATTGTTTTGCAACTAGTTGATAAAAAAATAATTAACTGTATTATAATCCTAATATTTTAAAATTCTATTAAGTTGCAACAATGAACTAAAGCACAAGAATTATGAGAGGTAAGGGCAAATGAACCATGCTTTGGGAGGCACTGAGTCGGTCAAACCCATAGGCTTTGGTTCAAAGATATCGTTTGGGCACTTCGTCAACCATTTCACAAGCCTCGATCTAACCTCCCCAATGTCACACAAACTTCCCGATCACTTGAAGTTTTTTCCAATGAGAATAAGTTGCCCATTATGCTCGACAATTTTCTAGGGCTGCAGAAGGCTCCATTCTTGCACACAAAGGCTAAGAGAATGTAGGCGATGGACAAGAGGCTCTACACTGTGAGTCTAGTTACTTGAAAGTGTTGGTGTAGGTTATTTTCCATGTATTTATTTTAAATACATGGAATACCTCCACATAGGTGATTCACCATGCTTAGGTGTCCTAGGGTGTCATTATGGCTCTTACACACGTCATAGAGCATCATTGGAGTTACATTTGTTGGTTATTAGGAATGTAACTCCCACTTCTTGATGGCTAAATTTTTGGGGAGTTACACACCCACTACCATTTGTACACCCTTTCATCTTGAGAAACACATGGGAATAGAATAGAGTTTGGGTTTTTCGCTTTTTTCCTCAATGCATGCACATTGCTTCCATGAATGATTTCTTACTTTGATATTTAAGCTACATTGTTTTGTAGTTGAGTGCAGCATTTTGGTGCTCACGGATTCCCTCCAGATCTTCGTCATTCCTCCGACATGGTATCAGAGCTCGGGGATCGGAATTGTGTTGCTCACCTCGGTTGCTTACTACTCTCCGCCTTGTAGTTTCTTGTGCAAGTTCTCATTCTTGTTTTGTGCTCTACTTGCATTTTAATTTATATATTAAAAAAAGGAGGTTCTTGTGTTTGGTTTTATGCTGGTGTTTTCTGTGTTGAGAGAAAATTGTAGGTTCAAGGTGCTCCTTCGTGGTCATTTGATCTTCTGTGAGCCCTTCCTCACGATTGGTCTATGACGGGCTTGGTCCTCGGTGAACTTTCTACTAGTTCACAAAGCAGCTTGGTCCTCTGGTTTCTCCTCTGCTCGTGCACACAACAGCTTGGTCATAACCTCCAAAGACGCCTCGATGGTTTCGGCCTGCATCCACATCTCCACGCATCTTATGAGCTCAAACAGTTTTTTCTTCTTCCTGGGTTCAACATTGCATCTACACATTCACGCATCTTCTGAGCTCAAACATTTTTCAGGCCTGCAGCCCACACACCTTGAGACTGTAGTATTGGTTTCTCCTTGTGTTGGAAAACACCTTAGCTTCATCCTGCTCCCACACTTGCCTTGAAACGGCTCATCCGGCTCGTGTGCACAAAGAACTTGACATTTTCGGACCTCGCACGTTTTCTGTGCTCTTTGCCTTTGAAATTTGCTGTGCACATTAAAAAAATGTTTTTAATTTTGCATTGGCCTTGGCACATGGATCTACCGCTCCCACCTACTTGTGAACATAGCCAGCCACACGTGGTTTCTTGATGGTTTTACGCCTCATTTGCATTCAAACTTGGTCTTTTTTGGCGTTTTCCATGCTCTCCAACGTGCACTTCCAACATAGCAGTCAACGTGGGCCCCATCACTCCCTTTTAGAATTCTTGGGTGGTTAAAATAATCCATTTTTTTATGTTTTGAGGATAAAAACATTATTCCATGGCATGTAATAAATTTTAGGCTTCATTTTTGCTTGTATTATGTCCTTCCTTCGAGTGATGAAGATAGAGGGCGAGGTCCGGGGGGTTGGCGGTGGCTAATCCCCCTCAAAGTAAAAACAAACTATGCCTAAAATTTGATGTCGTTTCCAACGGTACCCACACAATACCCTTTGCACCCATTTCATGCACTTTTTTAATGCATTTGCAACATCTAGTGCATTTTTCCATCAGTTGCGGGAATCGTTTTAATGCTATAACTTTTGACTCGTTGCTCGTTTTGAGCACTTCTTTAGTAAAAGTTGCATGATTTTCCACACATTACATGATGGCATTGTCATTTTTGTAAATGCACTACTTTTATAAAGTTCCGCATTCTAGGGAGTTAAGCTGTACTCTTGGTTTTTTTTTTTGCACACGAGACGCATTATCGCCGAGTCCGACGTCTTGCTTTTGTGCTTCTTGCATTTTTCATCATAGAGAGTGCTCTTTCCAGATGTGAGCATCGTAGGATCGCTTTACACCTTTTCCACTTCTCACCGAGAGAGGAACTATTCAACTTGGCGTGCTTCCATGGAACGTTACTTCACCCACGAGGGTCTTTTACCCTTCTTGCTTGGGCAGTTCCTACACCCATTGATCATCATCATCTCGGGACGACTTCTTGACACTTGTGACCATGTCTTTGGTCACGTTATGATGCATGTCTCTCAATCTCTCTGGTTTCACATGGCAGACTCGAGATCCACCCCAACGTGTCAGAGCATTCTTCGGTCCTTCTATGGAGACCCTTCACATACTATCGTCGTTGTTGTTATTGATGATTCCGTTGTCTCCTCTTCTTTGTGTGATGACAGTTCCACTAACATAGACTTGCTTGGTTCTACTTCGATGATGAGAATTGTGCATCCAGTTCTAATGTTGAGAGTACTTCTGAGAGGATTCTTCACCCCTGTCTCTCACTATTCCAGAGAGTGTTGACACATCCCACATCTCATCAAATATCAAGCAGTCTCATACTCAGTCTCACACCATCATTACACCAGCCTCCTTTCCACTTTTAGTGTGTGAGGCCCACTTCACTCCTCTACCTTCATTGGATGACTCATACCTATCTAACATCGCTCTTCTATTTATTGAGCCCCCTCATTAGGATGAGTATTTTCCTGACCTTAGTCGTCTTTTCGCAGAGTCTACTTGTGATGCACTATAGGTCCCTCATCCATCTACAGGTGTTTCAGAGGATTTCATCATCTCTATTGTTGGGAGTGCCCCTTTCGGGAATCATGTCACTTCCACATTTCTAGAGACCTTCATTGATCCACCCTTAGCTTTGTCTCCCTTTTTTGTTGTGGAGGATGTTTTGTTCCCTTCACATCACTTGGACATCCTTTTCGTGGGTGTTCCTTTTTCACTCGATAGTTCTACACACGTGGCATTACCTTTGGTTCCTTGGCACTCACTTGTTAGACCTATGTCACACTTCTATGCACCGGACTCGAGTTCTTCATGTTGTTGCCTTTAGTTTCCTTTGTGGAGTGGGTGGACTTCAAAGACGTCATTTATGTCCTTCCTAAGGTCGGACACATAGTTCATTGCGATGGCTCTTCTTTGGTCTAGAGGAAGAGGATCTTGTAATCGACATTCTTCTTGGAGACCTCCTAGAGGCTGCGAGTTCAAATCTATCCATGGCATATTCTCGCATTCCTCTCGCTCCCTCTTCTTCTCTCTTCTTCTTCTTTCCAGAGATTGCCTCTCTGTACATGGGTACCTTTACAAGCTTGTCTGTGGACAGGAGCCATCCTTGGCATCTTTCTTAGATTAGAGAGTGGACTTTTCTCTCTTTTAGGGGGAGTTTTTTCCCATTGGGTTTTCTCCTTTTACTCCACTTTTCGAGAGCTTCTTGTACATGGGTACCTCATTAGGCTTCTTTTCGGGACCCACTTCTCTCCTTGTTTTCATCTATGTCTCCACCTAAGCTATGCTTCAGGGGGGGTGTTGGTGTAGGTTATTTTCCATGTATTTATTTTAAATACATGGAATACCTCCACATAGGTGATTCACCATGCTTAGGTGTCCTAGGGTGTCATTATGGCTCTTACACATGTCATAGAGCGTCATTGGAGTTACATTTGACCGGCTATTCTAGGAATGTAACTCCCACTTCTTGACACTACATTTGTGGGGAGTTACATTGACCCACTACTATTTGTACACCCTTTCATCTTGAGCAACACATGGGGAATGGAATAGAGTTTGGGATTTGAGCCTTTTTTCCTCAATGCATGCACATTGCTTCCATGAATGATTTCTTTCTTTGATCTTGAAGCTACATCGTTTTGCGGTTGAGTGCAACGTTTTGGTGCTCACGGATTCCCTCCAGATCTTTGTCATTCCTCCGATAGAAAGTTTCTAAAGCCTTTTTAACAAATCCATTATGTGCATATCCTGCAATCATGGCATTCCATGAGACAATAGTTCTTTGAGGCATTCTATCAAATAGTTCACACGCCTTTTCAACAAATCCATTTTGTGCATATCTTTCTATCATTGCAGTCTAGGAGAACACATTTTTTTGGGGTATTTTGTCAAACAATACACGTGCTTTGTCTATTCTTCTACATTTTGCATACATGTCTACCAAGGTAGTTGCAACTACAACATCTGACAAAATTCCTCTCTCCATTATGCTTTGATGGATATCATACCCTGCTCCAAAGCTTCCATTTTGGCATAGGATTGAAGTACGCTAGCAATGTAAACTGATTGGGTTGGAGCCATGTTTGCTGCATACGGTGACACAGCATGACTACCTCATGAGGAAATCCACGTCTTTTGTACACTGCTGCAAACATATTCCATGAGGAGTTGTCTCATTCTTTCATTTGGTCAAACATGTCTTTTATGTGTTGTTAGATGTCCATGCAACCCTCCTTAAGATCTCTCATCTCTTCTCCTCAGTGGCAGTCGAACTCACAATATAGCAACTGATATGCATTTCACACACTTGTAGGACATGTTTTCCACATGAGGCTCCACCGAATACTCCACGTGGCCAGCAACAGGAGACTAAATGCAGGAGACTTTAGAGGAATCTCTCACCCCAAACAATATTTATCCACTTGTAAAATCATTGATAAATTCTTATGCAAGGATGCACTATACACATTTTTATTCAAACCTCCAAATGTTTCCATCCATGAGAAACAATTTGGACAATCAACAATCAAGGATGAAAGTAATAACATGAATAACGGTTTAAACAACATAAAGCAATAGTTGGGTAATTGTTGCAACAAACAACTCCAGGCAACAGTTTAGATGGTTTACTTTGGCATTGATTTCCAGCAAGTAAGATGCAATCAGATCATACACTTCTCAATCTTGCCTCTCAATCTGCGTAAAGCCCGATCACTTTATAACTTTATTCCTTTTTTCACAAACAGGCCAAAATTCTCAAATTTCCCAATGATCCACCTTCCCGCCTCGACTTAATTTGATCATCAGAAAGAGGTCGCGAGTTACTTTTATAATTTTACTTCATTAACAATCAAAACTAACATTCTCAAAGTTTCCCCAATGATCCGTCTCCCTGCTGTGACTTTTCAATGCCGACTCAATACATGGATCTATCTAGGCCCCATCGGAGTCACGGATCACTTTATAACTTTACTCCTTTTATAAAAACAAAGTAAAAATTCACAAAGTACTCCAATGACCCGCCTTCCCGCTCTGACTTTTTAATGCTACCACATGTCCTTCTTTGATCCCTAGTGGAGTCGTGGTTCACTTTATAACTTTACTCCTTTTACAAAATAAAGCTAAAAAACTTCAAAGTAACCCGATGATCCGCCTCCCTGCTTTGACTTTTCAAACAAAGCCAAAAACTCCAAACTACTCGATGGCCCGCCTTTCCACCATAATGCCCCAAAACACAAAAAGGGCCCACCTTCCCACAATTTCTCGACTCATTACATGTGTACACCTTCAGGGCCAAAGTAAGAATTTACTTAAGCCGCTTAATAATTTCGTCTGACCAATCAAGATCCTTCGGGCCACGGGGCCAATTTGATATTTTTGCAAACATAGCAAAAAGTGACAAGTTTATAAAATAGACCCACCGTGCCTCATCCAATTAGGGATGACCATGTATCCACGAACGTTGAGACAAAATTTGTGACAGGAAAACACGACCATGGAATATAAAAATGTAGGGGAAAATTCATCATTTACGATTAGAATTCAAATTGTCCCTCACGGAAACAAAATTGCAAATAATACTTGGATAAACGTGATCCACAACCACAAAGAAAGATCAACAACATTCAAAATGAAGGAGAAAGGTTTTACGCATCCATACGGGGAGATAGAACATATTTCAAACCATGCAGACTGAGAAATTTTTTAATAAACAGGTCGAGATTGAATCAAGCACCAACACATCTTAGAACTAAATAGTTTCTTCATCAAATAAAATTTATTTGAAGCACTAGGTTTTTCATATAGATTAGCAAGATATTTCATTAACTCTATCATAGATATTGCTTCGTAATATTGGAAGCCATGGATGTTGTCGGACTCAATCCTATAGATCAAAAATCGTTTTACGTCGAGAATCTTCCATTATTCATCGAGTCATCTTCATAGGTCTGGAATTTTCATCCAACGATAAGTACAAATCTCTTTGATATATACAATCCTCAATATGAATCTTCCATAATTGATAATTTCATTCATCAAACTTCTCTACCTTGTGTTTGTTTTCTTTTGCCATTATTATAGCTCCCACTCAATCGAGAAAACCCTCTGTGAGTAAATTTGTCAACACACAAAACCCTCAAACAAAGCTCCAATACCATTTGTTGGGGTTATCACAAGGTTGTAAAGATAATATATTAGATCTAATCATACATGCAATAAAATTGAATATTCTACCGGAAGAGATATATAAAACAAGATATATAAATCAACACGATTTAATGTGGTTCACCCGATGTGGCCTACATCCACCAAGAAACAAGTTGATCTATTATTCAAAGATTTCACAAGATATACAATTGAAAATTTACAATCTTCCAATCCTCTCATATGTACAATAATTTCTTTCTCTCAACATTTTGCTTCTTCTCTAATAATTCTCTCTCTCATAATTATTCTCACAATAATCATCAACTTCTTCAATTCTTACTTCTAAACCCTAGATTTCATGCTTATATATGCATATACAAACTTAGGGAACTTATCCATGCAACTACAATCAATAGATCTACTTTAATGCTAAAATTAGATCTAATTCCCATGAGTTAATTAAAACACTCACACACAAGTAACCAACACCTTTGGTTAGACCTAACTAATATTGGTTCTTCCTTTCTGGTGATGTCGGTCATAGGTGACCAATGCCAGTCCCTCCTTAGCCAATTTTGATTATTGTATTTTCCTTCAAGTTTCATATTACATGCTAATCTTAAGTAATTGATCTCCACAACTCAAGATGTCTTTGCAAATGTGGAATTTCGTGATCATGTGAATTTCTTCACCCTTAGAACGAAGTCAATTATGCAACACCTTTAGGGTCTTATGTTCATAATCCAATATTTTTATGGTATACTCGTTATGGTTCTTAACAATAAGGAGGTTATTTTAGGCACCTCTTACCATTCACCCTCTTCATTACTTGTTGATTATCCTATACAAGACTAGACCATCGACACATACATTTTAAGGATTCCTCTTGTACCAAATTCAACCATACCTATTTAACCTCAATTATACCATGTCAACCGACCTAAAACAATCAACCATGCCCATGATCTACACTCAACCATGCCTAAAATGACCTAAAACTCAACCATGCCTAAAATGACCTAAACTCAACCATGCCTAAACCGGACCTAAACTCAACCATGCCCAATTGACCCAAACTCAATCATGCATAAAACCTACCAACCCATTTCTCTACCTCATCATATTCTTCCCTAGCTTACGGGAGAACTACATCGACCTGAGGCCCCTTTTTTCGGGCTATGTAGGCAAAGACTCAAGGGCATGGGGCCCTTAGAGGTTAGCTTGGCCACTCTTTTTCCTAACCAATTTTCTCCCATTTTTCTATTAACATTCTACCTTAGTGATTTTTCCATTTTACACAAAACTGGGAAATTAAACAATCATAACAACATGCATACTTACCATTTTATCATATCATCAAAACATCCAATCAATCATTTCACATTTCCATGATATCAAATATTTGGAAATTTACAACACAACATGCATATACATCATCATTCATTTTCCATGTTACCAATAACTTGGAAATTAAATCAAACCCAAAAACATGACCAAACCATGCCTATACCTAACTCCATCATGCCTACATGACCTCGACTACCTAAATCACCTAAACTCCACCATGCCTACATGACCTCGATTGCCTAACTTGTTAGTAAATAAGGGATAAAATATGTGGAATAATCCCTCATAGAATCACAACAATAGAAAATAATATGCAGAAAATATTACAGATCTCAAATAAAAGTGTAGAATAAAAATAACACAACACAAAGAGACAATATTTAACGTGGTTCACCCAATTTGGGATACGTCCACCAAGAATCACTTGCTCATATTTTATTACAAGCCACTGCTCTCTCAATACAATACCCAAATTTGTTTGGAGATATGTTCAACAAACTCTACAGAATTCACACCCGAATTCATACACATCTGCAATGTTACATTAACCCTACCATATGCACAAAACCACATAAGTAGAAAACTACTTAAGCAGTTTTACAAAACCGTGGGTATCAAAACCATGGGAAAAAACCGTCCCATAAACCTATGGGTCAAAAATCTCACCCATATGAGAAAATCACGTTTCCCGGTATATCGAGGCATGTTTCAAGGCCAACAAAAATTTTCGGGGTTGCGCCCTGGACCCTTGCTTGTGGCCCAACCGGGCCCTAAACCCTGATGAGACAACTGTGGAAAGTGTAAAGTACTCTTAGTGTACAGTCTTCAACACTTTATCACATGAAAATAGGCTCCACAACCTAACATAACTCACCTAGACTCCACCATGCCTAACTCACCTAGAATCCACCATACCTATACCTAACTCCATCATGCCTACATGACCTCGACTCAATCATGCCTAATTCACCTAGTTTCCATCAATACACAATAACAATGGAAATTAAAACCAAGTACATCATTCATACATAAACATCATCAAATATATAAATGAGAGAGTCTGTGTATCAATACATATATACATAGATACAAATAAATACAATTATCGCTTCTCATATACAATCTCATGTCTTCGGAGCGCAAGCCAAAAGTATATTTATCAAAACTCAAAATAATGATCATATCAAGTGACTAATCGTCACCCCACCTAATATCCTCCTACCCAGTATCACATGTCTCCTCCTCCCTACCTGTCCACCCGACCAACATCTCCCCACCCTCCATGGGTCTCGATCTAATATCCTCTTAGCCCTCACCTAGGCCTAGCCTCCAAAAGATCATTACCTCTACCCGACCTATCCATGGGCTCGATGGACCCTTGTAATACGTGAATTGTGAGTCCTAGATATCGTTTTCTCACTAGCTTCCTAGTGGGATCAGATTTCGACATACGAGGGAACATCTATCCCGACATTTGTCGTGTGATAATGATAATAATGTACCTCATTCAAGGCATCCCTAAACCTCACCATCAATACCATCTGAGGTGGTGCCATGGGTCTCTTGCAACACTGTGAACCTTTCCCTACTAATAAAGTCCTCACCCATGTCCCGATACCGCCCTCCTTCTTGTGCCATAGGACTCGTCTCCCGGGTGCAGTGCCTATAATATGGAACCCTTTCCTTGGGCTTATGGGGGTACCTATACTTGTGCTGCAACCTAGGCCTGTAAGGCCAAAACTTGTTCTTGTACGGTGGTGCCTAGCCCTACAAATCATTACCTACACCTATAAGAAGGCTACATGTCCCCATCTCCATCTCCACCCGGTGCGGGCACTGTCCCTATGCTTTACCTAGGCTGTAGGGCCATCACTTGAGAATGTAAAATTGTAACATGTGCCTCGACCCTGTGAACTATCCCTATAAGATTGTGATATGTTCTGTAGGGCAACCACTTGACCATGTAAATTATCCCTCTCGCACCATGACGATGGCTAAATTCGCTTGTCCTAGTCTCGGTGGTCTTGGTGGTGTAAGCCACCCCCAAACCAATCATGTCATGGAAAACCAATTGGGCACACACACACAACGTGCTCGTACGCCCAATAGTGTAATAAATATGTACAACACATTCCAAACCTCCTCAATCTCCCATAGGCTCATAGCTCTGTATTTACCTAAACTAGGAAAGTCGGTGCCCAAGCAAAGTGTATCCGATCCTCGATCATAACATGTAGCACTCTCATAATTTCTCATGAAAATATACCACCCTCATAATCACGTAGTGAAAAGCAACCCACTTCCTCCATCATCAGTACAGATAGCCTCGTCTCCTATGGGTAGGTTGCATACATGTCTCCATAAGTGAGACTCATGTTGTGGTACCTCAGCTCACCCATTGGCTCATCAAATATAGCCAATATTGGCACTGTGATGCCTCTAACAAAATAGAATAAATTGGCTCCCCTAAAATAGGTAGTTGTAAGATCATATACACATCCTTTAGGGTGACGGTCATCTCACCCATCGGTAGATGAAAAGTGTTTCTCATTGAATCCCATATGTCTATGAGAGTGACCATAAAGCTAGGGTCTCGAAGCTATGCACCTATAGCACCGCAGATCCCAATCAGTCCAACCCCAATCATATGTTCCCACTTCTCCATGGTCACACTTTGGACCACATTTGTACCAATAGAGGTGGTACTCTATCCCACATCCTAAGTTGATTTGTATCCTTCATCACCCAAACACAACATTGTCAAGACTTGACCATATCAACACACCTATTACCCAACACACCTATTACCTATCACACCATACCCACACCACAACCTTCCTACTTACACCTTTTACCTAATTATCTTATAAACCTATTGTCCCTTATCATCCTTACCTATCCTAGTACAGTTCACCTACTTCCCCACCCCACATTTCCAAACTAACATGTTACCCTCATCCCTCTACATATACCTTCACTTACCCCTTCCTTTCCTATTTTTCCCCAAACCTACCCCTTCTCACCTATTTCCTCTTAATTCTAGCCGACGTCGGTCTACCAGATGTCATCAGTCCCTCTTGACTAGTTTCGATCACTAAGACCGACTAATGTCGTCCAAATCCAACTAACATCGGCCAAACCTCGACGGACGTTGGTCTCGGTCACATAAATCAAAAATTAAAACCCATCCCCCATGTCCCATTTCACAAAAACTCACCTAAAACCTACCTACCACCTAACCCACCCCACCCAAATTCACCTTACATTTAATTACCACCCTATTTAACCTAAATTTTCCGTTCCCCACCTCGATTTCACCCATTTTCACCCCCATTTCAAAATCCATATTCCCACCAAAATTTCTTCATTTTAAACCATAATTTAATCAAATAACAAGTTAAAAGAATGCGCCCTACCTCTACTTGATCGCGGCTTGCAGTGGCACCTCTTGTCTCTATCTTTGGTGGACCTCCCACACCTTCTCCCGCCTCTGCCATGCCAACCTCAACGGCTCACTTCCAAACGAATCAAACAATCAAATCAATCTCATGGACCTGAAAATTGAACGCTAATCACCCAATACGTGGTTCACTAACTCATCTCAATGCCTTGTACTATCATTTTCCAGGCCTCACTTTATCCTCTATCATTTTCTAAAAGTGGAAAAGTCAAAATGAATCCATAAAACATAGATTTTTATTTTTTAAACCCAAATCGACATGACCGACGTCGGTCATGATGTGCCTATCCAACCTACATCGGTTATACCATAACCGACATCGGTCACTCGCCTTGATTACCTTTTAACCCACCCTATTACCATTTTTCCTAAAACAATTAGTGACCCAACAACTTTTGACATTACCCATACCTATTACACATGTTACACCTTTCCTAAAATACATGTGTATTTCCCTAATTGTGTTTAGGGACATGTTCTTTACCTATACCCCGGCCTTATCCATGCCATGACCTACATACCCTAACTTGAACCACTTTTTGTGACATTGGAATTTGTGTACTCGTTATACCTTACGATGTTATTACCCGTTTTGTTTAGCCTAATGAACTTACCTTGCCTAATGACGTGATGTTTATCCTCGACTATAGATTTTGTGCCATGGAACAAAACATATTACCCATTCCTACACCGACCTTGTTTTACTTCATGACCATATCTTATACCTTGGATACCTGAATCACTTCAACCTCATTTGGATAAATCTATCGCCCTTTTGAAAACATAGAGTTTGCAAGATCTTCCACCTAGTACCGTCTCACAATTTATACATGTGTGTGTGTTTGATTGCCATTACCAATTACCCTATATGAACCTTACCCATTACCAAAAATTACCATACCTTTACCTACAACCAACTTACCCTCATTTTCATCACTTACCCATTTATCAAACCACTCATGACTCTATCCAAAACCTTATCAGTTCCTTGTTTTAGGGGGATCACCTCATCCCACACTTGGGGCAACCTCACTTGAAGCCCTACTTAGGGAAACCCCACTTTGACTTATATTTGGGGAAACCACTTCCTATTTTTGTCAATGTCGCTTATCAATACAAGCTACACAATAAAAATGGGAAAATGTAGACACCAAATTTGGGTCACACTCCCCTTAGTCCCCTTTAATTAATTAACATAACATATTCACCTAACCATGACCCCTTACCCTACATTCATATTAATTTAATTACTTACAATTGAATTAATGTTCATCCTCACATCATTAATTAACTTCATTTATTTAATTAAGTTAATTTACACCTCACCTAGCCACATCACCTAGATACCTCACCATCGACTTATTCTTATCCTATTAATTAACTAAGACTTAGTCTCTACTTATCTTAACTAAGCTGGGATGTATTCCAACCCTATAATTAAAGTCCTATTCTTTCTCTAATGAAACTCCCGCTTATCAGGCGATAATCCTCACTTGAGACTGGAATGACAACCAAAGCATGCCAAAAATAGCCAAGATCAGATATTTTTGGTAAACATATGATTTCCCACCTAAACCGACGTCGGTTAACCCTCAACCGATGTTGGTCACCCTAACCATCATCGATTATTATACATATAGTTTTGTAACCTTTTACCCGAGTTGGTCACATAGGGTTTTGAGAGATCTATTTGCATTCAAGCATGAACTAGAGATTTCTCAAGATGTCGGATGAAGGAATACACTCAAGCACATGCCCAAGCAAGAACCTAATACTCATCCGAAGGAATTAGATTCTTCACGGAGAACTCCAGAATTACTACCATGTCACCGACCACTACTACGCTCTTCACGGATCAACCACTTCCATCCTTCACCAAGCGAGGCCTACAAATACAAGTGTATTTGATTTCCATCATTCTATACTTACTTAAATTGTAGGTTTATTTATCTTTGTTATTAGATCTTGTTCTTCCCTACATTTCTCCATCCCTGCCTTCCTACCAATACACCCATCCAACCACCCACAGTCTTATGTCTCTTCGTAATCGACCTCTATAGATTTCGAGTCTTCCTCACATTATTACAAACCAAACCATCCCCTCTTCACTATTTGTGCAATCATAGAGAAGCCCAAAACAACCTATTAGTTAATTATCATATAATTCCCCTACCGAAATCGGTCACCTTAACCATCGTTGGTTTCCTCTTCACCGACATCGGTCACTAGTGACTGACATCGTTATTGTGTCTCTTGTCAAATTATAATAAACTTCCCCTAACACCCCAAAACCTCACAAAACCTTACCCAAGCTTGATACCCCACCTACAACCTCACAACAAATCTTCCCAACTCTTTTTTGAGACACGAGAGAGATATTGGACACCATTTTTGACATTATGCCATTTCCCATAGTAACCGATATCAGTCATCCTAAACCGGCATCGGTCATACTTGAACCGTCATCGGTCACCCTGACCGGCATCGGTCTCTCTGCCTAGTAAACTTCCTCGGACAGAAAGTTCCCTAATCATCCAAAATCAACCTAAACTTCAATAAATCTTACCTAGACCCTCGCTCTATGAGCCTCGACCATCTTCCCAACAGTAACCCGACCCGAAACCTTCACCAATGTAGTTATCAAGTATTTAATTAGATTGACATTGATAGTAATCTGAGATACCTAAATCAGAACACTAGCATTAGATTATTTTTCTTGCATGTTCAATTATTTTATTATGAGTTATATATCGGTGAATTGATAACCGTAGAGGAAGTATCACACTTCCTGGATCTAGCTCACACTAGGTAATCCACTAAACTTTTCTATTAACTATATCCTTTGGTCTTACTTTGTATTTCGTAGCTCCTCCTGCAGACAAAAGGAAGCTCACACAATCAGTTTGGATCCGAAATCAGATACGCATGCACAAAATTCGACCAAATTAAAAAAAAATCCTCCTTTTCCTTTTACCCTCATTTGTTTCATTAATCTACAAAAATATGGTGAAACAGAGAGAGATAGATGACTTAGCTAGTTTTTGAGTGATCAGGAAGTGTTCTGGTCTAAGGAACTGCTGAAATAGACTTAAAGGAGTATTTTTAAGGCTCACTATAAATTCTAGGATACATAAATATATAAGATAGAAGTTCCCATGGAAAGGCAGGAGCACCTAGGCGCTGGTGACTAGATTTGGGTACTAGTGTCTTCTCATATCCTCGGGTTCTGATATCTTTTGTGTCGGAAGAGATTCATTATTGATCCCTATTTTTTAATCTCATTTCACTTTAATGTCACCACTTTAATGTCTCTAGTTGAAGATGTCCAAAAACCACATCAAACCCTAAAAATAAAGATGCAATATGTAGAGTCGATGCACCCAATGATCACCATGGAAAATTTTAGTGGTGAATATTCATAATTTGGTGAATATTAGGAATTTAGGAATATGAATTTGGCTATTTTTACGACCATGGAAGTGACCACATTTCACCCAAAAATTCCACAAATAATAATTTTTCACATGCGAATAGCCAACGAATCTCCAATCCCAACGTATATTTTTTATTAAATCACCACATGATCAATGGGAAAAGATTTTAAAACATTCTTGGATCACCAATAAATCTATACAAACTTCTTGGTCCTTTAGTCTCATTCGTTGGACACATCTCGACATTCTAGAAAATCTCAAAGTGACGGGCTTAGGCAGACTCTAGCACGTGGAAAATCCGTAATCAATAGAGTTTCGTGTTCACGTCGAAACCTCATGCATTCAATAGGCTTTACCCCACAACAAATCAAAGGTTTAAATGTGGGAATTTTAAGGAAATAAACATGTAGGCAAGATATATGCCTCGCTACCAACCAAAAGTTTCCAGTCGCACAAATTAAAATATTCTATCAAGCGAAAATGTTACACACAATCCCCAAAAAAATTGAATCTCTCACGAATCTGGTTATGGGGATATTCGTCATGGATTTTCCATCTTTCATTTCCTAGAGGTCTCTTAAAATCAACTCGATGTATATAATAATATTCTCTAGGAATTAGAAATGTACCCAAGTGCATAGATTTTGTGTCTACATTTCTCCCCCACTTTATGTTGTTGAGTGAATACTTGATATCATAAAGTAGATAGAATATGTGTAGCTTGTGCTCATGTAGAGAAGAGTGCTTCCGATGGAGTTCGATTGGACAAGTGAAGCTGAAGTGACCGTAGTGTGAAGCGTGGAGACTATGAAAGGGAATTGGACCCTAGGTTTCAAGTGTATGCATAGTAGTTTGTTGTTAGAGCTTGTAATTACTGATGTCAGCTATTTCTTGTTTTGTATTAAGGATAGACCTATATAAGAAGAGTGAGAGAGTATTCAAAGTTCCATATAGGAGAAATCAATGTAACATGTGTAGAAATAATTAAAAGTGTGTAAATATGTAAAAGGAAAATGTGCACTGATGTATAAGAGTCTAAGAGATAGAGAATTATCTTTATTTTCTTGGAGTTACTAGATTTCATGTCGAATGGTGAGTTTTTTGGGTGAACTCAAACCAAGAGTGATATTTTTAGGTGATCTCATGTTAAGTGTGATTTTTAGGTGATCTCGGGCCAAGTGATATTTTTTTGGGGGATCTCATGCCAAGAAAAGAGTGTTGGGGACAAGAGGTATAGTTTTCTCTCCTTTCGTGATGTTTCCCGAATAAGGACCACTATAAATGGTATGTCCCAATTTGTTCCAATTAGTCCCAATTATTTTGATTGTAATCGAAATGTAGCTGATTGACTAAATTTTGTAATTCAAGGCAAGTGACTCGTTATTTAAGAACTAGTTTGAAAATTTATGTAAACTATTTTGAACTAAGAAAATGACTTTTTTCCTAGGAAAAAAATTCCCAAGGGACACAAGCATCCATCGCATCTGTGTCCGGGTGAAAGTACTAGTTTTTGATCTCGTATTATGGACCCAAGTCTTTTTCTAGGCCAACCTATGACTATGTGCCTATGTTCTTTTTGTACTTATGTTGTTCTATACCTTTGTAACTCGAAATTTGTTGTGGGGCTGATTTATTCACCCAATATATGTCAAACCTTGTTTGGGGTGCATGCGAAAATTTTATGAGAATGTATTCCAAAAGAGAGGACCCGATCTTATATGCATATATAAAGTGGATGCCTACAAGGGGTAGGGGATTTTCATGGTCGGAACCAAGGCACATGAAGAAAAGAGAGGTTAGTAACAAGTGTTAGTGTAAACAAAGATAACATGTAATAGAAGAGAATGTAACAAGCAAGTAAGATAGACGCAGTAAAATGTATGTTTTATGTATAGGACATCTCTCACAATGTCATAGACAATCACGACTAAATAAAAAAAGGCATACAATGATCAAAGAAGAAATAAGGAATAGCTTGCAAACAATAGAAAACAATAACAAGTAAAACCTTTCGAGATAACCATGGTTATAAATAGTCCTGCAAGGTAAATTCTCTATATGAAGCACCTATTATTATGTTAAATAGATAAATAGTATATCTAGGCTTGTATAGATCAGTAAAAATTAAATTGATCTGTAATGAGAAGTAGTAAATAATGTAACAATAGAACCTATGATGTATGAAGTATAATAGTATCAAACGTAGTTTCCCCTAGGAGCCTCAGTGAGACAAATAAAGACCTATGTCGAGCATCATGCATTATGTATGAATGTGTGATAGGTCCTGCATTCACCTCAAGATACCAAGTGAATTTGTATATTTATATAGAAAAATATAATGACATACTAAGAATCTAGCTAGCATAGTAAGAAAAGTACAACATGTAAGTAGTATAAGCGAACAAGAGTAAATAAAACCAAGATATGTAAATGTGGTTCATGAGTGTCTTGGTGTGATATGTAAGGTGTGATGATGATAGGAGCAGCATTTCCCCAACGGATGTGTATGAGATGAGGTTCATTTAAAAATTTCCCTCAACAGTCAAGAATGAACCATAGAACAAGAGTGCATCATTGGGAAATTATTGTAGATTATATGCTAGAAAAGATGTATCCTGAAGCACAAAGCATGTAGATAATGTGAGGTTCATTGATGAAGTGTTCCCTCAATAATCAAGTGTGAACCGTAGCACTAGAGTGTGTCATCAGGTAATGATGGTATAATGTGTGTACCAAATATTGTAGGAGTTATTAAAAAGATTAGACATGAAGCATGGAGTGTGAAGTGTAGTAGTAGACACTAGAGACAACTAATAATGATGGAAGGGGGTGTAATACCCCCAATTGTGTATATCAAGTGCTTCTAGTAAATATATGTGATCATTTAACGCATGAAAGGATGTATATATTTTATAGAAATTAACATGGGTATCATAAGTAGAAGGATCCATAATTAAGCATGAGTAGAAAAATGTGTATGGAGTAAAGCATAGGATAATATATAGGTGTAGTAAGGTGTGCACATAATTTAGATTAGAAAAATTTCTACTAGAAATATTTATGTTAATTTCAAATCAAGAGTAATGTATAGATGTGTGTGTGAATAATATGGAGAGACAGTTGTTGATTAGACATGCGACTATGAGAGGGTTTTGATGCCCCTCAATTATGTGAGTAATGGATATCTATGTGATGAGGTGAGAGATACCATGCAATGATGGTTGAATTAGAATATGTACAAGATTGTTAAATGTAAAAGATACCAAATAATAATGTCAACATGGTGACGGGAAAACACGATAGAGTCTAAGATCTGAAATGGATGAATAGGAAGTGTATAAGCAATAATAATGTACCCATTAGGAGAAAATAGAATAGGTGTGCCATTTTGCATGTTCAAAATAGTATAAAAGTTAAGTACAAACATAAGTATCATAATGTGAGTCAAAATATGTGTAACATATGTAAGGTCGGGATGGTCATCAGTAGTAATGGAAAGCAATAAGTGCAATTTCAAAATATTAGAAGCAATAAAGTAGTATCAACTAGCCCCTATGATCATAAAAAAATGTAGAAAGAGGGGAATAGATGACCCCCATGAATGTAACAAAATACAATGGAGCCAAAGAAAATTAATCATGCATAGGATCGAGGAAAGTGCGAGGATTAGGAATCATTGTAAAACCAACATACAATTCTCTAACTTGTAATGAGGAAGATATGGAGAGAGATGTAACATTGGAAGCACTAAGCATATGATCAATAGAAGTGTATCGAGAGTGAGACACAATGGGAGGAGTATCATGGGTACCAATAGAGAATTGATCATGTAAATCAGTAGCACTAGGGTGCATCCCAAGAGGAGAAGGATGTACAATGTAGGTAATTTCATGAGCATCATGTATAAGAGGAATATCACAAGGAGTAGCAACATGAGGTGCAAAATATACTATAATAGTATCCATAAAAGAAGGTGTAGCAAGGGCATTATGTGTTATGGCATGGGTAGAAATAAGTGTATGCATAGTATGTAACAAAGGATGACCTAGAAGGATATTATAAGGAACATCATGAGGTATAATGTGACATAGAACATTAAGAGTGCAAGATCCCATAGTAAGGGGAAGAGATATTGTGCCTAACACTTTCTTAGGTATATTATCAAATCCACATATATAAAGAGTAGATGGATTGATATGAGTACCAGAAAATCCTATTTGATGGAGAAAGGATAGGGTGCATATATTAATACTAGATCCAGGATCAACTAGGACATGCTTAATAAGGAGATTATGAAGTTAAACCTAAATATACAATGTGGAAACATTGGGATCAAATGGATAGGAAGCCATGAAATATCCGATAATGGGCATATAAAGAACGGGTTCACCAAATGATTTAATTTAAATTGAATTAAATCTTATTTCAGATTAACTCTTTTGTAGTGTGCGATATACAAGTAGTGAAATACAATAAATGGACAAGCAACAAGCAAGAAATAATGTGGAACCCTAAGCAAATGAGAGAGATAGATGACTTAGCTAGATTCTGAGTGATCAAGAAGTGTTATGGACTGAGAAGTTGTTGGAACATACTTGGAGGATTTTTTTAAGGATCGTTGTAAATTATAGGACTCAAAAGTATTCAAGAAAGAAATTCCCATGGAAAGGTAAGAGCGCCGGGAGCTGGTAACTAGATATGGGCACTAGTTTCTTTCTAGATCCTCGAGTTCTTATATATTTTGTGTAGAAAATGGTTTTTTGTGTATCCATGTTTCTCGCTCTATTTTTTCTTCAATTTCTTTGATTGTACCAATAACCTATAAAAAATATCTATATGCACATGTCCACAAACCACATTAAAACTTAAAAATAAATATTTAGTATGTATAATTGGAATGACCCCAATGGTCACCCAAAGAGTGAACTTAGTGCCAATAGATGAACTACATTTCAGAATCCATGTAGCTTTATGTGTAAGTGTGTGCAATGATTCCCTAGGATGTCCTTTTCCAAGTTACAAAAAGGATAACAAGCTAGATCTATAATGTAGCAATGTATAAAATGTGTTGGATGGAATAGAATAGACTTACCCTCTTATGTTTTGGATGCGAGAAGAATAAAGCCCTTGTCCCTTGAGTGAATCTATTATATGGATGATATGTAATGCTCTTATTCGTTTATATGCAAGCTTAGGTGATACTAGATAATGATAGTTCTTTGCTCCTCATATGGGATCTATAATTATGTATAAATATGATTCCCTTGTTTTATTTAATTGACAATTGGAATGTCGAACCATGAGTGTATTTAAGATGACCCAAAAGCAAAAGAGACCCAAAAGATTAAGAAAGAAGAAAATAGGGTCAAGAGCACAGGAAGGTAAATGAGTGTCGGGAAGCTTCTATCCTACAATGGGCGCTATTTTCGAGGCCATAAAAGATAATTCATTCAAATAGATATAGGTTTGTAGGATGTGTAAGGTCAATAAAATATAAGAGACAAATGAAAACACCCAAAATACATTGTCAATTTCTAGTTTTCTTGCTTATGAATCATGTATATAATAGCATGCTCTCTACAACCTATAAATGTACCCAAGTGCATAGATTTTGTGTCTATAATATATAGCCTACCTAAGATTGTGATAGCTTTTTTTGTAAATCTCATTTTAATGGTGGAATCAAGGTACATCAAAAATTTTGATAATTGAGTTTTAAAACTAGATTAAAACGGTTGTATTAATATATTTAAATGAGTATGTTTTCTCTTTTCGTCCTCCACTCTCATGATTTGTGACTTCATAATCCTAAAAAAATTTAATTGTATCTCTTCAATGCATCTTGGCATCACATTTACCTATTTAAAATATTTATTTATTCAAAATAATAATATCACATTAGTTAATTTAATGTTATTTATATTAACAATCTAATTATATACCACATCATACAAAATTTATTCAATTTTATGTTTCACAATACATAGGAAAGTAAATCATAAATTTACATCTGTAAAAACCTTAGATAGAAAATGAGTTAACCCTATGTTTATATATTTCTTCACATCAAAAATGGGTAGCTATGAACCACCCTAGAAAGCATCATGCTGGCATAGGTTCCAAGGGAACCAAAATACGGATAAACATAATACAAAAAGTCACAAGTGTGACATGATAAGAAGCGAGAAGAAAACATGGCGGTCAAAGGAGGAGGAGGAGAAGGCATCCTACATGAAGCACTTCCCAAATCCATAGTAGGGGATCATGGAAGTTTGTAATAGGATACCAACCATCACCCCGCCGAGGGCGAGAGCATCCTATCTGTTAAGAGAGATAGAAAATATAGATGTGGAAATTTTTTGAGGGAGAACCTGCTCTGGAGCAAGAAGCATGAGGAAAAGTAGGCTAACCAAAGCCAACACTACTAGACCGATCAAGCGGATGAAAATCCCAAACCCAGATTCATCTCCATCATGAGATCATGATGGATCCTCCAACCCGCCGCCACCACCAATCTGCTGGAACACACCACTATCCTATGGTGCCGGGGATCTTCACCGAGCCCTGACGCATTATTAGTGTCAAGATCCTTGGCATTAAGATCGAGAACGGTGTTGAGGCAAGGGCCAATGCCAAAATGGTGAAGGACGATGCAAGTGGAGATGGAACCCCTACTGGCCGAGGAGGGAGCAGACCTAGTAAATGAGAAGATCATGTAGATACTCCACCTCTAAGTGGAATTTCTCATCCTAGACTTGAATCTGAATCAAAACATGAGAAATAATTCTAGTTTTAGCATACATAGAAAACTCCATGCTAAGAGTAGTTTGATTAAAAATAGAATCATTTCTAATCTTCAAAATTTGAAATAGAATTTCTACACGAAATATTTTCCAAAACTTGTTAAATTTTGTAGGAAGCAAGGTTGAGTCCCCTAGTAAGACAATTTTCTAGGTGAAGGGTTCAAGGCTGAAAGGGCTAGAAAAGAGAATGGATCCACTTCCAGGTTTGCGCACAAGGGTAAAATACAAAAATAAGTACAAAAGAGACATAAGTGGTTGGAATGCAGACACATGGGTTAATGATCCCTAGTTGATGTAGACATTTTCCCATAGGCAAACCATGATAAAGAATTCTCCAGAGAAAATGATACTTTTTAGGTTTAATGTGAGCCTTCCGAATGATATTGAACCTATGTTTCCAAACTATGTGTGGGGACTTTTCCAGTACTTTTTCAACTTTTAATAAGGAATGTGAGTGGCACTAACAAGCTGGTAACCAATTTGGGGTCTATACTAATTGAAGGGAGTCACCATAGGCTAGTGCCAATCACACCACCAATGAAGAGGAGGAGAAACCCCAATCTTGTGGACCATTTCATCAGGTATGACATTATAAATTTCTTGAATATATTCTTTATCCCCATTATTAAAGTTAAGTTGATATTTGATAGTAACCCGTGGTTTCTAGAATGGGTAGCATTGGAAAATAAATCTCCTAAAGGCGTGATCCAATGTTTAAAGGGCCTACTAATTTTAATCCACGGCACCATAGAAAAGGGGATTGTGAAATTTAATAACCGGATACCACCATAAAGAATGTGGATTGATGGAAATCCTTTTCTCGAAACCATCTCCAACCCAAATGAGGTGGTGTTTGACCAGCTCCCATGCCTTTCGAGATAATCTTTATAACAAAATTTCCTCTAATTTTAAGCGGCATAGGAGAGAGAAACAAAATTTCAAATCCCATGCTTTTCCAAGATTGTTTTCCAAAAAAGATGCCTTGATAAATGCAGTGACGAAGAAATATTTTCCAAGCCTCGGGACCTTCTAAACCCTTGATGATCAAATTTTTACTTAGAGCAATACCTGCGGGAGAATGTCAATAAGCCCTAGGCCACTTGCCTCTTTAGGAAAACAACAAATATCTCGGACCACTTTGTGGAAACCTTTGTGCCCATGGGTGTTGGCCCATAAAATATTTAGGTAACTTCTCTATCTTAGCATATGAAGCCTTAGAAGGAGCCCAGTAGGAGGAGTAATAAACATGAGTAGTAGCTAACACCTTAGAACAAATATGGAATTTACCAGCAAGAGAGAGGGGCTTGGTAATCCAATAAGAAATATTTTTCTCAACTTGTTAGACAACATAGGACCAAAGAGTAGTAGGAGTAACTTGGAAAGAAAATGGGATGCCAAGGAATTTGAATTGCACCCAGATTGAATCCATGGATGGAAGATCGTGAAGCCAAATAAAATATATTTAAGAAATACAAAGCGTTATTAATGGATCACTTCATTCTTTTCAAGAGTTAAAAAAATCATCAAAGTGACCATTAATAATTTTTTGATCAGATTTGCAAAGAGAGATGCCCTTGACAAAACCTTGAGAATAAAACCTTGAAAGAAGGTAACTGAAACCGTAAGGGGAAGCACATAAAGAGTCATAGATAAGGTTAATTAACATCTTCAAATAGCATATTAATAGAGCGGATGAATCTAGGGCCAAACCGAAGAGCTTAGAGCTTAGAAATAATGAAAGGCCATTCGATCAAGTCATAAAAAATTTCAAAATAAATTTTGATGAAGAGATCCTTTTTCTTAGATAACTTGGCTCACTCCATACCTTCCAAAAAGAAACAATGTTATCTAGAATGAACCTACTATTAATGAAACCCTCAAAGAACCAAAGACATAAAGAGTTGAAAATAAGGGGCATTAGCATATTGGAATAGCATATTAACATAGGAGATGAATTAAGGGCCAAACCCAAGAGGTTGGAGAATGGAAATGATGAAAGGTCATTCGATCCTGTCATAAGATTTTTCAAAAAAAAATTATGAAGAGATATTTTTTCTTAGACAATTCAGCCAACTCCATACCTTCTCAAAGAGCAATAATGTTATCCAGAATGAACCTACTCTTAATGAAACTAGTTTGTTTGCTACGCACAATGAGAGGTAAGAGATTACAGATCTTGATAGCCAAGGCTTTGGCTATGATCTTGTAGGAAACATTTAAAAGAGTAATTGGTCTCCAATTGGTGATAAGTTTAGGATCTCTAGCCTTGGGGATGAACTTAATATTACCTTGATTGATCAGAGCACCAAGAGAGTTAGTCTCCATTACTTCACAATAAACATGATGAATATCAAGACCAACTGTATCCCATAACACTGATAAAACTTGCACATAAAGCCATCAATACCACGAGCTTTATCTATCTTCATTTTTATAACAACTTCCTTAGGATCTGTTATCACCAAATCACCACAGCCCCCGAATGGCTTGAGTGCAAATGGGACATTTGATGTGATTGGGTAAAATGGGATCACCTCTCAAGTTATGGGACTTTAGGGCTTGAGGTGAACCTCTGGAGAAGGCTAGCTTCCTCTTCCTAAACTAGGCACTACACTACTCCTAATGAAATAAGAACAACTTCCTAGACCTATACTAACATTTCCAGGGGATTAGGGAGAGAGATTTACAAGAAATAAAATGTAAATTAGAATTGGTGATGCAACAAGAAAGGGGTTTTCTAGAAAATTCTCCAAATTTACAATGAATAAATATGTACATGGGAAGAATGAATTTGTATTACAAACCTAACCGCATACAATACCTTCACTCCCGAATAAGCACAATAACTCTCGAAACTTGCAATGGAAACCAAGGTTGCATAGTACTGAAAAAATGAGAAAGGAAAAAGGAAATCAAAAAAATTATGCAAGGACAAATAATTAACCATAAAACATAATTTCATTATTCCAATCACTTGCACAATGCATAATTACAGCAGGGAAAGGTAGGAGCTGCCATTACAATTTTGAGAAGAAAGGCTTGAAAGCCTGCAAATTCACAACATCTCAGACTTTTTGAAGAGAGGTGAAGCTTGGAAAATTTATAACTACTTTATAATAATCACCCCTTTACATTTTTTAACATTGTTTGAGCTGGTGAGAGAAATAAGGAGAAAGTCCTAAATATTAGGCAAGATTGTAGTAGTCAACCATGCTTGCTTCATTAATTGCAACTCCACCTTCTCGAACTATTCATGAATGAGAAAATATCGTAATTTTGGAACAAAAATAACCCAAAAAAACCATTTTCTAATAATTCCATTGCGTAGCTCTCGCTCTCCGATTCCAATGACTATAATTTTGTGGAAAATGGACAAACAGGAGTAAGTTATGGTTTCCTTTGAGTGAAAGTTATTTTTGGGCATCAGGGCATTGTGCTCCATCAGTTCTGTAATAATTTCTCATGATTCTCTCATAAATTTAAAACTTAAATTATCCTCCATTAATACAAATTCCCTTCCGGATAATTAAAATCAATATTTTAATAAATTCTTCGAAAGAACTTTGATGTCTCGAGGCCCTTGGTATTGGTTTTACATAAAAATTATTCAAATGTGTTAACTCATTAAATGGATTGTCAAGCATTTATTTAAGACCCTCCAAGATTACCGAGCTTTTGACATGTTATTGGGCCTACATCTTTGCATTAAAACTTGTCAAGCCAACATAACTTGCTCATCGAGCTCTAAGTGTTCACTCCCGGATGCATCGAAGTCCTTGTTAACATCTCACCTCCGCTTATCGATATGGAAAATCCTCCCGAATTTTCTCCAACCACCTTGCATTAAATAAAAATTCAAGCTTTTCCACATCAGCCACTACCTCAGATGCCACATTGGGTTCTACCATGTCAACCTTCCTTATGAATCGTATGCCTGTCTTGCCTCGATCTCGGAGCTTGACCTGGACTTCAACACCAACCTAACTAAACTCAGAAACTACCTCGACTTCCACAACGTCTTGAAGTAATTATTTTGGACTTCGGAATCCGATCATCATTAGCATGCCAAACTTTGTTGGGTTCCTAAAACCAAAGATATAGATCCCCAAACTCTGAAATGAGCCAACCCTGAAATCCAAAGTCTTAATTTCAGACTTCAGAGTTTGGAATTCGAGCTCACATTCCATTGACTCAATTGATTTAACTCTGAAAATATGAAACTCAAACATCCAAAATCCCAAACGGGAATCTCCGAAACATCACAAGATCGATCTCGCATGGTTCTTCTAGTGTCACAAGCTGAGTTCATATTATTATCTCCTCAAATGTTATCTCTTTCCTAACCGTGATCTCTAAATCCGAATCGGTGACTTGTTCCATACTTCTCTACAATGATGAGCTTGAAACTGAGCTACTCCTTTTCCACATCATGTTACTCGAGTTCCTCCACATCCGGGCACCCCATGGCCGAGCTTGATCTTTCTTTGGCTCAATCAAGTCATTTCTTGAATAAGACTTGAGCTCTTGAGCTAGTCACCACAATGGCAATGTCTCACCTTTTTTTTATTCTCTAAGCTCTGTGACCAATCTCTCATTCACCACTTTTGTGATCAATCTATAGCTTACCCTCTCCCAAAGACTTGACTCTGAAAAGTTTTAGCACCGAGCTTTTATCCTACCCGTATGCTTCACTTCTATAACACTTAAACTTTTTATCATGACCTTCATCCACATGCTTAGTAAATGAAACGTATGTATCAATTCAACCCCTGTTGTAAGCCATTTCTGAGTAATGTAACCCTTCCACCTAACAACTCAACCACACGAGATCCAATATTCTTGTTTCCATGTGACTGTGTACTAAGCTCAATACTAAGTTTATCGACCTAAGATCCTTTATCGAGTTATCCCAATACCTTCCCATGCATTGTAAAATTGTGCCATATTTCAAAGCTTTGAGCTCAAAACCGAACTCCTGACATAACTCGGTCCTCCACTCTACCATAACTTAGCCTTGAGCTCGTTGAGCTACTTGGTGAGCTAATGTTTTCTCAATACCATACCCCTGAATCTATCACATAAAGGAACACTTGTTAACATAATGTTTATGCAGTTAAGATTTTTTCTATAATCCCATGATGGCCAATACTTCTTGTCTTAGGAAATGCTTCTTCAATTGTCACAAGTGGTGCGGGTAAAGTCTAAAAATGATTCTCAATGGGAAGGTTATGCATGTAACCTTGCTTTCTACTTGAAACTGAAAATTATTTCGAATCCACAAACTCGGGCTCAATATCATAAATAAATTGAGTTATGGTACCCCAAAACCCTTGATCATACTATACACAGTTTCAAAGAAAAAGTATCGAGGGCCTTGTACAACCTCTTTAAGCTTTGTCTGTTGACTCACTGTCTGAACCTTCTAATGCTGTGAATAAATACTCATTGTGTGAACTTGATTTCTTCAGTAACTCATAGGTCAAAATGGATTCAAAAATTACAACCTCATTTGATGAACCGACTTCATGAATTGTTCCATGAAGAAATTTTCCTGTCCCAGCGTGTAATTTACCACCATTTTCCATTTTTTCCCAAGATGGAAAAAATGGGTAACATTTTGGCGACCTCTTGGGGATGCTTTGCCTGCTAAGCCTTAGTCCAATAGTCTGTAACATCCATTGAGTATGGAGTCACTTTTAATCCAAAAACCAACCCGATTCTCTATGATGGATCTTGGACCTGCCTATGTTACTGACCCTAAGACTTCCTGGAATGCATGAAATTCTATAGAAATTTGAGTTAAACATCTCCTTGGTTTTGAAAATCGTGGTAACTTTATTAAATATTGATTGTTTTCCTTCTTCTAAAAATCCACTTACGAAATATTGTCTGCAAGAGAATGAAAAAACAAACACACACACACAATAATTGAAACCATACATACTTCAAATGAAACATGCAGAGTGTGTAATGCACTTATTCTACTAAAATAAAACCTATTCCTACTCTATGCTAATTGGAGGCACAGGTGAGCTAAATGAACCCTATAACTAGTTGTGCAAAATAGCTTCCCTTCCTCACAATGGGCAGCCATGAGATGATTTTTCAATGTAAATACCTGAGACTGATAGTTAAAAATGAAAACAAGCTCAATTATCCACTTGGTTCACCAAGGCATCAATTGGAAAGAGAAAGTATGCCTCTTTTAGTTGCTTTGCATTTGTTTTGCAGAGGTATAGCAACTAATCCTTGGGGCTGTGAAATTCATCCTCACATTCTGAAGTGAATGTGATTGGTTGTGGCTTCTCATCGGCTTTAATGAATCCAAGTACCTTATGGGACATGTTATATTCCTTTGAATATACCCAATCCTCCAAGCCTCATCTTTAACAAGGAAGTATACTTGAAGACATCCTTGAAAAATATGGTTTTCCATGATCTGATTTTCTCTTGTTTCCCATTTGGCAAACAATTGATTTTCCTCTGCATGAATGGTATTGAAATTATGTCCTCCTTGTTTCATTTTCCTCTTTGAAAATAATAAGTTCCTCTAGAAAATGTAGCTCATTATGATTGGATGCGAGTTCTAATAAAGTGATTGGAAAATCATGCAAGTGTTTCAAGCTTACTTCTCATTTAGGAGTTCCACTACCATTTGAAAACAAAGTTTCTATTCATTATTTAACCCTCTCATCCCACATGAAACCTGCAAATTCATATTCATCCACTTGTTTATTTTGAGGATTATTAGGGGCAGAAATTTCTTCAAGCACATTCTCCTCCAAAATTGGTTCATTTACCAAAACAGGTCCATAATTGAGAGCAAGAAACTCCCAATGATGTCATCTTAACTTAAGGCCTCTAAATTTTCTCAGTTTCTCCCATATTCTAATTTTCTTCTTTGTTCAATGAGAGATGTGGAAGATTCAATTCCTCTAATTCATATTCTAAAGGATTTCTTGGAGTTAAGGGTTGTTCTTGAGTGCTTTCTTCCACAACAATAGGAACTTTGTGTTGGAGGATATATTTTGGACTATCAAATTTGTTGAACTCTACAAGCCCGTGCTCATCAAAGAACTCCTCCAAATCTAATAAACAACTTGTTTCTTCATTCTCTGATTTTTTGAAGGATTCAACCTCCCCTATGATGTTCTCGGAATTAGAAGTTGATCTACCATAACCTTCTTCATCTTCAAACATAAAATTTGCAAGATCAAATTCATCTAAGAAATCAAATTTTTTTAAAAATGAAGAAGAGGAAGGACTTGAAACCTTCTTCACAACCTTATCTACATCCAAGACATCTTAATCTGCCTCACCTCTTCTATAACATGAAGTGCTTGGTGAATAATTATAACATTTGATGATACTCGTGGCAAGGTGTTGCAACCTTCCAGAAATGTAGCAAGTTCTAAACATGCATGGCAATTAGGATCATTGCACTCATCTGAGACATTCTGCACATTCGGGAGCCTTTCTTCTTTTTCTTGCACAGGATCTTCTTCTATTTAACTTGGAGCTAGATATTTCTCTTATACAATGGAATTTTCCACTTATGGTGATTCAACCTCTTCTAATGATATGGAACCAATATGGATATTGCATTCCAAACAAGTAGATTGTTGGTCATCATCCACTCGTGCTTGTTCTATCTCTGCCACAAAACTAGTTTGTACACTTGTTCTTGAGTCTTAACTTGTGAAAGAAGTTTTGTTAGGAGTCTAATTTTCTTGTTGTTGAGTCCTCCAACCTACTCCTTCAAATTCTTTCAATATTTTCTTTTCTAGTATCCTCAACCATATTCCTCTTCTTTAGTAATATCATATATTTTGGTACTCCCAAAATGGGTTCGGAATATAAGAGGAGGGGTGGGTTGGGATTCAACTATTTCATTTATTGTTTGAGGTGGTGGAAGAGGTACAACTTCTTGTATTGATGGCCTTTGTAGAAAAGAAGGAATTTTAGAAGAAAGAGGAGCAGAAAGATTCATGATGGGATGGAAGAATAGGAGATGAAGAATTGGAATTCTCAACATGGGCAACAAGTTAAACACTTTATATTTGAGGTTTACACTAAAATTATATTGGTTGGGAAATGGAAAGAGGACTCTGAGGTGGTGGTGTAGGACATACCCATTAAAAAGATTGACTAGCATTACATTCATAAGCATCACACCTCTTAACCCATTTCTCTTGTCTCAAGCAAAGAGTGTTGTAATCATCCAATTGGGTTTTTGCTTACGATTAAGTTCCTTTGGTATAGAGCCATTCCAGGGGTATGGAATCCTAAAACCAATTTGAGTTACTTCTCTATCACTTCTTTAATCCTTATTTTTAACATGCTAATCTCCAATTTGTGAATCTCTCTCTGCAAGCATTCTTCTTCACGTGTAGGATAACCTCCCAATATGCATATCCTTGCTCTTGAGAAGCTGCATAGTTAGGTGACTAACCAAAATGACCATGAATTTTCTCATGTGGACATGCATGCTCAAACTTATATTCATCATAAAATTGGTCTAGAGATGGATTATAATAATCTTAAGATGGATTTTGCAAGCTTGGAGGCAGAGTGAACTAGTATTGTTATTTCTACAAGTGGGAATTCCAATGTGGGAATGAAGCCATGATTACACAACTTCATGAATGGGAGAAAAATGGGAATATGTGGAAGAAAAATGAATGGAATGGGTGAAAAAATAAAGTTTACAACTCGGAGAGTGGGTTAGTGACTAGATTGAGTTGCCAGTTGTGCTTGAGTATGCCTCCTAAAACTAGAATTTCACTAAGAGCACAACTTAATGAAATAAAGTGAACAAAAATACACACACTTGTACAAAATATGAATTTTTAGTCCCATCGTGCATGCCAAATCACGTTAACAAGTGTAAATTGGACATTTGGTGTGATTGGGTAACATGGGATCACCTCTCAAGATGTGGGACTTGCGGGCTTGAGGTGAATCTCCGGAGAAATCCAGATTCCTCTTCCTAAACTAAGAACTACACTACTCGTAATGAAATAAGAAAAACTACCTAGACCTATTCTAACATTTCAAGGGGATTAGGGAGAGAGATTTTTAAAGAAATAAAACCTAAATTAGAAGTGGTGATGCACCAAGAAAGGGGTTTGCTAGAAAAATTTCTAGCTTGCCAATGAAGAAATATGGACATGGGAAGAATGAACGTGCATTACAAACCCAACCGCATATAATACTTCACTCCCAGAATAAGCACAATAACTCTCAAAACTTGCAATGGAGACCAAGGTTGCACAATGCACTTGCAAACATGAGAAAGGAAAAAGGAAACAAAAAAATTGATGCAAGGACAAATAATTAGCCACAAAACATAATTTCATTATTCCAAGCACTTGCATAGTGCATCATTACAAATAGGAAAGAAAGTATTTTCCATTTTTGAGAAGAAAGGGTTGAAAGCCTACAAATTCACAACAACTCAGAGTGAAGAGAGGGGAAGCTTGGAAAATTCTAACTTCTTTGGAATAAGAACCCCTTTACATTTTATAACATTTCTTGAGCTGGTGAGAGAAAGAAGGAGAAATTCCTAAAAACTAGGCAAGATTGTAGCAGAACAGGTTAACCATGCTTGCCTCATTAATTGCAACTCCACCTTCCCAGCACTATTCACAAAATGAGGAAATCTCACAATTTTGGAGCACCAATAACTCCGAAAATCAATTTTCTAATAATTCTACAGCGTATCTCTTACTCTCCTAATTCCAACGACTATAATTTTGTGGAAAATGGACAATCAAGGAGGAAGTTATGATTTCCTGAGTGAAAGCTATTTTTGGGCATCTGGAACACTGCGCTCCATCAGTTCTCTGGTAATTTCTCATAATGATCTCATAAATTAAGAACTTAAATTCTCCTCCGTTAATACAAATTCCCACTCCAAACAATTAAAATCAAAATTTTAATTACCTCGGCTTCCACAACGCCTTGAAGTATCTCTTTCGGACTTTGGAGTCTGATCATCATCAACATGTGAAGCTTTACTGAGTTCCTGAAACCCAAAGATATAGATCCCCGAACTCTGAAATGATCCAACCCCAAAATTTGAAGTCCGAATTTTAAACTTCGCAGTTCGGAAGTAAAACTCACATTCCATTGACTCGGCTGATTTAACTCCAAACATCCAAAATCCCGAAACGGGCATCTCCAAAACATCATGAGCTCGATCTCGCACGGTTCTTCCAGTGTCACGGCCAAGTTCATATTATGAGCTCGTTAAACGTTATCTTTCTGCTACCTGTGAGCTCTAAATTTGAAACAGTGACTTGTTCCATTCTTTTCTGAGATGACGAGCTAAAAACCAAGCTACTCCTTCTCCACTCCTTGTAACTCGAGTTCCTCCATAGCCGGGCTCCCCATGGCTAAGCTCGATCTTTCTTTGGCTCAATCAATCCATTCCCTTAATAAGCCTCGAACTCTCGATAAAGTTGCCACAGTGGCAATGTCTCGCCCGTTTTCTTCTCCGAGCTCTGTGACTGATCTCTCGTTCACCTCTTCTGCGATCGAGCAATAGTTTTCCTTGCCCACTGCTCTAATAGTTTAACATCGATCTTTTAGCCTAACTGTATGCTTCACTTACATAGCACTTGAACTTTCCGGGCCGACCTTCATCCACCTGCTTGGGAAATGAAACATATGTATCAATTCAAACCATGTGGCGAGCCATGGCCAAGTAACGCGACCCTTCCATCAAACAACTTGGCTGCGTGAGATCCAACATTCCTCTCACCATGTGACTGTGCACTGAGCTCGATACTGAGTTGCTTGAACCGAGCTCCTCTATCCAAGTCATCCCAATACCTTCTCGTGCATTGCAAAATTGTGCCATATGTCAAATCACTGATCTCAAAACCGAACTCTTGATGTAACTCGGTCCTCCTCTCTACCACATCCTAGCCTTGAGCTTGCCGAGATGCTCGGCTACCTATTTTTTTCTCAATACCATAGCCCTGAGTCTATCACATAAAGGAACACTTGTTGACATAGTGTTTATGCAGTTAAGCTTTGTTCTATAATCCCATGATGGCCAATACTTCTTGTCTCAGGGAAGGTTTCTTCAATTGTCACAAGTGGTGTAGGTAAAATCTAAAAATGATTCTCAATGGGAAGGTTATGCACGTAACCTTGCTTTCTACTTGAAACTAAAAAGTACTTCAAATCAAAAAACTCAGGCTCAATATCATAAAGAAATTGAGATATGGTAGCCCAAACACCTTTTAGCGTACTATACACAGTTTCGAAGCAAAATTATGGAGGGCCTTGCACAACCTCTTTAAGCTTTCTCCATTGACTCATTGTCTTAACCGTCTGATGCTTTGAATAAATACTCATTGTGTGAACTTTATTTCTTCAGTAACTCATAGGTCAAAATGGATTCAAAATTGCAGCCTCATTTGATGAAGCAACTTCACAAATTTCTCCATGAAGAACTTTTCCGGTCCCAAGGTGTAATTTACCACCGTTGTCCATTTTCTCCCAAGCGGGAAAAAATGGATAGCATGATGACCATCAACAGAAAACGAACGATCACAACAAACTCTCTAGGCCTCATAAATCTTACAAGGAACTTCTTAGAGACATTGTAACAAAGAAACATCCCTCTCAGAGTGTATGTTTGCACAAAAATACACCCTAGTAGTGGTGAACAAAGGCCTGCAGTACATCTTGAACGCTCATGATTTGACTTCAAGCACCCTTGATTTTCGGATCGAACTGGAGGCATGACAAGGTTTGAGGATTGCTAAATTTTATTTGGTCACTCTTTCACCAATCTTGATCCACCTGTAATCAAGCTCTAATTTAATCCTTGTGGTCTTGTTAAACTTATTCCATCCCGAGTTTGTGATGCCATTTTTCCACCTCGGTTTACAAGCGAGTATCAAAGGGTGGGCGATTAAGATCTCTCGAACTTATAACATACTCCCGAGTAGAGGCCTTATGAGCCCTTCTTTTAAATAAAGTAGCCTTCCTCCCAAACATACAAATAAAATAAGTAGATTTGACAATGGCATCTTGCCACTAGGAAATCCACCTAGTTGGACTTCAAGGGTGCTCAACTAAGTTCTCAATGTGCAAAATGTGCTCCCAAGTTCTCTTATGTTGAAGGTGAGAAGTGTTTAGATAAAATTAGGATCTCTAAGGTTTAATAAAAGTCGATGCCATTCAATTATTTAAAAATAGGTAAATGATAAAAAGAAGAGCCCCTTCCCAAATGTAAACCGGTCTACAAAAGTAGTTGTGAAGGAAAACATACGTTGATCCGGGATGAATGCTCGATCAAGACGTTTGAAAAATTTGTCTTGACCATGTCCGATATTAGACCATGTGAACCGGGGTGCATCGTGTGCATGTCTTAAAAAGTGGTTAGGATAAAAAATTCCAATTTGTTGCGCATGTAAAACCATGCTTCTCGCTCACCAACACACCACCGCATAGAATTCGGCCCACTTTATCTTCAATGGATTTCACCATGTTAAAATCTCCACACATAATCCAATGTGTTTCAAGTTTCTCATTAGCAAGCCACCTCTAAAGTAAAGACCACTCAATAACATCATTGGAAGCATAAATATTAGCAATACCAAAAATATGGTTATGTAAATAAAAAAGAGACCACACAAATTGAACCAAGCGTTCAGAGCCCCAAGAAATAATAGACTACTGTAGTGAAGGAGAGAGAAGATTAAAAACACCCCCTTTCCCGGTGTTCATGACAGAATGATGAAAATGGAACTCGAAAAAATAGTATGGGATACAAACTGGAGAAAAAGTAAGCAAGCTTAACCTCCTCGTAAACATAACACATGCATGTGTTGAAATATTTGACAACCATCCCTCACCATGTATCTACGAATTCGGTTTAGTAAGTCCACGCACATTCTAAGAGAAAACTATCATTGAGAACTGTCAAGATTCATTCCATATTCCTCCTCGAGGCCCCCTAACACATCGAATTGATTCCTAAAGATGGAAGAGAAAACAATTTTTGAATAAGGAATGTAGTTACCCATCTAGAAACGACACCTCTGTGATGGAACATACTCACCATCATCTAGAAATGAGGTTATTATTATCACAAAATTGCAACACCCTATGATTTTTCATGTGTGTGTGCATGAGCTACGAGTGTAACCGGGTAACATGGAGTTATCTCAAGGTGTGGGACCTTACAATTAAGACAACTCTCCAGAGAAGGATGGTTCCTATTCCTAATCTAAGCACTAAAGTACTCCTAATTTTTAAAATACACATATCTAATCCTATCTAATGATTCGAAGGCAAAAGGGAGAGATATAAATGCATAAAATGAAGGGATACTACACTAAAGACGTGATATCACCAAGAGAAGGGGGATTGGGACAATCTCTAAGGAATGAGAATGAGGGAAATGGATATAGAGGGGATATTTGGAACATCACATTCTATAAACCCACGTTTACAAGCACCATTTCCATTAAACACAAACATTCGAGCTTGTAAATAATAAAATATGGAAAAATAACCACTAAAATGTAATGCGAGAGAGGCAAGAGAAAGTAATGAGAACACAAGCAAGGGTTGAAAAAATCCACAAACTTGATTTATTCCTTCAAAATATTACACAATTCATCAAAATAAGATACAAAGGCATGAATTTCCTACAAAATCCCCAAATTGGAGGTTTGGAGCCTACAATACACTTGCAGCAACCTATAGAGAGTATAGGAGCAAATAGAAAATGTCCAACAAGATTTTTATGAGCTCTCCATTTTACATTTATAGAAGAAGAAAAAGAGGGAAAGGAAATGAGGAATTCCTAAAATATGCATTCAACCACCAATAAGGAGCACTAAATGACCCGCAATAAGAATGGATAACCTTGAGAAACCCCATCCCTCATTGTCTTGTAGCTTGTTGTATAATAAAATGGCCTCCCATGCTTCATTAATGCATTTACTATTCACTGGAAGTGATCATTTGAATCAGGGAGAGTTTCCTACATTTTTTCCCACCTACCCCAACAAAATTTCTAATTACTTGTTCCCGTGATGAAGTACGTTAAAATACAAATCCAGGGATATAAATTTTATAAAAAATGGATAATTTGGGAAATTGTTATGGGGGTGTAGATTTTGAGGGGGCGTGTGGCTAAATTTAAAATATTTCGGCCTTTGTTCTGCCTTCTCAACTGTTAGGAAATATATCTTAGTGCTCCATTTCAGATAGACGGGTGAATAATAATTACATGTGTAATTATTATTATGATAAATTAGTGAAAGTACATTTACTATGTAAATGTAAATAGTAAATGTAAAATGTGGTTAGTATGTGGTAAGTTAGTAAGTTAGAATAATAAAACAATTAGTATTGTTTTATTATTATATTGGTGAGAGGTTGAAACCATATGGGTGTATGGTTGTATATGAAGACAAATGTTGTTGTAAGGATTGTTATTTTACATCTCCTATATAATGGAGTGTAATGAAATAGTGAAAAATAATAAAAATATAATATAGAGTTGTTGATTTCAATTATTGTCTGTGTAGCTATTTCATGGATTCTTTGTATTAGATCAGAGTAATTTTTACATTTGGTACCAGAGCAGGTTAAATCTGTCTCGAAGATGATCTTATAACGTTTGTTTCGCGATCTGGGTTTCTCCAAAATTTTGTGCGTAGAACGATCTGTTATACAGGAAGATACAGGAGAAATTTCAGCATAACCCAGTTCGTATTTTGGGAGAAACGTGCAATTTACTATACAACACATTGATCACTGCTATTTTTTTGAAGAAATCAGAGAATCAAAGGTAATTCAAATCTACATTCAATTTTTTTTGGATATTTAGATTCAGTAAAATGGATACACCATTATATAAATTTAATGGGCTGAACTTCCATACATGGAGAGTAAAAATCCAGATGCAGTTAATGAATAAAAACCTATGGAGGATAGTAGATGGAAAAGAAAAAACACCTACAGATATAAGCAAAATTGTAGAATGGGAAGCTAGAGATGAACAAATAACAGATGAAATTGACTATAACTATGAAGAATTTATATACTAAGTGAAGTTCTTGGAGGAAGGAGGCACAGGAGGTTGGAGGTCATTCAAGCGACCTCTCGTCACCACCGGCATTTCAACACGGGGCCGTATCAGCTATGGTGATTATTTTTTTTATACAGTGTGTTCCTATTGTTTCTTTGTATTTTTGGCGAGTGTTTGGTTGCAGTGTTCCTATTGTGGTTTGCAGAATAAAGGAAATTTCACATTGAGGGGGGAACATGATCTCAATGTTCCATTTCTAGTTTTCTACATTTCTGGTATTTTCTATATATGCAGCAGATTTCAGCAGAATTTCCTATGTTATTCCCTGCAGTGAGATGTGATGAGGGCTAATAATAATACTTGGCATATCATGATGTGGTTGTAGGTAAACCACTTGAAAACCTTCATTTTTGGTTTGTGGTACACCACTTGTAAAACCACCATTTTCGGTTGTTGGTAAACCCTATGCAAAACCATCACCCTTTTGGTTTGTGGTACACCACTTGTAAAACCACCATTTTCGGTTGTTGGTAAACCCTATGCAAAACCATCACCCTTTTGGTTTGTGGTAAACCGATTTGAAACCATCATTTTCGGTTTATGGTCAACCCTATGAAAAACCATCCATTAGGTTTATGATCATCCTATAAAATCATCAGATCATGAGCAGATGCAAGTATAAGGCAGGTTTTCCCCATGTTCGCACTAAGGGGGGAATGTTAGGAAATATATCTTAGTGCTCCATTTCAGTATGATACGGGTGAATAATAATTACATGTGTAATTATTATTATGATAAATTAGTGAAAGTACATTTACTATGTAAATGTAAATAGTAAATGTAAAATGTGGTTAGTATGTGGTAAGTTAGTAAGTTAGAATAATAAAACAATTAGTATTGTTTTATTATTATATTTGTGAGAGGTTGAAACCATATGGGTGTATCAGTTGTATATGAAGACAAATGTTGTTGTAAGGATTGTTATTTTACATCTCCTATATAATGGAGTGTAATGAAATAGTGAAAAATAATAAAAATATAATATAGAGTTGTTGATTTCAATTATAGATCGTGTAGCTATTTCATGGATTCTTTGTCTTATTAGATCGAGTAATTTTTACACTCACCACAACTGCATTACATTGTTTATGTTTTTTCCTTATGTCCTTTTGATTTTTGGGTATTTTTGTGGTGGGGAACTTGATTGGGACGAGGAACGGGGCTCGAGTTCCATTAGGGCCCGAAATTCCCGGACTCTTCACACATTACTCACCACCCAAATCTTAACCAACTCGAGGAGCTATGTTAGCTCACCAGAGCTCCTTCTTCGGATCACCCCTTATAACTCTAGGCCATTATGACATTTCCTTCTTCGTATGGAACAAGCTCCTTGCATCCCCTTTTTCTTTATGGGCTTCACCATCCCACACTCCATCACATCGCAGGCTTGTGGCTCATGCAAAGAACTCATCCCCACCCCGCCTGTTCCTCGTGGGTCATTGAGCTTCAAATCCCCCGCATAACACTATATCCGTTCTCCAACCAATGCAATGCGGGCCAAAACCAAGTGCAAGGAACTAGTGTTCCTAGGTACGTGCTCCATCCTGGGGCCCCTAAAGTCTAAAATATCCCCACATGACATTGTATCTTTCCCCTAACTCAAATTCCTCCCTTTTTTCTAAATTTTTGAAGTTTCCATGAATAGGGGAGCTAGGAAAAATGGGAATGAAATGTCCCAAAGCCAATTTATCTCAATATATCCATTTTTAACCCAAAATTGGCTAAGTGTTAAGCCTAGAAGAGGGGAAATTGCACCAAATACTCCTAAGTCCCCCAAATCAACTGCAAATTCTCCAAAACATAAAAATTTACCTGAAACTCCAGATTCTCCATTGAAATCCGATCAATTGGCGAGGTTCAGCTTTCTCTAGAGTTGTTTATTTTTTCTAGGGGTAAAAATGGATAACAATTTGGTGACTCACAAGGACATCTACCTACTAGATGAGTTGATCAATTGCCTTGAAGCATTCATTGGGAATGGATTCATCCTAATCATCCGAAATCTGATCTAAACTCTGAAATCTTGTCCCTAAATCACTTAAAACACCTTTGGTGAACCTAGATTTGATCTGTTATTGTTCAAGTTTTCCAACTTTTGTAAGAAAATATTAACTTTTTGATCAGTGGAAAATTGTTTTGAACCTAGAATTCTCTTTCCTCTTTCCTTCTCGTAAATTGATGCATGAGAAGGATGAAACTACTCGAAAATCTGGTTTCTTTTCCAATCATGAAGGACTCAAATTGAATATTTCTTAGCATGTATGAAGTATGCGGTACTTGGAAACACTTGCTGATTTGGAAATCTTGGAACTGTTGTTAAATTGATTTCCCTCATGAATGCCGCCACCTCTTACAATGGATTGTGAAAGAGAAACAACACACTATGTACAAAAGATGAAATATCATACATGTCTCAAATGAAACATGTAGAGTGTGCACAAGAACTTGTTCTACTAAGAGAAAACCTACCTAATCTACTCTAACCGAGAAATGGAAAACTCAAACAAATCCTGCAGAATCAAGTGAGAGAAGTAGCTTCCCTTCCTCACAATTTTCAATCATTTTCCACCGAACATGGCTCTTGATAACAATGGAACTATCCGAGTCATTTTTCCATCTTAAAATCCAAAGTATCAGCAACAAACAAGAAAAATACCTCCTCAAACTGATTTTCACTAGACTCCTAGAGGTGTTGGAGTTGATCTTTGGTACTTTGAAGCTCATCCTCATGCTCGGAAGTGAACATGATCGGGTTAACTCTAATTTTGGCACTAAATAAGCCGATACCTTATTGGGCACATTTTGATCCTTGAAGTTTTCCCATTTCTCGAAGCCCAACACCATGAATGGAGTCACCCTGCAAACTTTCTTGAAAGGATCTCGCTTATAAGATGATTTGTATTTTGTTATGCCTCAATAAATAGCTCCTCCTCTTCCTTGATGACTAATTTGGAAGTGGTGTCATCATTGTCCTTCTCTTCCTCTTTAAGAACACAAAACTGATTTTAATCCTTAATTTCTTCATCCACCATGAATTTTGAGAGATCAAAATCTTCAATATGTTTCTCATGGGGATTGTTATGGACAGAAGGTCTTCTTGGATATCCTCCTTCATCACATGTTCATCAACTAAATCAGATTCTACAAATGAAAGCAAAAATATCTCAATGATGTCATCTTCATTCAAGGTCTCTGAATTTGACTAGTCACCCCTACGTGATCCTCTCCTTGTGGATTTGGAGTTGATTCTTCTTCCTTTTCTCGATACCGCAACTTGTGATTGATCACCACCTATGAGAAGATAGTGTCATCATGCTCATTATACTCACGAGAAAATGGACGTTGGTCATCATCTTCTTGTTCTTCTATAATATCACCAACCACTTATTCTTAGACACTAACCATTTCAAGGATTGAATTCATCAATGGTATATGTTTGATGTAGAACTTTGCAGCCCACTCTTTCAAGTTGCTTCCAAGTTCCTCCTTGCTAATATCTTGATTTTATTCCCTCCTTGACTAGTTTTCTGATTATGTTCTTCCAAAAATGGATTTAGGAAAGCAAGAGGAGGGGTGGGTTGGGCCTCAAATGATTTTTGTATTTATTTTTGTGGAGGGGAAGGAGTTTTGGAAGGGAAAAGGGAAGAAAATTCAAGATGGGATGGAAGGTAAGAGGATGGAGAAATGGAATCCATAATGGGAGCAGCAGTAAGAAGCTTGGATCATGAAACTCGTAATAAAATGGCATAGATTGGGGAAGGGAAATGGGAAGGCTGTGAGGTGATAGTGTAGGATTTTCCCACTAACAAGGTTTTCTAACACTAAACTCATAAGCCTCCATTTTCTCAATCCACTTTGCAATTTGTGGCAACATCTCAGCCATGAAATCCAACTTCCAAGAGGGCTAAAATATCTTGGCATAGGGCCAACCCATGGAAAAGGGACCCTGAAACCAATTTTGAATGCTTTCAATTGAGATGTAGCCCTGTCTTGCACCATATTTGCCTCCATTCTTTGAATTTTCCTCTCGAAAATCAAGTATCCTCCATAGAATTACCATCATCACTCGCATAACCATGTTACTCATAAAAATATCGGTTAGGAAAATAACCACGTGGCTCAATTGTAGTTGGGTATGTCAAATATTTCTCATGATGAGGTTCATAAAACTGGTATATGGAAGAGGATTTTGAAATTGTGGAGGTGAAGTGAACTAGTTTTGTTGTTGCGGTGGGAATCCCATGATGGAAATGAAGTCATGATTGTACAACTTTATGAATAGAAGAAAATGGAAAGATATGGAAAGAAAAATGGGTGGAAATGGCTGGAAGAAAAGGTCTCGCAACTCAAAAATGGGTTATTTGGATCTAGTAGAATCACCGGATGTTCTTTGAATGTGTCTCCAAAGGATAGAATTTCATCAAGAGCACAACAAACTTGATGAAATGAATATGTAAAGCTCCTCAAATTGGTCCCACTATGCATGCCGTAACTTTTATCACCAAATTACATCACCCTTTGATTTGTCATGTGTGTGTGCATGAGCTATCGATGTAACTAGGTAACATGGAGTAATCTCAAGGTGTGAGACCTTACAATTAAGACAATTCTCTAGAGAAGGTTGGTTCCTCTTCCTAATATAAGCGATAAAACTACTCCTAATGATGGAAATACACTTATCTAATCCTATCCTATGATTCCAAGGGACCAGGGAGAGAGAAAATACATGAAAATTAAGAAATCCTACATTAAGGAGGTGATAGCACCAAGATAAGGGTGATTGGGACACTCTCTAAGGGATGAGAATGGTGGTGAAATGGATATAGAGATGATATTTGGAACATCACGGTATATAAACCCACATTTATAACACCATTTCCATTAAACAAAGACATTCAAAGCTTGCAAGAAACCAAATATGCACAAAATACCATTAAAATGTAATGCAAAGTCAAGGTAAAGCAATGAGAACACAAGCAAGGGTTGCAAAAGAGCCACAAACTTGATTTTATTTTTTCCAAAAGATTACACAGTTCATTACAATAAGATACAGAGGCATGAATTTCCTACAAAATCCCCAAAATGGAGGTTTGGAGCCCACAATACACTTGCAATAACCCGTAGAGTCTATAGGAGCCGATAGAAAATGTCTAGTAACCTTTTTATGAGCTCTCCATTTTACATTTATAGAAGAAGAAAGAGATGGAGAGGAAAGAGGAATTCCCACAATATGCATTCAACCACCAATAAGGACCATTGAATGACCTGCAAAAAGCATGGAGAACCTTGCAAAAACCATCCCTCACTATCTTCAAAGCTTGTTCTAGAAGAAGAAAATGGCCTCCCATGCTTCATTAATGCATTTACTATTCACCTAGAAGTGATTATTTGAATCGGGAGAGTTTTTGCATTTTTGGCCCACCTTACCCCATCAAATATTTGATTACTTGATCCCATGATGAAGTACATGAAAATATGAATCCAGGATATAAATTTTATAAAATAAAATGGATAATCTGGGCAAAAGTTATGGGGGTATGGATTTCGAGGGGCGTGTGGCTCGTTTTAAAATATTTCGGCCTTTGTTCCTGCCCTCTCCCCATGGTCCACATTATATTATTTATATTTTTCCTTTATGCCCCTTTGCTGCATGAGTATTTTTGTCGTGTGGGAACTTGATTGGACGACGAACTGGGGCTTGAGTTCCATTAGAGCCCGAAATGCCCGCACTCTTCGCACATTACTCGTTGCCCGATTCCTAACCAACTCACCAAGCTCTGTTAACTCACCGAGCTCCTTCTCTAGCTTTCCCTTATAACTCCTAGCCAACTGCGACATTTCCTTCTTCGTGAGGAACTTGCTCTGTGGGGAACAAGTTTCCTACATCCCCTTGTGCCTCAAGGGCTTTGCCGGCCCGCACTCCACCGCATTGCGGGCTTGTGGCTCGTGTGGAGAACTCGTCCCCACCCGACCTGTTCCTCTTGGGTCGTCGAGCTATTAAATCCTCGCATAACACTATATCCGTTATTCAACCAATGCAATGTGGGCCAAAACCAAGTGCGGGAAACTAGTGTTCCTCGGGTACGTTATAGAATCATAACACACTAATAAATAATAGATCACTTTTTCAATAAAATTTTGTAAATAATATATTCATATTATTCGTACCAATTATAATTTATTTAAATAAACCACACGCATGAGATAAATATATTTAATTTTGACTTTTTGATCATAAGTCGTTGGGAAAGATACGCATACACGCCTAAAGACTTTGACTTTGGATGCAAAAAGTCAAATCAAAGGAAAACGAAACTTCCGAGTTGAGTAGGCGGATCTTCATATTATATATATATATATATGCTCGCTCTTTTCTCATTCAAAGAAATATATAAACAATTTAGAATGGGAATGGGAATAGGCGAAACTTGAGAGCTATTATTTTGATAATATGATGTTCATATTTCGTGGTTTCCCGGTAATCTCGTAAATTCATTGTTTTCTTTTTTGTTGTCAGACACAAACTTCTCCATCACGCCAAAGACTTTGACTTTGACTTTGATGGTATAGAAGTCCGAGTTGAGCGGCGGATCTTCATTTTATATATAGTCGCTCTTTATCCATTCAAATAAATTTATGAATAATTTAGAAAGGGTTTTTTTCTGGTCATTCCCTGTGATTTTAGATTCAGACACACATTGGAATGGGAATGGGAATGGGAATGGGAATAAGCGTAAAACTTGAGAGCTATTATTTTGATAATATTGATGTTCATATTTCGTGTGACTGTGGTTTCCGGTAATCTCGTAAATTCATTGTTTTGTTTTGTGTTGTAATAGCGCAAATTTATATGAATTGATATTGACTGAGTGTATGGTTTGTGTAGACGAAATTGCATATTATGGCGGGGAGATGGCCATCAACGAAAAACACGAGACGCCATATGTATGTAAATGTGTACAAATTTAGATATCCATAATATTATTTTCGAGAGGTTGTCTTTGATGTGTTGAATTGGTGATGATGATATAGATGATGAAGACGAGCAACGCGATTAATGGAGGAGCCAGAAAAAGTTACTACAGAAGGAGGATTCGGCGGAAACGTGAATGGTGACCCCATCCCAGAGCTAAAGAGCATAATTAAGGCTAAAGCTTCTCCTTTTCATATCTAAGTGTACCAATAAAAGGACGTGCCCAAACTAAAATGGTGACCATATTTAAGGAATAAGATTCTACTTTTCATAGAAGATTATCAAATATGTACATTTAAATTTCCAAATCCTTTGTTCAGTACAATACATTTCATTAGGTTATTGCGTATATTTATTCTCTGCCTATATACAAAAGGATCTGCATCGCCAATTTCAATCGAATGAACATTCCTTTATAATATTCCTTCATATTTGTATTTTGGTGGATTGTTTATCAGTGAATATTTAACTACAACTTTTCTCTTAAATTTCTCTACTTATGTTTCGGTAACCAATACTTCATCTACTCAAGAGTGAGGGTGAAACTAAGAATTTTAATATGTCGAAAATGGTTTTCTTTTTTTCAAAAAATTGCAAATCTTTTTGTATTTATATGAGTAATGCCCACATTCATGTAGTGAATGTACCTCTCGATCTCTTGTGGAGGGCTCTCACATGCTAGCATTCGGAGAGATGACTTCATTAGAAACAATAACAATGTAAGAAATGTAAATTTTCTTTGTTAAATCATGATTTATTTAAATAAAAATATTAAAATAATTAAGTGATATTTCCTGAAATACACAACTATGCTCTCAAAAATAAACAAAATAAAAAGGAAAAAATATTTAGTAATCTAACATGTTTCAATTTATGTGAAAAGAAAACTATTTAAAATAATCTTCGAGATGCCCCTAATCAAATTATAATTTCTCTTTACTAAATGATGTCTATGATGAAATGTTATGAATAGTTCCCAAATTTCTATTGAGTGAGAGGGTTCTGAGAACGAAACAAGTTGTTTTTCGTTTTTTAAAGAGAGGATCTAAGTGAGGTAAGCATTGTAGATGTAATAGTAGTGGGTGTAATCATAAGGTGATAAAAACTATCAATAGAAATACATGAAACGAAACTAATATGAGTCATTGTAGATAATGTGCCAAATTTGGTTGGAGTAGTAACATCTAGTGAGGGAATGATACAAACATTTGGATTAGAAATCATCAAATAATTAAAGGTGTATCAAGATTGATTCTAGGTAACAAATTTCTAACCCATGGACATTGGAATGTTTTGAAGTGGAATATGGGTTGTCCATAAAATCATAGTTATAATAGAAGTAGAACTAGGAGATGGAAAGCCTTAACTTGTCAGTATGTTCAGGATTTGACTTCAATCATTTTAAATAAACCTAGGCAACGGTTTACCACATTGCACGTGTAGATAGACCAATTGGTAGGGCATGTGTAGTGCAAAGGAGGAGAAGTTGTGGATTCGAGTCTTTTACAAGTAACTTGCCAGGAACATACAAACAATTTATTTTCATCCCTAAGAGATTGATATTCAATATAAAAAATTTCCTTAGTATGATGTACAAGAGATGTATAAAAAAATTAGTATACAATGACCAAGTTAAGATTCTATTATAACGTGATTTTGGAGTACATATCAATGTGTACATTCATTTCAGTAGAAGATAAAGAATTATCATCATATAAAACATATTGAAATTTGGTATAAAAAGAGTATCACTTGAATCATCTAGAAGAGATTTAGTATCCATAACATTTGAGGAGTGACATGAGGGAAAGCTTCATAGCGAATATATATTAGATGATGAATAGATGTGTGAGGATGAATTTGAGAATTTTTAAATATCTCGTAGATAATATCCTTACATTCAGGGATGAGGGTGTATGAAATCAATGAATTTTATGGGGCAAACTCTAGAAGAATTCATTATGGTTCCTAAGAAGAACAAGTCCTATGAAGAAGATACAAAAAATAATATAGTAATAGAATAGAGGATACCCTAGGGAACCTAGGTTTGAGAAAAAAATATCCAATTCGATATTTGGGTTCCCAAATGTTTACACCCGTTTTAGATTAATTAGGATTTTCTTATGCACGATACAAGAAAATAAAAATTAATTTGTAAGTTATGGAGACTACGATATATTCCAAATAAAAATTCTTTCAATATTAATTATACAAAATAAAAATAAAATATTCGTTATTTCATTCAACAAATACAAGTTTAAAATAAACGAGAGAGAGAGAGAGAGAGAGAGAGAGAGAGAGAGAGAGAGAATTTTATATATATATATATATATACAAGAAGAATATGGGAAGACAAATTGGAGAAAATAGAAGTGCAAATCCTAGAAAAAATTCATAGCTAAAAGCTGTGATATGGAAATCTTCTAGTGTAGAACCATATGGTCTTGTCAAGATGTATAATCAATTCATAATTGTTTTATGGTATTGGATGCATTTAGAATGGTGGTTTGTAACTTTTCACATAATTCAGTGGCATGGAAATATGCATTATTGTCAAATCTAGTTGTCGGAAATTATCAATATGATCATGTAACCTGTTTGCATCACTCTATAAGCCTAATCATGTTTAGAAGATCCTAGTAGAAGTTTAGTGTTTGGGTTATGGTGCACCTTCTACACCACCTACGTTATCACTACTCTGAAGAGGCCTCTAATCACACATATTTCTCCACCTATTATGTGATATCTATATGGATGCAGCTCATTTGAAACTTGAACCTCTCTGATCATGCTTGATTGAATTTTGCTCTTGCTAAGACTCAGAAATAAGAACTTGGTGTGTTTGGATTTCGGGGAAGCTATAATCATTGACATAGTTGCATGCTTGATAACTATATTAGTGGCTTCTGTATTGGATGTGCATCAAATTTAATGAAGCCATGTGTTTTGGGAATGATACCAATTTGGCACTTGAAATTCTACTAAATTTAGATAATTTCTATTTTTAGAAAAACTATAAAAATAGACTTTTAGGACTTATTTATTTCATTCATGTATTTTTTGAGTCAAGTAGTTTGAAATAATTTATTGTCTGTTATTTCTTTAAAAATAGTTGAAAAACTAAAAATTTAGTATTGGTTGTCAATTTCTAAAGAAGTACAAATTCTTGTCGAATCATCCCCAAACAAGTTGGAAACACTTTCTAAGTAAAGATAACTGCAAATATGATAATTTTATGACAATAATCTATATTTTAGGTACCTTAGGGTGTGTTCTATGTAATAGATACGAGTTAGGCTTTGAACGCATGTTTAGCCTGCATAATTCTATTCCAGAAAAATCTTCTTGCGTGTTGAAATTTTCCATGGATTACACGTGCTTACCTTAAGCCTTAGTGTTAGTGTGATGGTTACATGGTTCATTTATCTCATCTATCACTAACATCAAAAATAAGGGTAGCTCTCTCTCATAAAATACATATTTATCATTTACTAAACATGAATAATCATATTACTCAACACATCAATGGTTTAAACCACAAATATCACATATATATTTATCTAATTACATAAAATTCACAAATATATGTTTAAATTGATTATATTCATATCTCTCACTTTTTATACTCATTCCCTCGCTCATTTTCATAATATGATTGATTCTTCTCACTCATTTTCATGATATTCTCTTCCCCTCATTTTACATCATTATATAGCTTTTAAAAGGTAAAGGTTGCGTCTTTTCACTCATAATGACTCATGGTAATCATTGGTTAACACTTATTTACATTCTTAACTACTAATTAGTGGATATTTACATATATATCATGGTGTTTATGTATTTTCCTTATGTAAACTATTATATATTCTTCTTTATTATCATTTTAATATGTTCTTGGATTTATACTATAATGCTCATATAGATCCTTCATACATCATAAAGGAACTTCATAATATAAACACCATGTCAACCTCATCCCGGACTTCAAACATTCTCTCATCCTTGATAAAAACAAATGATGAATAACCCTATTGAAATTTCTATTGTTCCCAAAATAAGTTCAATGAATAAATAAACATATCATATTTCCCTTTACAATAACACCTTCTCATCCACATTGATGTACAAAACAATATGGCTCCTATAATCTACTAAAATAATATTGATATTTCTTCTCTCTCTTTACTTTCATATCTCAATTTTTCATATCTTCTTTCCAAGTCTTAACCTTTTATTTCTTTCTAAACGACATGTCTTGTGGCACAGGCGAAGGCGACCATTCCAAGGGTTTCATTTCCACTGGGGTCTTGGCTGGTTGAGGTATGCATCTTTTCATGGCATATATTTATAACTTTCACTGATTCAGCATGTACACAAACTTCTCCACCACGCCAAAGACTTTGACTTTGACTTTGATGGTATAGAAGTCCGAGTTGAGCGGCGGATCTTCATTTTATATATAGTCGCTCTTTTCCCATTCAAATAAATTTATGAATAATTTAGAAAGGGTTTTTTCTGGTCATTCCCTGTGATTTGAGATTCAGCACACATTGGAATGGGAATGGGAATAGGCAGAAACTTGAGAGCTATTATTTTGATAATATTGATGTTCATATTTCTGTGTGACTGTGGTTTCCCTGGTAATCTCGTAAATTCTTTGTTTTCTTTTGTATTGTAGAACTCAAATTGATATGAATGTTAATGACGGAGTGTATGGTTTGTGTAGATGGCGGGGAGATGGCCATCAACGAAAAGCACGAGATACCATATGTATGTAAATGTGTACAAATTTAGATATCCATAATATTATTTCTGAGAGGTTGTCTTTGATGTGTTTAATTGGTGATGATGATATAGATGATGAAGACGAGCAACGCGATTAATGGAGGAGCCAGGAAAAAGATACTACAGGAAGGAGGACCTGGCCCAAACGGACATGGTCGAGTACCTGGCGGACCTGGCGAAAGATAAAATGGTGACAATATTTAAGGAAAAAGCATCTACATTTCATAGAAGATTATTAAATATGTACATTTAAATTTTCAAATCCTTTGTTCAGTAATTTATGTAATTTAAGGCAATACAGAAGGATTTGTATCGCTAATTTCAATGGAGTTAACATTCCTTTATAATATTCCTTCAGATTTGCATTTTGGTGGATTATTTAACAGTGAATATTTAACTACAACCTTTTTACAGGTGTTATACTGATTTTCTCTTAATTTTCTCAACTTATGTTTCGGTAACCAATACTCGATTTACTCAAGAGTGAGGTGAAACTTAGAATTTTAATATGTCGAAATTGGTTTTCTTTTTTTTTAAAATTGCAAATGATTTTGCATTTATATGATTAATGTCCACATTCATGTAGTGAATGAACCTGTCTCTCTTGTGAAGGGGTTTCACATGCTAGAATTTGAATAGATGACTTTATTAGAAACAATAACAAGGTAATTAAGTGGTATTTCCTGAAATACACAACTATGCTCTCAAAAATAAACAAGATAAAAAGGAGAAAATATTTAGTAATCTAACATGTTTTAATTAATGTGAAAAGAAAACTATTTTAAGTAATGTTCGTGATTTTCCTAATCAAATTGTATTTTATCTTTACAAAATGATATCTTTATGATGAAATGTTATGAATAGTTCCCAAATGTTTTTTTAGTTTATTAAGAAATGATCCAGTGAGGTAAGCATTGTAGATGTAATAATAGTGGAGTGCGAGCCATAGGGGAATAGAAACTATTTGTAGAAATGTGTGAAGGAAACTAGTATGAGTCATTGTAGACAATGTGCCAAATTTGTTTGGAGTAGTAGCTTCAAAGTTGAGGGAATGATACAATCATTTGGATCAGAAATCATCAAATAATTAAAGGTGTATCAATATTGATTCTAGGTAAGAAATTTCTAAGCCATGGACATTGGAACGTTTTAAGTGGAATATGGGTTGTCCATAAAATCATAGTTATAATAGAGGTAGAACTAAGAGATGGAAAACCTTTTAACTTGTCGGTATGTTCAAGATTTCACTCACAGTCGGTTTAAATAAACCTAGGTGATTTACCACATTGCATGTGCGAGTTATTGAAGTTAGTAGGGCTTGTGTAGTGCAAAAGGAGAAGTTGTGGGTTCGAGTCTTTGAAGAACTTGTTAGGAATGTATCGCAAGTTACAGTCATCCCTAGGAGATTGATATTCAATATAAGAAATTTCCTCAAAGTATGATGTACAAGAGAAGTGTAAAAAATAAGTATAGAATGACCAAGTTAAGATTCTATTATAACACGAGTTTTGAGTATATCAATGTGTACATTCATTTCAATATAAGATAAAGAATTATCAACATGTTTAACATATTTAAAATTGGTATCAGAAAAGAGTATCACTTGAATCATATGGGAGAGATTTATTAACCATAACATCTTAGAGAGGAGTGACATGAGGGAAAGCTTCACGGAGAATATATATTAGATGATGAATAGATGTGTGAGGATGAATTTGAGCATTTTCAAATACCTTGTAGATAATATCTTTACATTCGGGATGAGGGTGTATGAAATTAATGAATTTTATGGGGCAAACTCTAGAGAGGAGTGAAATGAGGGAAAGCTTCATAGAGAATATATATTAGATCTTGAATAGATGTGTGAGGATGAATTTGAGCATTTTCAAATATCTTGTAGATAATATCTTTACATTCAAGATGAGGGTGTATGAAATCAATGAATTTTATGGGGCAAACTCTAGAAGAATAGATTAAGGTTCCTATGAAGAACAAGTCCTATGAAGAAGATAAAAAGAATAATATAGCGATTGAATAGAGGAAACCCTAGGGAACCTAAGGTTTGAGAAAAAATATCCAATTCAATATTTCGGTTCCCAAATGTTTACACCCTTTTAGATTAATCAGATTTTCTTATGCAACATAAAAACATAAAAAATAATTTGTAAGGTATAGAGACTAGGATATATTCCAATTAACTATATTCTTGAATATTAATTATACAAAATAAAAATAATATGTTCACTATTTCATACAACAAATACAAGTTTAAAATAAGAGAGAGAGAGAGAGAGAGAGAGAGAGAGAGATAATTAATTTTATATATATATATATATATATATATATATATATATATACAAGAATAATGTTGGAAGACAAACTAGAGAAAGTAGAAGTGAAAAGTATGGAAAACATTCATAGCTGAAATCGGGATATGGAAATCTTCTAGTGTAGGACCATATTGTTGTGTCAAAATGTATAATCAATTCATAATTGTTTTATGGTCTTAGATGCATTTAGAGTAGTGGTTTGTACTTTTTGCGTTCTTAAGTGGCCTGAAAATATGCTTCATTGTCAAATCTACTTGTCATAAATTCCGAATATGATATGTAACTAGTTGAATCACTTTGTAAGCCTAATCATGTGTAGAAGTTCCTACAATACGTTTAGTGTTTGGGTTATTCCGTAACTCATACACCACCTATGTTATCACTACTCGAAGAGACCTCTAACCACACATATTTATCCACCTATTATGTGATATCTATATGGATGTAGCTAGTTTGAAACATAAACCCCTCTAATCATGGTTGATTGAATTGTGCTCTTGTTAAGATGTATAAATAAGAAATTGGTGTGTTTTGATTTGAGGAAGCTATTATCATTGACATAGTTGAGTGCTTAATAACTATATTAGTGGCTTATGTAATATATGTGCATCAAATTTAATGAAGCTATGTGTTTTGGGAATGATACCAATTTGACACTTGAAATTCTACTAACTTTAGATAATTTCTATTTTTAGAAATACTATAAAAATAGACTTTTAGGATGTTTTAGGACTTATTTATTTCATTCATGTATTTTTGAGTCAATTAGTTTGAAATAATTTATTTTCTTGTATTTCCTTAAAAGTAGTTGAAAAGCTAAAAATTGATCGTCACAATGCATTTTAGAGAAGTAAAAATTCTTGTCTAGTCATCCCCAAGAAAGTTGGAAACACTTTAAGTTAAGATAACTACAACTATGGTAATTTTATGACAAAGGTCTATATTTTAGGTACTAGAGTCCATACTATGTAATAGATCTATAATTAGGCTTTGAACGCATGCTTAGCTTACATAATTCTATTCCACAAAAATCTTTTTACATGTTGAATTTTTGCATGGATTACATGCGTTGACCTTAATCCTCGCCGCGAGTGTGATGGTTAAGTAGTTCGCTTATCTCAGCTATAACTAATATCACAATGAAGGGTATCTCTTTCTTATAAAATAAGTATTTATCATTTATTAAACATGAATAATCATATTACTCAACTAAATGGGTTAAACCACAACTATTATGCACATATATTGATTGTAATTACATTAAATTCATAAATATATGTTTAAATCGATTATATTCATATCTCTCACTTTTTATACTAATTCCGCTCATTCATTTTCATTATATGATTGATTATTATAATTCATTTTCGTGATATTCTCTTCCCCTCATTTTACATCATTATATAGCCTTTAAAAGGCAAAGGTTGTGTATTTTCACTCATAATGACTCATGATAACCATTGGTTAACACTTATTTACATTATTAACTACTAATTAGTGCATATTTACATATATATCATGGTGTTTATGCATTTTCCTTATGTAAACTATTATATATTCTTCATTATTATCATTTTAATATGTTTATGGATTCCAAGGTATACTATAATGCTCATATAGATACTGCAAACATCATAAAGAAAATTCATAATATGAAAACCCTATCAACATCATCCCCAGACTTCAAACATTGTATCGTCCTTGAGAAAACCAAATGATGAAGAACCCTATTAACATTTGTATTGTTCCCAAAATAAGTTCAATTAATATTAAATAAACATATCATATTTCCCACTACAATAACACCTTCTCATTCACATTAATTTACATAAAATATAGGGCTCCTAGAATCTCCTAAAAATATCTTAATACTTCTTCTCTCTCTTACTTTATTCTCTCAATTTTTCATATTTTCTTTCCAAGTCTTAAGTTTTTCTTTCTTTCTAAAAATCATGTCTTGTTGCTGCATAGGGATGATGACCATTCTAAGGGGTTCATTTCCATTGGGGTCTTGGTTGGTTGGGGTATGCATCTTTTCATGCCATCTCTTCATAACTTTATTTCTCCACAAATAACTTTCTACCTTTAATATCTCTTAATATATATCCTTCTTCTAAACCTACTTCTATGTATCCTTCTCTACTTCTTCTTTCCTTATTTCCCTTTTCTATTTCCTCAAAGCATTCTTATCTTCGTATTCCACAATCATAAATATAGATTCTCATACACCTTTTCTTATGTCACCCTCCTCTTCTAGCTCCCTAGTTATACACTTCTCTATTTTATCTAATTTTTCTTCTTCACCATTTTCTACTTATCATAATTTTGGCTTCATATTTACAATTCTCCTTGTCTCCCACTCTAAGTATCCTCATTTATTCGGTTATATTGTATCCACTATTTCATGTAATTCCTTCATTAATATACTATGTTTTGATCATGAGTGTTATAATCTACTATCTATCAAACATTGTCACACGGTGATTTCCATTCGCGGTGTAACAATTGATTTATGGTCTCTTCTTAACACAAGAGTTATAACATGACATTATACTATCTACCCCCTTTCGGGGGTAGCCAAATTCTTTCCTCCACTCAAGGGATATTGTTTTTCTTTTCTATTTTATAAACTTTATTTAATTTTTCCTTTCTTTCATTTAGTTTCTTTATCCTTTCCTCCCTTGCTAATCTTTATTTTTTTGTCTTTTCTCTAAATCATTTTATGCAGCTATCATGTCGTTTCTTCTCACTTCCTCATCAATTTTTTGATTAATTACTAATTAAATCTAATACTCCCCATCTCTCTTTTATCAATTATATATATATATATATATATATATATATATATATATATATATATATTGTCTCTATTTCCTTCTTGTTTCCCTATTTATTGTTCCCCAACCATCACCCCATCAATTTTGATTAGTTATGTCTCTTGGATCCCCCCTTCACATACGTCATCCCACAATGCATGTTCTCTAAAGGATTTTTTTTGCACTTTTAATTAATCCTTTTTCCACCAACAAAATATGGATTAATTAAGGAACTTGTTTGAGAAATCTTCCTTTGGTCCCGCTTAGAACTTTTGCCTTTGTGATCGAAACTAGGTCAACCCCGAATTTTTAATGATAATATATGATTCAAATATAGTTTCAAACTAGTAATTGAGTGCTCTTATCCACTATTCGTCAAGATCTCTAATAATTTATAAATTTTTAGGATTCCAATTGAATGGTTCTGCAAATGTAAACTTGACCAATTTTTTTTTTTGCAATCACTTAATGCAAGGCCATAGTAGATGTGGAAATTGAGACCCAATTTACTCTCCAAATTCTCCAAATAAGTCAGCTTCAATTCCTTTATAGAATGTTTTAAGACACTTTCCCTATTTTTTAATGAAAATGTTAATCTTATTTTCCCACCAATCCTTAATCTATGTTAATGTTGGTTTCCAATACCCTGGTTGTGAAATTTTCTAGACATCCACTTAATAAAAGGAACCTGGACTCGAGACACCAAAATGTTGACCTTAAGCCTCACCGTTAGTGTGAGGGTTAAGTAGTTCATTTATCCCAACTAGAACTAAAATAACAAAGAAGGGTGTCTATCTCTTATAAAATAAGTATTTAGCATTTATTAAACATGAATAAACTTATTACTCAACACATAAATGGTTTAAACCACAAATATCACATATATATTGATCATAATTACATAAACCTCATAAATATATGTTTAAATCGATTATATTCATATCTCTCAATTTTTTATAATGATTCCCCTCATTCATTTTCATGATATTATTGATTCTTCTAATTTTTTTGCGATATTATCTTGAACCCCCTCATTTTGCATCATTATATAGCCTTTAAAAGGTAAAGGTTATGTCTTTTTACTAATAATGATTTGTGGTAACCATCAAGTTAACACTTATTTACATTATTGACAACTAATTAGTGCATATTTATATATATCACCGTGTTTATGAATTTTCTTATGTAAACTATTACATATTATTCATTATTATAATTTTAATATGTTTTGGATTCCACATAATATTATAATTCTCATATAGATCCAGTAAATATCATAAAAGAACTTCATAATATGAAAACCATGTCAAAAGAACACGAGTCTATTTTCGAGTTAATTGTATGTCAAAAATTATTTTATGAGTATTTTAATATTATTAGTGGTTTTTTTTGAGTTTAACTTGCTCAAAGAAAATTGAGTTGTAATTGGATTTTTAGCTTTTTGTGTTTATAAAAGTACAACGCAAAGCATGGTGCCATAATAATCCATTTTTGCAATTTGCACGTATTTTTAATTTTTTTATTTTAGGAATTTATATTTAATGGCCAAAAATATTACAAACTTTATTTTGAAGTTTAGTGGTTCATACTGTGCATAGTTTGATCATCATGTATACAAGCAATTACACTAGTTTAATTACTAGTTTTGATTAGGCTTGTTTGGATAGTATAGAGTTCTTTCTGGTTAATATCATATGTTGATCAACACTTCAAGTTTTTATTTTCTCTCCTTCCATAGCCATTTAAAAACTCATTTGGTATTAAAGCGAGGTTATACCAAAAATGGCTTATGTGAATTTAGCTTTTTGAATATCGATGTTTTTAAAGTAGACAAATTTGATTTTGGAGAGGATAAATTCAAGAGAATTATTGTTTGGAAAGGATTTTGGGACATTATTTCCTATGAGTATTAATCACTTGTTGATTGAAATGTTCTCTCAAGATCAGAAGAGAGTAAAAATATATGAAGAGAAGGCATATGATCAAGCTTTTTAAGCTTTGGAGTGCTCTAGATCATAACATCTACCCAAGAATTATTGGTAACAAAAATTCTCATGAAGTATGGGTTACCTTGGAGACTCCATATCAAGGATCTATTAAAGGTAAGAGAAAACAATCCAAACCCATAAAGTGAATTTTGAAAATTTAAGAATGTAAAAAAGTGAAGTTGTAGGAGATTCTTACATATGGGTAAATGACGTGATTCATAAAATGATAGTTTATGGAAAAACTATTAAATATAAAATGATTTTTAGAAATATTTTGAGATATTTAACACAAATATGGCAACATATTATGATCAACCTTGAGGAGTGTAAGGACATGAACACTACAAGTTTTGATGAACTAGTAGGTTCCCTATGTTCCAATGATGATAAGATGAATATATGTGTAGAAAACCAAGAGCATGCACTTGAAAAAAGGCTATAATTTCAAAGTCAAGGAAAAGGAAACACAAAAAAAATAATGAGGAAATTTTAATAAGCTTAATTAAAATGGGAAAAAATAAGAAAATTTCACAAGGAAGAGTAATACATCCTTTATTTTTCATTATTAAAAAAATAAAAACTTTATAAAATATTACAAGAAATTGGCAACTAAGAATGAATCTAGTCAAAAGGGTTAGAAGAAGGCATTCCAAGCTAAACAAAGTGGGATGAAAGAGAACTCAAATTATTGTCTTGCGTAAAATGTGGGAAAAGACGATGCCAAGAGTATAATATTTCGTACTTTAGGTCTCTCAAATCACATGACAAATTAGAAAGAGAATTTTTCATGCTAGATGATACCTTGAAAATTCAAGTGTGATTTGGGGATGGAAAATCCATTCAAATTGAAGGAAAGGCTAGAATGAAAAACACATCAAGTATAGGTAAGGGTGACATTAATGATGTTTAATTTTCAACACGTTTGAATCATAATTTTATTAGTTTTGGAGAACTAGCTTGAAAGGTTATTAAACTACTTTTTAAAAATGGAGTTTGTTAAAATTTTGATAAGAATTTTGGAAATAGTGTAGTCACTAAAATATGCACTTATTATTGTTATGTTACGCCTCTAGTATGTTGTTATATACATGATTCCAAAGTATGAAAACTAGGCACCAATGACACCTCTTTGGTATTTTCATGCTTTGTTTTGCTCTTCTTACTTATTTTATCTAGCATTTACATATTTTTGGTCAAGTCAAAGGGATCCCTATTCTTGTCTTTCATTTTATTTATTTTTATTTACTACAGACAACAACATCCAGATAAGATAAGTAGCACCCAAGCGCTAATATCCTTTTGTGAGATTATTTACCATTTTCTTTATTTTCTCCTTAGTCAGTTTGTTTTGTCTTTGGGTATTTTCTTATCTCCTTTTCATTACCTAGGTTGGATTTTGGTATCACCATGTGTGAAGTCTAAAACAAAAAACAAAAAAATCATATATATACACAAATTACTAACTATTGTAGGGGGTAATATGGGTGTTGTAGACACCCTAAAAATACATATTACCTATTCCTAGTCATTCCTAATCATCCCTATTACTTGCGAAACTATATCAAATCAGTTCTAGAATGCATTCTAGACTATTATCCTCTCACATTCCATTAGAATTCACTCACATCTCACTATAATTAATTTAATTAATTATATCATGCATTAACCATACACTTTCATACCTTAGATAATTTAATTAGCTATTTAAATTAAATAAAATATATTTATCCACTCACCTCCCACTCAACTCCACTTCACTAGCTCACTCCACTCAAGTTCTAGAATCCTACAAAGGTGGAAGCAAAATTGCACGTACAATTGAAGAATTCAAGAGCCAACTATTCAAATTCATTTCCCCTTTAATTCTTATTCAAAATAGCCAACTACACAAACCAAATCAACTTGCTAAATCAGAAAATGCATTCATTCACCTACAACTCATTCAAATCTTGATCCACAATCCATGGCCTTTCCTTCAACTATAAATATGAGGCTCTTTCCATCACAAATCATCTCTTTAAAGATTCAAGTATTTTCAATAGCACTCTTCCCATTTTCCATTAGAATTTACACATCGTGAGGCTACCCATTTGATCATCCATTGTTTGAAGCACATCCTTCTTCCATTTGAAACCAAGTTTAGAGCATCCATAACTAAATAATATAAAGAGATATAGCATGTTTGGTATTCTATTCCACACTTCAACTATCCTCATCCAAGGTTAGAAGGAAACCTAATTTATTAGGTCATCATATCTATTTTGGTCTCCCTTATTTTGATTAAATGTTTTTATTATTACGCTGAAGGTGTTTACAATGAGATTGAGGCTAGCTGCGATTGACACTAATCAAAGAATGCAATGGCTAAGACCCAATCTATACCAAAATTGACATCATAGATCAATATACTCCATCCACATATTTTCAATTTTTTCTTACTAGATTGACATTTGTTTTCGTGGCATGCGCTCACTTCCAATGAATTTGTTTTAAATTTCATCATATTGCAACTATTTTCGAGGCCCTCACTAGTGCAAAAAAATATAAAACATTCAGGCCCCTATTCCTCTTTAGCACATAATTTTGCAAAGGTCAATTAATGTTTTCCTAATTATTCATAGCCCATACGATTCTATTAAACCTTGAGGCTTGGATAATATTTTTGTAAAATTTATCTTTGACATTTACCTACCGTATATATTTATTTCTCTTAGAATATCATGTTTCACCCTTGGTGGAAATATTCCAGATCTAAGAGATTGTGAAAGCATACATATTTTTTCTTAAAGTTGAGGAGTAAGGGTTTGAAGTAGGCCAGAAATTGATAGGTGTGGGTCATTTTTTTAATTATTTCAATCGTATATTGCTCATAAAAAATTAGTAGCCATAGAGAGAATGACAAGTAGGAAATTTACAAAACCATTAAATTTTATAAATATTCCTATATAAATTAAAATATAGAAATCTATAGAAATAAATCATAATAATATAAAATTTTTCAAATTTACAAGTATATGAAAGAACTATAATGTCAACAAAATTTGATTTGATAGGTGAGATAATTTGAAATTTCAGGACTGGTTTGAAGCTTACATTAAGTGTAGAGAAACTCCACGAGAGACCTGCAAAGCTTCTAAATCGGATCACATGAAGCATCCATAAGATTTAATTGATTTTAATAAACAAGAAAGTCCCTCAAACCCCTAAATTTATATGAATCTTTAATTTTGTTTTGCATGTGCCTACATATTTAATGAATATTAAATTTTCATTAGAACTATGCAATTAAATATCGTTTCACTATGGGTACCAATTTTTTAAAATATTAATTAAAAATGGTAGCACTCCCCCTCTTGTATCTACATTTAAAATTTTAAAACTATCTATCGCATGTGGAATGTGCGATGAAAACACAAAAGTAATGCGTGCCAATAAAGAAAAAGTCACAAGGTGAAAAATAAGGAAAAACAACACATGACATTAAAAATTAGTAAGAAATATGGAATAGAGTAAAATAGATGAAACCTTACTTGAATTAATATTTATGTCAGAATAACCAAATAAAATGAAAACAAATCAAAATTCCAAGACTTACAAATCCGAGGAGAGAGAATCTAACCCAAGTAATTTTGAAAGGATCTCCAAACACACTATGTGAGATCTTCCCCTTATTTCATGTTGTTTTTCCTTATGTCAAATGCTAAAAACCTCTAAAAAATAGGCTCTGATCCCTTCCAATTCAATATTCTTAGTAATAATTTCCATTACAAAGAACACGATTTAGTTCAAAACTTTTGTAGAAGTCGATGTTGAATTTTATTGCTTTTAATAATAAAAATTATGTAATGTGTCAAAATTTCATGGTGCCCATGAAAAACACAAATGAAACTCCCAGAGCCATTCTCATGAGTCACCTAATATTTAAAATGTAAAGAGTTATCAAAATGAAAATTATAATATTGTGAGAAGCTAACTTTATTTTAGGTTGACAATTAATATCTACGATTCAAAAATCACCATAATCAATGATAAATCACGATATAGGATTAGAATGAATTTTCTTTTCAAAAATGTAATTCATGGAATGACGATTAAAAAAATTTGATGAGTAATTTTATCATTACTAAGCCTTCGAAAAGTGATTTAAATCGGCATTTAACAAAGTAAAACACCTAGAGCGAAAAAAAGGTTTGCATTTTCAAGGTCTTTAGGTAGCCATTGCAAGATGTCATCAAGGTGCCAAGAATATTTTGTGCCCCTGTCTAAGGAAACTTACAATCTTGTTGAACCCATCAGATGTTCCCCATTTTTATTTTGGCCCTTTGAACCACAGTTGTAGTCACATGAATAATGCAAAGGACATTGAGACAAGAATGGAGAACAATCGAGTCGTGGAACATGCATGTATTCAATCCCCACTTTTTTCTTTCCAACTTTCCATTCATGTCTTCATCTTATGTACTTTATAGAATAACAACAAGTTGAAATTCTCGATGCCACAAAAATGTATAAAAAAATAACAAAACCCTAAAAAAATCCTATTTCGCTTAAGTTGTGTAAGGGCACAGTATTGGCACCATAGAATAATGAACAAGGTAACATCATTGACTTATCCACCCCTCCAAATGGCTTAAAATGGATGTGGTACAATGTTATTCTTAAGCTTTATAATATATTGATTAGGTTCATTCAAGTTATATTTTGTAGATTTTCTTGTATCGGCTTTGGGGGTGGAAAGATCCCAAGTGTGAATTTTTGATCCATGACATCCATTCGCAATAAAATAGTAGAAGAAAAACCAAAAATAAAAATCCTCCATAGGAAATTAAAAAGACGCAGATCGTAAAGTAGACACCATCAACTTGCCGCCCACTTTACATTGCATGTGTGGTTAATCATTGCATTGGTTGACTTTGAACACAACTAAATGATGTTGTTTACACATATCCCTCGTGCCTCAACATACGAGTTGACATCTCTTCCAACTGTCATTGATTGACATCCATGCATTCAACACATTCAATGCATCCAAATTTGTTCGCTCATCAATAGATTATAATCTTCACACCAACCAACTGAATTATAATCTTCCAACCGATCAACTAAAATATAATCTTTGAATCAAACCTTCCCTTTTTATAACCTTGGATGACCTAGAGGATCGAAGGAGGATATGGTGCACATGATTTTCCCCGTCTTTTTTGAGTATCTCAAACATTAATTATGCTAAAAATTATTTCCAAATGCAAGTCTCAAAAATTGTACCTGTCAAGCATTAGAGAAATGAGAGCTCGGGATGTTGTGTTCGTGGTCATTGAATTACCCAAATGATTGAGGATGGACATGATGTGCAATTTTTTCCCTTTCTTTTCGCAATGACTCGGACATTAATCATGCTAAAAATAATTTCCAGATGCATGTCTACGTAATCATTTTTGTCAAGTATTAGGAAATTGGAGGTCAAGTTGTTTTATCAATGGTCATTCACATACATTGTGATCAGAAACAATGATGGGAGAAACACTACTCAATACATAGGTTCCCTAGTGTTTTCAAACTCCTTGAGATCTCCTCTCTCAATCTTGTTATTTATCGATCTCTTCCTTTTCTCATACTTATCTCCCTCAAGTTTAACTTCTTCCACGAATCCCCTTGACATTTCCATCACTTTACAGTTCACGTGTGATTGCTAGTTTTATGAAAAAATGTGATATTGTAAATTAATTAGAGATTGAATTTAACTATGATATTAAAATGAACTTCAATATAATTTTTTTGGAATAAGGTACAATTTATTTGTTTATTATAGTGTTATTTTATAATGTTATACCATAGATGTGCAATGATCTATCTTATTTTTATGCAAATTACTAATACATTTATCGGGGTTAAATGAGTCTTAGGTCTTATGTAGAATATGCATAAAAAGATAAAAAAATCTAGTGACAAGATAAGTAAAATTTTAAGATCATCATCAAAAAAATATGAGATCAAAGCCCGAGTTTTGTAGTGCATAAATCTAGAGGGTATGTTTTTAACATGGAAAAAAAGACCTTGTTAGCGATTGTTAATATAGGAGACATACCATGGATGAAAAAGTGTGACGTTGAAAATAGATTACAAAAGGGGACAACACGTGGTTTATTTAATGAGCGGTTTAGCATATGTTTGATTGTATTTTATCAATGGCAATAGGTACATGACTAGATACATAGTGTGTAAATGCATATAGGTAGGTGGTATATTTAACATATATCCGATTGTCTATTTGATGACGTATTCATAAAAAAATTTATTTGAAATATTATTAGTGCATAGAAAAGTTAGATAAATATTTTTCATATTAAACGTTAAAGTCTTGTATAGTTAAGCATGAACCTTTCTTATTGAATGTTAAAGTTAGTCCAAGATATTTGACTCTGAATATATAATAAAATCAATTATAAACCTTTATTATTGAATGTTGAAGTTTTGTTAAGTTGGATAATAAAGTTGGGTGTAAGTCTATCGGAATTTGATATAGACAAGTGGAAATATTTAGATACATACAGATTTCTAAGTCAAACAACGTCATGATATGAAAATACCGCCTTTGCGCTTAATAGAAATTTGTAGAGATCATATTATGCTAGCTAGTAATAGCATGGATAAAATCCAAGCATTTTAACAACCATCACGAAAGATCCGACTAATTTTTTACAAGGGAATAGTGCACTTTAAGATTTAAACGGACGGAGGAAATATGCACGCAAAAGCTATCCATTGAATAGTTGAAAATTCAGATGTACACAATTATAGAGTATGTACATAAGTGATATTTGGTTAGAAACATAGGCCTACAAAACAAAGGTGAACAATAGAAGTTAGAATGTTTTTAACAATCTAAAAAAATCCTACAATATATTTTTTTCTTAATGGGGAGGAAAAGGGTAAAGGGAAAGGTGTAGTAGATGTAAAGAAAACCTATTTAGGATTCGGGTTTCCACCCTTGACGGAAGGCCGACACCTCATCATTTGTCTTCCCTTCACCAATTTTTTTTTCAGATGCTCTTGCTTCATCATCTTGAGATACTTGTGGCTCTTCTTTCTTGCATATGATGTCTTCAATACAATCTTTGAGGGGGATGTCAAGCTCCATTGCATACCTCCCACATCCAAGAGGGAAGTCTCTTACAACTCAAGGGTGTTCAAAAGACATATTTTCTTGGATCAGAGTGACAAAAACCTTTAATGAACACGAACATGTCTCGCACAAGAGGTTCAAGCTGTTACCACGGGAAGGTTATATGCTTGTTTTGGGCTCGCCCTTATTTTTGTTTTTTTGCTTTTCTTCGTTTTCGGCATCTATAGCAAAGAATTAAGAAAAATTAGTATGGGTTAGGGAAGCATGAATTTGCATAATTTTATAAATATGAAAAATTGACAAATACAATGAAAATATTAGTGATGTAATATAATTATACTATACAAAAATATCAGTCTATATTTTCTAGAAAACTAATTTCAAAATTAAAAAAAAAAACAGATCCAACTCAAACTAAAGTTATCTGGGAGGCTAGAAAAATGTGGTCCAAATCAAATTTAGTGTAGATGAGTGGATACGAAACTATTCTCAATAGAAGATAACAAAATACTCTTAAGAAATAATTTGAAGGGATGTTTTTACTAATCATTATAAATGTTTAGAAAACTTTCTTACTGTATGTGTAATCTGGAACACATAAAAGGGCAAACGGTTGCATGAAAGTTGTAATGTACTATGCAGTAATAAAGATATTATGGAATTAAAAGCATTTGATAGAAATATTATAAGTGCATGATATCTGTAAGAATAAAAGCATTTGACAAAAATTTAGACAGAATTATTATAACTGTAGGACATTTGAAAGAAGTGAATTTTTTTCCATATATTCCTCAGAAACACTAATGCAGGGAACATTTGGTTAAATGCCAATATAGGTGACTTGTGGGATGGAGGATTAGTAAGAGCTCAACCAAGATCAGTCTTAAAAAATTTGTGGAGAATTATATGAATGAAACTCCTCTTGTTATTGTGAACCAATGTGTAGTTGGCATAGACAAAGAAGACGTGGTTGAATCTCCAAGTAAGTGACGCATCAAGGCAATGAACATCAAGGAATTCCTTTCTTAGGACGTTGGTGATGGTCTTCCTCTCTCCTTAATGGTAAACCTATTGGATTTTAATTAATAGCATTGTCTGATTTATGTACAAATACTAGCATATTTAAGAGGAGTTGTCTCGTATTTTGCATTTTGTAGAGGATCTCGATTGGATGTTCTGTAACATTTCCCTTTGGTATGAAAGTTATTATACAGAACCAAATGTTAGCGACAATTTGTGGAATGCTTGGTGTGTTTATAAAGTACGAAGGTATGCTGTACTTTGGGATTCCTAAATAAATGTGTGCAGAGAGATGGGAACTTGGGAAGACAAAATGAGTCAACCTAATGTGAAATTCACCCCAAACTTAATTCCATCAATAGATAAGAGGTAACAATGGTATTGTGTTGAAAACTTTATGTAGTTCTAAAGCTCCCATGGTAGAAACTTCATTTATTACTATTTAATTTTAAACTTTTACAAACAGGGTGAGAAAGAACTAAATTATCCTATGTGTATACAGATATCTCGAATGATTTCACACATTCCACAAAGCATAGTACCGGTTGGTGATGTGCACAATCATTTGATTTATAATTAATAGACACTGTCGCACCCCTCTCCGTAGCTTCCTCATGAGGCCTGGTTTCAAGCTTACATTAAGTGTAGAGAAACTCCATGAGAGACTGCAAAGCTTCTAAATCGGATCACAATGAAGCATCCATAAGATTTAATTGATTTTAATAAACAAGAAAGTCCCTCAAACCCCTAAATTTATATGAATCTTTAATTTTGTTTTGCATGTGCCTACATATTTAATGAATATTAAATTTTCATTAGAACTATGCAATTAAATATCGTTTCACCATGGGTACCAATTTTTTAAAATATTAATTAAAAATGGTAGCACTCCCCCTCTTTATCTACATTTAAAATTTTAAAAACTATCTATCGCATGTGGAATGTGCGATGAAAACACAAAACTAATGCGTGCTAATAAAGAAAAAGTCACAAGGTGAAAAATAAGGAAAAACAACACATGACATTAAAAATTAGTAAGAAATATGGAATAGAGTAAAATAGATGAAACCATACTTCTTGAATTAATATTTATGTCAGAATAACCAAATAAAATGAAAACAAATCAAAATTCCAAGACATACAAATCCGAGGACAGAGAATCTAACCCAAGTAATTTTCAAAGGATCTCCAAACACACTATGTGAGATCTTCCCTTCTTTCATGTTGTTTTTCCTTATGTCAAATGCTAAAACCTCTAAAAAATAGGCTCCCGATCCCTTCCAATTCAATAGTCTTAGTAATAATTTCAATTACAAAGAACACGATTTAGTTCAAAACTTTTCAGAGAAGTCGATGTTGAATTTTATTGCTTTTAATAATAAAAATTATGTAATGTGTCAAAATTTCATGGTGCCCTTGAAAAAACACAAATGAAACTCCCAGAGCCATTCTTATGAGTCACCTAATATTTAAAATGTAAAGAGCTATCAAAATGAAAATTATAATATTGTGAGGAGCTAGCTTGATTTTAGGTTGACAATTAATATCTCCGATTCAAAATCACCATAATCAATGATAAATCACGATATAGGATTAGAATGAATTTTCTTTGCAAAAATGTAATCCATGGAATGACGATTAAAAACAAATTGATGAGTAATTTTATCATTACTCGCTTCAAAAAGTGATTTAAATCGGCATTTAACAAAGTAAAACACCCAGTAACGAAAAAAAAGGTTTGCATTTTCAAGGTCTTTAGGAAGCCATTGTAAGATGTCTTCAAGTTCCCAAGAATATTTTTTTCCCTTGTCTAAGGAAACTTACAATCTTGTTGAACCGATCAGATGTTCCCCATTTTTTATTTTGGCCTTTTTAACCACAGATTGTAGTCACATGAATAATGCAAAGGACATTGAGACAGTAAAGCAGAGAACAATCTGAGTCGTGGAACATGCATGTATTCAATCGCCACTTTTTTCTTTCCAAAATTCCATTCATGTCTTCATCTTATGTACTTTATAGAATAACAACAAGTTGAAATTCTCGATGCCACAAAAAATGTATAAAAAAATAACAAAACCCATTTTTCCCAAATTTTCTAAAAAAATCCTATTTCGCTAAGTTGTGTAAGGGCCTGGTATTGGCACCATAGAAATAATGAACAAGGTAACATCATTGACTTAGCCACCCTCCAAATGGCTTAAAATGGATGTGGTACAATGTTATTCTTAAGCTTTATAATATATTGATTAGGTTCATTCAAGTTATATTTTGTAGATTTTCTTGTCGACTTTGGGGGTGGAAAGATCCCAAGTGTGAATTTTTGATCCGCAAGAATCCATTCGCAATAAAATAGTAGAAGAAAAACCAAAAAATAAAAAAATCCTCTATAGGAAATTAAAAAGACGCAGACTGTAAAGTAGACACCATCAACTTGCCGCCCACTTTACATTGCATGTGTGGTTAATCATTGCATTGGTTGACTTTGAACACAACTAAATGATGTTGGCTACACATATCCCTGTGCCTCAACATACGAGTTGACACCTCTTCCAGCTATCATTGATCAACATCCATGCATTCAACACATTCAATGGATCCATATTTTTTGGCTCATCAATAGATTCTAATCTTCACACCAACCAATTGAATTATAATCTTCCAACCGATCAGCCAAAATATAATCTTTGAATTGAAACGTTCCATTTTATAGCCTTGGATGACCTAGAGGATAGAAGGAGGATATGGTGCACATGATTTTTCCCTCTTTTGTGAGTATCTCAAACAATAATTATGCTAAAAATTATTTCCAAATGCAAGTCTCAAGAATGGTACTTGTCAAGCATTAGAGAAATGAGAGCTCGGGATGTTATGTTCATGGTCATTGAATTACCCAAATGATTGAAGATGGACATGATGTGCAATTTTTTTCCTTTCTTTTCGCAATGACTCGACATTAATCATGCTAAAAATAATTTCCAGATGCATGCCTACGTAATCATTTTTGTCAAGTATTAAGGAAATTGAAGGTCAAGTTGTTTTATCAATGGTCATTCACATACACTCTGTCATCGTAAACAATGATGGGAGAAACACTACTCAATACATAGGTTCCCTAGTGTTTTTCAAAATCCTTGAGATCTCCTCTCTCAATCTTGTTATTTATCGATCTCTTCATTTTCTCATACTTATCTCCCTCAAGTTTAACTTCTTCCACGAATCCCCTTCAAAGATTTCCATCGCATTACCACGTGTGATTGCTAGTTTTATGAATGAATGTGATATGTTAAATAAATTAGAGATTGAATTTAACTATGATATTAAAATGAACTTCAATATAAATTTTTTGGAATAAGGTACAATTTATTTGTTTATTATAGTGTTATTTTATAATGTTATGCCATAGATGTGCAATGATCTATCTTATTTTTATGCAAATTACTAATACATTTATCAGGGGGTTAAATGAGTCTTAGGTCTTATGTAGAATATGCATAAAAAGATTAAAAAAATCTAGTGACGGTAAGTAAAATTTTAAGATCATCATCAAAAAAATATGAGATCAAAGCCCAGAGTTTTGTAGTGCATAAATCTAGAGGGTATGTTTTTAAAATGGAAAAAGACCTTGTTAGCGATTGTTAATATAGGGAGACATACCATGGATGAAAAAGTGTGACATTGAAAATAGATTACAAAAGGGGACAACACGTGGTTTATTTAATGAACGGTTTAGCATATGTTTGATTGTATTTTATCAATAATAATAGGTACATGACTAGATACATAGTGTGTAAATGCATATAGGTAGGTGGTATATTTAACATATATCCGATTGTCTATTTGATGATGTATTCATAAAAAAATTTATTTGAAATATTATTAGTGCATAGAAAAGTTAGATAAATATTTTTCATATTAAACGTTAAAGTATTGTATAGTTAAGCATGAACCTTTCTTATCAATGTTAAAGTTAGTCCAAGATATTTGACTCGAATATATAATAAAATCAATTATAAACCTTTATTATGAATGTTGAAGTTTTGTTAAGTTCGATAATAAAGTTGGGTGTAAGTCTATCAAAATTTGATATGACAAGTGGAAATATTTAGATACATACAAATTTCTAAGTCAAACAAGGTCATGATATGAAAAATACTACCGAAGCACAATGGAAGTTTGTAGAGATCATATTATGCTATGTAGTAATAGCATGGCTAAAGTCCAAGTATTTTAACAACCATCAAGAAAGAGCTGACTAATTTTTTTACAAGGGAATAGTGCACTTTAAGATTTAAACGGACGGAGAAATATGCACCCAAAAGCTATCCATTGAATAGTTGAAAATTCAGATGCACACAATTATAGAGTATGTACACAAGCGATATTTTGTTAGCAGCATAGGCCTACAAAACAAAGGTGAACAACCGAAGTTAGAATGTTTTTAACAATCTACAAAAAAATCCTACAATATATTTTTTCTTAATGGGGAGGGAAAAGGGTAAAGGGAAAGGTGTAGTAGATGTAAAGAAAACCTATTTAGGATTCGGGTTTCCACCTTGATGGGAAAATTTGACAAAATTGCCTCATCATTTGTCTTCCCTTCACCAACTTTTTTTTTAGATGCTCTTGCTTCATCATCTTCAGATACTTGTGGCTCTTCTTTCTTGCATATGATGTCTTCAATACAATCTTTGAGGGGGATGTCAAGCTCCATTGCATACCTCCCACATCCAAGAGGGAAGTCTCTTACAACTCAAGGGTGTTCAAAAGACATATTTTCTTGGATTGTAGTGACAACAACCTTTAATGAACACAAACATGTCTGCACAAGAGGTTCAACTGTTACCACGGGAAGGTTATATGCTTGTTTTGGGCTTGCCCTTATTTTTTGTTTTTTTTTGCTTTTCTTCGTTTTCGGCATCTATAGCAAAGAATTAAGAAAAATTAGTATGGGTTAGGGAAGCATGAATTTGCATAATTTTATAAATATGAAAAATTGACAAATACAATGAAAATATTAGTGATGTAATATAATTATACTATAAAAAATATCACTATATTTTCTAGAAAACTAATTTCAAAATAAATAAAAAAGCAGATCCAACTCAAACTAAAGTTATCTCGGGAGGCTAGAAAAATGTGTTCCAAATCAAATTTAGTGTAGATGAGTGGATCCGAAGCTATTCTTAATAGAAGAGAACAAAATACTCTTAAGAAATAATTTGAAGGGATGTTTTACTAATCATTATAAATGTTTAGAAAACTTTCTTACTTGTATGTGTAATCTGAACACATAAAAAGGGCAAACGGTTGCATGAAAGTTGTAATGTACTATGCAAAGAATAAAGATATTATGGAATTAAAAGCATTTGATAGAAATATTATAAGTGCATGATATCCGTAAGAATAAAAGCATTTGACAAAAATTTAGACAGAATTATTATAATCGTAGGACATTTGAAAGAAGTGAATTTTTTTCCATATATTCCTCGTAAACACTAATGCAGGGAACATTTGGTTAAATGCCAATACAGTGACTTGTGGGATGGAGGATTAGTGAGAGCTCAACAAAGATTAGTCTTAAAAAATTGTGGAGAATTATATGAATGAAACTCCTCTTGTTATTGTGAACCAATGTAGTTGGCATAGACAAAGAAGACGTGGTTAAATCTCCAAGTAAGTGACGATCAAGGCAATGAACATCAAGGAATTCCTTTCTTAGGACATTGGTGATGGTCTTCCCCCTCTCCTTAATGGTAAACCTATTGGATTTTAATTAATAGCATTGTCGATTTATGTACAAATAGTAGCATATTTAGGAGTTTTCTTGTATTTTGCATTTTGTAGAGGATCTCAATTGGATGTTCGTAACATTTCCTTTGGTATGAAAGTTATTATACGAACCAAATGTTAGTGACAATCTATGGAATGCTTGGTGTGTTTATAAAGTACGAAGGTACTCTGCTTTGTACTTTGGGATTCCTAAATAAATGTACAGAGAGAGATGGGAACATGGGAAGACAAAATGAGTCAACCTAATGTGAAATTCACCCCAAACTTAATTCCATCAATAGATAAGAGGTAACAATGGTATTGTGTTGAAAAATTTATGTAGTTCTAAAGCTCCCATGGTAGAAACTTCATTTATTACTATTTAATTTTAAACTTTTACAAACGGGGGTGAGAAAGAACTAAATTATCCTATGTGTATACATTATCTCGAATGATTTCACACATTCCACAAGCATAGTACCAGTTGGTGATGTGCACAACTGTTGACAATAATTAATAGACACTGTCAGCACCCTCTCTGTAGCTTCCTCATGAGGCCTGGTTTGAAGCTTACATTAAGTGTAGAGAAACTCCACGAGAGACTACAAAGCTTCTAAATCGGATCACATGAAGCATCCATAAGATTTAATTGATTTTAATAAACAAGAAAGTCCCTCAAACCCCTAAATTTATATGAATCTTTAATTTTGTTTTGCATGTGCCTACATATTTAATGAATATTAAATTTTCATTAGAACTATGCAATTAAATATCGTTTCACCATGGGTACCAATTTTTTAAAATATTAATTAAAAATGGTAGCACTCCCCCTCTTGTATCTACATTTAAAATTTTAAAACTATCTATCGCATGTGGAATGTGCGATGAAAACACAAAAGTAATGCGTGCCAATAAAGAAAAAGTCACAAGGCTGAAAAATAAGGAAAAACAACACATGACATTAAAAATTAGTAAGAAATATGGAATAGAGTAAAATAGATGAAACCTTACTTCTTGAATTAATATTTATGTCAGAATAACCAAATAAAATGAAAACAAATCAAAATTCCAAGACATACAAAACCGAGGACAATGAGAGAATCTAACCCAAGTAATTTTGAAAGGATCTCCAAACACACTATGTGAGATCTTCCCTTCTTTCATGTTGTTTTTCCTTATGTCAAATGCTAAAAAAATCTAAAAATAGGCTCCCGATCCCTTCCAATTCAATAGTCTTAGTAATAATTTCCGTTACAAAGAACACGATTTAGTTCAAAACTTTTGTAGAAGTCGATGTTGAATTTTATTGCTTTTAATAATAAAAATTATGTAATGTGTCAAAATTTCATGGTGCCCATGAAAAACACAAATGAAACTCCCAGAGCCATTCTCATGAGTCACCTAATATTTAAAATGTAAAGAGCTATCAAAATGAAAATTATAATATTGTGAGAAGCTAACTTGATTTTAGGTTGACAATTAATATCTCCGATTCAAAAATCACCATAATCAATGATAAATCACGATATAGGATTAGAATGAATTTTCTTTTCAAAAATGTAATTCATGGAATGACGATTAAAAAAATTTGATGAGTAATTTTATCATTACTCGCTTCAAAAAGTGATTTAAATCGGCATTTAACAAAGTAAAACACCTAGAACGAAAAAAAGGTTTGCATTTTCAAGGTCTTTAGGAAGCCATTGAAGATGTCATCAAGGTCCCAAGAATATTTTGTTCCCTTGTCTAAGGAAACTTACAATCTTGTTGAACCGATCGGATATTCCCCATTTTTTATTTTGGCCATTTTAACCACAGTATTGTAGTCACATGAATAATGCAAAGGACATTGAGACAAGAAAGGAGAACAATCTGAGTCGTGGAACATGCATGTATTCAATCGCCACTTTTTTCTTTCCAAAATTCCATTCATGTCTTCATCTTATGTACTTTATAGAATAACAACAAGTTGAAATTCTCGATGCCACAAAAATGTATAAAAAAATAACAAAACCCATTTTTCCCAAATTTTCTAAAAAAATCCTATTTCGCTAAGTTGTGTAAGGGCACAGTATTGGCACCATAGAATAATGAACAAGGTAACATCATTGACTTATCCACCCTCCAAATGGCTTAAAATGGATGTGGTACAATGTTATTCTTAAGCTTTATAATATATTGATTAGGTTCATTCAAGTTATATTTTGTAGATTTTCTTGTCGACTTTGGGGGTGGAAAGATCCCAAGTGTGAATTTTTGATCCGCAAGCATCCATTCGCAATAAAATAGTAGAAGAAAAACCAAAAATAAAAAATCCTCCATAGGAAATTAAAAAGACGCAGACTGTAAAGTAGACACCATCAACTTGCCGCCCACTTTACATTGCATGTGTGGTTAATCATTGCATTGGTTGACTTTGAACACAACTAAATGATGTTGGCTACACATATCCCTGTGCCTCAACATACGAGTTGACACCTCTTCCAGCTATCATTGATCAACATCCATGCATTCAACACATTCAATGGATCCATATTTTTGGCTCATCAATAGATTATAATCTTCACACCAACCAACTGAATTATAATCTTCCAACCGATCAACCAAAATATAATCTTCAAATTGAAACGTTCCCTTTTATAGCCTTGGATGACCTAGAGGATAGAAGGAGGATATGGTGCACATGATTTTTTCCCGTCTTTTGTGAGTATCTCAAACAATAATTATGCTAAAAATTATTTCCAAATGCAAGTCTCAAGAATGGTACTTGTCAAGCATTAGAGAAATGAGAGCTCAGGATGTTATGTTCATGGTCATTGAATTACCCAAATGATTGAGGATGGACATGATGTGCAATTTTTTTCCCTTTCTTTTGCAATGACTCAGACATTAATCATGCTAAAAATAATTTCCAGATGCATGTCTACGTAATCATTTTTGTCAAGTATTAGGGAAATGGAGGTCAAGTTGTTTTATCAATGGTCATTCACATACATTGTGATCGAAACAATGATGGGAGAAACACTACTCAATACATAGGTTCCCTAGTGTTTTTCAAACTCCTTGAGATCTCCTCTCTCAATCTTGTTATTTATCGATCTCTTCCTTTTCTCATACTTATCTCCCTCAAGTTTAACTTCTTCCACGAATCCCCTTCAAACATTTCCATCGCACGTTCACGTGTGATTGCTAGTTTTATGAAAATGTGATATGTTAAATTAATTAGAGATTGAATTTAACTATGATATTAAAATGAACTTCAATATAATTTTTTTGGAATAAGGTACAATTTATTTGTTTATTATAGTGTTATTTTATAATGTTATACCATAGATGTGCAATGATCTATCTTATTTTTATGCAAATTACTAATACATTTATCGGGGTTAAATGAGTCTTAGGTCTTGTGTAGAATATGCATAAAAAGATAAAAAAATCTAGTGACAAGAAGTAAAATTTTAAGATCATCATCAAAAAAATATGAGATCAAAGCCCAGAGTTTTGTAGTGCATAAATCTAGAGGGTATGTTTTTAACATGGAAAAAGACCTGTTAGCGATTGTTAATATAGGGAGACATACCATGGATGAAAAAGTGTGACGTTGAAAATAGATTACAAAAGGGGACAACACGTGGTTTATTTAATGAACGGTTTAGCATATGTTTGATTGTATTTTATCAATGGCAATAGGTACATGACTAGATACATAGTGTGTAAATGCATATAGGTAGGTGGTATATTTAACATATATCCGATTGTCTATTTGATGACGTATTCATAAAAAAATTTATTTGAAATATTATTAGTGCATAGAAAAGTTAGATAAATATTTTCATATTAAACGTTAAAGTCTTGTATAGTTAAGCATGAACCTTTCTTATTGAATGTTAAAGTTAGTCCAAGATATTTGACTCGAATATATAATGAAATCAATTATAAACCTTTATTATTGAATGTTGAAGTTTTGTTAAGTTGGATAATAAAGTTGGGTGTAAGTCTATCAGAATTTGATATAGACAAGTGGAAATATTTAGATACATACTGATTTCTAAGTCAAACAAGGTCATGATATGAAAAATACTGCCAAGCGCAATAGAAATTTGTAGAGATCATATTATGCTAGCTTGTAATAAAGCATGGATAAAATCCAAGCATTTTAACAACCATCACGAAAGATCCGACTAATTTTTTACAAGGGAATAGTGCACTTTAAGATTTAAACGGACAGAGGAAATATGCACCCAAAAGCTATCCATTGAATAGTTGAAAATTTAGATGTACACAATTATAGAGTATGTACATAAGTGATATTTGGTTAGAAACATAGGCCTACAAAACAAAGGTGAACAATAGAAGTTAGAATGTTTTTTAACAATCTAAAAAAATCCTACAATATATTTTTTTCTTAATGGGAGGAAAAGGGTAAAGGGAAAGGTGTAGTAGATGTAAAGAAAACCTATTTAGGATTCGGGTTTCCACCCTTGACAGGAAGGTGATGACCTCATCATTTGTCTTCCCTTCACCAATTTTTTTTCGAAAGGATGCTCTTGCTTCATCATCTTGAGATACTTGTGGCTCTTCTTTCTTGCATATGATGTCTTCAATACAATCTTTGAGGGGGATGTCAAGCTCCATTGCATACCTCCCACATCCAAGAGGAAGTCTCTACAACTCAAGGGTGTTCAAAAGACATATTTTCTTGGATTGTAGTGACAAAAACCTTTAATGAACACGAACATGTCTCGCACAAGAGGTTCAACTGTTACCACGGGAAGGTTATATGCTTGTTTTGGGCTCGCCCTATTTTTTTTTGTTTTTTTGCTTTTCTTCGTTTTGCATCTATAGCAAAGAATTAAGAAAAATTAGTATGGGTTAGGAAGCATGAATTTGCATAATTTTATAAATATGAAAAATTGACAAATACAATGAAAATATTAGTGATGTAATATAATTATACTATACAAAAATATCGTCTATATTTTCTAGAAAACTAATTTCAAAATTAAAAAAAAACAGATCCAACTCAAACTAAAGTTATCCGGGAGGCTAGAAAAATGTGGTCCAAATCAAATTTAGTGTAGATGAGTGGATACGAAACTATTCTCAATAGAAGATAACAAAATACTCTTAAGAAATAATTTGAAGGGATGTTTTTACTAATCATTATAAATGTTTAGAAAACTTTCTTCTTTGTATGTGTAACTGGAACACATAAAAGGGCAAACGTTTGCATGAAAGTTGTAATGTACTATGCAAAGAATAAAGATATTATGGAATTAAAAGCATTTGATAGAAATATTATAAGTGCATGATATCCGTAAGAATAAAAGCATTTGACAAAAATTTAGATGTAATTATTATAATCATAGGACATTTGAAAGAAGTGAATTTTTTTCCATATATTCCTTAAACACCGATGCAGGGAACATTTGGTTAAATGCCAATATAGGTGACTTGTGGGATGGAGGATTAGTAAGAGCTCAACCAAGATCAGTCTTAAAAAATTTGTGGAGAATTATATGAATGAAACTCCTCTTGTTATTGTGAACCAATGTGTAGTTGGCATAGACAAAGAAGACGTGGTTGAATCTCCAAGTAAGTGACGCATCAAGGCAATGAACATCAAGGAATTCCTTTCTTAGGACGTTGGTGATGGTCTTCCTCTCTCCTTAATGGTAAACCTATTGGATTTTAATTAATAGCATTGTCGATTTATGTACAAATAGTAGCATATTTAGGAGTTTTCTTGTATTTTGCATTTTGTAGAGGATCTCAATTGGATGTTCTCAGAACATTTCCCTTTGGTATGAAAGTTATTATACTGAGAACCAAATGTTAGTGACAATCTATGGAATGCTTGGTGTGTTTATAAAGTACGAAGGTACTGTACTTTGGGATTCCTAAATAAATGTGCAGAGAGAGATGGGAACTTGGGAAGACAAAATGAGTCAACCTAATGTGAAATTCACCCCAAACTTAATTCCATCAATAGATAAGAGGTAACAATGGTATTGTGTTGAAAACTTTATGTAGTTCTAAAGCTCCCATGGTAGAAACTTCATTTATTACTATTTAATTTTAAACTTTTACAAACGGGGTGAGAAAGAACTAAATTATCCTATGTGTATACAAAGATCTCGAATGATTTCACACATTCCACAAGCATAGTACCAGTTGGTGATGTGTACAACTATTGACGATAATTAATAGACATCGGCTGCCAAGACTCTCTCCGTAGCTTCCTCATGAGGCCTCGTTTGAAGCTTACATTAAGTGTAGAGAAACTCCACGAGAGACTGCAAAGCTTCTAAATCGGATCACACGAAGCATCCATAAGATTTAATTGATTTTAATAAACAAGAAAGTCCCTCAAACCCCTAAATTTATATGAATCTTTAATTTTGTTTTGCATGTGCCTACATATTTAATGAATATTAAATTTTCATTAGAACTATGCAATTAAATATCGTTTCAACATGGGTACCAATTTTTTAAAATATTAATTAAAAATGGTAGCACTCCCCCTCTTTATCTACATTTAAAATTTTAAAACTATCTATCGCATGTGGAATGTGCGATGAAAACACAAAACTAATGCGTGCCAATAAAGAAAAAGTCACAAGGCTGAAAAATAAGGAAAAACAACACATGACATTAAAAATTAGTAAGAAATATGGAATAGAGTAAAATAGATGAAACCATACTTCTTGAATTAATATTTATGCTGTAATAACCAAATAAAATGAAAACAAATCAAAATTCCAAGACATACAAATCCGAGGACATGTAGAGAATCTAACCCAAGTAATTTTCAAAGGATCTCCAAACACACTATGTGAGATCTTCCCTTCTTTCATGTTGTTTTTCCTTATGTCAAATGCTAAAAACCTCTAAAAAATAGGCTCCCGATCCCTTCCAATTCAATAGTCTTAGTAATAATTTCAATTACAAAGAACACGATTTAGTTCAAAACTTTTGTAGAAGTCGATGTTGAATTTTATTGCTTTTAATAATAAAAATTATGTAATGTGTCAAAATTTCATGGTGCCCTTGAAAAACACAAATGAAACTCCCAGAGCCATTCTCATGAGTCACCTAATATTTAAAATGTAAAGAGCTATCAAAATGAAAATTATAATATTGTGAGGAGCTAGCTTGATTTTAGGTTGACAATTAATATCTCACGATTCAAAAATCACCATAATCAATGATAAATCACGATATAGGATTAGAATGAATTTTCTTTGCAAAAAATGTAATCCATGGAATGACGATTAAAAACAAATTGATGAGTAATTTTATCATTACTCGCTCTAAAAAGTGATTTAAATCGGCATTTAACAAAGTAAAACACCGAACGAAAAAAAGGTTTGCATTTTCAAGGTCTTTAGGAAGCCATTGTAAGATGTCTTCAAGTTCCCAAGAATATTTTTTTCCCTTGTCTAAGGAAACTTACAATCTTGTTGAACCGATCGATGTTCCCATTTTTATTTTGGCCTTTTAACCACAGATTGTAGTCACATGAATAATGCAAAGGACATTGAGACAAGAAAGCAAAGAGAACAATCTGAGTCGTGGAACATGCATGTATTCAATCGCCACTTTTTCTTTCCAACTTTCCATTCATGTCTTCATCTTATGTACTTTATAGAATAACAACAAGTTGAAATTCTCGATGCCACAAAAATGTATAAAAAAATAACAAAACCCATTTTTCCCAAATTTTCTAAAAAAATCCTATTTCGCTAAGTTGTGTAAGGGCACAGTATTGGCACCATAGAAATAATGAACAAGGTAACATCATTGACTTAGCCACCCCTCCAAATGGCTTAAAATGGTTGTGGTACAATGTTATTCTTAAGCTTCATACTATATTGATTAGGTTGATTCAAGTTATATTTTGTAGATTTTCTTGTCACTTTTGGGGTGGAAAGATCCCAAGTGTGAATTTTGATCCGCAAGAATCCATTCGCAATAAAATAGTAGAAGAAAAACCAAAAATAAAAAAATCCTCTATAGGAAATTAAAAAGCATGATCGTAAAGTAGACACCATCAACTTGCGCCCACTTTACATTGCATGTGTGGTTAATCATTGCATTGGTTGACTTTGAACACAACTAAATGATGTTGGCTACACATATCCACGTGCCTCAACATACGAGTTGACACCTCTTCCAGCTATCATTGATCAACATCCATGCATTCAACACATTCAATGGATCCATATTTTTGGCTCATCAATAGATTCTAATCTTCACACCAACCAATTGAATTATAATCTTCCAACCGATCAGCCAAAATATAATCTTTGAATTGAAACGCCCTTTTATAGCCTTGGATGACCTAGAGGATAGAAGGAGGATATGGTGCACATGATTTTTCCGTCTTTTGTGAGTATCTCAAACAATAATTATGCTAAAAATTATTTCCACAATGCAAGTCTCAAGAATGGTACTTGTCAAGCATTAGAGAAATGAGAGCTCTGGGATGTTATGTTCATGGTCATTGAATTACCCAAATGATTGAAGATGGACATGATGTGTAATTTTTTCCCTTTCTTTTGCAATGACTCGGACATTAGTCATGCTAAAAATAATTTCCAGATGCATGCCTACGTAATCATTTTTGTCAAGTATTAAGGAAATTGGAGAGGTCAAGTTGTTTTATCAATGGTCATTCACATACACCTGTCATCGAAACAATGATGGGAGAAACACTACTCAATACATAGGTTCCCTAGTGTTTTTCAAACTCCTTGAGATCTCCTCTCTCAATCTTGTTATTTATCGATCTCTTCATTTTCTCATACTTATCTCCCTCAAGTTTAACTTCTTCCACGAATCCCCTTCAAAGATTTCCATCGCAGTTCACGTGTGATTGCTAGTTTTATGAATGAATGTGATATGTTAAATAAATTAGAGATTGAATTTAACTATGATATTAAAATGAACTTCAATATAAATTTTTTTGGAATAAGGTACAATTTATTTGTTTATTATAGTGTTATTTTATAATGTTATGCCATAGATGTGCAATGATCTATCTTATTTTTATGCAAATTACTAATACATTTATCGTGGGTTAAATGAGTCTTAGGTCTTGTGTAGAATATGCATAAAAAGATAAAAAAATCTAGTGACGGTAAGTAAAATTTTAAGATCATCATCAGAAAAAAAATATGAGATCAAAGCCCAGAGTTTTGTAGTGCATAAATCTACAGGTATGTTTTTAACATGGAAAAAGACCTTGTTAGCGATTGTTAATATAGGAGACATACCATGGATGAAAAAGTGTGACATTGAAAATAGATTACAAAAGGGGACAACACGTGGTTTATTTAATGAACGGTTTAGCATATGTTTGATTGTATTTTATCAATAACAATAGGTACATGACTAGATACATAGTGTGTAAATGCATATAGATAGGTGGTATATTTAACATATATCCGATTGTCTATTTGATGATGTATTCATAAAAAAATTTATTTGAAATATTATTAGTGCATAGAAAAGTTAGATAAATATTTTTCATATTAAACGTTAAAGTATTGTATAGTTAAGCATGAACCTTTCTTATTGAATGTTAAAGTTAGTCCAAGATATTTGACTCGAATATATAATAAAATCAATTATAAACCTTTATTATTGAATGTTGAAGTTTTGTTAAGTTGGATAATAAAGTTGGGTGTAAGTCTATCAAAATTTGATATAGACAAGTGGAAATATTTAGATACATACAAATTTCTAAGTCAAACAAGGTCATGATATGAAAAATACTACCGAAGCACAATGGAAATTTGTAGAGATCATATTATGCTAATTTAGTAATAGCATGGATAAAATCCAAGTATTTTAACAACCATCAAGAAAGATCCGACTAATTTTTTTACAAGGGAATAGTGCACTTTAAGATTTAAACGGACAGAGGAAATATGCACCCAAAAGCTATCCATTGAATAGTTGAAAATCAGATGCACACAATTATAGAGTATGTACATAAGTGATATTTTGTTAGCAACATAGGCCTACAAAACAAAGGTGAACAATAGAAGTTAGAATGTTTTTTAACAATCTACAAAAAATCCTACAATATATTTTTTCTTAATGGGGAGGGAAAAGGGTAAAGGGAAAGGTGTAGTAGATGTAAAGAAAACCTATTTAGGATTCGGGTTTCCACCCTTGACGGGAAGGCTGACAGCCTCATCATTTGTCTTCCCTTCACCAACTTTTTTTTCAGATGCTCTTGCTTCATCATCTTCAGATACTTGTGGCTCTTCTTTCTTGCATATGATGTCTTCAATACAATCTTTGAGGGGGATGTCAAGCTCCATTGCATACCTCCCACATCCAAGAGGGAAGTCTCTTACAACTCAAGGGTGTTCAAAAGACATATTTTCTTGGATTGTAGTGACAACAACCTTTAATGAACACAAACATGTCTGCACAAGAGGTTCAACTGTTACCACGGGAAGGTTATATGCTTGTTTTGGGCTTGCCCTTATTTTTTGTTTTTTTTTGCTTTTCTTCGTTTTCGCATCTATAAGAAAGAATTAAGAAAAATTAGTATGGGTTAGGGAAGCATGAATTTGCATAATTTTATAAATATGAAAAATTGACAAATACAATGAAAATATTAGTGATGTAATATAATTATACTATACAAAAATATCAGTCTATATTTTCTAGAAAACTAATTTCAAAAAAAATAAAAAAACAGATCCAACTTAAACTAAAGTTATCCGGGAGGCTAGAAAAATGTGTTCCAAATCAAATTTAGTGTAGATGAGTGGATCCGAAGCTATTCTTAATAGAAGAGAACAAAATACTCTTAAGAAATAATTTGAGGGGATGTTTTTACTAATCATTATAAATGTTTAGAAAACTTTCTTACTTTGTATGTATGTAACTGGAACACATAAAAGGGCAAACGGTTGCATGAAAGTTGTAATATACTATGCAGTAATAAAGATATTATGGAATTAAAAGCATTTGATAGAAATATTATAAGTGCATGATATCTGTAAGAATAAAAGTATTTGACAAAAATTTAGACAATTATTATAATCGTAGGACATTTGAAAGAAGTGAATTTTTTTCCATATATTCCTCAGAAACACTAATGCAGGGAACATTTGGTTAAATGCCAATATAGGTGACTTGTGGGATGGAGGATTAGTAAGAGCTCAACAAAGATTAGTCTTAAAAATTGTGGAGAATTATATGAATGAAACTCCTCTTGTTATTGTGAACCAATGTGTAGTTGGCATAGACAAAGAAGACGTGGTTAAATCTCCAAGTAAGTGACGCATCAAGGCAATGAACATCAAGGAATTCCTTTCTTAGGACATTGGTGATGGTCTTCCTCTCCTTAATGGTAAACCTATTGGATTTTAATTAATAGCATTTATCGATTTATGTACAAATAGTAGCATATTTAGGAGTTTTCTTGTATTTTGCATTTTGTAGAGGATCTCAATTGGATGTTCCGTAACATTTCCTTTGGTATGAAAGTTATTATACGTAACCAAATGTTAGTGACAATCTATGGAATGCTTGGTGTGTTTATAAAGTACGAAGGTACTCTTTTGTACTTTAGGATTCCTAAATAAATGTGCTGAGAGAGAGATGGGAACATGGGAAGACAAAATGAGTCAACCTAATGTGAAATTCACCCCAAACTTAATTCCATCAATAGATAAGAGGTAACAATGGTATTGTGTTGAAAAATTTATGTAGTTCTAAAGCTCCCATGGTAGAAACTTCATTTATTACTATTTAATTTTAAACTTTTACAAACAGGGTGAGAAAGAACTAAATTATCCTATGTGTATACATTATCCGAATGATTTCACACATTCCACAAGCATAGTACCGAGTTGGTGATGTGCACAATCGCATTGATTTATAATTAATAGACACTTTGTCGTCCACCCTCTCTGTAGCTTCCTCATGAGGCTGGTTTGAAGCTTACATTAAGTGTAGAGAAACTCCACGAGAGACTACAAAGCTTCTAAATCGGATCACACGAAGCATCCATAAGATTTAATTGATTTTAATAAACAAGAAAGTCCCTCAAACCCCTAAATTTATATGAATCTTTAATTTTGTTTTGCATGTGCCTACATATTTAATGAATATTAAATTTTCATTAGAACTATGCAATTAAATATCGTTTCACCATGGGTACCAATTTTTTTAAAATATTAATTAAAAATGGTAGCACTCCCCCTCTTATCTACATTTAAAATTTTAAAACTATCTATCGCATGTGGAATGTGCGATGAAAACACAAAAGTAATGCGTGCCAATAAAGAGAAAAGTCACAATTTGAAAAATAAGGAAAAACAACACATGACATTAAAAATTAGTAAGAAATATGGAATAGAGTAAAATAGATGAAACCTTACTTCTTGAATTAATATTTATGCTGTAACAACCAAATAAAATGAAAACAAATCAAAATTCCAAGACATACAAATCCGAGGACAGAGAATCTAACCCAAGTAATTTTGAAAGGATCTCCAAACACACTATGTGAGATCTTCCCCTTCTTTCATGTTGTTTTTCCTTATGTCAAATGCTAAAAATCTAAAAAATAGGCTCTGATCCCTTCCAATTCAATAGTCTTAGTAATAATTTCCATTACAAAGAACATGATTTAGTTCAAAACTTTTGTAGAAGTCGATGTTGAATTTTATTGCTTTTAATAATAAAAATTATGTAATGTGTCAAAATTTCATGGTGCCCATGAAAAAACACAAATGAAAGTCCCAGAGCCATTCTCATGAGTCACCTAATATTTAAAATGTAAAGAGCTATCAAAATGGAAATTATAATATTGTGAGGAGCTAAGCTTGATTTTAGGTTGACAATTAAGATCTATGATTCAAAAATCACCATAATCAATGATAAATCACGATATAGGATTACAATGAATTTTCTTTGCAAAAATGTAATTCATGGAATGACGATTAAAAAAATTTGATGAGTAATTTTATCATTACCGCTTCAAAAAGTGATTTAAATCGGCATTTAACAAAGTAAAACACCCGTAATCGAAAAAAAGGTTTGCATTTTCAAGGTCTTTAGAAGCCATTGTAAGATGTCATCAAGTCCCAAGAATATTTTGTTCCCTTGTCAAGGAAACTTACAATCTTGCTGAACCGATCGATGTTCCCCATTTTTATTTTGGCCTTTTTAACCTCAAATTGTAGTCACATGAATAATGCAAAGGACATTGAGACAAGAAAGGTAGAACAACTGACGAGTCGTGGAACATGCATGTATTCAATCGCCACTTTTTTCTTTCCAAAATTCCATTCATGTCTTCATCTTATGTACTTTATAGAATAACAACAAGTTGAAATTCTCGATGCCACAAAAATGTATAAAAAAATAACAAAACCCATTTTTCCCAAATTTTCTAAAAAAATCCTATTTCGCTAAGTTGTTTAAGGGCCTCAGTATTGGCACCATAGAAATAATGGACAATGTAACATCATTGACTTAGCCACCCCTCCATATGGCTTAAAATAGATACGATACAATGTTATTCTTAAGCTTCATACTATATTGATTAGGTTGATTCAAGTTATATTTTGTAGATTTACTTGTCAGCATTGGGGGTGGAAAGATCCCAAGTGTGAATTTTTATCCGCAAGAATCCATTCGCAATAAAATAGTAGAAGAAAAACCAAAAATAAAAAATCCTCCATAGGAAATTAAAAGAGCAGATCAGTAAAGTAGACACCATCAACTTGCCGCCCACTTTACATTGCATGTGGTTAATCATCGCATTGGTTGACTTTGAACACAACTAAATGATGTTGGCTACACATGTCCCTATGCCTCAACATACGAGCCGACACCTCTTCCAGCCTATCATCGATCAACATCCATGCATTCAACACATTCAATGCATCCATATTTGTTGGCTCATCAATAGATTATAATCTTCACACCAACCAATTGAATTATAATCTTCCAACCGATCAGCCAAAATATAATCTTCAAATTGAAACGTTCCCTTTTATAACCTTGGATGACCTAGAGGATAGAAGGAGGATATGGTGCACATGATTTTTTCCCCTCTTTTGTGAGTATCTCAAACAATAATTATGCTAAAAATTATTTCCAAATGCAAGTCTCAAGAATGGTACTTGTCAAGCATTAGAGATATAAGAGCTCAAGATGTTATGTTCATGGTCATTGAATTACCCAAATGATGAAGATGGACATGATGTGCAATTGTTTTCCCTTTCTTTTGCAATGACTCGAGACATTAATCATGCTAAAAATAATTTCCGGATGCATGTCTACGTAATCATTTTTGTCAAGTATTAGGAAATTGGAGGTCAAGTTGTTTTATCAATGGTCATTCACATACACTGTCATCAGAAACAATGATGGGAGAAACACTGCTCAATACATAGGTTCCCTAGTGTTTTTCAAACTCCTTGAGATCTCCTCTCTCAATCTTGTTATTTATCGATCTCTTCCTTTTCTCATACTTATCTCCCTCAAGTTTAACTTCTTCCACGAATCCCCTTGACATTTCCATCGCACAGTTCACGTGTGATTGCTAGTTTTATGAATGAATGTGATATGTTAAATAAATTAGAGATTGAATTTAACTATGATATTAAAATGAACTTCAATATAATTTTTTTGGAATAAGGTACAATTTATTTGTTTATTATAGTGTTATTTTATAATGTTATACCATAGATGTGCAATGATCTATCTTATTTTTATGCAAATTAATAATACATTTATCAGGGGATTAAATGAGTCTTAGGTCTTGTGTAGAATATGCATAAAAAGATAAAAAAATCTAGTGACATGATAAGTAAAATTTTAAGATCATCATCAAAAAAAAAATATGAGATCAAAGCCCTGAGTTTTGTAGTGCATAAATCTAGAGGGTATGTTTTTAACATGGAAAAAAACCTTGTTAGCGATTTTTAATATAGGAGACATACCATGGATGAAAAAGTGTGACATTGAAAATAGATTACAAAAAGGGGACAACACGTGGTTTATTTAATGAACGGTTTAGCATATGTTTGATTGTATTTTATCAATAGCAATAGGTACATGACTAGATACATTGTGTGTAAATGCATATAGGTAGGTGGTATATTTAACATATATCCGATTGTCTATTTGATGATGTATTCATAAAAAAATTTATTTGAAATATTATTAGTGCATAGAAAAGTTAGATAAATATTTTTCATATTAAACGTTAAAGTCTTGTATAGTTAAGCATGAACCTTTCTTATTGAATGTTAAAGTTAGTCCAAGATATTTGACTCGAATATATAATAAAATCAATTATAAACCTTTATTATTGAATGTTGAAGTTTTGTTAAGTTGGATAATAAAGTTGGGTGTAAGTCTATCAAAATTTGATATAGACAAGTGGAAATATTTAGATACATACAGATTTCTAAGTCAAACAAGGTCATGATATGACAAATATTGTCGAAGCGCAATGGAAATTTGTAGAGATCATATTATGCTAGCTAGTAATAGCATGGATAAATTCCAAGTATTTTAACAACCATCAAGAAAGATCCAACTAATTTTTTTACAAGGGAATAGTGCACTTTAAGATTTAAACGGACAGAGGAAATATGCACCCAAAAGCTATCCATTGAATAGTTGAAAATTCAGATGCACACAATTATAGAGTATGTACATAAGTGATATTTGATTAGAAACATAGGCCTACAAAACAAAGGTGAACAATAGAAGTTAGAATTTTTTTAACAATCTACAAAAATCCTACAATATATTTTTTCTTAATGGGGAGGAAAATGGTAAAGGGAAAGGTGTAGTAGATGTAAAGAAAACCTATTTAGGATTCGGGTTTCCACCCTTGACGGGAAGGTGTGACCTCATCATTTGTCTTCCCTTCACCAATTTTTTTCAGATGCTCTTGCTTCATCATCTTCGATACTTGTGGCTCTTCTTTCTTGCGTATGATGTCTACAATATAATATTTCAAGGGGATGTCAAAATCCATTGCATATCTCCCACATCCAAGAGGGAAGTATCTTACAGCTGAAGGGCATTCAAGAGACATATTTTCTTGGACTCAGAGTGACAACAACCTTTAATGAACACAAACATGTCTCGCACAAGAGGTTCAAATGTTACCACGGGAAGGTTATATGCTTGTTTTGGGCTTGCCCTTATTTTTTTTTTTTTGCTTTTCTTCGTTTGGCATCTATAGCAAAGAATTAAGAAAAATTAGTATGGGTTAGGAAGCATGAATTTGCATAATTTTATAAATATGAAAAATTGACAAATACAATGAAAATATTAGTGATGTAATATAATTATACTATACAAAAATATCGGTCTATATTTTCTAGAAAACTAATTTCAAAAAAATAAAAAAGCAGATCCAACTCAAACTAAAGTTATCCGGGAGGCTAGAAAATGTGTTCCAAATCAAATTTAGTGTAGATGAGTGGATCCGAAACTATTCTTAATAGAAGAGAACAAAATACTCTTAAGAAATAATTTGAAGGGATGTTTTTACTAATCATTATAAATGTTTAGAAAACTTTCTTACTTGTATGTGTAACTGAACACATAAAAGGGCAAACGGTTGCATGAAAGTTGTAATGTACTATGCACGTAATAAAGATATTATGGAACTAAAAGCATAATTTGATAGAAATATTATAAGTTCATGATATCTCGTAAGAATAAAAGCATTTGACAAAAATTTAGACGTAATTATTATAAGCGTAGGACATTTGAAAGAAGTGAATTTTTTCCATATATTCCTCGTAAACACTAATGCAGGAACATTTGGTTAAATGCCAATACTGAGGTGTGACTTGTGGGATGGAGGATTAGTGAGAGCTCAACAAAGATTAGTCTTAAAAAATTGTGGAGAATTATATGAATGAAACTCCTCTTGTTATTGTGAACTAATGTGTAGTTGGCATAGACAAAGAAGACGTGGTTAAATCTCCAAGTAAGTGACGATCAAGGCAATGAACATCAAGGAATTCCTTTCTTAGGACATTGGTGATGGTCTTCCCCCTCTCCTTAATGGTAAACCTATTTGATTTTAATTAATAGCATTGTCGATTTATGTACAAATAGTAGCATATTTAGGAGTTTTCTTGTATTTTTCATTTTGTAGAGGATCTCAATTGGATGTTCGTAACATTTCCCTTTGGTATGAAAGTTATTATACAGAACCAAATGTTAGTGACAATCTATGGAATGCTTGGTGTGTTTATAAAGTACGAAGGTACTGCTGTACTTTGGGATTCCTAAATAAATGTGCGAGAGAGATGGGAACTTGGGAAGACAAAATGAGTCAACCTAATGTGAAATTCACCCCAAAATTAATTCCATCAATAGATAAGAGAGTAACAATGGTATTGTGTTGAAAAATTTATGTAGTTCTAAAGCTCCCATGGTAGAAACTTCATTTATTACTATTTAATTTTAAACTTTTACAAACAAAGTGTGAGAAAGAACTATATTATCCTATGTGTATACATGATTCGAATGATTTCACACATTCCACAAGCATATACCAGTTGGTGATGTGCACAACTATTGACGATAATTAATAGACACTGCCAAGCCCTCTCTCGTAGCTTCCTCATGAGGCCCTGGTTTGAAGCTTACATTAAGTGTAGAGAAACTCCACGAGAGACTGCAAAGCTTCTAAATCGGATCACACGAAGCATCCATAAGATTTAATTGATTTTAATAAACAAGAAAGTCCCTCAAACCCCTAAATTTATATGAATCTTTAATTTTGTTTTCAGATGTGCCTACATATTTAATGAATATTAAATTTTCATTAGAACTATGCAATTAAATATCGTTTCACCATGGGTACCAATTTTTTTAAAATATTAATTAAAAATGGTAGCACTCCCTCTTGTATCTACATTTAAAATTTTAAAAACTATCTATCGCATGTGGAATGTGCGATGAAAACACAAAAGTAATGCGTACGATAATAAAGAAAAGTCACAAGGCTGAAAAATAAGGAAAAACAACACATGACATTAAAAATTAGTAAGAAATATGGAATAGAGTAAAATAGATGAAACCTTACTTCTTGAATTAATATTTATCTTCAGAATAACCAAATAAAATGAAAACAAATCAAAATTCCGAGACATACAAATCCGAGGACAGAGAATCTAACCCAAGTAATTTTGAAAGGATCTCCAAACACACTATGTGAGATCTTCCCTTCTTTCATGTTGTTTTTCCTTATGTCAAATGCTAAAAACCTCTAAAAAATGGGCTCTCGGTCCCTTCAAATTCAATAGTGTTAGTAATAAATTCCATTACAAAGAAGGTGATTTAGTTCAAAACTTTTGTAGAAGTTGATGTTGAATTTTATTGCTTTTAATAATAAAAATTATGTAATGTGTCAAAATTTCATGGTGCCCATGAAAAAAACAAATGAAACTCCCAGAGCCATTCTCATGAGTCACCTAAGCTTTAAAATGAAAAGAGCTATCAAAATGAAAATTATAATATTGTGAGGAGCTAGCTTGATTTTAGGTTGACAATTAAGATCTCTGATTCAGAAATCACCATAATCAACGATAAATCACGATATAGGATTAGAATGAATTTTCTTTGCAAAAATGTAATTCATGGAATGACGATTAAAAAAATTTGATGAGTAATTTTATCATTACCGCTCAAAAAGTGATTTAAATCGGCATTTAACAAAGTAAAACACCAGAACGAAAAAAAAAAGGTTTGTATTTTCAAGGTCTTTTAGAAGCCATTGTAAGATGTCATCAAGGTCCCAAGAATATTTTGTTCCCTTGTCTAAGGAAACTTACAATCTTGCTGAACCGATCAGATGTTCCCCATTTTTTATTTTGGCCTTTTTAACCACAAGTATTGTAGTCACATGAATAATGCAAAGGACATTGAGACAAAGAAAGCGAGAGAACAATCGAGTCGTGGAACATACATGTATTCAATCGCCACTTTTTTCTTTCCAAATTTCCATTCATGTCTTCATCTTATGTACTTTATAGAATAACAACAAGTTGAAATTCTCGATGCCACAAAAATGTATAAAAAAATAACAAAACCCATTTTTCCCAAATTTTCTAAAAAAATCCTATTTCGCTAAGTTGTGTAAGGGCCTGGTATTGGCACCATAGAAATAATGAACAAGGTAACATCATTGACTTAGCCACCCCTCCATATGGCTTAAAATAGATGTGGTACAATGTTATTCTTAAGCTTGATACTATATTGATTAGGTTGATTCATGTTACATTTTGTAGATTTTCTGTCGACTTTGGGGTGGAAATATCCCAAGTGTGAATTTTTAATCCGCAAGAATCCATTCATAATAAAATAGTAGAAGAAAAACCAAAAATAAAAATCCCGCATAGGAAATTAAAAAGACGCTTGATCTGTAAAGTAGACACCATCAACTTGCCGCCCACTTTACATTGCATGTGTGGTTAATCATTGCATTGGTTGACTCTGAACACAACTAAATGATGTTGGCTACACATGTCCCTATGCCTCAACATACGAGTTGACATCTCTTCCAGCTATCATTGATTGACATCCATGCATTCAACACATTCAATGGATCCATATTTGTTGGCTCATCAATAGATTATAATCTTCACACCAACCAATTGAATTATAATCTTCAACCGATCAGCCAAAATATAATCTTTGAATCAAACGTTCCCTTTTTATAGCCTTGGATGACCTAGAGGATAGAAGGAGGATATGGTGCACATGATTTTTTCCCTCTTTTGTGAGTATCTCAAACAATAATTATGCTAAAAATTAGTTTCAAATGCAAGTCTCAAGAATGGTACTTGTCAAGCATTAGAGAAATGAGAGCTCGGGATGTTATGTTCATGGTCATTGAATTACCCAAATGATTGAAGATGGACATGATGTGCAATTCTTTTCCCTTTCTTTTGCAATGACTTAGACATTAATCATGCTAAAAATAATTTCCAGATGCATGTCTACGTAATCATTTTTGTCAAGTATTAGGGAAATTGGAGGTCAAGTTGTTTTATCAATGGTCATTCACATACACACTGTCATCGAAACAATGATGGGAGAAACACTACTCAATACATAGGTTCCCTAGTGTTTTTCAAACTCCTTGAGATCTCCTCTCTCAATCTTGTTATTTATCGATCTCTTCCTTTTCTCATACTTATCTCCCTAAAGTATAACTTTTTCCACGAATCCCCTTCAACATTTCCATCGCATTTAGTTCACGTGTGATTGCTAGTTTTATGAATGAATGTGATATGTTAAATAAATTAGAGATTGAATTTAACTATGATATTAAAATGAACTTCAATATAAATTTTTGGAATAAGGTACAATTTATTTGTTTATTATAGTGTTATTTTATAATGTTATACCATAGATGTGCAATGATCTATCTTATTTTTATGCAAATTACTAATACATTTATCGGGGTTAAATGAGTCTTAGGTCTTGTGTAGAATATGCATAAAAGATAAAAAAATCTAGTGACGGTAAGTAAAATTTTAAGATCATCATCAAAAAAATATGAGATCAAAGCCCAGAGTTTTGTAGTGCATAAATCTAGAGGGTATGTTTTTAACATGGAAAAAAAAGACCTTGTTAGTGATTGTTAATATAGGGAGACATACCATGGATGAAAAAGTGTGACATTGAAAATAGATTACAAAAGGGGACAACACGTGGTTTATTTAATGAACGGTTTAGCATATGTTTGATTGTATTTTATCAATAGCAATAGGTACATGACTAGATACATAGTGTGTAAATGCATATAGGTAGGTGGTATATTTAACATATATCCGATTGTCTATTTGATGATGTATTCATAAAAAATTTATTTGAAATATTATTAGTGCATAGAAAAGTTAGATAAATATTTTTCATATTAAACATTAAAGTCTTGTATAGTTAAGCATGAACCTTTCTTATTGAATGTTAAAGTTAGTCCAAGATATTTGACTACGAATATATAATAAAATCAATTATAAACCTTTATTATTGAATGTTGAAGTTTTGTTAAGTTGGATAATAAAGTTGGGTGTAAGTCTATCAAAATTTGATATAGACAAGTGGAAATATTTAGATACATACATATTTATAAGTCAAACAAGGTCATGATATGAAAAATACTACCGAAGCACAATGGAAATTTGTGAGAGATCATATTATGCTTAGCTAGTAATAGCATGGATAAAATCCAAGTATTTTAACAACCATCAAGAAAGATCCGACTAATTTTTTTACAAGGGAATAGTGCACTTTAAGATTTAAACGGACATAGGAAATATGCACCCAAAAGCTATCCATTGAATAGTTGAAAATTCAGATGCACACAATTATAGAGTATGTACATAAGTGATATTTGGTTAGAAACATAGGCCTACAAAACAAAGGTGAACAATAGAAGTTAGAATGTTTTTTAACAATCTAAAAAAATCCTACAATATATTTTTTTCTTAATGGGGAGGGAAAAGGGTAAAGGGAAAGGTGTAGTAGATGTAAAGAAAACCTATTTAGGATTCGGGTTTCCACCCTGACGGAAGGTGATGACCTCATCATTTGTCTTCCCTTCACCAATTTTTTTGGATGCTCTTGCTTCATCATCTTGAGATACTTTTGGCTCTTCTTTCTTGCATATGATGTCTTCAATACAATCTTTGAGGGGGATGTCAAGCTCCATTGCATACCTCCCACATCCAAGAGGGAAGTCTCTTACAACTCAAGGGTGTTCAAAAGACATATTTTCTTGGATTGTAGTGACAACAACCTTTAATGAACACAAACATGTCTCTGCACAAGAGGTTCAACTGTTACCACGGGAAGGTTATATGCTTGTTTTGGGCTTGCCCTTATTTTTTGTTATTTTTGCTTTTCTTCGTTTTGCATCTATAGTGAAAAGAATTAAGAAAAATTAGTATGGGTTAGGAAGCATGAATTTGCATAATTTTATAAATATGAAAAATTGACAAATACAATGAAAATATTAGTGATGTAATATAATTATACTATACAAAAATATCAGTCTATATTTTCTAGAAAACTAATTTCAAAATTAAAAAAAAAAAAAAACAGATCCAACTCAAACTAAAGTTATCCTGGGAGGCTAGAAAAATGTGTTCCAAATCAAATTTAGTGTAGATGAGTGGATCCGATACTATTCTTAATAGAAGAGAACAAAATACTCTTAAGAAATAATTTGAAGGGATGTTTTTACTAATCATTATAAATGTTTAGAAAACTTTCTTCTATACCGTATGTGTAATGGAACACATAAAAGGGAAAACGGTTGCATGAAAGTCAGTAATGTACTATGCAAAAGTAATAAAGATATTATGGAATTAAAAGCATTTGATAGAAATATTATAAGTGCATGATATATGTAAGAATAAAAGCATTTGACAAAAATTTAGACAGAATTATTATAAATGTAGGACATTTGAAAGAAGTGAATTTTTTTCCATATATTCCTCATAAACACTAATGCAGGAACATTTGGTTAAATGCCAATACATGTGACTTGTGGGATGGAGGATTAGTGAGAGCTCAACAAAGATTAGTCTTTAAAAATTGTGGAGAATTATATGAATGAAACTCCTCTTGTTATTGTGAACCAATGTGTAGTTGGCATGACAAAGAAGACGTGGTTAAATCTCCAAGTAAGTGACGCATCAAGGCAATGAACATCAAGGAATTCCTTTCTTAGGACATTGGTGATGGTCTTCCCTCTCCTTAATGGTAAACCTATTGATTTTAATTAATAGCATTGTCTGATTTATGTACAAATACTAGCATATTTAGGAGGAGTTGTCTTGTATTTTGCATTTTGTAGAGGATCTCGATTGGATGTTCTGTAACATTTCCCTTTGGTATGAAAGTTATTATACATAACCAAATGTTAGTTACAATCTATGGAATGCTTGTTGTGTTTATAAAGTACGAAGGTACGGGTGTACTTAGGGATTCCTAAATAAATGTGCAGAGAGAGATGGGAACTTGGGAAGACAAAATGAGTCAACCTAATGTGAAATTCACCCCAAACTTAATTCCATCAATAGATAAGAGGTAAAAATGGTATTGTGTTGAAAACTTTATGTAGTTCTGAAGTTCCCATGGTAGCAACTTCATTTATTACTATTTAATTTTAAACTTTTACAAACAGGTGAACTCGTCAAAAAGAACTCAATTATCCTATGTGTATGGAGTATCTGAATGATTTGGCACATTCCACAAGCATAGTACCAGTTGGTGATGTGCACAACTGTTGACGATAATTAATAGACACTGTCAGCACCCTCTCTGTAGCTTCCTCATGAGGCATGGGCCCCTTTCTAAAGTGATAGACCCAATTTTACATGTTATGTGTGTTTGATTTTAGGAAAACTTTCTCAAGCCCAATAATCTTCTAAATTCCTTTCTATTCAAGCAGGTAGGAGATAGACCATTGAATATGCAAATATCCATCATGCCTAGGAAAGGCATGAAGAAGTGTATCCTTTGTGTCAAATTATGATCAATACCAGGAGAAAATGTGAGATAAGTAGATCTCAACTACCTACATGTGAATCCACTAAGATGGCAGGACTGGGAACTGTTGAAAGGTGAATGCCTTTTAACTGCTGGGAGGTATCAGACAGAAGTGTATATCCAGATAGCTGTCTCTTGGCTGTCTAAGAGAGGATATAGGAAAGATCTTGAAGCTTCTAGCTTGGATGTAGCAGCTAGAAGGATTGAGATGCGCACCCTCTGTTTTGATTTCAAAAGACTCCTCTGTATTATTGAGCATAAGCTCTGAACAAGCATACTCTCCTTCTCTTTACAGCCTGAACTCTCCGGTATTGTGGTGTGCAGGTAGCAAGATGGTCTCGTCATCAATTCATTGTAAAACTTGTTGGCTCTTTGTTTTGACTTTAAAATGATCTCTTCCCACCACCAACTACTCCGGACACTCTGCCCTTGGGCAACCGCCCTCCCCTCTATGAAGGATACAATTTTACTTTTGTTGAGAATTCTACATGAAACATGCCCCACCCATGCTACAACACATACATGTAATTATTCTCGTTCTCTTCAGCTAACCCGCCAGTCCTAATGGGTTTTTATTCTGCCAAAAACTACCTAGTACTTAGCACCCTAGTAGGCAGCTCAAAACTTCCAGATGCCACCAGTGCACCACATGTCATCACACTCTACTCAGGATAGAAATTTCCATTGGGAAACATGGGTAATTAATTAATAGTTAATAAACGCCACCCACCAAATAATAACTAAAACAATTCACCCTGTTTTCTTCAACGATAAATTTTCCCATCCATAAATTCTGAATAGGTACCCTTGATAGGGACATTCGACCCCTAAAGAAAATGCTAGATAAATTCAAAACCGTGATGTGATAAACAAGAATTTTTATGTTAAAAATCTAGATACAAATATTGCTAATCAACGTAATTTTTGCACGAGGCTATGAAGATTTTAGAAAATTTCTTTCCTCAAATTAGAAAAGATGTGCGTGGAATTACATGTCAAGTTCCTTGAGGCAGAAGGCTCCTTGCACAAGTCTTCCAAGAGAGATGTCGTCCATTTTCCGTCCTGTAAATCTCAGCCTCTCCCTCTAAGCCAATGACTGCTTCACTGCTTCCCTCCATTTCCTGCATACACTGCTTGCCCTGCATAATGCCCATACATAAAACATCCATATTTAATTGTGAAAACTGCCGCTAATGGAGTGATTGCCATGACTTATTGGTACATTAACATGTTCAAGAAATTTGAGTTTTGGTGTGTTGGGTACCATTGAAATCCATATAAAATAGCAGTGGAACAGAAGACAAAAAGAAAATAATAAATTCTTACCGAGCCCAGTCTTGGAATGATGATAACAAGAGGAAGCAATTAGCAAGAACATCCCCCGTTGATATACGCTATTTCTGTTAAGGATCCACATCTACGACCCACATCTATGGCAAGATATTTATTCACAACCGGGAAAACAAAAAAGAGTTCGAGACTTGGGGAAAATGTAGGGCGCTACAAAACAACAGTAGAATAGTCCAAGAAACAGGATGAAAACGGAGCAAAAGCAGCACATATTTTACCAATCGCATTCTTGCAGAAAACAATATAGACGTGTCAACAGTTATGGCATGAAAAATACGTACCTCTCCTCTGCAATGAATGCTTCAACATCCGTGGCACTCCTCCATTAAATAGTGCATGCACATTTGCAATGGACAGTGAAGTTTTGTAGCACAACTCCCTGTGCATGGCCGACGGACTCGTTTAAGCAGCATGACGAGGGGGGTTTGACCAGACACCGGGCACACAAATTATTAATTTCTATCCCCTCTACACAGTGATTCCATTCAATGCACATCTTCCCAAGCCACGAGAGAGTTTATATCCCAACTACATAGTGATTCCATTCAATGCCACATCCATCAAAGCAGAGCCGAGACGTAAGGAAAACAATAAATGACATAATATACTCTAATAAAGGAAAGAGGTATATTCCTTTAAAAACATTAGAGAACTTGAAAATCAAAAATTAAATTTGTCATGTGGCACAAAATGATTGGTTGGAAGAAAAATGTTAATTGTATTGGTGAAGCCAATATACTTGCCTCTGAGTAGTATAATAAAAGTAAACACGACCTTTCTAATTGAAAGGTGAAAGTCTAATAATATCGCATATTAAACTTTCATAGACATTTTATATCATGAATATAAAATTCTAATAAATTTGGTATACATATATTTCATATTAAATGTAGCAGAGATGTAAAAAAAATTAGTTTGACTAGTTCTTTTATGATGTTTATTTCGAGAGTTTGCTTACAAAGCATTCGAGTTTTAATACTTTTGCAAGTCGTCATAATAAATGAGAACATCATTTTCTGCATCAATTCGACTACGATTTCACACTTTTCTTGTTTGAAAGACCAACTTTTCTAATCAAGCGTTGTCTCTGACAAAGTACGTGCAAATGAGGGATGTTATGTGTTGTTTACATGCCAATTTCCACATGTAAAGAAGCTTCAAATAGGAGCTCCACCTTAAGTGACCACGTCATCATCAGCGTTCACGTTCTCTATCAACCATGCTATCACGGAAAGGGAGTGAACGTGTCATGTGACTTAGTCCCACCCACATCAATTAAAATATTAAATAAATGTCTAAACTTGATTTAATAATATTTAGTTAATAATATACTAGCAATCCAATGTGCACAATCAATGAATGCCGAACACTATATGTTATTTGATTTAGAGGGTTATTCATTACTTTTATAGATGATGTTGATAAGTGGGTGTCTACAGGGCCATTTCTGTGGCAAAGCAAGGCCAATTGGAAGATTTTTCCAATCCCAAGATCCCTAAGTTGCGCAACTTAAACGGCAATGTCCGAGTTGTTGTTTGCTTTTGATAGAATTTGTGTTCACATGTCAATGTCAAAGACAACTCCATCCACATTTGAACCTTAAAAATACTTAAACAATGTACAGTGTAAGCTCTGAAAGAAAATTAACAAACAAAAATCTTACCAACTGAAGCAAATTTGAGTTATTGTCCACAACTTCCTTCCCATCAGCAACTCTAGAAGAACAATTTGTAACTATATACATCATATTTCTCATTAAGCCTTGATGTTCTTGCATATTCAGGGTCAATGTAACCAATGGTACCCATAACATAGGTAGAGGTGTGGGTTTTGGCCAAGGAAATGCACTTGGCAATGCCAAAGTCGACAAATATGCTTCAAAATTGTCATCCAAAAGAATGTTAGAAGTCTTCACATCCTTGTGAACAATACATGGGTTACAGTCATGATGAAGATATGGTAATCCTTCTAATGCAACACCATGAGAAATCTTTAGCGGAGTGTCCCAATCATAGCTTAATCTTATTTGATGATCCTATATGATTTTTTTTTCAAAAACACTTGTTAGATTCTCCAATAATCCATTTTAATCAGAAGGTTAGAAATTGATTGGATTCTCTATTTCAAAATATGAATCTACAATGTACAGATCCATTTTTCTTCATAACATAATCATATTATTAACCACATAAGATGTCCCTCAGACTTTCGTTTACCATGTAATCATAAAACAACATATTTCCATGTGGAGAAAGTGAATATCCATGCAGACTCACAAGATTCTGATGCTTGATGCTTCCAACTGTTTCCAACTCAGTTTCAAATTCATGCAAGCTTTGTGGGTAGTGACTATACAATCTCTTTATAGCAATTGGCTTATAATTCTTTAGAACACATTTATAAACAGTGCTTGTAGCACCATAGCCAATTATATATTTCTCATTTAGATTTTATGTGATTCTCATTATGTCATTGTACATGTGAAGAGCCATGTCCATGTGTAGTATGACCAACCTTGGAGAACCTAAATGTAACAAATAAATGTGTCAATAAAGAAATTCTAATAAGATATTGCTTTTTGATTTGTTGTCTGATAATCTATACAATATGAAATCATGTCTAGCCATGTTAGTTATATCACCTTGCTCCATTTTGTTTGCAGAGCCTTTTGTAAATGCCTTTGGATGATTTGAATGGTACAGAGCTATAATTATGCACAATAGTATTACTGAACCCAAACAGATGCAAACAACAATTGTCGGTTTTGAGATGGATGTTGTTCATTGCATTGGTCCACAATTTTGATTGATGTCTAAAGGTATGACAGTGGCTTGCTCTTCAATGAATTTCACTCTTGCTCATGATCCAATGATTGAAGAAGACACTTGTAACACCATTCAGATTTTTCCATGACACCACCCAATAAGAATAATTTTCAAAATCAAAGAATAGGAGTTTGTGTGGGAAAGCCTGCTCCTCATGTGGAAATACAGATTGACCCAAGAACTGAGTGTCTCAATGGGGACAAGGCATATAATGTGGGGAATATATTAACAAGAGGCCCCTATGTGATGCCAAAGTATTGGGGCCAAAACGAAGCCACTGCAACAACATTGAGTGAAAATAGATGGCTAAATACAGGGGATGTAGGGTGGATTGATAAAGAGGGCAAATTATGGCTTCTTGGACGTTCTAAGGACATGATTAAAAGTGGTGGAGAAAATATTTATCTCTTTGAGGTAAATTCCATCCACCCGAATGCCAATTTGAAGCTTGATTGCTCTAACACCTTCTGAGGATCTCATCGGAGATGGGACATGGTATGGCAACATACAATATCTGTTGAACATATCTGCAATTCCATTTGGGTTTCACGGAGGAAGAGAAATTAAGGAGACTAGAAGCTGGCAGTTTTTAAAGATGGGTAATTTATTGTAAGTGCTAGAATGAAAGAAAATTGTGAAGATTTCATGTTAATCCCTTTGATCAAGACAATCTGAAATGCTTCAGTATTCAAGGGCAGGGAGTTGACCGAAGGGTAAGAGAGACATATCCCAGTGTGGCAACAAGTTTGATTCTTATCATGTTAATAAAGCACAATATGTTGCAACAGTGGGAACACTTATGCCCTTGCCAGATCTAGGCAACAAATAGGAAAGTATCTCAATGCCATTTAGTCTAAATACCTTGATTCATACAAACTTGATTCTGTTCATACAATTTCGTACAGTGATGGAGACATGGGCATTCAGGAATTTGTGTAGACTGTCTAGTTCAGCCACACCCAAATGCATGATTCAGATGTTACCTTGTAGAAATAATGCAAATAACTGTTATAAAACAAAGGTTGGATGCTTCAAAGGAGAAAATAACCAAAGGAGGACATGAGCATTCATTGGAACTCATTGAAAGGTTGAAAGTGCCAAATCAATTGTCACCTTTTTAAGGTTGACCATCCACATCAACAACATATGGTATTTTTTTCCTATGTTATGTCGATCCTCTAAGTTCGCAGATGGAAGAGTTTAAAGGGAGTGTTGTGTTGCGAGAACTTTTCCGTGCTGAGATCCACGAGGATTTCACTTAGTAAAAGTATGGTATAACACGCCTGTTCAAGGGTATTAAAGAATACTCTTAATTATAGTTTTTACATATAATTATTCAATTGATAATACCCCCTCATGTTATATTATTAGAATGAAAATACACCCTATTTTTTCCATGTACCTTACTTACCCATTTTCCATGACAATTTTATTTAGCCCTTTTTATTCCTACCCTAATAAATTAAACAAAAATATATCATATTTCTCACTCTTATTTTTGTAATATGCATCTTCTCTCGAAAGATAGTTTGAAGTTATTCAATACCTATTATCAATTACCTTATAAATGGTAAGCTTTAATCATTTATCAATAGTTCTTCAAATAATTAAGATGGTGAAATAATATCACTTATGTTGAAAAGCATACTCAAACCTAGTTTTCTACCATGTTATTATTTCTTGGTTAATAATCTCTTCTATATTCAAATAGAGATTATAATTTAACTTTATGACCACACTAATTAAATTTTAATTTTAAGGTATTTAGTTTTAAAAACTAGGGTTCAAATTTTTAATTTTATATTAAAATTAAACCTCCATTTCTTTTGGTCCACCTTTCTAACCTACCCCTAATACTTGATTGAAAATATTAATAAATTAAACCCTTTCACCCCCTCATGTCTACCGGTATATTGAATTTCCTTTTATTAATTTTAATTACCTCAATATGAACTCATGTGTTAGGATATTTCCTAACTAATGAACCCCCATGATGAAATCCAACCTGGTGGATAAGAGAAGAGGATTAGATGGGAAGACGTTGCTAGTGGAAGGGAAATGGATAGTTGTCTATTACCCTGGAGTTCCAAATTCTCAAGCACAAGAGAGAGGAGGTTATATGAATAGAAGGTGATCCCTGCTCCAATAGTGAGGCGTATTAACCGTAGCCAATCGAAGAGAGGAAAAGGTAAATGGAAAGATCAGAAGTGCAGGGGATACAATGGAGGTTGTTAAATGAAATCCAACATGCACCCATGTTCCTGCATATCATCCACAACTTCTATTGAGAAATTTAGCTTTCTTCATCAATATACCTCATGTGCAGATTCTTGCCAAATCGCAGGTCCAGTGGTCTCATAGTGAATCAGTAAAAAACCACTCTAAAAAAATGTCAATTACCATCTTCTTATTCCCTCAAATTATCTTTAATTAAGCGGTATGTTATCAAATTACCTTTGGGTTAGTAGTATTCTCAAATGATGAAGTATATATGCATTAGGAGTTTTTTCCACTATTTCTTCTACTTTCTGGACAACACCTTTCATACCCCTAAGAGGATCTATGAGGACCAATTCAGATCCAAAATCTCGTAGTAAGATCCTCTCGCTCTATACTCATAGAAGATGGCATTGTAATTATAAGCTTATATCTCTTTTGCAGAAGCTAACTATGAATGCCAAGCCTATTCCTCACATATCCCTCTAGAATTCCATTTCCCACCCCTATTTCCCAAATATTTGAAAACATACAACATCGCTGCACTATAAAGAACATGTATCTATAAAGGAATAGACATTAGAAGTATTAAATTTACAAATCATATCTCTCAAAACATTTGGAAGTCTTTCATTAAGAAGAGAAGAAAATGTGTACCAGGTCACATACAAAGTGTAGTCTTTTGTCTTGTGGATCCTTTACTCTCATATGTGTTTCAAAATTCTCCAGGTTATCATGGGATCACCTGGAATAACATTGGGATTGAAAGAAAAATATTCTAGTTGGGATCACCGTATATACATGTTGGTGATGTGAAACACGTATTTTTTTCTTTTATTTACAAAAGTGGTTGGTTAACATGTTCATATGTGTTGTAATTGTCTTTCGATTCCAAAAGGAAATCATTAAGAACACCATTATGACTGTGCATGCCCCCAAACCCTAAATTGATTTTTTTATATTGTGAACCCTAATTTAAAAACTCTTATTATGAACCCCGAATCACAAACTCTAATGTAAAGAAAGTTAACATGTAAAGAATTTCTAGGGAATTGACATCTTCAAGAGGCCATTGAAGCGATTATTCAAAATAGGTCTGTTGAAGCTCTGGTTACAAGAGCCTCTAAATACTCGCTGTTATAGAAACTCTGCAAAGAATAGTTTGAAATCCCACTAGATTAAGAGATAATGACGCTTCCTCGGGACTCAACCACCAATCGATGCCTTTACTCAAGTTGATGTTTCTTTGGGTCATATTAGTGCCATGAATATTATTATCCCAAAACATGAAATTGCAGCAATGCCTAAAATTAGATAAAATGTCTTACCGACACCCGTAAAATTTAATCATGATGGGAAAACTTCCAAGGCCGTCAAATTTAACATAGTGAGATGAATGACCAAAAATAACTTTCCCATAGGGGGAACACCTTCATCGTAAAAAGAACAAACAAAACAAAAATTAGAAAAGAACAGAAAATATCAAAATCGTATGGACGTAGGAACATATATATTCACTTTGAGCTTATCTCTTAACTAAAAACATTCGAGTAAAAGTTACGATGTTAAAAGTGGGTGGTTTCACACAAATATTACATGTACATAAATTATAATAATTCCACCTCCACCTTTTCGTTTTATATTTTTAATATATATTCACCTTTTTTATTATTACGCTGAAAGGCATCCCAAATGGGAATGACCCCCAGAATCGACACTTGATAGTGTGATGAACGACGCAAATTATTATGTAGACGACGTTGAAGCTACGTATAGTTTTGGATCGTCGATTGTTGGGAAAAACCTAATGAAAACAAACACAAAAAACCCCAAATGTGCCACCTTGGGACTGTGCATGCCTTTTCTTATGCGTGAAGGAGAAGCAATGAAGATGTGGAGGATTGTGTATCTCGGAGGGAGATTTAATGCAACACATGTTTATTTGGAATTTTCTAGATTTCCAAGGGAGAGATTAAATAAAGTATTTTTTTGTAGGATGGAGAAGATGGTGCAGAGGCGCATGTAATAGGGTGCCATACAAATAGTGATGGTCATTGTTCTTGGCGTGTGTGTGTGCTTATTTTCAAGGTTACATGTTTGTGTGGAGGTAGAGTAATGGCTATATATAGTGTCTTTTTGTGGGACGAGGCAATGGTTGTTTGTTTTATTTTGGTGTGAAATTCTCTATTTCTTGTTTTGGTGGTAGCATGCAGGATGTAGTCCGTGGTTACGCATCCGGTGATTTTTGGGAGAAAGTTGCAAGGCCTTTGTAAGCCTCCTCTTTTTGTTATTATCTTGTGAAAATATTTGGGGTTAATGTTATTTTTGTTTGAAGCAACACCGATTTGTATGAAAAAAAAATTCTCCCATGACGTGGCTAAAATTTTGCACTCTTAATCTGTGCCCTTTATGAAATTTTTTCATCTATAGTCGACATAATGGGTTATTTTTTGGGTTTTCTATATACATAGCATTGTTTTTATTTACATGTTCTTTTTTTTCACTTCGTTTAGTCCCTTCATGAATTGTTGCCATCTATACTCTAGACAATGTGTATTTTATTTGTGGGTGTATATAGAGTGTTGTTTTAATTTACATATTTTTATTTATTTGGATTTTCTACTTTAATTTTTCCAATAAATAAATCTTATATAAAGACTAACGTTGGTAATATTTGAGGTATTGTTGAATATCTCCATGCAACCAAAGAAATAAAACATAGACATTGATCATGTAAGGAAATAAGAAAATTAGTAAAACAAAAATTCTTTAAAAATATAATGATGATTGGGAAGAGAATTTTTTTAGATTATATAGGTGGTAGAGAGATACTTCAGATAAAACTAAAAATCTATGCACTTGCGTACATTCTAGGTCCTAGAGCGTACTATTATATATATGATTCCTAAGAAAGAAAACTAGTAATTGATAAATGTCTTTTAGGCCTTTTACTTTGTCTCTTATATTTCTATTGACCTTACACACCCTAAGGACCTTTCAAAGCATTTGATTTATTTATCTTTTATGGCCTAATACACTAGCACCCATTTAGGATAAAAGCACCTGTGTGCTCTTGACCTCTTTGCTTTCTTCCTACTTTTTAGGTCTCTTTTTCTTTTGGGTCATCTTTTATAACTTTGGATCGGCATTTTAGTGGTCAATGATGAAATTCAAATAAGGTAATCATATATATACATAGTCATAGCTCTCAAATGAAGGTCTAAACACTAATAATTACATACTATCACCTAATCTTGCATCCATCTAGTACATTCACTCAAGGGACATGTGAGGCATTCTTCGCATAGACAACATAGGAGGGGAAGTTTATTATATTTCATCTCACACATTCTGTACATTTTCTACATTTTATATATAGACTGCGCTATCATTGTGCAACTTGCATAAGGGAATCCTAGGGCATCATCACTTACACTTACACACGAATGCACTATATGGATTCTGAAATGTAGTGCAACACTCGGTACCGAGTTCACTCTTTAGGTGACCGTCGAGGTTATTCTAAATCCACATACTTGATATCTATTTTTAGGATTTAATGTGATTTGTGGGTATATGTGGCTAGACATTTATTTTTCAGGTTACAAGTACAATCAGTGACATTGAAGAGAGACCAAAGTGATAAACAAGGATCAACTACGAAGCTCTTCCTACATACAAAATATCAAAACCTTATCATATGGGTGGACACTAGCACCCAAATCTAGTCACTAGCGCCTAGGCACTCCTGTTCTCCAGGGGGTGCTCCTTTCCTCCATTTTTTGGGTTACATCATCTCCAATGAAACTTGACAACACTCTTCTCATTCTGTTTCAGCAGTTCTTGAGGCCAAAACACTTCCCTGGTCACTCTGAAACCAACTAAGTCATACATCTCTCTCATTTGCTTAGGTTTTTATATTATTGCTTGTTTGTTTCTTGTCCATTTACTATATATCATCATTTGTATATCATTCATTCATAAAGTGGTTACTCGAAATTAGATTTAATTCAATTTATATTAAATCATTTGGTGAAGCCAATGTGAATCAAACATAAAACCTTATGAGATATGTAATATTTCACACACTCATCACCTCACTCTATTATACCTTGATCTCATCAATGATTATGTTTATCCTCTTGTCTTACATTAGATACATTCCACACTCGATGATTATTCATTAGAATACATGGGAACCGTGACCATCTCCCCTTACCATCATAAAAACTCTCCATTTGTTATCAACACTACATATTACTTTGGTGAATCAAATCCTCTTGCTGAAAAAGTTGATACTCCCGACACAATTCCTATCAAACCCTACATCAAATACCTCTCTATTTTTTTAAATGAAAAACTATTCTATACAACCTTGGTACCCATAACAAGTTCCGTATTGTTCTCTTATCCACTTCTCTTGTGCCTTAAGAGAAAGATGACTTCAAAAAGGTGATTCATGACTTCTCGTGATAAATTTGCATGGGATTATAACGATATGTTGGGTATAGATCCTTCTATCGCCATGCACAATATAGTTATTAATGCTGGAGCTAAACTGGTTCAGCAAAAATTTGAATAATGCATCCTTGTTGGAAACAAAATATACTAAGAGTGGGGGTGAAGCAGTCCTTAGATAATTCTTACTTCATTTACAAAATCATACATTCATCATTTGAGTTGTCCAAACATCATTCATAACCATACATATGCATATTAGATGTGTATTAACCATTCATAATAACACAACACAAGAGAGAGTATAAAAGAACTCAAATATAAGTGGGAAACGTTGAAGGGGAAGAAAACCCACTGAAACTCTTCTTATATTACACAAAGCAAAGAGATTTAGTGAATTGTTAACTTAACAAGGAGAATCAACCCCCGCTTTACTAGAGAAACAACCCTACAAGGAGCACCAAACCCTAATTTAGGGAACCACCAACTCCAAAATGATTTTATAACCCCATAATATGATCAAGAACCAACTCAACCATATGAAGATGAAGATCTCTAATTTTTGTTTCTTCCAAAACTGATGGAGATCACAATTTCAGCTCTCACACACACACACCTTTAAACCCTCATTCACCTATCATGCACTTTCTTATTATTTTATGGATTAACTTGGCTTCAACAACTTACACACATGCTCTCTAAAATTACTCATTTTTTTCACACTTCCTCTTATCTAATTTGATGCACTCATACTTTTTTACACTCTCTCTTTGGTCACACTTTTCCCGATGCACAACTAGTTAAAATTTAAACTTAAACCTTCACTTTTATATGCTTCTCTTCTTTGAAACAAATCGTATATCAGTCCTATACCTTTATCTTGACAAACACAAATCAAAACTATAACAATATACTCATTAAAATTCATAAAATGGACCCATGTAGGTCGGACATGCTCAAACACAATAGACAAGCCAAAAATGGCTCAAACCACAAACCTCATCATCATGATTATTAAAGCTCCCAAATTTCTCACATATGTCAAATATGACATAATAAAATCATCTATTATCGTACATTATTTTTTAGGCAATCAATTCCTCATAACCTACTCAAGAAGGCTCATATCCTTTATCGATCACCTATTTCCATGAACCATTCTTCACTTATGGGCCTCAAGAACACACAAAGACATCTTAAATATGATATTTAATAACTCATTGAAAATCCAAAAACCTTTATATCAAATCCATGCTTGCTATAGCTCATGAAAATCCATACATAAAAACCACAACAACTTTCTTCTTCACCAAATTAAGCTACCCATAGAGAAGTTTTATAAACACAACTATTTTAAATACTTGATAATACATTAAAGACATCCAAATGCCTTTCCTAAGAACAATATTCATCCATATTCATTCTCTAATATACATCAAGAATCAACTAATCCAAAACATGAAACATCTACCTCAATCTTCTAGCCTGAGCAATACTATCCTAAGAACAAGAAACCTTCATCTTCACAAATTCAGATGGTTCACCTATTAAACTTCATCATCATAAGAAAAATCATACACCAATAAAACTATCTATGAATCCTATTTCCATACCATATTACATTTCCTTCCAACTCCAAGTGGAAGGACTTCAACCAGGTCCATCTCTGCAACCGCTCCTTTAGGCTTCTAGGGCTTAAGAACCAAGCTTAAGACCAATTTACTCAATCACCTTTAAAATTACTCCCAAGCTTAACTAAAGAATGGAACACACTTATACATGTTTTATAAGTACTGTAAACCTTCAACAAGTATGAAAAATTGAGAACAACCGTCTTACCTCATGAAGCAATTCAAGACCCTACTTAAATAGGCATCCTCCAGATTTGACCTTAAATGATTAGGTCATAACTTCTTCATACCTTATCAAAAACAAAAATTTGATATGTCATTAGAAATATCTCGGAATGACGATCATAAAAAACTTGAATCAAGTCTTAACTCCACTTGATCTCATGAAATTCCTCTTTTCGACAAAATGCTCCAAACTGCCCCAAAAACTAGTCTTCATAAATAAGGCACACTTTTCCCTTTCGTACTTCAACCATGATCTAAAACTATCATGGACATGTATAAAAATCCCAAGCTAAAAATTATTTCAATTTATTTCACAACTCCTTTGGACAACTTTGTCCCAAATTAAAATTCTTCAGAAGTTTTCATTTTTAAGTGGGGTCTACTCATCACTACATGCTATATCTTACCTTTCTTAAATTCTCGGAGGATTCCTCTAAAACCTACAATTATCAATTTTTCAAACAATCAAGATAGGCTCAGGATACTCCATTTTATCTAAGTCACTTTTAACTAGGGTTTCAAAGCAACTTATCTTCTTAACGATCATTCATAAAAACCAAACGATCAAATCAGCTTAGTAATTTTCTTTAAAAAATTATTTCTATGGAGAAACATCCCCAAAATTCTATGGATCCCATGAAAAATATACAATCCACAATGAGCATTAGAAGTTCAAATTTTATCTCAAACTCACATTCTTGAATACACAGCTTTTTTTAAAATGACATATTGTACAATTCCTTCTTCGTAATGACCTAAAACTTGTCGTGAAACATCATCTCACTTTCCATACTCACCATATAGCTCAAATATTCATGTAACTCTCTATCCATTAAGAATTACATGTGTTATCTTTCATGTTCTCCACCTACTTGCTTCCCGAGGACCATGAAACACTATCCAACAACTGAAAACTAACCGATAAGCATCATACACTTCATTTACACTATCACCATGCTACTTCCATGTTACAACAAGATTTATCAGTTCTAAAATGCATGAATCTAACTCATTTTACATGCTCTAAGACTAGGAATAGGCCTTAAATGATTACTACACACCCCAACAATCCATGAACTAACCATAATGACCATATATAGACTTTTGGACACCCTTGACACAACATACCAACCTTTTTTGATCTCATAATGTTGGTCCGAAAATCTGTCGCAAGGGACAGATCTATGGATAGACGAGCCAACAAAGTGCGTGGCTTAGCCCTCTTTGAGACAAAGCAAAGCGAAATTGGTTTATTGCTATTTCCACTAGCAGAACCTATGCAAGTCTCACGATTCCGCCTTCGGGGTTGGGATCTCATCCCAAGAGAGTGTTCCAAAGTGCGAAAAGAAAGGAATGAAAGAGGGAGAAGAGAAAGAACAGATCCGAAGGGAGAAAAGAAATGAATTCCAAAGCAGAAAGGTCAGAAGATTTATGTTTTTAGTTTGGTAGTAAACAGAGCCAAACCTACTTACATAAATAAACAAAGCAATACTGATAAACAAATGACGGAAAAGTAGATATGAATCCAACAGATTAAACACATACAGATCTAACGTAAGAAAGATCTAATGTATAACACAGTTATTGAGCACAAAGTCTGAATAATTGTATTACTGTTCTTTTCTGTTACAAGAAAGCTCAAAGTCTTTCTCTCCTCAATTCTATTTCTATCTGAAAAATGTTCACTCTTTGAATACAACAAGTATTCTCCTATTTATAGAAAATGAGGGAGAGAGAAGGCAAAATGGAGCCAACCACTTATTTATAAAGATATTTACAAAATATCTAAAAGTCATGTTGACTTTGACAACTTTAATGGATGACATCATCCCATGATGCAACATGGATGATGTCATCATTTGTGCCAACTTACTTGAGATATTACGAAAAGAAAGTCGGAGAATAGAGAGAGGAAGAAGGAGAAGAAGAAGAAGAAACATCTACTCATCATCATCATCCCCGCACCGAAAAGGGGTCGCCTGCTTTCGATGTCAGCTCAGAGATGAGATGTGGAACTCGAGCGCTGTATTCCAAGAACTTGTTGATCATTGGCCCAAATTGATCCCGTGACGGATCCTTGTGCCGCTCATTGATTACTTCGCAAGTTTCCCGCTCATCCATGAGCTTTTTTCGGGATCTTGGAATAGTCTTTACCCACCTTGATTAGGGACCCGATGAAGTCCCTATAGCCAAAGAGGGTTGTTGATAGATTCGATGTCGAACGTGACCTCTCGGCTCTGCTCGAGAGACTATCTCTCTTGAAAATCCGGATAGTGTCATCACCGATCTCAAGGTAAGGGAAGGAGTGAGCAACCCCGGAGTCATAGATAGAACAATTTTCTCCATTTGATGCATTGCATCCGTGGCCTCTTCCTTTACCTTGTCTATCTTTTCCGTAACGAATTCTAGCTGATCTATCCGATAGTCCAGAGTGGACATAGTTTTGTTGAGGGACCTGGATGGCCGAAGACTCGAACTTGACAGATCTTCGACCGAACAATAAAATTTGTTGGAAGGTCTCGCGGGAGTCTAGCATGCTCTAACTCTTCCGATACTGGACTCGCTAATTCTTGGAGTTTCTTGTTCGCCTTCTCGATGTTCTGTATAAACCGATATACTCGGTGATTACTCTTTCACTATCCTCGAGGATCCGGCTCCTCCAAGCGTTATAAAACAGCCATACCTTGCTCGCCAATCTTCGAATATTCGTTGATTTTCCCGACCGAGCAGCACCAGAATCTCGGCGGCATTGTGGGAGGTGCACTTCCCATCTTCCGTAAGGCCCGAAGTGTATTTATTCTCGCTCTCCTTCAAGTAGCCTTTTTTCTTCCTTTGTTTCTTGAAGCTTCTCGCAGAGTGCATCTACCGCGGAAAGAGCTTCCCCGGAGACTTTCGAGGATGTCCCCATTGTGACTTGGGTCACGGTGAAACTGCCTGAGACAGATCTTCTTTTCTTTGAGAGGGTCGGGGTATGCTATTTCCATGACTCTCTCCCAGCAGCGCTCTTCGAGAAGCGTGTAACCGCTTGTGCTTTTGCTCCTTTGGCCGGAATGACCGAAAAGTCCATCGGAGCGATGGGGACTTTCCTCTTTTGTTGTCTCAGCTGCTGAGAGATCCAAGCTGGTCCTATAGAAGAAGGACCAGAGACAGAGGGGGCAGCAGCGATGGTAGAAGAGGGGAAAAACGTGGAGACACGCGGCGGCGGCATTGAAAGAATAGCCGAAGACATGCCCACGGGAGGAAGGGAAACCGCAACAGCAGAAGAGATAGGAAGGGAAGGGAGCTCGGAGATGAGGGAAGAAATAGAGGAAGACAAATCAGCGAGGGAGGAGAAGATAGATGAAGAAGTGGGGGAAAGGGTAGAAGAAGGGGCAGAGGACACGACCAAAGGGGTGGTCTGTCCGAGACACCCGAGGAGGGGAAGGAAGAGAAGAAGAAGGGATAGAAGGGACCTCTCGAAGTTGTCAGCGACGCCGACATCCCGGGTGGATGGGCGTATAGGACTATCCTCTCACAATTCCTCATCAAGAGTTATGACTTGTTCAAAGCTCAAGGAAGAGGACTTTCGTGGGCTTCCTCCCGAACAGTGCTAGGTTCACCTTCCGCCCCCTTGCCTTTCAGCTTCTTTGACCTTTGAGGTGCGTTTCCCAAAGGGGAAGTTGTGAAATCTACCCCGAGGTAGATTAGTCCGTTCATGCGGCACCAATGCTCCGTTCTCCGCATAGTTTCTTTTACCCTCTCCTCAATTGTTTGAGGAGCCTTGTTCTGCCAATGGTCGGGAAGGGCCAATCGTCCCCATCGTGTCATCAGTACACCTTATCTACTTCATCTTCCGTGGTCCGAAGCCTTCGGGGACAATGGCCACTCCGTATTGGACAATTTCCGTTAATGCTGCACGAGAGTGATCCTTTCTTCTAAGTTCTCGCCTCATGGAGAACATCAATGTAAATATCCTCAATTTAAGGGACATGGATTGGATCGAGCTTTGCTTTTGCAGACAGCCCCTTGGGTCGAAGGTAGGCACGGGCCGGGAAGTCATGCTTCAAGTTGAGTAGCTCCAGCCTGCGAACATTTCCTTCGCCTTATGGTGGGTGGAGCATGTATATCGGCCTACTTTGAGGGGGAAAGGAGTTCCACCCTTCTTTCTTTTGAGGCACTTTTCGTGGTATGTGACCACCGCCTTGATAACTCCAAGAGAATCATCCTTGGTCCAAAGATACCTTGGTAACCGGTTGGCTCTCCCAAAAAGTTGGCAGCAGCCCTTAGATAGGTGAATGTGGGAAATTGGGTGAACAAGGCTCCCCATTTCTCTCGTGGCTGCCACTATGTTTTGGTTGTCCGACTATGTGTCATGTTTGGCCTCGTAGGCGAGATAACATGATAGAAGAATGCATCGTTAACTTTTGCGAAATGTTGGATGCTATTCTCCAGCCTCGATTCCGGATAGTAATCAAATATCTTGGCCTCGAGGCCATACTCCACTTCGGTTCAGCCCCGGATAATCTCTTTCACCTGCGGCAACATGAGACGACGTGAGGAGTTCATGTGGAACACTCTGTTGTGGCAAATCACAGCAGCTCGCCGATATTGTGCTGCTTATTATTTCCCCCAGCAGTAAACGCCGATCGGGAAAATTCTTATTTATTGTCTCTGTGTACCGCAAAGATCCACTTATGGAAATAGTGGGCATCCAAAGCCCAAGACTCGCTCAGAAGGTGATTGTGTCACCGAGTTCCTCCGAGAAATCGCCAGTGGATAGTCCGAGGCCACCGGTCACCACTTTCTTATTCTTTAGGTAAACCTCATTCATCAACTCGCATGCACCGGTCTTCGTTGTCTTCCTGTGCTTTGATACATTCTCGTTGGCTAACATGCCACATAGTTCCGGTGATGAGGGATGCCAAGTATCAACTCAAAGCGACGGCGCAAGAAGGTTTATAACTACCTCGCCTTCTATTCTCGACACATCTCGTGTCTTTGTTGAAGGATGTGCAACGACCATCATGAATTCGTTGTTCACAAAGACTCGGACAGGATTCCTCCGCAGAAAGTGCAGTGGCACCGCCTATTAGCTTGTCCATCCATGGACTTCAGAACCTTCTCGAGTTCTAACCCCGTAACTCATCCATGTCAATGTGACCCAACTCGAGTCCCCGACATCCATACCGCACTCACTGTGATTCGGGCATCCCGACCTCCGATATTTGTATTTCATTTCTTCTTCGTTAGCTTAGCCTTTCCTCTTGGTTTGGTGGGCTTCTTGCCGACGTAGACATGTGTTCTTTCGAACTTAGTTACTTGATCTCGCACGAAGAAGAAGTGAGACCCAATCCAAAAAGGTTGAATTAGTCATTTGATTTTCTATTGGAAAGCTAGCGTAAGAAAGAGTTAGAGATTTAAAGGCTCGGGGCGCTGAAAAAGCAATCGGCAGCCAAATAGATAAGGCGCATGTAAAAGGAATGTTCAGCAGAGGTTATACTAGCGCCAAAGGCGCATGGCGCATGGATGAAGCAGTTGCATTTTATAGTAGGGCACACAGAAATGCGTGTTACATTTGGGTTCGATGCGCCTTTGGCGCATGGGAAGATTGTGTAACATTAAAAAATGGTGCGCCAAAGGAATATGGCGTGGCACATGGAGGGTTTACACAACATAATGTTACCGCAATGGAGGGTGCGCCACGCCTATGTAATCTTTATACTTGCGCGCGTAAGGCTTGTGTTACATTGAAATCAAAGGTGCGCCTTTCGCGCATGGAAACATTATGCAACATTAATAGAGGGTGCGCCAAAGGTTTTTAAGGAGGCGCGAGATTTTAGATTTGCAAAGCATGCAAAAGGGCGCGCATTGAGGGCGCATGGATTTCAATGGCAAAGCAGAACGGAAGGTTTGCGCCATGGCGCGGGTTTTGAAAGTGTTGCATGGTGGGTGAGTGCGCGAGGGGCGCAATCTGTCTTTATTGTTACAAGGCGCGCCAATGCGCCTTTTGAAATAAGCTCACTCAAACTAACACTCAAAAGCCCTCTCTTTCTTTCTTCCATTCCCAAAAGACACTTGACAAGACAACTCCCTTTTCCTAGCAGATCCGGAAAGAGGGAGGAAGGAAGAAGAGAAGAAAAGAAGGAAACAAAATAGAAAGCACAGAGGGGGAAAAAGCTAGCTTAAACACCTTCCATTGCAAACCGTCCAAAGAAACCAAGAAAGACCAAAACATGAAAGCATAAAATGAGAAGAGGGAGAACCTCTTACCTTAAATATAGCAAACGATTTGGAAAGCGGGTCCACAGTGGTAAGATAGCGACAGAGCAGCCGACAAATCCAGAGCAATCACGTGTCGACAAAAGAATGAAAATGACATTGGGCGCGCACCGATATTTATAGAAAAACTTGTCATCAATGCGCTAACCACTTTTGAAATGGCGCATAAAAATGCCTGCTTGTCGACAGGGAAAGTGTGCGCCTTTGGCGCATGGAAGGAATTGACAAGAAGAATGAGCGTGCTTTGGCGCACCAAATGCGTTGTTGACATGAAGTTATGCGCGCCTTTTGGCGCACCAAAACTTGGTGTTACAGGTAGATTATGTGCGCCCTTTGGCGCACCGAGAAGCATGCTAACATGGAAAACCATGCACCAAAGGCTTTTTAAGGGGGCGCATCAAAACTATGTGTTACAAGGCAAATCCATGCGCCCAGCCAAAAAAGGCTCAAAAAGACTAAGTTCAAAAACTAGATTTCCCGGGGAGGGATTTTGCAATGTTTCGAACGCGAAGGATCCCTAACGAGGGATCGAAACAAAATTTTCGGTATGGTTATCGGTAAAATTGCCCTTGTCAATTTTACGGGATAACAGCTGGCTCTTCTCGGGGACTATCCCCGAGCAAACTCGGGGTAGAGAATCCCCTGTATCACATGTGCCTATCCATTGGGTACGGAGTCAAAAACAAGGGGGACCGGAGGGAGAAAAAGGAAAACACACAAAAACCAAAAGCAAACACACAACGAAAGCAAACACACAACAAAAATAAACCGTACAAAGAAGAGAGCAAGCTCTACTTCCTGAAGATCTTGAGATGTTGCCCGCTATAGGGAAGCGGGAGTTCAGCTCCATCTAGATACGAGAGATGGAAACTATTCTCTCCATTGAGTTGCTTGATTTTAAAGGGCCCTCTCCATAGGAATCAAACTTTCCGTGCATGCCCTTTCGCTCTCTTCGCTTGTCCCAAAGAAGGACGAGGTCTCCCACTTGAAAACTTCTCTCCGCTTGGCTTTCTTATCAAAAAGCCTCTTTACTTGATTCCGATGCTCAGTGATCCCGTTAACCACCCTTACTCTCTTTTCTTCAAGTTCCGTAAGGTACATGATTCTCTTTTCTAGAGAATTCTAAAAGTTCCATCTTCGATTACTCGTAAGCGTAGAGCAGAAGTTCCACGTAAATGGGAAGTTCGGCATCGTTGCCATATAACACTTGAAAAGGTGACATGCCGAGAGATCTCTTGGGGTAATGCAGTCCACCCACAAAGCTGGTCGTGACAAAGACTTGTGCCACATCCGCCGATTCTCATCTACTAATTTCCGTATGATGGTCACCAAGTTCTTATTATCGGGATTTCGCCTGACCATTTCCCGAGGGTAATAGTCCGAGGCATGTGCTAAAGTTATTCCATATTCATAGCAAAAACTAATAACTTCTCGGGAGGAGAAGTTAGAAGCATTATCAAAGAACCATTTTATTTGGAACGCCAAACCCGACAATAATATTTTCTTTGATAAAACCGCAAACCACCTCGTAAATGGCGTGCTTGATGTGGTATGGCTTCCACCCATTTAGTGAAGTAACTGTCATGTGAGGACATAGCTATGTCTAAAGCACTCGATCGAGGATTGAGTGCGCTAATAAAATCAATTCCCCATCGCTCGAATGGTTCATCAAAACGACTGCCTTAGGGAAGGGCAGCCAACTTGGGCTTGCTTTTAAAAATTGTTGATGTGGTTCACACTTTGCCACCTGTAGCCGCATCTTGAAAGAGCGTTGGCCAATAGTACTGGCTCGGATGATTTTGTGTGCTGTCATGGAAGAAGAAAATGACCTCCACAGTCGAATTGTGAAAACTTTCCAGCAGCTTTTACTTGTTGGGGCTTTGTCAACACATCGCAGAAGACACCGCCTATCCCGCGCTTATATAAACCGTCATCCCGATGACATATTTAGATGCTCGAGTTTTATAGCACGCTTCTCCTTTGTAGGTAGGTGCATTGGGCATTCGCCGTAGGTAAGGAAGAAAGCAATGTCGAGTACCACTCGCCGCTAACAGCAACAAATAAAACCAGAGGCGAGAATCGTGCTCTTCTAGAAGGCTTTGCTCTTCGTTGCAGATCCTTTTCCTTTAGGGTCTTCTAAATTTTCATTTTCAGCCATTAACCGACATAGGCCCTTGCCCTCACCACCTTGGTGGGTTTAATATCCAGTCATATTCCCGGACTTTTGCGATCCAATTTCCTCTCAAACTTCCTAACTCTTGCATTGAGTTAGAATTGATTTCACCGCGGTGTCCTGGGACCAAAGACTACCGTATGCGAGTTCGTAATGTAATACCTGAAATTCTTCACGGCTTTGACAACGGAAAAGGCATGCTTTTCCAATTGAGTCATTTTCAGTTCGTGAGGCTTGAGAGGAGAACTCATGAATGCACCGGGGATTCAATGTCTTCAATTCCTTTGCATTAAGATTGCACACAAAGATGTTCCGATGCGTAGCTATACATAATGAAGTCTTTGGAGAAACTGACATACCAGACCGTGCATGAGCAATGTGTTTTTATCTCCTCAAACGATCTTTTCCCTTCTTCACTCCATCGGAAAGTGGGTGACCCTTTCATCATGTTCAGATGTGGCGGGTCTTCTCAAGAAAATCAGAACAAAACGCCTAAGAAAATTCACCTTTCCGAAGAAAGAACGAACACCATTCTTGCTTGTAGGCAGAGTAAGGCTCGAATAGCCTTAACTCTTTCGGCATCGATCCTTGTTCCTTCTTTTCTAACCACATGGCCTAGCAATTTCCTTCCGTAACCCCAAAAACAGACTTTTTGGGATTTAGGAAATTCCATGTTCTCGCACTGCCAATACTTGCTCCAAATGATCACAATGATCACTTCGTTGTTTGGAGAACACAGGTTAAGTCATCTAGATAAACTACAATGACTTTTCCCATCATGCCTTTAAATGCGAAATCCATGGCCCGCTGAAAAGTGGCACCAAATAAGTTAGTTAGGCCGAAAGGCATCCTGCTATAGGCAAATGTACCCCATGGAGTAGTGAATGCTGTTTTGAATTGATCTTCAGGCGAGACTTCAATATTATTGTATCCTGAAAAACCATCAAGCATAGACAGATTTCTAATCCAAATCCACCGCTCGCGTAACTTGATCCATTATCTAAGAGGGTAGTTGTCTTTCGCTGAAGCTTGGTTCAAGTTTCGAAGTCCACGATATGCGTATCTTACCGCTTTTTCTTGCAAGATCGGCACAATGTTCGCCACCCAAGTGTGTGATGGATAGGAAGATGATTCTCGCATCCAAGATCTTCTGAATTTCGGCCCGAATGGTGCCCGAAATCTTGGGATTATAATGCCTTTGCTTCGACTTAAGGCTTTGGCATCTTCTTTCAATGTATATCATGTTCAACGCCCTTCGCTTGAAGGACTTTAAATCGGCATAAGACCATGCCAATACATCCATATATCTTTTTTTCAGAACTTGACAAATTTCCACTTCTCTTCAAAGCGCAACATTTGCCAACGTTTACAAATCGCGGATGCGCTTCAGAGTTTATATTGACCGATTCTCGTCTCGGGGACGAATCAGATCATCTTGTCTTTTCTTTTTCACAAACGGTCATGCTCTCACAACAGCGCTCCAGAGAAACCAGCCCTTTGGAATTTTATTCCTTTGAGCCTGACATATGCCGTCATTCTCTTTTGTTTCGTGGTTTTGATCGTTGATTGATTCATGCATGTTGAGGTGGATCCTTCAAAATACAACTCATCAAAATTTTCTGATTTTTCTAGAAAGGCAATGAGGTGATTATCATCGTTGAATACCTGCCAATGCTGAGAGTTGTCTGGCACGCTCGGGCGGAAAACCACTTCAATGGTGTATTTGTTCGTTTTCAAACCCGGGTGCGGGAGCATGAGAGATGCTGAAACGGCCAATGAATCGGCCATATCATTCTGAGCCCTTGGAATTGTTCCTATTGAAAAAGCATCAAATTCTTCGATGCTGTCCCATACTGCATTACGGTAGTGCCTGAGCCTTTCATTTTTCACTTGGTAAATCCTTTTGACCTGATTTACAACTAGCTCGGCCATCAGACTTGTACCTTTAGATTTTTTATTCCTCTCTTCCTTTGCAGCTTGCATACCGAGCAAGAGAGACTCATACTCAAAGAAAGATTGTTAGTATTGAAAACTCGCAATTTGAAAGAAAGAGGAATTACCTCCTCTTCGGGAGATATCAAGACGACCTCAGCCGCCACATCCACTAGTTGCACAGTACCTGCCATCAAATCGCAAGGTCCAGATCTCATTACAATCCTTTTCTTGAACGAAACGCCCTTCAGATCCGCCTGTAGATAAGAAGTAGTTCCCAACCCCGATGATTCAAAAAGGATTTGGGCTTTGGGATCTTCGTGAGCTAGTGACCAAGTATTTCTTTTTGGGATTCCGGCTCCAAAGTTTGCATTACGCCTTTGACTCGGGATTCTAGCTTTAGACCAGTCCATGTGAATTTCTCCGCCAACTTCGCGCAAAAGCTCCTTCCCAAAGAGACTCCATAGGCTGCCGGAATGTCAACGACGAGAACGGTCATCTTTACCCTCTTTTCAGTGGGAAAGTCGCTAACGCAAATCGCGCCTTTGATTTGGCCAATCAATGGCACTTGCTTGGTCTCCAATGAGTAACATCCGCCGAAAGGTTTGGTAAGAGTGAGGCCCAAAGCATGGGTGACTTTCACGCCGGCATGACATTATCGAAGCTCCGAATCAATTATACAGCTTACTCAACTTGTGGCCGTTGATTAGGAGAGAGAGATGTAAAGGTTCTATCTTGCTCGATGCGGATGTCAAGCAACATTTATATGGGATTCAGGGGGGAGTGGAAAGGATTCCTTTGGGAAGCCTGATTAGATATAACAGCCTTGACTTTGGATATACTTAGTCAATCTTACAAGTCGGGGTTTCGGTTGATCAAGATACTCGGGCCTTTCGTATATCCGGATCTTGGTCTTTTTGCATGATCTATTATATCAAATGCGGCCAAGGGTCATGCGTTGGTAAAGGAATGAGTCCTTCACTTCGCGATCATGAACCGGTTACCGATCTTGATAGGAATATGAGGGGGCTGATTCGGAGGAGAGATGGGCGGAAAAGACTTCTTTGTAAAAGACTTAACAGGAATTGAGTAGGAAGAGGATTACCTCTTCTTAGCAATGGTGGGAGGTGAGTTTGATACGATCTTCTCCTTCCGCACATGGGCAGCAACTTCCGCTTCTTTCCTGCGAGTGGGTAAAAATAGCGTAGGATTGTCCGCTTGCATAGCCCCGAGTACTCTCTTCTTCATCGATTCATCCTCATCAAATTCCATGTATCCAATAGTAGAGTCGCCAATGGCTCACCGACATCTTGATCATCTTCGCCCGAGACGAAGGTTCTTCATAGATCGCTTCTTCTTCTTCAATCTCGGCCGAGCATTGACCGGGGCCTCAAGTGCCAACCGTGGAGCAGCATGCAGTAAGTGCGGCCTTTGTGAAGCATTGTTAGGAACAAAATTCCTCCGCTGGATATCCCTAAGCACGAGGAACCTGGGAGAGAGGCCTGGGCCAGCCTGCTTTTTCGGTGCAAAGTTGGTCATTCGCCATTTTTCGAATGCCGGATCGACGAAGTGGTGGGCGAAGGGCCCTAAGACTTAGGCTTTGCTGATTCCTTTTTCAACTCGCCGATATTATCAAATTGTCTTCTATCCGGATGGCAGCACTGAGCAAGAGGTAGAGTAGCTACTCGCTCCGAAGGAGCAAGAAGCCGACTTTTGAGCTCATGGCGGCTTACGAAGAACACTTTTGATTCTCCGGCGCTGGGAGCATAAAGAATCGGGACACGGTTAATTAATGCATTAAACCGGGCGATGAAATCGCGCATGGTCTCATTAGCTTCCTTCTTCAGTGAGTGATTCGTGATAATAAAGTAAATGCATCCTCTGAAGGCTTATACCTGTCTTCGAAAGCGTCCCGCAAGGTAGCCCAACTGGTGATAGATCCGGCCGGCAAATGCTGAAACCATTCGGCTGCAGGCCCTTGTAGGGTTTCCGTAAAAGGCGAATCGACACATCTTCATGAGTCACGTCCAAAATACTGCATGACATAATGAAAGTAGATATGTGGGAATCCGTGCTTTGATTTCCGCTCCCGTCAAATTTAGGAAAATTCTTTCGATTTCCGTGAGGGAGATGTGGTAAAGCCAACGGACCCATAGCGTTTCCCATGGTACCGCCATTTGAAAAGCCGGAAAGAGAACACGAGCCGGAAGTGTAGTTCCGCCGAGTAGAAAAGCACTACAAAGGGATGCGACGCTCCTTGCAAAAAGACTTTTTCTTCGTGAAGGTGAGACACTCTGGATGACCGCCAGCAAATGAGCTTAGCGCTGAAAAACATGCCGGTGTTACGCTGAATCATTGTGCCTCAAGCAGATCGAAAGTAGGATCGCCTTCTCCACGGCTCTCCTCGCGCGTAAAGGTTCACTCGCCAGTGTACCTTTCGGATCTGCAATATTACGGCAAGCAGATTTAAACTTTATTTTTGGGTGTACTTGCTGATTTTCTGGTTTTTCTAACAAAACCAGCAAGATGCACTTTTCTAAATATTTAAAAACTATCCTCCACGAAAAACCGATCATGTAAGTTAATGACAAATAGCCGTGAGGATAAGATGGCAGGAAGAATAGTAGGCTGATTTTCAGATCTGATTTTTACTTTTCAGAGGGTTTCAAACTTTTTGAAAAACAACAAAACTCGATCTACGGAAAAATAATGATTTTGATAAAAACTCGTTGAACTAAAGATCCGTAACTAGGCCCGATCTATGACTCTCTAAGAAAATTTTTCGATTTGAGCACTTTTGCACATTTTTGGATTTTCAACAAAAAGTGCAGATTTGCAAACTGGCAGTGATTTTCTTATATTTTTCTGATTTTATATTATACCACCACCATAGATCTGACAGATCTATCTATTCGCTCCCAAATGAGCCGCCCAAAATCCTGTTGGTCCGAAAACTGCCGCGTGGGATGGATCTATGGATAGACGAGCCAACAAGGTGCAAGGCTTAGCCCCTCTTGAGACATCAAAGCGAAATCGGTTTATTGCTATTTCCACTAGCAGAACCTATGCAAGTCTCACCGATTCTCGCCTTCTGGGGTTGGGATCTCATCCCAAGAGAGTGTTCAGCCGCGAAAAGAAAGGAATGAAAGAGGGAGAAGAGAAAGAAAGATCCGAAGGGAGAAAAGAAATGAATTCCAAAGTAGAAGGTCGAAGATTTATGTTTTTAGTTTGGTAGTAAACAGAGCCAAACCTACTTACATAAATAAACAAAGCAATACCGATAAACAAATGACGGAAAAGTAGATATGAATCCAACAGATTAAACACATACAGATCTAACGTAAGAAAGATCTAATGTATAACGCAGCTTATTGAACACAAAGTCCGAATAATCAGACATCGTTTTTCACATAAGAAAGCTCAAAGTCTTTCTCTCCTCAATTCTATTTCTATCGAAAATGTTCACTCTTTGAATACAACAAGTATTCTCCTATTTATAGAAAATGAGGGAGAGAGAAGGCAAATGGAGCCAACCACTTATTTACAAAGATATTTACAAAATATCTAAAAGTCATGTTGACTTTGACAACTTTAATGGATGACATCATCCCATGATGCAACATGGATGATGTCATCATTTGTGCCAACTTACTTCAGATATTACGAAAAGAAATTCGAGAATAGAGAGAGGAAGAAGGAGAAGAAGAAGAAGAAACATCTACTCATCATCATCATCCCGCACTCCGAAAAGGGGTCGCCTGCTTCGATCTTCATTCGAGAGATGAGATGTGGAACTAAGCGCGGTATTCCAAGAACTTGCTGATCATCGCCCAAATTGATCCCGTGACGGATCCTTGTGCCGCTTCACCGATTGCTTTCGCAAGTTTCCCGCTCATCTATGAGCTTTTCTGGGATCTTGGAATAGTCTTTACCCGCCTCGATTAGGAAACCGATGAAGTCCCTACAGGCCAGTAGGTTGTTGATAGATTCGATGTCGAACGTGACCTCCGCCTCGCCTCGAGAGGCTATCTCCTTGAAAATCCGGATAGTGTCATCAGCTGATCTCAAGGTAAGGGAAGGAGTGAGCAACCCTGGAGTCATAGATAGAACAATTTTCTCCATTTGATGCATTGCATCCAGGGCCTCTTCCTTTACCTTGTCTATCTTTTCCAGAACGAATTCTAGCTGATCTATCCGATAGTCCAGAGTGGACATAGTTTTGTTGAGGGCCCTTGGATGGCCGAAGACTCCGAACTTGACCAGATCTTCGACTGAACAGTCGAACATTTGTTGGAAGGTCTCGTGCTGGAGTCTAGCATGCTCTAACTCTTCTGATACTGGACATGCTAATGCTTGGAGTTCCTTGTTCGCCTTCTCGATGTTCAGGTATAAACCGATATACTTGAGATTACTCTTTCACTATCCTCGAGGATCCGGCTCCTCCAAGCGTAAAGCAGCCATACCTTGCTCGCCAATCTTCGAATATTCGTTGATTTTCTCCCGACCGAGCAAAGCTCAGAATCTCGGCGCGTGATTGTGGGAGGTGCACTTCCCATCTTCTCGTAAGGCCCAAGAAGTGTATTTATTCTCGCTCCTTCGCAGCCTTTTTCTTGCTTTGTTTCTCAAGCTTCTCGTAGAGTGCATCTATGCGGAAAGAGCTTCCCCTCGGAGACTTTCTCGAGGATGTCCCTATTGTGACTTGGGTCATGGTGAAATCTATCGTAGATAGATCTTCTTTCTCTTTGAGAGGGTCGGGGTGCGCTATTTCCATGACTCTCTCCCCTACAGCGCTCTTCGAGAAGCGTGTAACCGCTTGTGCTTCTTGCTCCTTTGTCGGAATGACGGAAAAGTCCATCGAGTGATGGGGACTTTCTCTTTTGTTGGCTCACCGCCGAGAGATCCAAGCTGGTCCTATAGAAGAAGGACCAGAGACAGAGGGGGCGGCATGACGGTAGAAGAGGGGAAAACGTGGAGACACGCGCGGTGGCATTGAAAGAATAGTCAAGACATGCCCACTGGAGGAAGGGAAACCGCAACAAAGAGAAGAGATAGGAAGGGAAGGGAGCTCGGAGATGAGGGAAGAAATAGAGGAAGACAAATCAGCGAGGGAGGAGAAGATAGATGAAGAAGTGGGGAAAGGGTAGAAGAAGGGGCAAGAGGACACGACCAAAGGGGTGGTCGTCCGAGACACCGAGGAGGGGAAGGAAGAGAAGAAGAAGGGATAGAAGGGACTTCAAGTTCAGCGACACCGACATCCCGGGTGGATGGGCGTATAGGACTATCCTCTCACATTCCTCATCAAGAGTTATGATTTGTTTAGGCTCAAGGAAGAGGACTTTCGGGGGCTTCCTCCCGAACGGTGCTAGGTTCACCTTCTCGCACCCTTGCCTTTCACCGCTTCTTTGACCTTTCGAGGTGCGTTTCCCAAAGGGGAAGTTGTCAAATCTACCCCGAGGTAGATTATTCCATTCATGCGCACCAATGCTCCGTTCTCCGCATAGTTTCTTTTACCCTCTCCTCAATTGTTTGAGGAGCCTTGTTCTGCCAATGGCAGGAAGGGCCAATCGTCCCCATCTCGTGTCATCAGACACCTTATCTACTTCATCTTCCATGGTCCTGAAGCCTTCGAGGATAATGGCCACTCCGTATTGGACGATTTCCGTTAATGCCGACGAGAGTGATCCTTTCTTCTAAGTTCTCGCCTCACGGAGAACATCAATGTAAATATCCTCACCTGAGGGACATGGATCGGGATCGAGAAGCCGCTGCAGCGATAGCCCTTGGGTCGAAGGTAGGCCTGGCCGGGAAGTCATGCTTCAAGTTGAGTAGCTCCACTCCGCGAACATTTCCTTCGCCTTTATGGTGGGTGGAGCATGTATATCGGCCTACTTTTGAGGGGGAAAGGAGTTCCACCCTTCTTTCTTTTGAGGCACTTTTCGTGGTATGTGACCACCGCCTTGATAACTCCAAAGAGAATCAGCCTTGGTCCAAAGATACCTTGGTAACTCGGGGTCAAGCTCTCCCAAAAAGTTGGCAGCCCTTAGATAGGTGAACGGGAAATTGGGTGAACAAGGCTCCCATTTCTCCGTGGCTGCCACTATGTTTTTGGTTGTCTCACTATGTGTCATGTTTGGCCTCGCAGGCAGATAACATGATAAGAATGCATCGTTAACTTTTGCGAAATGTTGGATGCTATTCTCCACCTCGCCCCGGATAGTAATCAAATATCTTGGCTCGAGGCCATACTCCACTTCGGTTCAGCCCGGATAATCTCTTTCAACAAGGCAACAGAAACGACGTAGGAGTTCATGTGGAACACTCCGTTGTGGGCAAACCGTCAGAAGCTGCTCGATATTGTCGCTTATTATTTCCCCAGCAGTAAACGCCGACGGCAAATTCTTATTTATTGTCTCTGTGTACCGCAAAGATCCACTTATGGAAATAGTGGGCATCCAAAGCCCGAAGACTCGCTCAGAAGGTGATTATGTCACCGAGTTCCTCCGAGAAATCACTTCGGTGGATAGTCCGAGGCCACCGGGTCACCACTTTCTTATTCTTTAGGTAAACCTCATTCATCAATCGCATGCACCGGTCTTCGTTGTCTTCCTGATTTGATACATTCTCGTTGGCTAACAGCCACATAGTTCCTAAGGTGATGAGGGATGCCAGTATCAACTCAAAGCGACAGGCGTGAAGGTTTATAACTACCTCGCCCTTGCTATTCTCGACACATCTCGTGTCTTTGTTGAAGGATTGTGCAACGACCATCATGAATTCGTTGTTCAAATGGCACGACAGGATTCCTCCGGCAAAGTGCGGTGGCACCGCTATTAGCTTGTCCATCCATGGACTTCTTGTAACCTTCTAAGTTCTAACCCGTAACTCATCCATGTCAATGTGACCCAACTCGAGTCCCCTCGACATCCATACCGCACTCATCCCGTGATTCGGGCATCCCGACCCTCGATATTTGTATTTCATTTCTTCTTCGTTAGCTTAGCCTTTCCTCTTGGTTTGGTGGGCTTCTTTGCCCGACGTGAGACATGTGTTCTTTCGAACTTAGTTGCTGATCCGCACGAAGAAGAAGTGAGACCCAATCCAAAAAGGTTGAATTAGTCATTTGATCTTCTATTGGAAAGCTAGCAGTAAGAAAGAGTTAGAGATTTAAAGGCTCAGGCGCGGAAAAAGCAATCGGCAGCCAAATAGATAAGGCGCACGTAAAAGGAATGTTGCAGAGAGCAGTTATACTAGCGCCAAAGGCGCATGGCACATGGATGAAGCTGAGGTTGCATTTTATAGTAGGGCACACAGTGAAATGTGTGTTACATTGGGTTCGATGCGCCCTTTGGCGCATGGGAAGATTGTGTAACATTAAAAATGGTGCGCCAAAGGAATATGGCGTGGCGCATGGAGGGTTTACACAACATAATGTTACCGCAATGGAGGCGCGCCACGCCTATGTAATCTTTATACTTATGCGCGTAAGGCTTGTGTTACATTGAAACCTGGTGCGCCTTTGGCGCATGGAAACATTATGCAACATTAATAGAGGGTGCGCCAAAGGTTTTTAAGGAGGCGCGAGATTTTAGATTTGCAGAAAGCATGCAAAAGGGCGCGCCATGAGGCGCATGGATTTCAACGACAAGCAGAACGGAAGGCTACGCCATTGGCGCGGGTTTTGAAAGTGTTGCATGGTGGGTGAGTGCACCGAGGGGTGCAATGTCTTTATTGTTACAAGGCGCGCCAATGCGCCTTTTGAAATAAGCTCACTCAAACTAACAGCTCAAAAGCTCTCTCCTTCTTTCTTCCATTCCCAAAAGATACTTGGACAAGACAACTCCCTTTTCCAGCAGATCTGGAAAGAGGGAGGAAGGAAGAAGAGAAGAAAAGAAGGAAACAAAACAGACAAAGATAGAGGGGGAAAAAGCTAGCTTAAACACCTTCCATCAAAACCGTCCAAAGAAACCAAGACAGACCAAAACATGAAAGCATAAAAAACAGAGAAGAGGGAGAACCTCTTACCTTAAATATATGAGCAAATGATTTGGAAAGCGGATCCACAGGCAAGATAATGACAGAGCGAGTGACAAATCCAGAGCAATCACGTGCTTGACAAAAGAATGAAAATGACATTGGGCGACCGATATTTATAGAAAAACTTGTCATCAATGCGCCAACCTCTTTTGAAATGGCGCATGAAAAGCTATTGTCGACTGGGGGAAGTGTGCGCCTTTTTGGCGCATGGAAGGAATTGACAATGAAGAATGAGCGTGCCTTTGGCGCACCAAATGCGTTGTCGACATGAAGTTATGCGCCTTTGGCGCACTCAAAACTGGTGTTGCGGGTAGATTATGTGCGCCCTTTGGCGCATCGAGAAGCATGCTAACATGGAAAACCATGCGCCAAAGGCTTTTAAGGGGGCACATCAAAACTATGTGTTACAAGGAAAATCCATGCGCCCAGCCAAAAAAGGCTCAAAAAGACTAAGTTCAAAAACTAGATTTCCCGGGGAGGGATTTTGCAATGTTTCGAACGCGAAGGATCCCTAACGAGGGATCGAAACAAAATTTTCGGTATGGTTATCGGTAAAATTGCCCTTGTCAATTTTACGGGATAACACATAACAACCTTCAAATCACTTGGGAGGACTCATACTATGACTATGCAAGATAAACCATGATCTAGGACCTCATAAACAAACACCAAACATGACACTACCAATCAACCTTCATATTTAACTTTGATTGATAGCTCATGAAGACTCACATGACCTCATAATACCATTTTCCATAAATGGACTTGACATCAATGAAAAAATACAATGGTCAATAATATTCCCCTTTGTCATTTATGGAAACCACCTTTAGAAACATTGATGGAAACCTCAAGACAAAACACAACTACTTGACTCTTTTTCATTTTTGTGATGCTTCTTTCCTTCTTTGACATATATGACAAAGGCTATTATGATGAATAGACATGGAAAAATACAACACACAATGACAACAATGGAAATAATGCTGAAATGATAAACTTACTTAAATCAATGAATCCCCCTTGGAATTTACTTGCTCTTTTATGTCCTCAAAACAAAAACTGATCCATGGGCATGGTAAAGCATGCACAATATCTCCCTTTGAATGTATACTCTCCATATTTTGTCTTCATCCATGATTTACAACTTTCTCTAGGCCTTCTCAATGCTCAAGAATACAAATTCTTTCTTCAACATTATCTTAACCATATTTAGGTCCGAGTCCCTAAGTCTCATTATCAATATATTTAATTCAAACTTCTCCAAGATATACACTTAACCCAAACATACAAAACACTCTTCAAGATCTCCCTCCGACCCATACTGTCCTTCTCTACCAAAAATTCAAAAATTGTAATTCTTACCTTACTTATTTGTTATAGAAATGGCTCAAACATATAACCCCTATCCCGAAATCATATTTCAAAGTTGTCCTTTATCTTCTTTGGATAATATTATATATTTTTGACAAAAATACTTGGCTTTGAATTATACTTAATTTTTTTAATGACATAGATATTCCATCACGTCTAAACACCTTAGAGAATTTGATTTAAGAACAAATGGGATCCCCAACTTCAAATACCTTCATTGTTTTAAGAAAATCATACTTATTCCTTCGCATTTTAATCAGCCTTCAACAATCAAGGACTATGTTCTTTTTCCAATATTTTACTCTACCATCTAATTTAGTTCATCATTTCTAGACCTTGTTCATAGTCTTTCATACAACAAAGCAACTAATTTGCACTCAAATTAGAACACATTAGCACACCATAGTTCTTAACTTACATATCAAGCTTAAGAAACATCTTTAAAGACTTTAAAAACATTGGTTTGACTGATTAAACCCTTAAATACAAACTTTCTTACTTGCATTGACAAAATAATTTTATCAGACATCAAGCACAATGCATCTATATAAATGAAAAATTATTTTCTTATACCAAAATTCTCTTAACTTACCTTTTTTTCGAGACAAAACCTTTGGTTTTCATGGAACTCGTGATATAGATAGAATTTCATCTCTTTAATAACCTTACTACAGTATTGTAACCATGTTTCTCAATCCTTATAACTCTTCATCACGCATTTAATGGCTCACAATGCTTCAGAGGCAATGTTATCAAGATATCAACTCGACATATGTCATCACAATCCTCAAACCACACTCAACTTCTTTATCTTGTCATCCTTCATGCAATACACAAACTTCAAGAGGATAACACAAAATTGAAAAACTTCATCAACTTCCTTTCTTAAGAGACAAATCCAAGACACCATATTCACTTCTCATGACCTTACAATAACTCTGACCATAATTAGACTCTTCAAGATTGGTAATTAAATGTATACTTATAACTTTAATACTATGAAATTTGTTATGAATAAAACTTAGCTTAATTCATCATTAGTTGATATTTGAATAAATGTAATAAGTTAAATTATTTAATTAAATAATTTAAACTTATGTCAATAGATATTAGTTGTCCTTAGTTTTTAGTTAACTAAGTGATAGTGTTCTCATCCCAATGTTTGTGGGATCATGTTCTATCTTTCATATTTTGTTCTCAGATGATTTCTATGAGGGGCAATAGGGGCAATTAGGGCAATATGCTATTTCTGCATATTTTCTCGATTAGATGATTTGTTTCCATATATTGAGGATGAGATAGAAGCTGTCCAATATGTATAAATATTCGCAACTCTCTCATTTGTTTTGTAATGCTTGATTTTGATATTAATAAAATACACAAGCACCATCTTATTTCTCATACAAAGATTCTCGTGTGAAATATTGTTTTCAAGTATTCATTATCAAGAAATTCAATATATGAGGCATCTCAAAACCTTACACTCTAAATTTCAAACCTATGATGGATTGACATACCTTTTCAACACAACATTAAAGAATAAGACTAAATATTTGAGCTATGGCATACCTTCATGATACGGGAGATCCAATTCATCATAACAAAACATTCACCCTTTTTCACTTACTCTTCGAGGCCTCTTGATTTCTCATTTATTATTATCAGATCTTCTTTACTTTATGATCCTCATACACAATATACCGAAAAGATAATCTTCCCCTATATGTAGCTCATCATTTCATTCTTACACATTTTTACTATTTCTTAGGTTTATAGTATCACCGTAGTAGCATTCAGACCTATTCAATTCTTAACAACAAACTTAAGAATTTTAAGAACAAGCTTCGTACCTTTGCACACCTATATCTTACCTCTACAACTCTTTATAATAACCTCTCAACCCTAACATAATTAAAATTTATCCCCTTGGGGTAGAACACCTCCTTATTTTATGACATTCTTCCAAATCCTTTATCCCATAGTACATCGCCACTATAGAAATGGTGCATATTTGCAAACTATATTTCTCCATAACCTCTCCTTCTCCCCTAGTACCTTCAAGTCATTTTCCATTTCTTAACATTATTTGATTTCTTCTTGGTATCTTAAACTTGATTCACTATAATGGTTGTTGGTGAAACTCTTGATCAATAGCTCACATTGTCTTCTCACCTTATATTCTCCATTCAAGACTTAAGAATACATTCTAGGCCAAGAGGACCTAGTAAACCATCTTGTCACCTTTCAATACTAACCTGACTCTTGTAATCATCCTTGTAGACCTTTAACCATCTAAAACTTCAAAACACGGTCACACACTTGTTTAAGAAGAAAATGTCCTGTCATAAATTGAATATATGACTACACAAATTCAAGTCACTATATTCAGGTGTTTCCTCTCTATATAGGTCATATATTACGAGTTTGAGTCCTTAGTTCACCTTTTAGATCATTAACATGAATAATGAGACTAAACACTAGTAATAAGCTTGATTTTTGGAGAAACCCGGGTATCATCTAACCCATTATGATTTAATTTTATTACAAATGCAAACAATGTACTTAATTTGTAAAAATTGAAGATATTTCCCCTTATTTATATGCTAGGAATGGACACAAATATGGACTTCAAATTTTTATTAGAGTTGATCTTTCCTTTACCGACATGTAGGTGATAAAGATAATAAATGTAGAAACACCACTATGCAAAGACTAATATTACATACATAGATGTGCTGAATAATCCTTACATCAAGATTTTCATGCCCTTGAACATGATATTTTTTTTTGTTATCTCGTAAAATTGACAAGGGAAATTTTACAGGTAACCCTACCAAATTTTTGTTCCGGTCCCGCGTCGGGTCCCTTAGTGTTCGGAATGATCTTAAAATCCCTTCCAGAAATCTAGTTTTCCGAACTTAGTCATTTTGGTCCTTTTTTGGCTAGGGCGCACCTTTTGTCTGTGCAACACAGGATAAACCTGCGCCCTCTTCATTTCCTTTGGCACCCTTTGAGGTGTTGACACAACAATTGATGCACCTTTCTTGCATGTGCCAAGGCGCATGCATCTTCATGTCAACAGCATAATTGTTGCGCCATGTTTTGGTGCGCCTCGGCACTCGAAATCTAGTGTCGAGTCCTTAAACGCGTGCCAAAAGTGCACATAATTCCATGTTGACATGCGTATATATGCGCCAAAGGTGCAAATTTTTACGTGTCGACACATGTTTTGGTGCGCCCTTTTAAAAAGTGGTTGGTGCATTTATTACACCTTTGCCTATATATAGGTGCATCTGCCTTGTCACTTTCACAATTAGAAAACACGTGATAATTTTTATTCCTCTGTACCTATCAGCATGCCCATAATTTTCATGTTGTGTTCGTGGACCCCGCTTCGTCTCTCACATTCTATATATTCCGGTGAGTGGTCCTTGTTCCTCTTATGTTTTCTTTTTATTGGTTGATTGTGTTATATATCAAATGAATATGCAATCCATCAAACCCTCCCGCCGTTTTGCAGCCTTTCCCCAAAACCATTTTCATCCTCCTTCCAGATCTCGCTGAAAGTGAAGAGGGCTTTACCTAAAAAATAAACTTAGATCTCTTTTCGTGCCCCCTTCACCATCCAAAACCCTAAAAAGAGGCCCTGGAAGATCTGAAACCTCCGTCAAGAGAAATAAAACCGGAAGATTAGTGAAAAGCTACATTTTTCTCTTAGTGCAATCGCCACTCTTGCTACATAAAATACGGTCATGCCAAGAAGGCACACTGATCCTACTGCAACACGCTTAATCCCCGCACCATGTAAAAACCAAGTAAATCCCAAATTTGGCGTGAGCGCATCCCTCTTACAACAACACACAGTGCCTACGCAAGCTTTCCCGTGCCGCGCCAAATTCCCCTTTTGCGCACATAAAGCTGATGTTACACACATTAAACCTGTGCCCTTTGGCACACCAAAGTTCCATGTAACATGAAAATTATATGCGCCATTGGCACACCCTATCCCCATGCAACATGAAAATTATCTGCGCAAGTATAAAATGCATATAAATGGCGCCGGCGCATTCCCGCTACAATAACAAAAAATGTCATATGCAAAATACTTGCACCCTGCGCCCTTTGGCGCTAATTTGTTCCTTGTAACACCCTTCTTTTGTGCGCCATACTATTAACCCTGCAGCCTGCAGTATCCTTGCGCCCTGTGCCTAGAGGCCTTAAAATTGCTAACTCCTCATTCTGTAATGCTCTAATGGAAGATTTGGCCTAACATGGCTCTTCTGCATTGGGTTTCACTTCTTCTTCTTGCAGATCAACAACTAAATTAAGATCCACATATGTCTACATCAAGCAAGAGGCCAACTAAGTCAAAGGGTAAGCTAAGCTTACAGAGGAAGAAATCAAGTACAAGTACCGAGGGTCGAATGCCTGAGTCCCAGGCAGAATGTGACCTAGATATAAGAGACTCTGAGCTCGGTCACATCGACATGGAAGATTTCTGGGCCAGAACCAGGAGAGTCACAGGAAGTCCTTGGATGGACAAACTGGTAGGCAGTGGCCTGCATTTTGCGGGGGATCCCCGTCAGTGCAATAAACAATGAATTCATGATGGTAGTGGCCTCTGTTACAATAAAGACACAAGATGTGTCGAGAACAAAAAGGGGGAAGTCGTAATCAACCTCACTGCCCGGCACTTCGAAATCATGCTAGGCATTCCTCACCACCGGCATTTCGTGGCTATAAGCCAAGAGGATTGCATCAAGGCATGGGAAGATAATGAAGACAAGTGCATGCAATGATGAATGAGGTGTACCTAAAGAACAAGAAGGTGGTAACTAGGTGGCCACAGGTTATTCACCATAGCGAATTCTCCGAGGAACTGAGTGACACTATCACGTTCCTGAGCAGAGTATTTGGGCTTTCGACACCCATTACTTTCATAAATGGATGCTCAGGTACCTAGAGACCATGAACAAGAATGTACCTGATCAACGCTTCGAGTGGGTGGAGATAATAAGCAGCACCATATTTGAACAACTCCAGAAACTCACCACAACGGGGAGGTTCTACATGAACACCTACGTAGTCTATACCGCAACCTCGAGAGAGGGATTATCCAACATTGAGCCGATGCAGGGTTTGGCCCCAAGTGAGAATATATGAGTATTACCCAGAGTCAAGCCAGAGAACAAGATCCACAAGCTCACTAAAATCAATGATGCTTTCTTCTACAACATCATCTTCCTTTTGAGGCCAAACATGACTCACGGTCGGACAACCAAGAGCATAGTCACAGCGACTGAGAAGTGGGGAGCACTATTCACTCAATTCCCCACCTTCACCTACCTTAGGGAAGCTAACTTCTTGGGGGAGCCCACTAAATTACCGAGGTATGCTGGCCCCAAGCTGATCCTGATGGAGCTATCCAGATAGCTCATAACCTACCATGAGAAATGTTTGAAGAGAAAGAAGGGTGGAACCCCTTTCCCCCTTACAGTGGGCAGGTACACTTGTCTTTCCCACCACAAAGCCCGGGAGATGTTTGCATTAGAACTGCTCAATCTAAAGCACAATTTCTCGGCGAGGCCCACCTTCGACCCTAGAAATTACCTCCCTAAGGCAAAGCTCGACCCGATCCACATTCCGCAGATCGAGGACATTTATATCGACCTATATCATGAGGTCGAGCTTAGAAGAAAAGACCACTCGCCTGGCCCCGTAGAGATCATTCAGTATGGCATGGCCATTGTCCCAAAAGGTTATCAAACTACCGATCAAGAAGTTGATTAGGTGTATCTTGACACGGATGGGGACAACTGCCATTTGCTACAATTGATAGGACAAAGGCACCTCGCACTATTGAGGTAAGGGTCGGGAAACATTATAGTGGACAAAACACTCAGTGCGAGTAATGAATGGCCTTATCTACCTCGGGGTAGATTTCACCACGTCCCCTTTGGGAAACGCACTTGTTTGGATGAAACATCTTCCAAAGGGCAAAGGCAAAGATAAAGAGGGAGAATTGAGCTCCGCCGAGAAGAAGCTCCTGAGAGCCCTCCTTTTGCACACACAAGAACAAGTGTGTGAGCCCGTTATCTTCGTAAAAGAAGCGGCCAAAGATGTTCCGATGGGCATATCCCTTCGGATGTTGCCATGCGCTACAATTGCTAAGGTCACTTCTCTCCCTTCTCTTTCTCCTCTTCCCCCTCCTCTCGTGGCTCAAATGACCATTCCTTTGGTCGTATCCTCTCCCCCATCTTCCACTGTTCCCCTTTCCTCTTCCTCCATCTTCTCTTCCCTTGCGGAGCTGTCCCCCACCATTTCTTCTCTCATTTCTCAGCTCCCTTCCATTCCCACAACTACTTCCCCTGCAGTATCTCCTCCTTCCGTGAGCACTTTTCCTCGGCCTCTCTGTCAATGCCACCACCAAGTGTCTCTACGCACTTCCCTTCCACTACTGCAGCTGCCCCCTCTTCCACTTCTGGTCCCACTCCCATAAGTCCAGCTTGGATCTCTCAGCACCTGAGCCAACATAAGAGGAAAGTCCCTATCGCACCGATGGACTTCTCCGTCATCCCATCAAAGGGGCTAAGAAGCAAAATCCCATAACCCGCTTCTCTCAGAGTGCATCAGGGGAGAGGGTAATGGAGATCGTGTATCCCGATCCTTCCAAGAGTAAAGAAGATCTGTCTCGATAGATTATATAGTGACCCAAGTCACAATGGGAACATCTTTTGAAAGCCTTCAGGGAGAGGCCCTATCTGCAGTGGATGCCCTTTGCAAGAAGCTCCAAGAAGCAAAGGAAGAGAAGAGGCTATTAAAAGAGCAAAACAAACATCTTCTCCACGCCTTGCAGAAAATGGGCAAAGTGCACCTCCTACAACTACCGCCGAAACTCCCGAGGCCCTAAGCCAGATAATATAAATGGATACGCAAAAATTAGCGAGCAGTGGTATGGCAAAGATATCACTGGAGAAACCAAATCCTCAAAGAAAGTGAGGCAAGAATCAATGTTCACAAAATTGTATCGTAACATCGATCGGGGGAACAAGGAGTCTAGGTGATTGCAGGACCTATCTCTAAAGATTTGGACCATGCTAAAGTCAGCAAGCATGAGACCTTCAAGAAAATACTCTGACTGCTCAAATCGAAGATCCGGTCAAGTTCAAGCGCCTTTGATCACCCCCGAGCCCCCAAAAAATACTTCTACTACTGACTCTTTGGGTCGATCAGTTGGAGTTTGTCCTAGAAAAAATAGATAAAGTCAAGGAGGAGGCCTTGGAGGCTATGCACCAGATGGAGCAGATCATCCTGAGAATGTCCCCAGGCTTGCTCACTCCTTCTTTACCTTGAGGAAGGTAGACGAAACTATTCGGATCTTCAAGGAGATCGTCTCGCAGGGGCTGGGGCCAGAAGTCACCTTTGACACCGAATCCATCAACAACCTTCTGGCCTATCGTGACTTCATAGGGTACCTGATAGAGGTAGGAAATGAATATTCCAAGCTCCCAGAAAAGCTCACAGAGGAGCGGGAAACTTGCGAAGTTATCAGTGATCGTCACAAGGATCCTGCCAGGATCAACTTCAACCCATGATCAGCAAGTTCATGGAATATCGGGCCCAATTTCACATCACCTCTCCCAAGAAAAGCAGGCAAGACACCTCCTTTCACCGCATGAGACAACGATGAATAGTCTTCTCCTTCTCGGCTTTCTTTTTTAAATATCTAAGAGTATGTTGGTACAAATGTGTTGGTCCGAAAATCATCGCGTGGGCAGATCTATGGATGTACGAGCCAACAAGCAGTGTGCAGGGCTTAGCCCCTCTTTGAGACGACAAATCGAAATCGGTTTATTGCTATTTCCACTAGCAGAACCTATGCAAGACTCTGATTCGCCTTGGGGTTGGGATCTCATCCCAGAGAGTGTTTCAGCTGCGAAAAGAAAGGAATGAAAGAGGGAGAAGAGAAAGAACAGATCCGAAGGGAGAAAAGAAATGAATTCCAAAGCAGTAAAGGTCGGAAGATTTATGTTTTTAGTTTGGTAAAGTAAATGAGCCAAACATACTTGCATAAATAAACAAAGCAATACCGATAAACAAATGACGGAAAAGTAGATATGAATCCAGCCAGATTAAACACATACGATCTAACGTAAGAAAGATCTAATGTATAACACAACTATTGAGCACAAAGTCCGAATAATTGTATTCTCATGTTTTTTTGTTACAAGAGAGTTTCAAAGTCCTTCTCTCCTCACTTCTATTTCTATCTAAAAAAATGTTCACCCCGAATACAACAAGTATTCTCATATTTATAGAAGATGAGGGAGAGAGAAGGCAAAATGGAGCCAACCACTTATTTACAAAGATATTTACAAAATATCTAAAAGTCATGTTGACTTTGACAACTTTGATGGATGACATCATCCCATGATGCAACATGGATGATGTCATCATTTGTGCCAACACATTCTAGACATTACGAAAAGAAAGTCGGAGAATAGAGAGAGGAAGAAGGAGAAGAAGAAGAAGAAACTATTCATCATCATCATCCCGCGCCGAAAAGGGTTCGCCTGCTTACGATGTCCGCTCAGGATGATATGTGGAATCGAGCGCGTATTCCAAAACTTATTTAATCATCAGCCCAAATTGATCCCTGTGATGGATCCTCGTGTGCTGCTTCACCGATTGCTTGCAAGTTTCCCGCTCATCTATGAGCTTTTCGGGATCTTGGAATAGTCTTTACCCGCCTCGATTAGGGACCCGATGAAGTCCCTACAGCGTGAGGTTGTTGATGGATTCGATGTCGAACGTGACCTCCGGCCCCGTTCTCGAGAGGCTATCTCTTGAAAATCCGGATAGTGTCATCGGTGATCTCAAGGTAAGGGAAGGAGTGAGCAACCCGAGTCATAGATAGAACAATTTTCTCCATTTGATGCATGGCATCCAGGCCTCTTCTTTTACCTTGTCTATCTTTTCCAGGCGAATTCTAGCTGATCTATCCGATAGTCCAGTGGACATAGTTTTGTTGAGGGCCCTGGATGGCCGAAGACTCGAACTTGACGCATCTTCGACCGAGCAGTCGAACATTTGTTGGAAGGTCTCGTGGCCGGAGTCTAGCATGTTCTAACTCTTCCGATATCGGACTCGCTAATGCTTCGAGTTCTCTTATTCACCTTCTCGATGTTGTGTATAAACCGATATACTGGCGATTACTTTTTCATTATCTTTGAGATCCGCTCCTCCAAGAAAACAACCATACCTTGCTCGCTGATTTTTGAATACTCATTGATCTTCTCCCTCGAGCAGCTCAGGAGTCTCGGCGGCATTGTGGGAGGTGCACTTCCCATCTCTCGTAAGGCTTGAAGCAGGTATTTATTCTGCTCCTTCGCAGCCTTTTCTCCTCTTTCGTTTTCGGCTTTTCGCAGAGTGCATCCGCTGCGGAAATAGCTTCCGCTTGAGATTTTCGGAGGATGTCCCCATTGTGACTTGAGTCACGGTGAAATCCATCGGAGACAGATCTTCTTTCTCTTTGAGAGGGTGAGTCACGCTATTTCCATGACTCTCTCCCTTGCAGCTCTTTGAGAAGCGTGTAACCGGCTTGTGCTTCTTTGCTCCTTTAGTCAGGAATGACCGAAAAGTCCATCGGAGTGATGGGGACTTTCCTCTTTGTTGGCTCATTCAGCCGAGAGATCCAAGCTGGTCCTATAGAAGAAGGACCAGAGATGAGGGGGCGGCAGCGATGGTAGAAGAGGGGAAAACGTGGAGACACGCGGCGGCGGCATTGAAAGAATAGCCGAAGACATGCCCATGGGAGGAAGGGAAACCGCAACAGCAGAAGAGATAGGAAGGGAAGGGAGATCGGAGAGGAGGGAAGAAATGGAAGAAGACAAATCAGCGAGGAGGAGAAAATAGACGAAGAGGCGGGGAAAGAGTAGTAAGAAGGGGCGAAGAGGACGCGACCAAAGGGGTGGTCGCTTGAGTCACTCGAGGAGGGGAAGGAAGAGAAGAAGAAGGGATAGAAGGGACCTCTAAAGTTCAGAAGCAGTGCCAACATCCCGAGTGGATGGGCGTATAGGACTATCCTCCATTCGCTTCTTTCTCTAGCGAATCAGAGATAGGTGAACGTGGGAAATTGGGTGAACAAGGCTCCCCATTTCTCGTAGATCGCCACTATATTTTTGGTTGTCTTTGTATGAGTCAAAATTGGCCGCATAACATGCACATGATGTGGTAGAAGAAAACATCATTGATTTTAGCAAATGGAGGGATACTATTTTCCAGCCTCAGCTCTGGGTAGTAATCAAATACCTTGGCTTCGAGGCCATACTCCACTTCGGTTGAGCCACAGGTAATCTCTTGCCGATCTTTGCGGCGTAGACTACATAGGAGTTCATATGGAATACTCTGTTGTGGCAAGTTCATTGTAGAATTGCCGAGATATGGTGTTGCTTATTATTTCACCCAAAGGCAGTTACCGATCGGGTGAATTCTTATTCATTGTTTCTGTGTACTGCAAAGATCCACTTATGGAAATAGTGGGCATCAAAGCCCAAGACTCGCTCGTAATAGTGATAGTATCCTTTGAGTTCCTCTGAGAAATCACTTCGGTGGATAGTTTGAGGCCACCGGGTCACCACCTTCTTGTTTTTAAGGTAGACCTCATTCATCAACTGCATGCATTGGTCCTCATTGTCTTCCCAGGCCTTGATGCATTCTTATCAAGCTAATAGCCATGTAGTTAGGTGGTGAGGATGCCAAGCATCAACTCAAAATGACGGGCAAGTGAGGTTTATGAATACTCGCCCTTACTGTTCTCGACACATCTTGCGTCTTTGTTGTAACATTGGGCAACCACCATCATGAATTCGTTATTCACAAAGATTGATCGGGATTCCTCCGTGAAATGCAGAGCACTGCCTATTAACTTGTCCATCCATGGACTTCTTGTAACTTTTTGAGTTCTAACCTAGAACTCATCCATGTCAATGTGACCCACCCGGAGTCTCGACATCCATACCGCACTCACTCGTGATTCGGGCATCCCGACCCCTCGATATTTGTATTTCATCTCTTCTTCTCCAGTTTAGCCTTTCCTCTTGGTTTGGTGGGTTTTCGCTTAACGTAGACATGTGTTCTTTCAAACTCGATTGCTTTGATCCGCATGAAGAAGAAGAGAGACCCAATCCAAAAAGGTTGAATTAGTCATTTGATCTTCCATTGGAAAGCTAGCGAGTATGAGTTAGAGATTTAAAGGCTCGGGCGCGAGAAAAAATGCAGCTGGCGTGAGCCAAATAGATAAGGCGCACAGAAAAGGAATGTTGCAGAGGTTATATTGGCGCCAAAGGCGCATGGCGCATGGATGAAGCAGGTTGCATTTTATAAAGCAGGCGCACAGGAAATGCGTGTTACATTGGGGTTCGGTGCGCCTTTTGGCGCATGGAAAGATTGTGTAACATGGACAAATGATGCGCCAAAGGAATATAGCGCGGCGCATGGAGGATTTACACAACATCATGTCTGCGCAAGGCGGAGGGTGCGCCCACGCCTATGTAATCTTTATACTTGCGCGCAGAAGGCTTGTGTTACTTTGAAGCTGGGTGCGCCCTTTGGCGCATGGAAACATTATGCAAAGCATGGACAAAGGGTGCGCCAAAGGCTTCAAGGAGGCGCGGGATTTAGACTTGTAGCATGCAAAAAGGGCGCGTCATTGATGGCGCATGAATTTCAACTCGCTATGACAGTAACGGAAAGGCTGCGCCATTACTGGCATGGGTTCGGAAAATGTTGCATGGCGGGTAGGTGCGCCGAGGGGCGCGACTGTTTTTATTGTTACAAGGCGTGCAAGTGCGCACTGAAGCGCTCAAATATTTTCTTATTCTTTCTCCTACTTCAAAATTTGTTTGGACAAGTAAGGTTTCACAAGGAGGTTCTAGAGACAAGCCATAAAAAAACAACTCCCTTCCAAAGCAGATCACGGGAAGAGGGAGGAAGGAGAAAAAGAAAAGGAAACAGGGGACAAAGACACGGGGGAGGGACTAGCTCAAATATACTTCATTAAAACCGGCAATGCAGACCGTTGAGACCAAAACAGAAAGCATAAAAGAGAGAAGAGAGAGAACCCTTACCTTAAATATAGCAAAAGATTTGGAAAGCGGGTCCACGGGCGAGATAAGCGACAGAGCAGAGTCGACAAATCAGAAGCAATCACGTGCTTGACAAAAGAATGAAAATGACATGGGCGCGCACGGATATTTATAGAAAAACTGTCATCAATGCGCCACCAACTTTTGAAATGGCGCATGGAAAGCTCTGGTTGTCGATAAGGAAAGCGACGCCCTTTGGCGCATGGAAGGAATTTGACACGAAGAATGAGCGCGCCTTTGGCGCACCATATGCATTGTCAACATGAAGTTATGTGCGCCCTTTGGCGCACAAAACTGGTGTTGCAGGTAGATTATGTGCGCCCTTTGGCGCACTAAAAGTGATTCAACATCCTTTGGCGCACCGAAAGGAGTGTTAACATGGAAAACCATGCGCCAAAGGCTTTTAAGGGGGCGCATCAAAACTATTTATTACTGAGGAAAATCCATGCACCCACCAAAAAGGCTCAAAAAGACTAAGTCCAAAACTAGATTTCCGGGGAGGGATTTTGCAATGTTTCAACGCGCAAGGATCCTCACGAGGATCGAAACAAAATTTTCGGTATGGTTATCGGTAAAATTTCCTTGTCAATTTTACGGGATAACACCTGGCTCTTTCTCGGGGACTATCCGAGGAAACTCGGGGGTAGAGAATCCCGAGATCACATGTGCCTATCCATTGGGTAACAGAGTCAAAAACAAGGGGGACTGGAGGGAGAACAAAAGAAACACAAAACAAACCAAAGCAAACACACAACTAAAATAAACTGTACAAAGAAGAGAGCAAGCTCTACTTCCTGAAGATCTTGAGATGTTGCCCGCTATAGGGAAGCGGGAGTTCAGCTCCATCCAGATATGAGAGATAGAAACTATTCTCTCCATTGAGTTGCTTGATTTTGAAGGGCCCTCTCCATAGGGAATCAAATTTTCCGTGCATGCCCTTTGGTTCTCTTCGCTTGTCCCAAAGAAGGACGAGATCTCCTACTTGAAAATCTCTCTGCTTGGCTTTCTTATCAAAAAGCCTCTTTACTTGATTCTGATGTTCAGTGATCCTGTCGACCACCTTTACTCTCTTTTCTTCAAGTTCTGCCAAATACATGATTCTCTTTTCTAGAGAACTCTGAAAAGTTTCATCTTCGATTGCTCGTGCCAAGCGTAGAGCAGGAAGTTCCGCAGAAATGGGAAGTTCGGCATCAGTGCCATATAACACTTGAAAAGGTGACATGCCGAGAGATCTCTTGGGGGTAATGCGGTCCGCCCACAAAGCATCGTACAAAGACTTGTGCCACATCCGCTGATTCTCATCTACTAATTTCCGTATGATGGTCACCAAGTTCTTATTACTGGATTCCGCCTGACCATTTCCCTGAGGGTAATAATCCGAGGCGTGTGCTAAAGTTATTCCATATTCATAGCAAAAACTAATAACTTCCCGCGAAGAGAAGTTAGAAGCGTTATCAGCAACGATTTTGTTTGGAACACCGAACCTGACAATGATATTCTCTTTGATAAAACTGCAAACCACCTCAGAAGTGGCGTGCTTGCCATGTATGGCTTCCACCATTTAGTGAAGTAATCCGTTCTTTGCAAGGACATAGCTATGTCCAACACTCGATTGAGGATTGAGTGCACCAATAAAATCAATTCCCCGCCCGAATGGTTCATTGATAATGACCGGCCTAAGGGGAAGGGCAGCCAACTGGGCTTGCCGGCGAATTCTTGTGGTTCACACTTTGCCACCTGTGTAAGTGCATATTGAAAGAGCGTCGACCAATAGTACCGGCTCGAATGACCTTGTGCGCTATCACGGAAGAAGAAAAATGGCCTCCACAGCTGAATTGGTGTGAAAACTTTCCAGCAGCTTTACTTGCCGGGCTTGTCAACACATCACAGAAGACACCAAATCTATCCAGCGCTTATATAAACCGTCATCCTAGATGACATACTTAGCTGCTCTTAGCTTTATAGTGCGCTTCTCTCTTTCGATTAGGTGCATTGGGCATTCACCGTAGGTAAGGAAGAAAGCGATGTCGAGTGAGTACCACTCATCTTTGGTTGCAACAAATAAAACCAGAGGTAGAGAATCGAGCCCCTTTAGAGGGCTTTGCTCTTCGTTATTTACAATCCTCTTTTCCTTTAGGATCTTCTAAATTTTCATTTTCAGCCATTAACTGACACAGGCCCTTACCCCTCACCAGCTTTGTGGGCTTAATATCCAGGTCATATTCCTGGACCTTTGCGATCCAATTCCCTCTCAAGCTTCCCAACTCCCGCTGAGTTAGAATTGATTTCAACTACTACATGTCCTAACTAGCACCACCGTATGTGAGTTTAGAATATAATACCTAAAATTCTTCTTTGCTTTGACAACGGCAAAGGCGTGCTTTCCATTTGAGTCATTTTTAGTTCGTGAGGCTTGAGAGGAGAACTCATGAATGCAATTGGAGATTCAATATCCTCCGAGTTCTTTTGCATTAGGATTGGGCAGACATGTATGTTCGGAGGCGTAACTATACATAATAAAGTTCTTGGAGAAATCCGGACATACCAAGACCGGTGCATGAGCAACAGAAGTTTTTATCTCCTCAAACGACCTTTTCCCCTCTTCACTCCATCTGAAAGTGGGTGACCCTTTCATCATGTTCAGTATGTGGCGGGTCTTCTCAAAGAAAATCGGGAACAAAACGCCCGAGAAAGTTCACCTTTCGAAGAAAGAATGAACACCATTCTTGCTTGTAGGCAGAGTAAGGCTTTGGATAGCCTTAACTCTTTCGGCATCAATCTTTGTTCCTTCTTTGCTAACCACATGGCCTAGCAATTTCCCTTCCGTGACCCCAAAAACAGACTTTTTTGGGTTAAGGGAAATTCCATGTTCTCGTGACTGCCAATACTTGCTCCAGTGATCACAATGACCACTTCGTATTCTAGAGAACACGGTTAAGTCATCTAGATAAACTACGATGAATTTTCCCATCATGTCTTTGAATGCAAAGTCCATGGCCCGCTGAAAAGTGGCACCATTGGTTAGGCCGAAAGGCATCTGCTATAGGCAAATGTACCCTGGGGAGTAGTGAATGCTGTTTTGAATTGATCTTGGTGAGACTTCAATCGATTGTAGCACGAAAAACCATCAAGCATAGACAACATTTACGATCCGATTCTTGCTTGCGAACTTGATCCATTATCAAAGCGGATGCGCTCCAGAGTTTATATTGGTGATTACGTCTCTGTACGGGGACGAATCAGATCATCTTGTCTTTTCTTTTTCACAAACGGTCATGCGCCAAACAGCGCTCCAGAGAAACCAGGCCCTTTGGAATTTTATTTCCCTTGGTGACATATGCCATAGTTCTCCTTTGTTTCGTGGTTTTGACTGTTGATTGATTCACGGCATGTAGATGTGGATCCTTCAAATACAACTCGTCAAAATTTTCTGATTTTTTCGGAAAGGCAATGAGGTGATTATCATTGTTGAATACTTGCCAATGCTGAGAGTTGTCTGGCACGCTCGGGCGGAAAACCACTTCAATGGTGTACTTGTTCGTTTTCAAACCCGGGTGTGGGAGCATGAGAGATGCTGAAACAGCCAACGAATCAGCCATGTCATTTTGGGCTCTTGGAATTGCCTCTATTGAAAAAGCGTCAAACTCCTCAATGCTGTCCCATACTGCATTACGGTAGTGCCTGAGCCTTTCATTTTTTACTTGGTAAATCCTTTTGACCTGATTTACAACTAGCTCGGCATCACCTTGTGCCTTTAGATTTTTTATTCCTCTTTCTTTTGCGGCTTGCATACCGAGTAAGAGAGACTCATACTCAGCAGTATTGTTAGTGTTGAAAAACTGCAATTTGAAAGAGAGAGGAATGACTTCTTCCTCAGGAGATATCAGCACAACCCCAGCGCCACATCCACTAGTTGCGCAGCTGCCATCAAATTGCAAGGTCCAGATCTTATTGAGATCCTTTTCTTGAACGAAAACATCCTTTGTATCCACCTCGGTGGATAAGAAGTAGTTCCCCATCCCTGATGATTCAAAAAGGATTTGGGCTTTGGGATCTTCGGAGCTAGTGACCAAGTATTTCTTTTGGGATTCTGGCTCCAAAGTTTGCATTACGCCTTTGACTGGAATTCTAGCTTTAGACCAGTCCATGTGAATTTCTCCACCAACTTCGCTGCAAAAGCTCCTTCCTAGCAGAATTCCATAGGCTGCCGGAATGTCGGCGACAAGGACGGTCATTTTTACTCTTTTATCCGGGAAGGCTGCAAACGCAAATTGCGCGTCTTTGATTTGGCCAATCAACGGCACTTGCTTGGTCTCCAATGAGTAACATCGCCAAAGGTTTGGTAAGAGTGAGGCCCAAAGCATGAGCGACTTTCACCGCGGTATGGCGTTATCGAAGCTCCGGAATCAATTATACTGATTGCTCAACTTATGGCCGTTGATTAGAGAGAGAGATAGAAAGGTTCTATCTTGCTCGATGCGGATGTTGAAGCAACATTTATATGGGATTCGTGGGGAGTGGAAAGGATTCCTTTTGGGAAGCTCGATTAACTATAAACTTGACTTTGGATATACTTAGTCAATCTTACAAGTCGTTTGTTGGGTTCGATTGAAGATACTCAAACGGACATTTGAATCTTGGTCTTTTTGCGTGATCTATTATATCGAATGCGGCAAGGGTTGCGTTGGTAAAGGAATGAGTCCCTCACTTGCGATTGCGGAACCGGGTTACCGATCTTGATAGGAATATGAGGGGGCTGATTCGGAGGAGAGATGGGCGGAAAAGACTTCTTTGTAATAGACTTAACATGGAATTGAGTAGGAAGAGGATTACCTCTTCTAGCAATAGTGGGAGGTGCGTTTGATACGACCTTCTCATACGCACATGGGCAGCGACTTCCGCTTCCTTTCCTTGCGGCGGGTAAAATGAAGCATAGGATTGTCCACTTGCATAGCCTTGAGTACTCTCTTCTTCATCGTCGAGTCATCCTCATCAAATTCCTGTATCAATAGTAGAGTCGCGCCGGTCGCTCACCGACATCTTGATCATCTTCACCTTCGGGGAGGCGAAGGTTCTTCATAAATCTTTGCTCTTCTTCTTCAATCTCTCACCGGAGCATTGGCCGGAGGGGCCTCAAGCGCCAACCGTGGAGCAGCTGCAGAGGCAAGCACGGCCTTTGTGAAGCATTGTTAGGAACAAAATTCCTCCATGGGATATCCAAAGACGAGGAGGCCCCTGGGAGAGGCTGGGCCAGCTGCTTTTTCGGTGCAAAGCAGGTCATTCGCCATCTTTTGGAATCTTTGGATTAGGCGAAGTGGTGGACGAGAAGGGCCCAAAGACTTAGGCTTTGATGATTCCTTTTTCAACTCGCTGATATTATCAAATTGTCTTCTATCCGGATGGCGGCTTTGGCGAGAGGTAGAGTAGCTACTACGCTCTTGAAGGAGCAAGAAAGGCGACTTTTGAGCTCATAGCGTTTACGAAGAAACACTTTTGATTCTCCGGCGTTGGGAGCATGGCAAGGCCGGGACACGGTTGATTAGCGCGATTGAACCGGCGATAAAATCGCGCATGGTCTCATTGCCTCCTTCTTGAGATGAGTGATTCGTGATAATAAAGTAAATGCATCCTCACGAAGGCTTATACTGTCTTCAAAAGCGTCCCGCAAGTGTAGTAACCGGTGATAGATCCGCCGGCAAATGCTGAAACCATTCGAGGTGCGAGGCCCTTGTAGGGTTTCCGAAAAAGGTGGAACTGACACATCTTCATGAGTCACGTCCAAAATCCGCATGACATAATGAAAGCGGATATGTGGGAATCCGTGCTTTGATTTCCGCTCCGTCAAATTTAGGAAAATTCTTTCGATTTCCGTGAGGGAGCACGTGAACTGGATGTGGTAAAGCCAACGGACCCATAGTGTTTCCCATGGTACCGCCATCGAAAAGCCGGAAAGAGAACACGAGTGGAAGTGTAGTTCACCGAGTAGCAAAGCACTACAAAGGGATGTGGACGCTCCTTGCAAAAGACTTTTCTTCGTGAAGGTGAGACACTCTGATGATGGCCAACTGGAGCTTAGCGCTGAAAACGTCCGGTGTTACGCTGAAATTGTGCCTCACAAGCGGTCGAAAGTAGGATCAGCTTCTCCACGGGCTCTCTGCTTTGCACGTAAAGGTTCACTCGCTGAGTGTACCTTCCAGATCTGCAATATTACGGCCTGAGATTTAAACTTTATTTTGGGTGTACTTGCTGATTTTCTGGTTTTTGAAAAAACCAAGCGGCATGCACTTTTCTAAATATTTGAAAATTTTCCTCCTCGAAACCGATCATGCGGTTAAATGACAAATAATGAGGATAAAATGGCAGGAGGAATAGCAGAGCTGATTTTCAGATCTGATTCTTACTTTTTGAGAGGGTTTCAAACTTTTTTAGAAAGCAATCAAAACCTCGATCTACGAAAAAATAATGATTTTGATAAAAACTCGGTGAACTAAAGATGTGAATGTGAGCCCAGATCTATGACTCTCAAAAGAAATTTTTCGATTTGAGTACTTTTGCAAATTTTAGGATTTTTAACAAAAAGGTTTAGATTTGCAAATTGGAAGCAACTCGCTTGATTTTTCCGATTTTTATCTTACTACCAGCATAGATCACAGATCTATCCGTTCCAATGAGTCGCCAAAAGCTGTTGGTCCGAAAATGCATCGCGTGGGTAGATCATGGATAGACGAGCCAACAGTGTGCGGGGCTTAGCCCCTCTTTGAGACAAAGAAAGCTGGCCGGTTTATTGCTATTTCCACTAGTAGGAACCTATGCAACACTCACAGATTCTCGCCTTGAGGGGTTGGGATCTCATCCCAAAGAGAGTGTTCCAGTGCTGCGAAAAGAAAGGAATGAAAGAGGGAGAAGAGAAAGAACAGATCCGAAGGGAGAAAAGAAATGAATTCCAAAGCGTAGTAAAGGTCGAAGATTTATGTTTTTAGTTTGGTAGTAAAATGAGCCAAACCTACTTGCATAAATAAACAAAGCAATATTGATAAACAAATGACGGAAAAGTAGAGATATGAATCCAACAGATTAAACACATACGGATCTAACGTAAGAAAGATTTAATGTATAACACGACTATTGAGCACAAAGTCCGAATAATTGTATTCTTGTTCTTTTACATAAGAGAGCTCAAAGTCCTTCTCTCCTCACTTCTATTTCTATCTAAAAAATGTTCACCCCTGAATACAACAAGTATTCTCATATTTATAGAAGATGAGGGAGAGAGAAGGCAAAATGGAGCCAACCACTTATTTACAAAGATATTTACAAAATATCTAAAAGTCATGTTGACTTTGACAACTTTGATGGATGACATCATCCCATGATGCAACATGGATGATGTCATCATTTGTGCCAACACATTTTAGACATTACGAAAAGAAAGTCGGAGAATAGAGAGAGGAAGAAGGAGAAGAAGAAGAAGAAACTATTCATCATCATCATCCTGCGGCCGAAAAGGGTCGCTGTTTTCGATGCTTTGCTCGGGGATGATATGTGGGCGAGCGCGGTATTCCAAAAACTTGCTAATCATCGGCCCAAATTGATCCTGTGATGGATCCTTGTGCCGTTCACTGATTGCTTCGCAAGTTTCCCGCTCATCTATGAGCTTTTCTGGGATCTTGGAATAGTCTTTACCCGCCTCGATTAGGGAACCGATGAAGTCCCTACAGGCCAGTAGGTTGTTGATAGATTCGATGTCGAACGTGACCTCTGGCCCTGTTCCTTGAGAGGCTATCTCCTTGAAAATCCGGATAGTGTCATCAGCTGATCTCAAGGTAAGGGAAGGAGTGAGCAACCCTGGAGTCATAGATAGAACAATTTTCTCCATTTGATGCATTGCATCCAGGGCCTCTTCTTTTACCTTGTCTATCTTTTCCAGAATGAATTCTAGCTGATCTATCCGATAGTCCAGAGTGGACATAGTTTTGTTGAGGGCCCTTGGATGGCCGAAGACTCCGAACTTGACCAGATCTTCGACCGAACAGTCGAACATTTGTTGGAAGGTCTCGTGCTGGAGTCTAGCATGTTCTAACTCTTCTGATATCGGACCTGCTAATGCTTGGAGTTCCTTATTCGCCTTCTCGATGTTCAGGTATAAACTGATATACTCGGCGATTACTTTTTCACTATCTTTGAGGATCTGGCTCCTCCAAGTAAACAGCCATACCTTGCTCGCCGATTTTTGAATACTCATTGATCTTCTCTGGACCGAGAATTGACTCAGAGTCTCGCGGTAGTTGTGGGAGGTGCACTTCCCATCTTCTGTAAGGCTTGAAGCAGGTATTTATTCTGCTCCTTCAGTAGCCTTTTCTCCTCTTTCGTTTCCTGAAGCTTTTTGCAGAGTGCATCCACTGCGGAAAGAGCTTCCCCCTGGAGACTTTCTGAGGATGTCCCCATTGTGACTTGAGTCACGGTGAAATCTGTCGGAGACAGATCTTCTTTCTCTTTGAGAGGGTTGGGGTACGCTATTTCCATGACTCTCTCACCTGCAGCGCTCTTTGAGAAGCGTGTAACCGGCTTGTGCTTCTTTGCTCCTTTAGCCGGAATGACCGAAAAGTCCATCGGAGCGATGGGGACTTTCCTCTTTTGTTGGCTCATTCCGAGAGATCCAAGTTGGTCCTATAGAAGAAGGACCGAGAGACAGAGGGGCGGCGGCGACGGTAGAAGAGGGGAAAACGTGGAGACACGCGGCGGCGGCATTGAAAGAATAGCCGAAGACATGCCCACGGGAGGAAGGGAAACCGCGCAATGCAGAAGAGATAGGAAGGTAAGGGAGATCGGAGAGGAGGGAAGAAATGGAAGAAGACAAATCAGCGAGGGAGGAGAAAATAGACGAAGAGGTGGGGGAAAGAGTAGAAGAAGAAGGCAGAGGACACGACCAAAGGGGTGGTCGCTTGAGTCACTCGAGGAGGGGAAGGAAGAGAAGAAGAAGGGACAGAAGGGACCTCTGAAGTTCAGAAGATGCGCAACATCCCGAGTGGATGGGCGTATAGGACTATCCTCCACTGCTTCTTTCTCTAGCGAATCCAGAGTTATTACTTGTTCCGCTCGAGGAAGGAGGACTTTCGGAAGTCTCCTTTTGGGTGGTACTAGACTCACCTTCTCGCACCTTTGCCTTCACCGCTTCTTTGACCTTGGAGGTGCGCGGCGCCCAAAGGGGAAGTTGTGAAATCTACCCGAGGTAGATTAGTCCGCTCATGCGCACCAACGCTCGTTCTCCGCATAGTCTCTTTGACCCTCTCCTCAATTGTTTGAGGAGCCTTGCTTGCCAATGTCCGGGAAGGGCCAATCATCCCCTTCCGTGTCATCAGACACCTTGTCCACTTCATCTTCCGCAGATTTGGAAACCTTTGGGGACAATGGCCACCCGTATTGGATGATTTCCGTTAATGCCAAGACGAGTGATCCTTTCTTCCGAGTTCTACCTCATGGAGAACATCAATATAAATATCCTCAATTTGAGGGACATGGATCGGATTAAGCTTAGCCCTTCTCAGCAGCATTTTAGGATCGAAGGTAGGCACATACTGGGAAGTCATGTTTCAAATTTAGCAATTCCACTCTGCGAACATTTCCTTCACCTTGTGATAGGAGGAGCAGAGTGTACTGCCCACCGTGAGGGGGAAAGGAGTTCCGCCCTTCTTTCTTTTGAGGCACTTTTCATGGTATGTGATCGCCGCCTTGATAACTCCAAAGAGAATCAGCCTTGGTCCAAAGATACCTCAGTAGCTTTGGTTGGCTCTCCCAAAAAGTTGGCAGCCCTTAGATAGGTGAACGTGGGAAATTGGGTGAACAAGGCTCCCCATTTCTCTGTGACTGCCACTATGTTTTTGGTTGTCCGGCTATGAGTCAAATTTGGCCGCAACATGCACATGATGTGGTAGAAGAAAACATCATTGATTTTAGCAAATTGAGGGATACTATTTTCCGGCCTCACTCTGGTAGTAATCAAATATCTTGGCCTGAGGCCATACTCCACTTCGGTTGAGCCCTGGGTAATCCCTTGCCGATGCTGCAGCGTAGACTACATAGGAGTTCATATGAAATACTCCAGTTGTGGCAAGCTGTTGTAGCTGCTCAGAGATGGTGCGCTTATTATTTCACCCAGCAGGTTACCGATCGGGTAAATTCTTATTCATTGTTTCAGTACTGCAAAGATCCACTTATGGAAATAGTGGGCATCCAAAGCCCGAAGACTCTTCTCGAAAAGTGATAGTATCACCGAGTTCCTCTCGATAAATCACTTCGGTGGATAGTTTGAGGCCACCGGTCACCACCTTCTTGTTTTTAAGGTAGACCTCATTCATCAACCGCATGCACCGGTCCTCGTTGTCTTCCTGTGCCTTGATGCATTCTTGCGGCAATGACCCACGTAGTTCCGGTGGTGAGGGATGCCAAGCATTAACTCAAAATGATGGGCAGTGAGGTTTATGACTACCTCGCCCTTACTGTTCTCGACACATCTTGTGTCTTTGTTGTAACATTGGGCAACCACCATCATGAATTCGTTGTTTACAGCGCTGACTGGGATTCCGCCGGCGAAATGCAGAGCACTGCCTATTAACTTGTCCATCCATGGACTTCTTGTAACTTTTTGAGTTCTAACCCAGAACTCATCCATGTCAATGTGACCCAATTCAGAGTCTCTGACATCCATACTGCACTCAGCCTGTGATTCGGGCATCCTGACCCTCTGATATTTGTATTTCATCTCTTCTTCTGTCAGTTTAGCCTTTCCTCTTGGTTTGGTGGGTTTCTTGCTTGACGTAGACATGTGTTCTTTCGAACTCAGTTGCTGATCTGCATGAAGAAGAAGAGAGACCCAATCCAAAAAGGTTGAATTAGTCATTTGATCTTCCATTGGAAAGCTAGCAGAAGGAGTTAGAGATTTAAAGGCTCAGGGCGCAGAAAAAAATGCAACTGGCAGGCCAAATAGATAAGGCGCACGGAAAAGGAATGTTGCAGAGGTTATATTGGCGCAAAGCGCATGGCGCATGGATGAAGCAGTTGCATTTTATAGCAGGCGCACAGAAATGCGTGTTACATTGGGGTTTGGTGCGCCTTGGGCGCATGGAAAGATTGTGTAACATGGACAAATGATGCGCCAAAGGAATATAGCGCGCGCATGGAGGATTTACACAACATCATGTTATCGCTTGCGGAGGGTGCGCCACGCCTATGTAATCTTTATACTTGCGCGCAGAAGGCTTGTGTTGCATCGAAGCTGGGTGCGCCCTTTGGCGCATGGAAACATTATGCAGCATGGATAAAGGGTGTGCCAAAGGCTTCAAGGAGGCGCGGGATTTAGACTTGTAGCATGCAAAGAGGGCGCGCCATTGAGGGCGCATGAATTTCAACTGTAGCAGAACGGAAGGCTGCGCCATTGGCGCGGGTTTTGAATATGTTGCATGGCGGGTAGGTGCGCCGAGGGGCGCGACTGTCTTTATTGTTACAAGGCGTACAAGTGCGCCACAGAATCGTTTCAAATATTTTCTTATTCTTTCTCCTACTTCAAAAGGTCTGTTTGGACAAGTAAGGTTTCACAAGGAGGTTCTACAGCAGACCAAGCCATAAAAAAACAACTCCCTTCCAAAGCAGATCCGGGAAGAGGGAGGAAGGAGAAAAAAGAAAAGGAAACAGACAGCACAGGGGAGGGACTAGCTCAAATATACTTCATTAAAACCGCTAATGCACCACAACGCAGACCAAAACAGAAAGCATAAAACAGAGAAGAGAGAGAACCCTTACCTTAAATATAGCAAAAGATTTGGAAAGCGGGTCCACAGGGCGAGATAGCGGCAGAGCAGAGCCGACAAATCCAGAGCAGCAATCACGTGCTTGACAAAAAGAATGAAAATGACATGGGCGCGCACGGATATTTATAAAACCTGTCATCAATGCGCCACCAACTTTTGAAATGGCGCATGGAAACTGCTGTCGACAAGGGAAAGCGTGCGCCCTTTGGCGCATGGAAGGAATTGACAACGAAGAATGAGCGCGCCTTTGGCGCACCATATGCGTTATCGACATGAAGTTATGTGCGCCTTTGGCGCACCAAAACTTGGTGTGCGGGTAGATTTATGTGCGCCTTTGGCGCACTAAAAGTGATTCAACATCCTTTGGCTCACCGAAAGGAGTGTTAACATGGAAAACCATGCCAAAGGCTTTTAAGGGGGCGCATCAAAACTATGTGTTACAAGGAAAATCCATGCGCCCAACCAAAAAGGCTCAAAATACTAAGTCCAAAAACTAGATTTCCTACGGGAGGGATTTTGCAATGTTTCGACGCGAAGGATCCCACACGAGGATCGAAACAAAATTTTCGGTATGGTTATCGGTAAAATTGCCCTTTTCCTTTTTACGGGATAACAAAATGATGACATCATCCATGTTGCACCATGGGATGATGTCATCCACCAAGTTGCCAAAAGTCAACAGTTGACTTTTAGATATTTTGTAGATATTTTGTAATTAAGTCGTTGGTTTCTTTTTGTCTTCTCTCTTCTCCTTCTTCTATATATACTTGAATGCTTGTTGTATTCAAAGGATGGACACCTTTTAGATGAAAAATAGAAGTGAGAAGAAAAGACTTTGTACTTTTGTAACAGAAGAAAACATAATACAAATATTAAGACTTTGTGCTGAATATCTGTGTCATGGGCGTTTGATCTTCCTTATGTTAGATCTATGCGGTTTTCTCGTTGGATGCATTTCCACTTTTTTGTCATTTGTTCATCAGTATTGCTCTTTTCGTTTATGCAAGTAGGTTTGGCTCCACTTATTACCAATCCCAAAACATAATCCTTCTGATCCTTCTGCTTTGGAATTCATTTCTTTTCTCCCTTCGGATCTGATCTTTCTTCACCCTTCCTTTCATTCCCTTCTTTTCGCAGTTGGAAATACCCCTACTAGGATGAGATCCCAAACCCCGAAGGTAGAATATTGTGAGACTTGCACAGATTCCTGCCGGTAGAATAGCAATAAACTAGTTTCGATTTGTTGTCTCAAAGAGGGGCTATGCCTTGCACACTGTTGGCTCATCTATCCATAGATCTGCCCAAGTAATGATTTTCGGACCAACACTTACTTCATGAAGAATTTTACTAACACTCACTTTACAAAGAACTAGAAAACCTTCAAAAAGCTATCACAAATTTTTTTCTGTCTCATCAATGCACCTTCACTCTTGTAGACCTTGATACTGATGGATTATACCTTATTGAAGTATACTTAATCATACTTTCAACATAATTCACTGTAGATATTCTTCACTATTTTCTAACTCCTTGTTACTTCTCGGACTTTTAATCATTATCTAATTTCCTCCACCGCCCGCTGAAATTAGATAACAAGCAGATTACTATTGTGATTAATCAAGATAGTTCTAAGGATATTAGGATAATATGAAAGGAGTTAAGCCTTTGGAAATATGGGGAGGCCTTTCTTTAGATCACAATGAAGAAGGTGAGCCCGAATGAGTTAAATCGAAGGAAAAGTAATGGACCCATGGAAGGTACCATGTGTCACTTGGTGTAATTTCAAAATAGAAATGGAAGAATGGAATCCCAAAATCCCATAGGAATTCCACGCAAAATTCAATGATGATGGGCCCGCTAAAGAAAGGATTGGCATATCAATACATAATGAGACTCATTATGAGTCCTATTACAAACTCAAGCAAAAATAGAAGGGGCCTCATAAGGTGTCGTTGTCAGGTTAGCGCACTTTTAAAAGATGTAATAAAATCGGAGACCCTTGAGATGCACTTGGCCTCTACGTGGAGCTTAGCACAAATGGGATCCAAGCCCAAAGTAGGTTGCAAAATATTGGCAGCAGGAGTCAATGCCACGTGTGGGTAGTAATGAAACCCATCTAGAAGTTTTAAATGCTCTAATATTTAAAAAGTGGAGGGCGAAGAAATTATTAACTTGTCTTTTCAGCAACGGAGTTAAATGCACGTTCTATGTAAAACTTCGTGAAGATTGAAATTATCCACTTGCACTCGAAGACCATAAGCTGGATCATTTATTAACAAATTTGAACAAAATCGGTGCTATTGGAATCATGGCTCAAAACCTGATGCATATCCATCAAGAAATTAGGATATAAAACGAAGATTTGAGGATGTATTCCTTAAAAATGAGCCCACTTTAAGGGAGGTAGTTGTAAAGTAGTTAAGGATGTAATAAATGAGTATGGATCTCATTCCTTAATGGCAAGATCATGGGGCAATGTGAGATAGATTTCACAAATCTATTTTTATCACTTCATATCATTTATTACAACTTACAAGTGGTTGGGAAGGTAGTTCCAGAAATTTTCTCTTCTCTTCTTCTCATTCTATATATTGTAATGTGGAGGCTCATTGAAGATATAGATCAGGAGTTAGTCATTTTTCTCTCTATCCCTATTTCTTCTCCGTTAGGGTAAGAGTATGGATCTCAAACCTTCTTCCTAAATCTTTTAATGTATTTTTTCTTGCCTCTTACCTATTGATTGTTGTATTGTGCACAATTTTGGAGCAATATAATATGTCTTATGATGCATTTTGTCCATCCTTTGCATGTTTTTATTGTCTCTAATAGCCTTTATTTGTTGTTGGTATATTGTGCATATTTATAATGGTTATTGTGGGTTTTAGAAGCTATGCTTCATGAGTTTTAATTGGTGTTATGTGTGAATATATCTCTATATTGTAGTGCATTTCTTCCACCCTTTTCATTGCTCACATTTTCCTATTTCAGGAAGTTGGATTCTTGATTAACTTGTTATTCGACGCATCACTTGTTAATTTTTGTGCTATGTTTTAGTTTTCATCTAAATTTAACTCACACCACTGAGAGAAGATCTAACTTCTTTAAAATTTGAAGGTTACCCTAGGGCACACATCCCACTAACCTAAGGTATCCATCAAATCGACGGTTCATCCATAAAGATAATCGTCAACATTTTTTCGCACGCCCGGTGGGACTATTTGAAGCATCCTACCACTTCATTTCATAAATTTGGTGTGTTCTTGGTGAGATTCAACCTTTAGAGGCACATGTAAAGCACATCTGGCGACTCCATTTGGTCCGAACGACCCATTCTCTCATTTTGCATACCTTTCTTCCATCCATGTCCATTCATCTTTCTTTCCACGTCTCTCAATTTATTTCATTATATGAAGTTGTGCAATCATGAATTCATTCCCACAATGGAATTCACACTTTCAACAGTATCATCAACCTCTAATGAGCTTCATGACTTCTCTAAACCAACATTATAACCAGATTCAAAGCCACTATGCTTACCCATATGAACAATGCCAAAACCATTTTGGCTATGGAACCTATCAAGGACATGGGTATGCATATGATGACTACAGTCAAATGGAGGATGCTGGTCTACTAGAGAAGATCCAAAGAATGGAGGTAGACATGGTTCAATCTCGGGCCATAGTAAAATGAAGTCATTCAGGATAGGAATCAGGGCCCCTTGTCCATGGGAGGGCCCTATTCCTAGACATTATAGCCCATGGGAAAAGCTTGATTTCTTAGAGGAAATGCTTCCCCCACTTATGCAGTGGATTGAGGGTATTGAAACATATGAGAAAAGTGCAAGACAACCTTGTCAATGGGTAAGTCAATCACCAACTCTTTGTGCATCTTGCCCCCTTCCCAAGCTCTATCATGTCATACCACTCCAAATGTTGAGTTCCCTTCTCCATCTCCTAGCCTTTCATCCCACTTCATTTATTCTGTCCCTTTTCCTTCCAAAAAATCATTCCCTCAATGCGAATAAAGAAGCAACTCCAAATCCAAAATAAGAGGAGCACATAGGGATGAGTAAAATAAATTTAGAGGATTCAAATCATGATTCAAGTGCACAAGAGATTACAAATCTCTCTCCCATTCATTCTCTCCAAAAATTGATTTTTGGAAGAGTTTGAGCTCACAAGCTTCATGTTTGAAAATGAAGCTATACATGATGAAAAATTTGCGTAGACTCAAAGACCATCATGCAAAAGGGAGAAACCTTGGCACAACAGGACGAAGATGAGCTTGATTGCTTATCTAACTTAGAGGAATGCCTTGATGAAGAAGATCCCATAGAAATCATGAACTTTTCAGCTTCATCATTAATTCTCCAATAACAAAATCCTGCTACTCACGAGAACCCCCTGAATCAAATTCAGAAGCTCTTGATGAAGATATAATCATTGAAGGATTTTTTATTTCAATCAAAGAGTCTGGATTCACCAACAAAGTTGCCATGGAAGAGGAGGAAAAGGAAGAAAATGATGACATCATTTCCATGCCAATCATCAAAATAGAGGATCAATTGTTTGCAGATGCATAGGAAAGTAAAAATCAGCAGACAAATAACTCCATCCATGAAATTCTACAAGAAAGCCCCATCTCGGAGGTTGAGATACAGAGCCATGGGAAAATACAGTAGATCAAACCCTGCCCCATCAAGAGTTTGGCCTCATCAGATCTAAGGGAGAATCCAACACCAGTCATGCTCACTTCAAAGCATGAGGATAATCTTCAAAGCCCCAAGGGTCAGCTACAACACCTCCAACCAAATGATAAGCATCTTGAGGAGGTATTCATTTTGTTTGTTGATACCATGGGTGGAAGAGTGGAAGGTAATTTTTCACTCTTATTACAAGCCATATCCATTGCTAAATTAATCACATGGCCACACTTTATAAGGAAGGGAAGCTATTTCTCCCTACCTGTTTCAGGATTTGTTTAGCTTTTCCTAATTTGGTTAGTGTAGGAGTAGGAGTAGATTTTCTTTCAACAGAAGAAGTGCTTTTGCATACTCTGCATGTCTTACTTAAGGCATGTATGATTTTTATTTTGTATATAGTTTTGTTCGTATTGCTGCGGTGGTACAAAAACTAGTTCCTCCAAAGATTGCGATGTAAGGAGATTAAAAGTTGAATGTAGTAGTTTCAGAATTAAAATAAAACAAATGCATAGCAACTAAAATCAAGTAAAGGAGAAAATCTTTTGACTCTCTCCAAAATAAATTATAAGCAAAGCCTCTACATCTTTACAAGGATCGACTGACAACCCCAAGTTAGAATCCACTCCACCCTTCAGCCTTAAAAGTTCGTGATGTGGAAATGAGTGATATTTAATGTAAAAAACAATTTTCTACTCACAAAACAAATTTTAGAATCTCCTTATGAGAGTGGAAAAGCATAAAGGATCAGCTAGCAACTATAGAAGAAAGCAACAACACTTCAAAAACTCGGGCCCAGGTTCATATCAGCTCACGATACGGACTCCATTCCTAATGGATGGATACATGCAACTCGTTCATTCCATTTAGCAGGCTAATGCCCCCATGAGTCACCAGACTATTATCTAATTTCCTCCACCGCCCGCTGAAATTAGATAACAAGAAGATTACTGCTATGATTAATCAAGATAGTTTGAATATTTGAGGATAATATGAAAGGATTTAAGCCTTTGGTAATATGGGGGAACCCTTGGCTAGATCACAATGAAGAATCTAAGCCCAGAATGAGACAACTTGAAGGAAAAGTAACAAACCCATGGAAGGTGCCATGTGTCAGCCCAACATAATTTCAAAACATAAAGGGAAGAATGGAATCCCAAACTCCCCGTGAGATTTCCATGTGGAGTCAATGATGAGGGTCCCACCAAAGAAAGGATCCTCTTATCAATAAATAATGGGCCTCATTACGATTCCTATTAAAAACTCAAAGAAAAATAGTAGGGGTCACGGAAGGTCTCATGTGTCAACTCAACGCACTTTCAAAATATGCAAGAAAAGTAGAGACCCTAGAGATGTGCTTGGCCTCTACAGAGCTTGACACAAATAGGCTTCAAGACCGAAGCAAAGTTGTAAAATATTGGCGGAAGGTCAATGCCACATGTGGGCGTAATGAAACACATCTATAAGTTTTAAATGCTCATATCTTTCAAAAGTGGAGGGTGAATAAATTATTCACTTGTCTTTTCAGTAAGGGAGTTAAATGCATGGTTATGTGTAAAAGAAGTAAACCCACAAAAATTCAAATTATCCACATGCACTCGTAAGACCATAATCGGAGAATTTATTGACAAATTTACACAAAATCGGTGCCATTGGAATCATGGCTGAAAAATTGATGCACAACCATCAAGAAATTCAGATATGTAATGAATATTTGAGGGTGTATTCCTTAAAAAATGAGCCCACTTCAAGGGACATGGTTGCAAAGTAGTTAAGAATGTAATAAATGAGTATGACTCTCATTCCTTAATGGCAGATCATGGGGAAGTGTGAGATAGATTTTCAAATCCATTTTTATCACTTCATCTCATTTATTACAACTTGTAAGTGGTTGGGAAGGTAGTTTTGGAATTATTCTGATTCTCTTCTTATCATTCTATATATTGTAATCTAGAGGCTCATTGAAGATATAGATCAAGAGTTAGTCATTTTCTCTCTATCCTGTTTCTTCTCTGTTAGGGTGGGAGCATGGATCTTAAGCCTTCTTCCTAGAGCTTGTAATGGAATTTCTCTTTCCTCTTACCTACCTTTTGATTGTTATCTGTGCACAATTTTAGAGAAATATAATATGTCTTGTGATGCATTTTTTCATCTTTTGCATGTTTTTATTGTCTCTAATATCCTTTAGTTGTTTTTGGTATAATCATGTGAATTTCTAATGTTCACTTTGCGGGTTATGGAAGCTATGCCTAGTGATTTTGAAGTGTTGTTATGTGTAAATCTATCTCTCGGCCTATGGTGCATTTCATCCACCCTTTTCATTGCTCACCTTCTCCTATTTAGGAAGTTGGATTCTTGATTAACTTCTTCTTTTTCAGTAGCGTCGCTTCTATTAATTTTTGTGTTATGTTTCAGTTTTATTCTAACTTTAACTCACACCACAAAGAAGAACCATCTTATTTAAAAATGGAGGTTACCTTAGGTCGTACGTCTCACTAACATAAGGTATCCAAAGACTACGATGTCTCATCCGTAATGATAATCATCAACAAATACCTTAATGAGATTCAAAACCTAGTGCATATCTTCCTACTTCTTTGAGCACATAGGATTTTAAGATCATCTATGTATACATCATAGCTTTAATTCCTTCTTTTAAACCTACTCATCAATGTTACTTGAAAAATTCACTATTGGGGTTAGATCGGATAGGTTGTACATATATATCATATTTAATCATAACATAAATAAATATGGAAATAAACCAAAAGAAAATACACATAATATAATGTGGTTCACCTAGTGTGGGATCATCCACCAAGAAACAACTACTATATTATTCTAGAGGATATACAATGAAGATCTGTAATCTTCCAAAGCTCACATGACGTATGATACTTTTCCTCTCACAAGATTCTCTAAGATCTCTCTAATAGTTCTTTCTTATAATAATCATTCATTCTCTTTCACCTTCTAACCCTAGTTTTCTAGCTTATACAAGTATATATAAACTTAGGGCACTTTATCTATGAAATTACAACCATTATATCACCTTTTAATCAAAGTTTAGATCTAATCCCATGTCTTAAATAAAAACATTTCACAAACAGGTAACCGATGTTGGTTGGTCTATTAGGTGAACGACGCTGGTCAACCGACCAATGTCGGTTACTATGTAAACCTGCAAGTTGTAAAACAAACTATATGTGAAAAAATTAAGCTCCACAACTCAACAATCTCCCACTTGAAGATAAATTTATGAACTGTACCATACAACTCTATCCTTTGCTTCTTTCCTTGGTATATTCCTTCCTCTTTAAGTCTCAAACTCAAAGACCAACAAAATTATATTCTAGCTCCAACTTCTCCTTTGCCAATGTCTTCATTAGCATATTCCATGGTTCTCACTTCTATCAATTTTCTCAATCTTAGCTTCCCATCCTCTAATAACTTCCATATGAAGTGATATATCAACCGAATGTGTTTTGTGTTAGGTTATGGAGCCTATTTTCATGTGAGAAAGTGTCAAAGATTGTAGACTAAGAGTATTGTATACTTTCCACAGTTTGGCCTTGAAACGTGCCCGATATACCGGGAAACGTGTTTTTCTCATATGGGCAGGATTTTGACCCATAGGTTTATGGGACAATTTTTTCCCATGGTTTTGATACCCACGGTTTTATAAAACTACTTAAGCAGTTGTCTACTTATGTGGTTTTGTGTATATGTTAGGTCAATATAACATTACGAGATGTGTATAAATTCGGGTGTGAATTCTATAGAGTTTGTTGAGCATAGCTCCAAACAGATCTGGGTATTGTATTGAGAGAGTGGTGGCTTGTAATAAAATATAAGCAAGTGATTCTTGGTGGACGTAGCCCAAATTGGGTGAACCACGTTAAATATTGTCTCTTTGTGTTGTGTTATTTTTATTCTGCACTTTTATTTGAGATCTGTAATATTTTCTGCATATTAGTTTCTATTGTTGCGATTCTATGAGGGATTATTCCGCATATTTTATCACTTATTTCCTAACATTTTGTTCTTGAACGAAATGTTGAGTTCTTTAGAAGATGAATCACACTTTGACTATCACTTTGTACAATCTGCAATCCTCTTGCTCCTTTTTCAACTCTTCCATGAACATGCTCATCCATATCATCTCTTTGCTAGCCTTTTTAGGTGCAACATATTTAACGTCTATAGTAGACAAGGCCAAAACCTTTTGTGATCTCGAAATATAGCTAACTTTCATGCCACCTACTGTGAATATATATCTAGTGGTGATCCTCCTACCATCCAGATCTCCAGCCATATATGAATCAACATAGCCACATAAAGAAGTATATGACCCTCTATATCATAATTGCATGTTGGATTTCCCTCTCAAATATCCGAGTATCCATTGGAATAATTTCAAATGCTCTTTACTTGGATTGGCCATAAATCTTCTCACAACTCCCACATCAGGCAATGTATAGTCTAGTACAAACCATAACATACATAAGACTTCCAACTATTGAAGCATATGTAATCGTCCTCCTCATGTGTTGTAGGACAATGCTATTTGCTTAATTTAAAGTGTCTAGTCATAGGTGTAATTATGGTTTTGAATCTTGCATCTTAAATATTTTCAACACCTTATTGATATAATCCTCCTAAGATAAATACAACTTCATGTTCTTCTGTCTCTATGAATTTACATGCCGAGGATTTTATTTTCAGCTCCTAAATCCTTCATTGAAAACGTATGAGCTAACTTTTTATCAAGCTCGGTAATGTCCGCATACTAGATCCTGAAATAATCATATCATCCACATACAATAACAAAATAATATAGCTTCCATTTCAATCTTCTTGAAATAAACACAATGGTCGATTCATATCTCATTTATCCATGCTCATGAATAAAAATGTCAAACCTTATATACCATTGCCTTGGGGATTATTAAGCCCATACAAGCTCCTTTTCAACCCTGCACAAAAGTTTCTCCTTACCCTTGACTTCATAACCAAGCGGTTCTTTACATATATATCTCTTCCTCCAAATCACCATGAAGGAAAGACATCTTAACATCAAGTTGTTCTAAGTGAAAATATTCTACTTCAACTAAACTCAAAATAATACATGATGGAATTCATTTTTACTACAGGAGAAAAAAATATCACCAAAATCAATACCCGGTTTTTGTGCAAACCCATTTAGCACAAGCCTTGCTTTGTATATTTTCTATCCACCATCTTACTCCTTGATCCTGTAAACCCTTTTTTTCTACAATGTTGTCTTACATGTTGGAAACTTGGCCAAATCCCATGTCCTGGTCCTTTCCAAGGAGTCCATCTCCTCATCCATGCCATGCTTCCTCTCCACATGGGTATCCTACTACATTACTTCTTCAAAACTTTTTGGTTCACCACTATTAGTAAATAATACATAAAATAAGGAAGGTGTAAATCTTTCTAGAGGTTTACTTAACCGTAATGACCTTTTTACAGAAATCTAGAGTTCCTCAGGCTCAATCTGGACATCCTGTACATTGGTATACACTTTTGATAGTGACCATCATCGGTCACACCGTAATTGATGTCAATTCACCTATAGCCATTTTTGGTTCACCCAACCAACGCGGTCTCGCTTACTGCCGGCACGGTCACTCTGCCACTTAATCGATGCCGGTACCTATAGGTGGCTATTTTAAATTCAAGAATGCATTTTATTCTACAAAATATTCACCGGTTCATTCTTAGGTACAAAAACCTGATCCTATACATTTTCTTTTCATTTAAAGCAATGTTATGACTCTTAACAATGTTTGATTCTTCTAAATCCCAAAAATGTAATCCGAAATCACTAGAGCCATAACTAAGGAAAGTAACATATCTTTGATTTAACACCTAATTTTTTTCTATTTTCTTTATCAACATGCACAAAAGCTTCTGAAAAAATACTCTAAGAAAAGAATGGTCTACCTCTTTACAAGTCCAAGCTTATTTTGGTATTCCACCATCTAGTGCTCTTGAAGGCCCATAGTTAATTAAATACACTATCATTTTTTGCTTCTTCCCAAAGCGCAAGGTTAATCTAGCATGTATCCTCATGCTTCTTTCACATTCCATGATAGTTCTATTCATTATTTTAGCAACACCATTCTCCTGTGGTGTTCTAGGAACCATTCTTTCTCTTTGTATTCCATTCACTTTGAATAGTAATCATTAAAAACCTTGTTCATAAAGTACTCACCACCATTGTCGAGATCTAAGGTACTTTTAATTTAAATTAGTTTTATTTTATACAAGGTATTTCCATCTTTTAAAAGTCTCAAAATCATCATATTTACGCTATATACAATAAATTCATACCTTTCTTCTAGCATCATCATGAAAGTCACATAATATTGGGATCCTCCAGAGAAGCTACCAGGTGGTCCCCACACATCTAAGTGCACAAGCTCTAATTGTTTCTCCATCTTTGTTTCCCCAACTTTGAGAAATATCACTCTATTTTTCTTTCCAAATATACAATGCTCACAGAAATCAAGATCTACATCTTTCAAATTTGATAACTTACACTTTTCCTTTAAGATTTGCATTCCCTTTTTACTCATATGGCCTAGCCGATTATGCCACATGCTTGCATCTAAATCTAAAGTAGGTAAAGTAGAAAAGGAATCAATAATACAAGTTGATAAATACAATGTTACTACCTTCTTTCCTCTTTCCACAACAAGATATCCCTTGGAAACTTTCCAAGAATCGGTTGTGAATGTAACCATGCAACCAAAGATCACCTATTTGTCCGTAGAAATTATATTTCTCCGAGACTTGGCACATAACTCACATATTTCAACATCCATATATTTCCATTCTATAATTTTAGATGAACTTCACCTTTACCAAGTAACTTTTCATGGTTCATCATCTCCTAAATAAACATGCCCAAAATTACCGTGGACATAAATCCTAAAATAAACCTTATTAGGGGTAGCATGGAAAGAAACTCCTGAATATAAAACCCATGATTCTATTTTATTACCAAAGGAAAGAATAAGGGAATCTTGTATTACCTATTTCTGCTATAGTTTCCTCTTTACATTTGTTTAGGAGATTCTCTTTGTTTTCCTCGAACCAACAATCCTTTTTTCATGTCATTTATTTCCACAATTCCAAAAATTTATTCCTCTACCTCTAGATTTATATCTTCCATTCTTTGACTTTGATTTCCCATTATTCTTTCTCTTGGATCTCTCCTTTTTCCTTACTATTCTTTCTACATTTGAAGCATTTCCAGACGATGAATCTCTGTACTTTTCCCGCATTTTTCTTCATTTAGGATCATATCAACCACATCATCAAAATTCAAAATATTAGTATCAGATGATGGATTACTAACAACCATTACCAAATTATGCTAACTATCTCAAAAACACAAAAATAAAAGTGCTTTCACTTCATCCTCAAATGGAATATTAACCGATTTTAATTGATTTACAATAGAACATAAATCATTCAAATTATTATACACAGATCCACCTTCTTGCATTTTAGAATTAAATAATTTATTCATCAAATAAACTTTATTCGATGCACTTGGTTTTTCATATAAATTAGCTAAAGCTTTCATCAAATCTACCATGGTTACTACTTCAGTTATATTAAAAGCTACAAATCTTTGTGTGCTCAATCTTATAGATCCTGAGACTTTTTGTCAATAATACTCCATTCTTCATCAGTCATCTTCATAGGCCTTGCCTTATCATCCAACGATAAATATAAATCTCTCGTCTGACGATAATCCTCCACCCGCATCTTCCATAATTGATCATCATGACCTTCAAATTTCTCCACTTTGTATTTGCTATCTTCTGTCATTGTTGTTCTCCCACTCAATCAAAAATCCCTCTGTGATTAAATTTGTCAACACACAAAACCCTCAAAAAATCTCTAATACCAGTTGTTGGGGTTAGATCAAACAAGTTATACAAATATATATATCATATTTAAGAATATAAGCAATAAATACATAAATAAACGAGAAGAAAATACACAATATATAATGTGGTTCACCTAGTGTGTGCTACGTCCACCAAGAATCAAACAATATATTAATCCAGAGGATATACAACTAAAATCTGTAATCTTCCACACCTCACATGATATACAATACTTTTCCTCTCACAAGCTTCTTTAAGATCTCTCCAAGAATTATTTCTTACAATAATCGTTCATTCTCTCTCACCTTCTAACCACAAGTTTCTAGTTTATATAAGCATATACAAACTCAGGGCACTTTAGCTATGCAATTAAAACCATTAGATAACATTTCAATTAAAAGTTAGATATAATCTCGTATCTTAAATAAAAACATTTCGAAACAAGTAACGATGCGGTTACCCCAACCGATGTCGGTTGGTCTGCTAGGTGACAGACATAAGTCATCCGACTAATTTCGTTCATTGTGTAAACCTACAAGTTGTAAACAAGCTATATGTGAAGAAATTAAGCTCCACAACTCAACATTCACACACTTAATCACTCTCTTCTTTGGAGTTTGAACAAGGATTATTCATCAAAATGAATCGGAGACAAAAACACAAAGATATCATACTTTTCCATATCTATTTCTTTTCTTGATATCAAATTTGGTCGACAACACACATACACACGGTAAAAATTCCGAGACACATAAATTCATGGAAAACACCATTTTAGGCTACTTATGAAAATAAAAATAAATAAATAACCTATAACACTTGCTAATTACTCATTAGATTACTCGGAAACCTTCAAGATAAAATATTCATGACAAAATTTTAGCACAATGACGATAAATCAAGGAACAACATGGGATTTGATAGAACTAACAAAACTATTCAAGTACATAACACATTCTAAGACATAAATCCATGCATATAATTTCTTAATAAGATATCTTCATGCCTCTTTCTATAGACCTTAAGACATGGAAAAAATACATCGAAGACATGACTTAGAACACAAACTTCTTCTCATATTTTTCTTATCTTGACTCATGAAATTCACTTGTGATGACTTATGATACAAAAACCTTAAGAGTAATATGAAGGCAAAAATCTAATTTTGAATCCATGGCACAAAATCAAATACGTACAAGTGACAAGGACTCAAAATCTCATCAATAGATCGAATCAAATAACTTATAACTCTTGAAGTTTCCTACACTCATAGATTATTCAACTTATCATGTACGAAATAAGTGAGACACATATGATCTTCTTAAACCTTTGACATTTCAATCAATGCAAACATACTTTTTTTTCTCTTCCTTAGGCTTGAGGAACTTGTATTCCATCTTAATTCCACTAGAATCTTCCTTGACAAACTTCAATGGATTAGGCTTCAAGGTGTACATTTTAGACCAAGAATCAATTTTCTTGACCTCTTTGGCTTGATCAACATCCTTATTGAAAATAGGAGCAGACTTGACTACCTCATCATTATCCTTAGGACTGATTTATCTCTTGAAAAATGTTCCTTTTTTCCCCTTAGTAGCTTGAAACCATCTAAACACTCGAATTCCACCTTGGTGAAAAACCTAGCAATGTGTCCTTGTATATGACACTTGAAACAGATATCACCATTATTGTTTCCTCTTGAATCATATATACTTATATTCCAACTACATTCCTTAGCTCTATGGCCATACTCATAACATGAGTAATATTCACCTATGAAGTATCCTTCATTATTCTTGGAGGACCTTCTTTTAGAATCTCTATCCCTATGACCAAAATCATGACAAATATACTGATAGCCATTAAGGGAAGCATGATACTTATTCGCATTTGGTTGTCTAATAGGATTAGACCTTATATCAACCATATTTGTCTCCTTCTTGATACTCGCTTGAGATCTTGATCCAGATGTGTCATCATTCTCTACTTGATTTCCTTTTAAGTTAAGGCCAGTTTTATCACTAACACACCTTTGATTCTCTAAGATTTCATTAAGAGATTCATAAATTTTCTCCAACTTTTTCATACATATTCAATTCGTTAGATGTATCCTTTATCTTATATTTTAGGGCTTTCAATTTTCTTCATACTTGTAACAAAATTCTTCTTTGACTTTTAGGGCCTTAGACACACTCTCCACTTGAGATTCCAAACCCTTGATGTCTTGACCATGCTCTATCTCCATGCACTTGATCTGATCTTATAAGCTATGAATCAAGGACTTTGTAACTTCATACTTCCCTCTTAATGCAATCTTAATATTTGAAGATATACCAATTTCTTGTGCTTCAAGAATCACCTTGAGTGATTAAACTTTCTTCTCAAGGACCTGCTTTGATACCAATTATTGGAAGAAAAATTTAATGAGGTGGGGTGTGAATCATTCCTATAATAATTTTAAATTCATTCAAAAACCATACATTCATCATTTAAGTTGTCCATACATCATTCATAACCATACATGTGCATATTAGATGTGTATTAACCATTCACAACAAAACACAAGAGAGAGTACAAATAACATAAACTATAAGTGGGAAACACCTGAAGGGGAATAAAACCCACTGAAAATATTCTTATATTACACAAATAAAATATATTTATTGAAGCACTCGCTTCACAAGGAGCACTAACCCCTAGTTTAGTAGAGCACCAACCCTACAAGGAGCACTAACCCCTAATTTAGTGAATCAAAACTCCACAAGGAGGCTAAAACCCCTAATATGATAAAGTTCCAACTCAACCATGTGAATATAAGTATATCTTATTTTTGTTTCTCCAAACAACCTGATTGGGATCATAATGTAATCTCACACACATACACCTTCAAACCCTTATTCACCTAGCTCACACTTTCTTCTTCTTTCAGAGGACTAACTTGGCTTCAAACCCTTTCACACATGTTATATAAAATTAATAAACCTTTTAAACAATTTCTTAGATATGATTTTATTCCATCATACATCTTTTACACTCTCTATTGGGTCACACTTTTCCCCCGCACAACAAGCTCAAATTTAAACTTAAACTTTAAATTTTATATTCTTCTATTCTTTCAAACACATCATAGGTAAGTCTTATACCTTTAACCTGACCAAAATAACTCAAAAATATAACAAAAAAATCATTAAAATTCATAAAATACACCTGTGTAGGTCTTTCATGGTCAAACACAATAGATAAGCCCAAAAATGGCTCAAAACCCCATCACCTGGATGATCAAAAACCACAAACCACATTACCATGATTATTAAATATACAAAATTTCTCACACATTTCAAATATCACATAAAAACATCATCCGTGTTCGAAAATTATCTTGCACCAATACAATTCCTCGTAACTTACTCAAGAAGGCATATATCCTTCACCAAATAGGTTTTTCCAGAACAACGGTCTTCGCCTATGGCCCTCAAGCACACACAAAAACAAATTGACTATGGCATGTAGAAAATAATTGGAAATAAAATGATATGTAGATCACACCCATTAAATCTATATCTCATGAAACATATATAGATGCAAACCATACAAACTTTCCCTCTTCACAAAATTGAGTTTCCCAAAAAGAAGTTTTAGAAACAAAACTTGCTTGCACCCTTGCTGATACATTAAAGACATAAAAATTCCTTAAATAGGAATATAATTCACCCTTATTAATTTTCAAACTGATAGGAATAATCAAATAATCCAAAACATTCAACATCTACCTATCCTCTAGCATGGGAAATATTGTCTTGAAAACAAAAAAAAAAATTCTTCACAAATTTAGTTAGTTCACCTATCAAACATCATCATCATAAAAAAATCATACACCAATATAATTATATCTAAATCATCTTTCCATAACACCTTAAATTTCCTTCCAAATCCAAGCTAAAGGCCTTCAACCAGGTCCATCTTTACAACTGCTCCTTTAGGCTTATAGGGCCGAAGAACCAATCTTAAGACCAAATTACTCCAGATCACCTTAAAAATAACTTCCAAGATTAAAAAAATTTAAATTACCTTATACATATTTTCTATGCATTCAACAACCTTCTAAAATCATGAACAACTCGGAAAAATCATTTTACCTCGTGAAACAATTCAAGACCCTGCTTAACTAAGAACCTTCCAGATTTGACCTTCAAATATCATGTCATAAATTATTAATACATTATAAAAAACTGTAATTTTCACATTTCATTGGAATATATATAAAAAAATTATCACAACAAAACTTCAATCAAGTCTTAAATCCACCTGTAGCTCTTGCTAAATTCTACTTTTACCACAGACTGCTCCAAACTACCCCAAAAACTAGTCTTCATAAATAGGGAACACTTTTCCCTTTAGGACCTCAACCATGATCTGAAACTATATGAGCAACATGTAAAAAAACTCCATGGATAAAAAAATTCCAATTTATTTCACAACTCCTTTGGAGAACATTGTCCCAAATTAAATTTCTTCTGTAACTTGCATTTTTAGGTGGGACACGCTCATCATCGCATGCTCTATCTTACATTTAGGGAAATATGGAGGATTCATCTACAATATCTAATAAAAAAATTTAAAAATATTAATACATCATTATTATACTTCTTTTCTCCAAGTAACTTTTAGTTACGGTTTTCTAGGGTTTCAAATCAACTTATCTTCTTAATGATCGTTCATAAAAACTAAACTATCAAATCAGCTCACTATTTTTGATAAACCTTCTCTCAGTTTCATGGAAAAAAATATCCAAAATTATATGGGTCCCATGCAAAACATACATTCCACAATGAGCATTAGAAGGTCAAATTTTACCTCAAAATCACATTCTAGAATACTAGGTTTTACCAAAAATGACATATCTTGCAATTCCTTCTTTAAAATGAATTGAAACTTTTCATGAAGCATCATGAAAACATATTATAACTTTACATTCTCACAATATATATCAAATATTCATGGAACTCTATAGACATTAAGACATACCTATGTTATCTTTTCTTTCCTCTACCTATTTTCTTACAAGGACCATGAAACACCATCCAACCACTAAAAACCGACTTGATAATAATCATAAAGTCCATGTACACTATCACTATGTTGATACCATGCTCTAACAAGATTTATCATCTCTAAAACTCATGACTCCAACTCATTCTACATGCTCTAGGACTAGGAATAAGTCTAGAATGACTGCTACACACCATGACAAACCATGAACTGACCATAATGACCATATAAAGACTCTTGGACACCCTTCACACACCATAGAAACCTTGTTTGACCTCATGAAAACCTTCAAATCACTTGGAAGGACTCATACTACGACTATGCAATCACAACCATGCTCAAGGACCTCATAAATCAACGCCAAACATGACATTACCAATCAAACCTCATACTTGACCTTGATTGACACCTTATGGAGAATCACATGACCTCATAACACCCTTTTGCATCAATGTAATTGACATAAATGAAAACACACAATGGACAGCAACTCTAAGGTTACACTATTAGTCAAGGAAGAAATACAACTCCTCTTGATACATACTTCATATGTGCTGTAGACTATCCCAAATGGGTCTCTAATATTGTTCCTAGTATGAAACCTGATGGAAACATCCATTGGAGCACTAAGTTTTATGATATTAACAAGGCTTTCCAAAAACATAGTTTTTGTTACCACACATAAGTACGCTATAGGTTATTCCACACCTTAATACGATATTTTCTCTTTCATGGATGGCTTCACTTGCTACAATAAAATTAAAATCAAACTTGATGATCAAATACAATATAGGATGCCTTTTGTTATAGTGTTATGCCTTTTGGTCTAAAAATGTTGACTCCACTATCAATGTGATATGACCACATATTTCACAATTATATCCATAAAATCCTTTAGGATTATATTCACCACATACTTTTCAATCCTTGCAAGAATCGTGTCACTCATGCTAATGATCGACACATACACTTTACACACTTATGACAATATATTATACGCTTAAATCCTAAAAAATGTGTTTTTGGGGTCATGACTGGAAAAATCCTTGGTTATATCATTACTTAATATGGAATTGAGATTGATCCTAAGAATATTTGTACCATAGTCGACATGCCTCCCCCATGAAACCTCCATCAACTATGATCACTCAAAGGAAACATCTAGGTTATACATCACTTCATTACTCAATTAGATGACATGACCCATCCTTTAACACACCTCGTGATAAAGGATAGTAATGTTTTATAGGATGATCATTCTCACCTTACTTTCGAGTATATAAAAACTTAGATAAGTGTAATCCTAAAGCTCTTGTTCCTCTCAAGGTTGATTAGCCCTTTCTGTTATATATCTCTACTACATTTCATGCCTTGGGAGCCCTTATGGCACAACACAATGATGGTCATTGCAAATAGGTTTTCTATTACATTATCCGTACATTACTCCCTTATCAATGTAACTATATTTATAATGATAAATTATGTGTCGTGGATCAATTATAACAACATTTTCTCAACAAGAGATCCTTATTATCACCATGTTTTAGCCATTATGATATTTATTATCTCATACACATCTCTCCAATAGAATTTCTCGATGGGTTATGTTACTCACATAATTTTATTTCAAGTTTATCGCATAAAAGCCATAAAGGGCAAATTAATGTCATTGTTGACCTAAGCTAGATGATGCTCCTCTTCCTAACCCTTCTCCCATATGCGATTCTTTCCACAATGAATTTAATACTTATGTAATTGATATGAACACATGGATTATGTATTTTGATGGTTCTCGTTATGCCTCACGCACCGAAGTTTTAGTATTGTACTCATCACCCTCATGGTGATTATATCCCCTTTGTCTACCGCCTAGGTTTTTCTAGTACAAATAATATTGATGAATATGAAGCTCTTATGCTTTCCCTCCTTGTCACTCAAAAATACTTATTCGCAATATCCATATTCATGGAAACTCCCAACTAATTTTTAATCAAGTCAATGACACATACCAAACCAAATAAGATCGCCTCATCCCTTAAAACGACCTAGTAAAATCTATTTTTGCTACATTTGAAACCTACTCTATCACATCAATCCTCGTCAAGATAATAATCATGTTGATGCAAAAGGCCCATTATGCCTCTCTCATCACACAAGATATCACTAATGATCAAACCAAATTTATCATCCGTCACCTACCCCACCCCTTTAAAGATAGTCCTTGGTTCTAGAAGTCCTTGTGCCATTACACGCAACCGTGAAAATCTTGAATATTTCACCCCAATCTTTAATTTCCTATATCGACAAGCCATCCTAGCTAACTTACAGCCTCATGAAGCTCATCAAATGTGGCACAAATCCACACATTACATAATCATTAGAGCCTCATGTTTTAAAATGGAATTCGATGGTCACTTGTTACATTTTTTGGTGTCGATGATATTACTTTTGCTATTTCCCATGTCCATGATATCCTCTATGGTGGTCACTTCTCAAGAAAAGAATGTTAGAGTAGGTATTTACCTTAACTCATGTTCACCTAGGTATATTATTTACCTTTATTGTATTTATCCTCACCCACTTATGTGTGTGGATATTTCTTTTATTTATTTATACTTTAGGAGATATTATCTAGTTCTTAGGTATAGTTCTTTCCTTGATCTATGGTATTGACTAGTTCTTTCCTAGATCTATGGTATTGACTAGATCCTTGATGTCTAGTTCTCTCATAAATCTATGGACTTGACTAGTTCTTTCCATGATTTATGGCTTGATCTCGACCTTGACTTTGGTTCTTAGATTGTTATTCCTCGCCTATATGCAAGGCCCATTCTCATTGTATTTCATTATAATATATGATATTGCTGCTCATTTGTTTGCAAAAAGTTTTGTGTGAAGTTATTATGGTGAATTGCTTTAATCTTAGTGATCGTGGTGTTTGATTAGAGTTGGAGATCTTTAGCCCTATGGTCATATGGTATGGTCATATGAGGGCTTAAAGCTTGTCATTCCTACTAGTAGTTGCTTAACTCCAGCCCCCTTTCATTTTATTTGTGTGGTGAAGGCAAGAGCATTTTATTCTATTTTAGTGGAAACTAAAATAAGTAGTAAACATAATATTGAAAACCTTGTATCTTTTGATCGGTAACTCGTTTTGATTGCCATTTTTACAAAAGTGCATAGTTTTTATGCTCTTTCCATTGGAAATATTTATTTTGAGAATAACACTATAATTATAAAGTTCCATATTGTAACACACACTCATTATAAAGTGCCAAAATTTGGGGGGGCTCTTGTTGCATTGCTTGGGGGTCTTGTTGCATTAATTGGTTCTTCCATTTCTTTTGGTGATTTTTTTTTAAGATGGCATCTACTTATACATTAACTCATGTTGAGCCATTAACAACACATAATTACCACACATGGAAACCAAGAATGGAAACAATAATTAAGCAGAAAGGATTATGGGCTTTAACTTCTAAAGAACAACCAGTGTTCACTAGAGAATATGAGAAATTTTAGTACCAGTGCAAATTTGATGAGTGTATGGGTTTGATAGGAACTTATGTAAGTGATAGTCTTTTATTTCATTTGGAAAAGTGTGACTCTCCTTTCAAAATATGGGAGAAATTAGAGGATTTATTTGGTAAGGTGGATCATATGAGAGCTATGCAACTTGAAATTGAGATCACCTCTCTTAATCCTAAAGATTTTCCATCAATTATAGACTATCTTACCAAGTTAAAGCATTTGTTGACATAGTTGAAGGGGAGTGGAAAGATTTAAGAAAGATGAAGAGTGTGTTTACTTGATTCTATCCAAGTTGAGAGGACCATTCCAAATTTTTACTTCTACCTTTTTCTCTAGCATGGACGCCTTAGGTGACACCTTTAAAATGCCTAACTTAGAAACATTTTGTGAAAGACTTACTAGGGAAGAATCCAAATTATCTCACCTTGAGTCTTCCACCTCTCAAAAGGCATTAGTTGCATCTAATCCTAAGGGTAAGGGAAAACCAAACAGTAAAACCAAATCCACACCTTCTCCATCTCAAAATGCTCCTAAACCCAAAGAAAACAACTCAAAACCCAAGGAGTCTTCTAAATCCAAGAATAAGTCTAGCCATTCATGCTCTTTTTGTGGGGGTAGTAATCATGAAGAAAATAGGTGTTATAAGTGAATGCAAGCCTTAGAGGATGCAATCAAGAAACAAAAATTTTCTATCTCCACTCCACTTCCTTCTAATCAACATGGAAAAGAACTTAATGTTGTTGGAAGATCTCGATCACCACTTGCGAGACAATTGGGTTATAGATTGGTGCTTCTCATCACATGACTTCTTCCAAGGAGTCTTTTGTTTCTCTAGGTTTGAGTTCTACTTCAAAAATTGAGGTTGGAGATTCTTCCTTTCTTTCTGTTGAGGGAAAAGGTGATATACAAATTGATGGTGGCAATATCCAAGATGCACTATATGTTCCTAACATCACTACAAATTTGCTTTCTGTATATCAAATTTTTCATTCTGGTCAAGGAAAACAGTGACTTTTACAACACATGGGGCAGAAGTAAGAACTTTGTTGGAGCCTTTTCACTTGTTTCTCAGGGTATTGTTGATCATAGTTCAAGACTATATCACTTTGAAGGTTTTGATGACACTTCTTCTCTAGGGATAGGATTGGTTTCTCATTAGATTCAGAGAGTAAGCTTTGGCATGAAAGATTTGGACATCTCAATTACAAATATTTGAAGGAGTTGAGCACTCATGGTATGGTAGATGGTCTTCCTATAGTTTCTTGTCTTGAGGGAGTTTGTCATGGTTGTGCATTAGGGAAACAACACCAAGATCCTTTTCCTAAGAATTTGTCTAAGAGAGCTTCTTCACCACTTGAGCTTGTGTATAGTGACTTGATGGTTTTCCTACCCCATCTTTTAATGGAGCTAAGTATGCACTTACATTTATTGATAATTTCTTGAGGCGTACTTGGGTTTATTTTCTCAAGTACAAAAGTGATGTTTTTCACACTTCAAAGTCTTCAAGGCTTTGGTCAAGAAATAATCTTCTAGTTGCATAAATAACCTTCGCACTGATAATGGGGGAGTACTTCAGTAATGAGTTTTCTAAATTTTTGGAAACTCAAGGCATTATTCACCAGCATTCTGTTCCTCATACTCCACAATAGAATGGATTAGCAAAAAGGAAGAATAGAACTTTGAAGGAAATGGCTAACTGTATGATGAATTCTAGAGATATACCTCCTATCTATTGGGCGAAGCGAGTTAATTGTGTTAACTATATTCAAAATCACACACCACATAGAGCACTTGAGCATTTGACTCCAGAGGAAGCTTGGTCCAACACTAAGCTAGATGTCTCATTTTTGAGTCTTTAGGAGCCATGCTTGGGCCTTTGTGCCAAAGAAGAAAAAGAAAGCTTTGGATAAGAAGAGTAAACCCTTGATCTTTGTAGGGTATTGTGAGGACATGAGAGCTTATCGTCTTTTAGATCTTGATACACATGATGTTATTTTTCAAACACATGTTCAGTTTGATGAGCATTTCACTCCTCATGATTCTTCATCTTCTTCCATTCCTTCTTCTTCTTCATCTCATCTTGAGGATCTTTTCTTTGAGGAGATTGATGAGGAGGTTATAGATGCCATTGAGGATCCTATTTCCCCTTTGATGTTGTCACTATGCCTAAGTGGTCTCGTACTACGAGTTTCGAGGAAACACCTTTCATAAAGGATCTTCCACCCACTAGGCATCATCACGCACATTCTACAGGTTTTGGAATTTTATGTCAGGTAGTTTCTGAGGATCCATAGTCTTTTTCAAAGGCTCATGGGATACAGGAGTGGGATGATGCGATGACAACTGAGTATTCTTCTTTGATGAAGAATCATACTTGGGATTTGGTATCTCTTCCTAAAGGAAGAAATATGGTTAGGTGTAAGTGGGTATACAAAACCAAATACGCTGATGGGTCCATTGAAAAGTATAAGGCTCGTCTTGTTGCAAAGGGTTTTTCACAAGTCGAAGGTATTGATTACTCTGAGACTTTTACACCCATTGCCAAGATGGATTCTATACACCTTGTACTTTCTATTGCTGCATCACAGGGGTGGCCCGTATACCAAATGGACGTGAAGAGTGCCTTCTTACATGGAGATCTAAAAGAGGAAATATATATGGAGCAGCAATGGCTGGATTTGTTCAGGATTCTTCTCTTGTTTGTCGGCTCCGAAGGTCTCTCTACGGTCTCAAACAAGCCCCTCGGGCTTGGTATGAGAAGATGGATTATTTTCTTCTATCTACTAGTTTTTTCATTGCCACTCCAATCATAAAGTGTATCTATAGCATATCGGTGAGGATATTGTGATACTTGTCTTGTATGTTGATGATTTGTTACTTAATGGCAGCTCTTATTCTCACATTTAGAGTATTCAAAGGGCTCTTTCTACATAGTTTGACATGATAGATCTTGAGCTATTGCATTATTTCTTTGGTTTGCAGATTTCTCGAGCCACAGATTCAGGGATTCATTTAAGTCAGTAAAAGTACACCCATGATCTTCTTAGGCGCTTTGATATGGCTGATTGCAAGCCAAGTCCATCTCCTTTTCAGTCTGGAGTTACTCTTACATCTACATGTACCACACCACTTTGTGATCCTACATTGTATAGGAAGTTGGTTGGGAGTCTCATGTACTTGACCCATACTCTCTCCCGATATTTCATTTGCGGTAGGGCTTGTATCTCGGTTTGCACATTCTCCTCATAGTAGTCACTCACCGCAAAGGATGCTGCTAAAAGGATTTTTGCTATTTGCATGGCACTTCCCACTTTGGCCTACACTACACTAGGGGCTCTACTCAGTTGGTTAGGTATCTGATTTAGATTGGGTAGGTTCTATTGATGACAGGCGTTCCACTTCTGGCTATCTTTTTGTCTTGGTTCTTCTCCAGTTTCTTAGGCATGTAAAAAGCAACATGCTATGGAACTTTCATCTTCAAAGGCAGAGTACTGGAGGCAGCGATTTACAGTGAGTCAGTAGATTCTTTGGCTTTGCTAGTTATTGACAAAGTTTGGATTCCCACAGGATTCACCGACTGTACTTTGGTGTGACAACAAAAGTGCAATTCACATTTCTCGCAACCTTGAGTTGAGCACCAATGGAAAAAGCATATCGAGATACACATCCACTTCATTCAAGAAACACATTCGGGATGGATTTCTTTGCTTGGAGTACCTTGAGACTCAAAGCAACGGAGTTGCAAAAATCTTTACGAAGCCTTTTGCATCACCTCACTACCTTGAGTTGCGTGGAATGCTTGGGGTTTCGGAAGTTGTTCTTGGGGGTGTTCGTGAGAACATCTTCCTTCTTATTCTTCTTTCTCTTTCCTTATAGCAGGATTCTTTCCTTCTTTTGGTTCGATATTTCTTCATGGATATATTGTACATGAGTACCTCATCAGGCCTAGTTGTCGGGACTCATATTGTGGACATGCCACTTCTATTTTGGCCCCTAGCTTCACTTGAGGGGGGGTGTTAGAGTAGGTATTTACCTTAGCTCATGTTCACCTAGGTATATTATTTACCTTTATTGTATTTATCCTCACCCACTTATGTGTGTGGATATTTCTTTTTATTTATTTAGATATTAGGAGATATTATCTAGTTGTTAGGTATAGTTCTTTCCTTGATCTATGGTATTGACTAGTTCTTTCCTAGATCTATGGTATTGACTAGATCCTTGATGTCTAGTTCTCTCATAAATCTATGGACTTGACTAGTTCTTTGATGACTAGTTCTTTCCATGATTTATGGCTTGATCTATGACCTTGACTAGTTCTTAGATTTTTATTCCTTGCCTATATAAGCAAGGCCCATTCTCATTGTATTTCATTGAGTTCCATAATAATATATAATATTCTTTGCTCATTTTTTTGCAAAAGTTTTGTGTAAATTTATTCGGTGAATTGCTTTAATCTTATTGATCGTGGTGTTTGATTAACATCTGTGTTCTTGGCTTGGTAGGATCTGGTTATTGTTCCTTTTAAAGAAATGTATTAAAAACTCTTACGACAAGGGTATTATTGGCCTATGTTAGAACAAGATTGTTTGGAACATGCCATGTGTTATTATAAGTGTTAAAAGAAAAACAATTCCATCACACACTTTCATATGACCTCTAACCCATTTTTTCATCATGGCCATTTTCCCTATGGGTTTGTTTCACCATTTTATTTACATTTTCGAATGTGATGAAACAGATAAGGTTAATGGGCTAAGGAGGAATACCTGTTGTTTTGGTTGGTTGAAGGTTGTTGTGCATGTTCTGACTTCTCAATCCAATGCTGAATGTGAGAGCTTCCTTTTGGCTGGGAGGAAATACTTGAAATAGAAAACAAGACCACAAAAGGAGAGTTAAATGATATATGACAGTGGACTTCCTAGCAAGTGCTAGATCCAGGAAGTGTGATACTTCCTAGAGGGTTGTCAATCCACTATTTAAAACAATTTAATGTGAGAAATAAACAAAGTACTACTGTAGTTGATATGATTTAGGTATCTCATTCAAGTACAATAATAAAATCCACTCTACAACAGACAAGTTATATTTAGATCTAAAAGGTGAAGTTGATGTTAGGGTCTTGGAGCTGAGTCGTGGTTTGATTCTGGGTTGTTTGGGTCACTTGATAGGAGTTTGTTTGGCTATATTATTAGCAAAGGTCTAAAACACACGAGAGGATCGATGTCGGTTAGGTATAACCGATGCTGGTCTAATAGGTACCGATGAAGGTCATAGGTAACAGACGTCAGATCTGATCGAGAATGATAAAAACTTAATGAAATCTGGTTGGAAAGATTGATATGAGGCTAAAACCGGAAAGGAGAGGATAAAAAATAAGTATATGGAGGTCTTAGGGATACTTAGAGGTATTTATTAGTCGAGCAAGGGTGATTTAATGTTGTGGGTGAAGGAATGATTAAACTTGCAAGAAGGTAAATGGTGGGGAATGGGGGTATAAGAAGAAAGCGATAACCAAAGTATGAGCTCTTTGAAATGAAAATAGATAAATGTTGGTTAAAGGAAATACTTACTATGATGCATGTTTGATGGCTGGATAGAGGTGGTTGTTGATCATAAGAATAGTGTTTGGTACCACGGAAGTGCTTAGGGAACATTACCGTGAGTGCAATTCCTCACGGATCTCACTTAGTGTTGGCTATGGACATTTGGATGTACTAAAAGACTATGGTTCTGATTGCATGAAGCTCTCTTCACTCTTTCTTGATCTCAAAATCTGCCAACCTCGAAACAAGGTTACTAAAGAGAATAAATGGTAACTAACGATGGTTTGAGTTGACCGGCATCGGTTTAGGGGTAATCGGTGTCGGTTAAGGTGGGATTCCCTAGGTTTACTAAAAATGGTAGATATTCCTAATGTCTTAGTTTAAGTTTGTTTTATCTTCACGGATAAAAATGAAAGCTTCCTTCAATGGGTGGGAATGTGGTTAGAGAGATAATAGGCATTGATTTTTAGGGTTGAGCTAGGTCTTAGTTAATTAATGGCGTAGGTGAGGCTAAGTCTTAGTTAGTTATGGTGAGTGGGTAAAATACTAAAAATAGGTTTAGGGTTTTATGAGGTGTCTAGGTGAGGTGGTGGGGTGAGGTGGAAATTAGCATAATTAAGGTAATTAAGTAATAAATATTGTGGAGATGGGTATTAATTTAATTAGGTTGATTAAATTAATATTAACGTGGGGTGGAAGGGGCCATGGTTAGGCTAATATATTTGAGTTGGTTATTTGACGAGGACAAGGGGAGCATGACCCAATTTTTTGTCTACATTTTTTCCCCTTTTTGTTGTGTATCTTGTATTGGTAAGCGATGCTTGACAAAAATAAGATGTGGTTGCCCCATGTGTGGGTGAATTTTATCCCCCTCGAACTAAGATATGATGAGGTAGAAGACGAATTGGTGAGTGTTTTGATAAAAGGTGGATGTGACGAGAGGAAGGTGGGAAGATAGGGTAATGGGGTAAAGGTCAAAGCAAGAAAATAAAGAAATGGGCCAGGGGTCAAAGGTAGTGGAATTCAAATGGACACACACATATAAATTGCAACATGGTACCGGGTTGAAGAGCTTGCAAACTCTACGCCATCTAAGGTTTATAGGTTTATCAAATAAAGGTGAAGTGATTCCGGTATCAAGGTATAGGATATGGTGTGGAAACACAACGTAGGTCGAGTGCGGGAACATGTAGGTATGTTACGGTACACCAAAAGTTGGGGTTGGGATAAATGACATGATAATAGGCAAGGTAAGGTCATCAGAGAAAAACAACACGGGTAATAGCACCACAAGGTATAACAAGCACATGAGGTCAAAATTCACTAACAATGGTCCAAGGTCAATGATGAAGGTCATGGCATGGGTAAGGCAAGGGTATGGGTAAAAAAATCAGTCCCTAAAAGCAATGACGGATAGGTAGAGGTAAGATGGGTGGGTACGTGGGTGACAAAGGGGTGGGTAAGGTCAATAAGGTGGTGGGAAGGGTGGTTAAGGTCAATAAGGTAATGTGAAAGGTAAAATGTGGGTCAAAAATGGGAAGAGATGCTAAAAGGGTGTATGATAGGTAATCAATGCTAGTAGGTAATGACCAACATCGATTAGCTAGGCACGACTTAAGCGATGTTGGTCATGTCGATTTGGGTATAAAAAAGATAAAGTCATATAATACGGATTCATTTGTGAGTTTTGAATTTTCAGAAAATGACAGAGCGTTGAGCAGAGTTATACATTGTCGAGAGGAAAGGACGAGGGACAATCCCCTGGCCGAGGTGGAGATATCCGGTTGGGAGAGAGAGCCAGGTAGACGGGTCCATGAGATCAGGTGGAGAGAGGTGATTGGTAGAGACATTAGAGGTGGAGTGTGACATGGAAGAGGTGGGAGAGGGTTTGGGTGGACCACCGGATAAGCGGTAAGATATGCCACCGCGTAGGTGATGGCGAGGCGAGGTAAGCTCTAATCCTTTCTATGTATTTGGTGTGGGAAAGAATGGGAGAATGGGTTGGCAAGGTTGGGTAGGTGAAATAATTAAAATTGGGGGTGAAAATAAATGGAATGAGGGGTGGAAAAGGGGATAGGTAAGTTAAACGGTGGTGGGGAGTGATGTAGGTCGGGTATGGGTTGGGTTAGATGGGTGGAAAATGAATTTGGGGATTTGAAAAATTGGGGTTTCATGTTAGGTGCATCGATAGTGACCGAGCGATGGTCAATTCACGACCAACATCGGTGGGAAAATACCAGCATAGGTCAATTATAGGTGTGACCGACGGTTAGAAGAGATTAGTACGAGTCGGTATGGACCGGTGCCGGTTGGGTAGAAGAGGAAAGAGGTTAAAATGCGAGGCTGGGTAAGTGAAAAGGGGTAGGGAATGGGAGAGAAAGGTGGGCGAGGAAGCATGGAGAAAGTAATAGGTTCATATAGGTAGTGATTTGAGGGATAAGAGATTGGGGTAAGTGAGGAAAAAGGGGAAAAAGAGGTGGGGTGGGTAATAGGTGAGGGTAAGTTTTAGGGGACGGGGAAAATTTGGGTGAAATCAAGTGTTAATAATGTGTGTGATTTGTTGGATGTAGGACAGAGATCGATTACGTATGAGGGACAAAGTATTGCCTCTATTGTTGTCGGTATGATCTAGTGTGACTTCGAAAAGTGGAGGCATGTGACATACATAGGCACGATAGGAGTTAGGTGTTACAGACATATTGTTTGGGATCCTATCTTGATGGTCGCACTCATTGATAGATGGGATTCAACAACTAACACATTCCATCTGCCGATGGGTGAGATCACAGTCACCCTAGAGGACTTGTATCGGATCCTGCACCTACCAATAGTGGGAAGGAAGGTTTATTCTATCTCTGAGAGGCCTCAGGAGTTAATGTTGATAGTTTTTGGTGAGGGGATGGTGGAGATGAGATTTCATATTGCTAGCCTCGCTATGGGGAGATGTATGCAACCCATCCGAGGAGATGAGGCTAATAGTTTTGATTATGAGGGTAGTGTGTTGTTTCGTACTACTTGATTGAGGGTGGGAGATTCCCATGGGATTTGATGGGGTCCTTCACAACATGATGGAGGATAGGACCAAATTTTCTTGGGCACCACCTACGGTGTAGCTATATAGAGAGTTATAGGCCTACGAGAGGCTATGAGGTTCAACTTTGTCTTTGCACCTTTCTTATTCACTACTAGGCCTATGAGCACATTGTATGTGTGTGGTCACTAGGTATAACTTGGCATGATGCATTTGATGTCGGTCCTGGTTCGAGTGGGCTACACGGGTGTTGGGTGCCTATTACTAGAGCACCTTGAGGCTCAAGTGCGACACACGATATAGCCTATTATAGGCATATATTGGAGGGATTGTCTAGAGTTGATATAATTTTGAGGCCATATGTAGGCTTCCGTCATATAGACACATGGCTACGGAGTTGGAAGAGCTTTAGTTGTTCCAATGGATAAAGGGACGTCGCATGGGAGAGCATGAGTTCATACCCATGGATAGGGTCATACAATAGTTTGGGCTACTATAGGATGTACCACCTCCCTTCCCAAAGTATAGGAGGGATGATGTAGAGAGACCTATGTCTCCTCCATGACCTAGCATGCCGACAAGGAAGGAGGAGCCACCGGTGGATTTATATATTGATGATGTAGGGTGCACGAGACACATATAGATAGTGGTGGGCAGCTCGGTATGAGTAGCATCACCCGAGGCTAGAGTAGCCGAGACTTGGATACACTCACGATCAGAGAGACACTTTACTGAGGACAGTGGCCACATTATAGGCCTAAGTGATTGGGTTAGAGGATAGGCGACGGGGTCACGGGAAGAGTTGGCCATGTTACGAGTAAAGGTGGTGGCCCTTCGGGCCCAGTTCTGATTTTACGAGGGGTAGGCGCCACACGAGTCATGATGGGGATGGAGAGCATGTAGCCACCCTATAAGAACAGTCACAAGGTTGCGAGGCCAAATGGCCTTTGCTTAGGCACAAATTATAGCCTTACATGCCAAGATCATTGCACATGCACATGATCGTTCATGTCATACGATCTCGGGGAAAGGGTCCCATTGGATAGGTACATGGGCAAAGACCATTGTTAGCAGGGTAGAGTGCATTGGCTGCTATGAAACCTATATAACCTCCATGAAGCAGTCCTTATGGCAAGATTCCGGGATGCCTGGGTGAGGCACATTATTATGAGGATCATTTGATGGCCGCATGGATAGATGTACCCTCATATGCTAAGTATAGAGCACAAGGCCTTGAGTAAGAGGACCGAGATCCCTCACTTAGTGTGGAGAGCATAGGGGGTCGGTGAGCTCATAGATAGGAGTAGGATGAGGCTACTAGAGTACGGAGGCTAGCTCCACGTGAGGGTCGGGGGAGACCAGGACTCGGACAGGGGCAGGGTGGAGAGATGGGAGCCGGAAGTAGCACTGGAGGAGAGGAGGATGAGACTATTCTAGGGGTATTAGATGGGTTGATGACTATTCGGCGAGATGTGATCAGTGTCTCCATTTTTGACACCTTTTTGATGTATATGCCGCCTACGTGCCGAAGAGAGTGAGGTTGTATATGAGTGACTTTATGATTCTTGTATATTATACGGCCTATGTGCAAAGATTTTGAGACATTGTATTCGAGATATGGCATATGATAGATATTTTTATTAATTTGGTATACGAGTATACATGTATGGTCACACATATTTGATGATGTTTATGGGATGATGTGTATGATTGTATGTAATTTCTAATTTATGATTTTGTAAATGATGAAAACAAGGTAACGTAGGCATGATAAAGTCGAGGTCATAGGCATTATTGAGTCGGGTTGGTTTAGGCATGGTGGAATCGGGTGGATTTAGGCATGATGGAGTGAGGTTGGTTTAGGCATGGATTGAGCCGAGGTTTGTTTAGGCATGGTGGAGTCGAGGTGGATTTAGGCATGATGGAGTCGGGTTGGTTTAGGCATGGATTGAGTCAAGTTGGTTTAGGCATGGTGGAGTCCGGTGGATTTAGGCATGATGGAGTTAGGTTGGTTTAGGCATGGATTGAGTCGGGTTGGTTTAGGCATGGTGGAGTCGGGTTTGTTTTAGAATGATGGATTCATGTTGGGGGTTTTAAATAATTAATGTCCAAGTTAGTGGTAACGTGGTGAATAAATGATGAATTATATGTATGTTATGGTTTAGGTTTTAAAATCTATTATATCATGGAAATGTGAAATGGTTAATTGGATGTGGGTAATGATATGATAAAATGGTAGATAGGTATGTGTGGTAAATTTCCAAGTGTTATGAAAATGGAAATCACTTACGATAGAATGTTAAATAGAGAATATGTGGGGAAGTGTGTTAGGGAAAGAGTGGTGAGCTAACCTTCAAGGGTCCCATGCCCTCGAAGTGCTGCCTACATAGCCCGACAAAAAGGGGCCTCAAGCCGATGTAGTTCTCCCATAAGCTAGGGAAGAAGATGATGAGGTAGAGAAATGATTTGGTAGATTTTAGGTATGATTGAAATTAGGGATTTTAGGTATGGTTGGGTGTAGGTCATAGGCATGGGTGATGTTTGGTTGATTCATGGTGGAAGAGAAATTTTAAATATAGGTGCTGGTGATTCAGTCTTGTATAGGATAAACAATGCAGAATGACAAAGGCAAAGGATAAGTGGAGGCAAAAGAGCCACCTAAATGACAAGGACCATAACGAGTCTGAGGCCACGAGATAGGCGTAGGAATAGAAGATCCTAAAAGCATTGCATGATCGATTATTCTAGGGGAAGAAGTCATGTGATCATGAAATGTCGTATTTTTGCGGAAAGCCCCTGTGAGGAGATGGGAAAAGAGAGTGAGGAAGGTGATGAGGTGAAAAAATTGTTGGATGTAGTGTAACTTGGTATTAGATAGCAAACTTGTTTTGACAAGAGACCCAGACATTAGAACAAGAAAGTCCATGATGAAAAATTTCTCTTTTTCTTTTTACTTTTGCTTTGGATAGGTGATCGATGTAGGAAGCTTCACGAACATTTTATTGTGAGAATATTCTCTTTTTATGATAGACTATATATATTATTACGAGATTTTTATAGTTTTGAAAAGAACATTCTACTTATAGCAAAGCGGAGTAGAGAGAAGAGATGTCCTTTTGAGGGAGTCATCTTTTTGCTGGAAGTTTCACTCAAGGAGTTGAATCCCATTTTGAAAATGATTTTATTTTTGAGTTTCTAAGCAATGGAAAAGAGCTGTAAAGAAAAAGTTGGTCCTTGTTTTTAGAAGGCAATCTTGTAGGGTACAAAAGTGAACTAAAATGGAGGGGTAATAGGTGATGAATGACCATGGGATTCCATCTTGAAAAATATGAAAAGTATCCATGAGAATTAATGCCATGAGTAGAGTCATGGTACTCATATTTAAGCTAAGGCAGGAAGGTGACGGGTAATCACATGATTCTTGTTTAGTCATTTTTAGGGAGAATGGGAAATGAGAGGGATAAATAACACTCAGGGGATGAGCATGAAGTAGGTAGGAAGTGATATAGGACTTCTTCTCAATAAAATAAACCTCTAAGATACAAGGCATTAAGAGTCTTAGGTTTAGGTTTACCTTGAGTGAAGATAAACAATAAGCCCGACCCATAGGCATGACTCATGATATATGGTCCAAGCCAATTAGGAGTGAATTTGACCCGTTTAATCTTTATTCTTTGGTTACATGTTGATTTTATTTCAGGACTAGATCACCAACTTGAAAGTTTCATTCATGGACACGTTTTTCATAGGTACTTTTGATACATTTTTGTAAACTTGGAGATGGTCGAGTGCATTAAGACGGAGTTTGTCTAATAACTCAAGTTGTGCCAAATGGTCTTGGCAAAAGTAATCATCATTGAGGATGTCTTGGAGGGAAATAAAAAGAGATGAGATTTGGACTTCGAGAGGTAGGACAACCTCGGTTCCATGTAGACGAGAGAGAAAAATTTGTGGCAGCAGTTGAAGTGTGAATACTAGTGTGGTAAGCCCACAAGGTGAAGGAATGTGCGTGTGCCAATCCTTCCAATATCATCAATCACTTTCATAAGAATTATCTTCAAGGTTTTATTAGTTGATTTTCTTGGCTATTGGTTTGTGGGTAATACGGTGAAGAGAAACTAAGTTGAATGCAAAGGCATCACATAGTTTCTATAAGGCTTGTTTTTGAATTGTTTTCCATTGTCGGTGATGAGACGATGTAGAACACCAAAGTGACAAATAATGTGATGATTAATAAATTCACATATTTTCTCATGTTGTAGAAATGAGAGGTATGGATTTAACCAATTTGGTATAATATTGGTAGTGGTAATGATCCATTGATGTTTTGGGAAGAATAGGGATTGATCTCTCCAACAAGATCCAAACCCCATTGAGAGAAAGGCCAAAGGTCCCAAGAGACTTGTAGGGCATGAATATGAATGTGGTTAAGGTTAGCATGTTGTTAACATTTAAGACAACATTTGACATAGACACAACAATCATGGTTAACAGGTTTTCTAGTAATAGCCTAAGCGAAGAATGCGTTTAGTGACAGCGAGGCCACTCAAGTGACCACCAAATATGCCGTCATAAACTTCTTTGATGGTATAAGGAATTTCAGAGCTTGTAAGGCATCATAAGAGAATACCATAAAACCCACATTTATAAAGAAGGCCACCCATGAGAACATAGTGGGAGGAATTTTTGAGAAAGGCGTGCATTGCCCATTAAGCGTGAGGTTGGGTAGTAAGATAGAAAGGAAAGGTAGTCCACAAGATGCTTATACCAAAGGTCCTGTGGGTCAGGTGGGGTGGTTCAGATGAGGTTGACACTGCGAGGTAAATAAGAAGGCATCTGTAGCCTTTGTAATGTGACAAAGATGTGTGATTTAGTAGGAGAAGCAAGTATATGGGAAGTGAGGTAAGCCATGGTATTTGTGAATTTATTGGTGGGAGCGAACGGTTTAAAGTTTATAGCGGTCAAAGGTAGTCAAAATTATATCCACATAATGCTTATATTTTTGAAGTGTTTCATTATGACATTGATATATACCATTGACTTGATTTACTACGGTTAGGAGTCACCAAAGATATTAATGGACTTAACATCTAAGGAATAAGCGGTAAGGATAACTAATATGAGTGCTTCGTATTCGAGATATATTGTTAGTATAATCGAAATTGCATTTGAATGATAAAGGCATGGGTTCACCATCAAGAGGAATAAGGATAACACCTGCACCAACCCCATGCTGAAATTTGGAACCTTCGAAGAATAAGGTCATCAGTAAGTGTCATCATACAAAGAGAGAGAGTAGCGATGGATTCATCGGAGAAATCAAATTTTGAAGAATGATTCTCATAAAGTGGTGCATCAAGCGAGCTGATCGGTGATGTCTTGACCCTTGATATACTTTTGATAGATGAATTAGAGGTCTAAGTCTATGAGAATCATGAGCCAATGTGTAGCACGTTGATTTTAATAAGGCTTGGCATACATGTAATGTAAGGGGTCATTGTTGGTAACGACATATGTTTTTGGTTAAGTAGGTAATGGCGAAGTTTGGTGGAAACAAAAACTAAGGCTAAGAAAAGTTTTTCGGCATGGGTGTATCTGGTTTCGTAGTCCAAAAGAGTATGAATTATATAATAAACTGCTTGTTCTCTATGTTTCTCATCATGATAAGCGAGTATGGCCCCTAAGGAGTAATTAGTAGCGAGAGATATATAGGTAGAAGGGTTGGTCATATTTAGGAGGAATGAGCACGGGTGGTTGGAGAAGGTATTGTTTTAAGGCCTCAAAATCTTTGTGGCATTCATCATCCCATTTGAAGGAGACATCCTTTTTAAGAAGATGATGAAATGGTTGACAATGATCGAGAAAGTTGTGAAATGAACCGGCGAATAGATTTAACTTACCTTGTAAGTTATGGAGTTGGCAAAGGTTAGTGGGTAGAGGCATTTCAAGAATAGCCTTTACTTTAGTAGGGTAAACTTCGATGCCATGCAAAGAAATGATGAAACCTAGGAGAGCTTTCCTGAGAGAACTATGAAGACGCACTTCTTAGGTTGAAGTTGAACACAATATTTGATAATTCGGTCCTAGATGACCTTTAGAATTGTGAGGTGTTCGGCCCGATGTTTAGATTTGGCAAGAAGCTCTTCTACATAATCTTCCAATATATAATGCATGATGTCATGAAAGATATAAGTCATAGCCCCGTTGGTATGTAGCACCAACATTTTTAAGACCAAAAGGCATGACTTGATAGCAGAATGTCCCCTAAGGGGTGATAAAGGAGGTTTTGTGTTGATCTTCTGGAGAAAATAATATTTGATTATAACTTGAGAAGCCATCCATGAGTTATAATATCTCATGACCAATGGTAAGATCAACTAGATGATCAATACACAGTAGAAGAAAATCATCTTTTGGGCAAGCTAGGTTGAGGTCATGAAATATGTGTAAATGAGAAGTCCCCTATCACTTTAGTCAGCGGGGACAATGTTAGAAATCCATTTAGGGTAGTTATGGGTAAGATGAAAGAAACGAGAGAAGGTGTTGGAGTTCTTCTTTAACTAGAAGGGAAATGTGAGCATGCATTTTCGTAGCTTTTGTTTTACAAGTTTGGCATCGAGAAATGGCTACGAATTTGTGGACCACAATATTGGGATCAATTGGGAATGTAGCATAAGACCAAGTGAAAGCATGGTTATGATTCGTGAGGAAAGAAGTAATAGCATCTATTCAACAACATCTAAATATTGGCCAATCTTTAAAATTTGAGGTCATCCTGAGTGTTAATGTTGATTTGATAGTTGACTCATTCAACATGGTTTGCATCTCGAAGGTAACAACCGGTGAATATAATAATCTTCCACACCAAGGTAAGTGAGAATAGACTCATCATCCTAACATTGAACGATGTTGATAGAAGGTGTATCGTCATCGATTGTGTTATGATATAGAAAGGAGAGAGAAGAGGGACCCTCATTATCGCATTGATAACTCAAAGGTCCCAAGGAAATGGTGTTTATGAAAAAAAAATTAGGAGGGATGGATTTGGGATCCATCGACTTCGTTGGTGAAGATGGTGAAGTAGGTGAGTGGGGTAAAGGAGGGCTATGATCCTCGATGAGTTCAAGGTGGGACCTTTTTGGAAGATAGTTCAGAAAATCCAATACCACTGCAGTCATTGTGCTTACAGGTTGTGCAGGAAATGAGAGTACGATGGCCTTGTTCATAAAAACCAAAACCAAAACCTTTCCATGCACATCGGTGTGGGAAAGTGTGGGCAAAAAGTGACGATTGGTGAGGGATTGAAGTTTAGAGGAAAAAATTTGTGTTTGTGATGGTAGTTCGGGTGAGTAGGTGGAGGTGTCAATTCCCAATATGTGAGATTGGTACGAAGGTGGGGAGGACCATAAATAAAACTCTCACCTATGTGGTGATCATAGCGAGGCTGTTGGCGTAGGTCCCCATAATGTTGTGGGGTGAAGAATGTATTGACATCGTATAGGAGATACTCCCCAGTGAGGAGCTGAAAAACACAATCGAGGGATCGGTGGTCGATATGTGTGCAGCTAGAATAAATGAGCTCATATGGAAAACAATGGTACCTAGGGTAGAAGTCATGACATCATTGAAGCGCAACATAACTAGTTTATTATGCATGCGGTGATGGGAAGGTATGTGCATTTGATTATATGAATGAGAGGAGATTATATTGATACTAGCGCCACCATCGATCATGACACATCATATGCATTTATTATTGATGTAGATGGAAATGAAAAGGGCAGGATAATGGTCATCTGATTGGGGAGGTGCAATCTCCTCGTTAGAGAAGTTGAGGGAAGATACTTGGCGAGTAGGTGGAGATTTAGTGGATGGTGATGAGTTAGTGAGGGAAGCCACGTGATGGGGAGTAAGGATAGATGCCACAGGTGTGGGGTCATTTGGTAAAACCTCAATATATTGGAGGACCTCCATGAGGGCCTCACGATGTGATTCAGAGGTTTGGATGAGATCGTACAAACACATCTTAAGTGAAGATTGGTGTAATTTTTTTAACATTGTACGATGTGTGATCCCTTGAAATAGGGTAAGTAGGACCCCGGATGGTGATTTTGGGTGTGGGTGCAGATATATGTAGGGCACTAGGTTGGTGGATGGACCGGTTGCTTTTTCCTTTCCTTTTTCTTTCTGGGCGCGGGTAGCAACTTGGATCATGTTTATTTGAGGAAGAGAGGTAGATGGAGTAGGTGTGCCATGAAAGGTATAATGACATGAGGGACAAAAACCTAGAGGGGGATAAGAGCCTTGTGAAATGAGTAGGGCGCATTGACATTTAGGTGGAGGTTTTGCTAGCTCTCTAATGCGAACCATGTTGATTTGAATTTTGGAGGTGGATAAAAGGGTTGTGGGGGTGGAGATGCGGAGTCGTAGGATAGGTAATGGAAGAGGATGTGGGGATATTGGTGAGGATGGAATAGGGTCCTTGTAAAGAATATTATCATTGTCAAAGTTCTCTTCAAGAGGACATAATTGAATGAGAGAGGGTTTTAAATCCTTATAGTTCTCTACATCGTGTTGGGTACATGTTGGTAGGCGCATATTTTGGTTTCGTCAAACCCATTTTTGGGTTTGAGTGGATCATAAGGTCTAAGAAGGTGGTAATGTGATAACCGAGGTTTTGAGGAGGTTGGCCAGGATAATAGCATATGACCCTACTAATGGATCACAATGCGAAGTGAGCGTGGGTTTGGGTTGAATGATGGGTGATTATGGTGTGAGATGTGTCATAGGCTGGGGGTTTTGAAGGGGGGTAAGCTGAACCACCGATTTGGGGAGTGATATCGTCTTAGGCTTAGTTTGCACCTTCTTGGGTAAAGGTGTAACAAATGAACTAGCAACGGAAGGAGAAGTAGGCCTAACCACTTCTTTGGAGGATATTGGGCCTTTTAATTTTTGCTGCACTTTCTTGGAGAGAGGCGAAGAAGGAGTACATGATGTAGATGGAAAGGAATATGGCGGGAGGGGACGAGTTACCCATGGGGATAATCGAAGTGTAGTGGAAGTGTTTAGTAGAGGCCGAGAGGAAGGTTAGGGTGGAAGAAAGAAACATTTCATGGGTAATGCGGGAGTTATGGAAGGTAATCACATGTAATGGTGGGTTTTGAAAGCTTGATTAGGTATGTGAGAGGATCGAGGTGAAGAGGTGGGATAATGGGATTTTGATTTATTGTGTGCTGGAGGTTGCTTGGCTAGGGTTGAGGGGTGAGGTCTAAGATGGATGGTAAGGGTGAAGTTGAAAAAGGTGTGGTAGGCATGGTATGGCTGGTGTAGGCAACTTATAAGGTTTTATTTTCTTATTAGGTGGAGGGATAAATTTGGTGTGGGTTTGGGAGGATGGGGCCAAATCTAATTTGATAAGTGGGTGAGAAAGGTTGGGTGTCAGCACGACTCCTAGGGTGGCAATGGGTTTAGGTAAGTTAGGTGATGTTGGTGTAGGTAGATGTTTGGATGTAGATATAGGTTGAGTCGTAGGAAAATATTGAAATGTGTGGATGATGACACATAAGGTATCCCAATAGGCATGGTTATGTGGGGTTTTTGGGTTGAAACACTTTCAGATAGATGGTGGAAGTATCGGTGAGTGATAGTTGCATTTGGGTTGAGGCAAGGAAGCAGAAGACATCCCCAAAGCAGGGATCTATTGACATAATCTAAATGATCGACAAGGCATGAAAATGATATTGTGGTAAGTGAGGCCGATGTCGATCTAGTAGCAATCTATGTAAAATATGTTTGGGAAATAGGGAAATGGTCACCTTAAGACTCTGTAGGTAAGAGAGCTGAAAGCATATCAACGGGAGTTTGGAGGGACGATGGGGAATGGTCACCTAAAGGTAACGAGATCTCTAAAGGATCTTTTATGGGTAGGGGAGAAGATGGGAGCAATGGGGTGAATGAGGTAGGATCTTCTTGCAAGGGTATAGGGGATGTGCATGTGTCCCCCCTGGGTAGGAGAGCTAGTATTTGTGGTTGTCAGATAGTTTGAGAGGCGAGTGGTGAAGTAGGTTTGGTAATAATTATGGGTTCCTCCACGGGTGAAGAGGAGATGGCAGGGATTCCTCGTGGGCGGAATAGTAGATGAAATGGGTTCCTATGTAGGTTGGAAAAGTCATGCTAGGATTTCTTTGATAGAAGGAATAGGAGATAATTGGGAAACTTGACTGGTATGTCACCAAAAATAGCGTGGACCTCACTGAGACATTACCATCATTAGGTGAGGATTTTCCATCTGAATGAAAGATGGAGCATGATTAGGGAATGGCTTCTTGAAGATGTGTAAATTTTGTTGGCTGGTGCATTTGGGTTGTCTAAGATTAAATCTCCATTGTCTATCATTTGTTGAACTATATTTTTAAGGTGATGTAATTCTAAAATCTTTTGTGACCTTTGAGTGATGATAGTTGCAAAAGTCATCTTCTTTATACCACATGGGCGTGGAGCGTCCAAGGTCGAAGCTAGTGTGTTGTTTTATAGGTGGAAGAGTAATAGCACCAGCCTTAAGAAAATTTTCCAAGACAAAAGAATAAGGTTCCCCTATTGGGGTATATTTTTGTTGTTCTCGTTTTAATTGAAAAATTTGGATGCGAGAAAGATTAGAAGAAGGTTTGGCACGATAAGATGGGCGACCTTGAGGAACACGAGTGTTGGCGAGATCCCTTGGCTTTTGAATAACTGTTCTAGGGTTTTAAAGACAAAGAAGCATCATTTGTTCTAAATGAAGATTTTTTATTATGTAGCTGAATTTTATTTTCTTTGATGACATGAATTTCTAGTTTTCACGCCATAGTAAAGGCCTCACCAAAGGTGCAGAATTTTTGAACTGCAAGGGTGGTGAGATGTTTCTAGTGCAAGCTTGAGTGAAATTTTCTATGAGTTTGGTTTGTGGTAATTGGAATGTGAGTTGGTTGATCAGTTTGCTGCGCCAACGGCGACAAATTCAGCGATAGACTCATCATCATATTATCGTGTAGAATAGAGCTCGATCATGGTAATCTTCTTGAAAATGTTGATCAAGAAGTGGTCTAAGAAGGCTTGGGCTACCCGATTAAATGAGTAGATAGAATGTGATAACCCACTATACCGGTCTAATGCGAGGTCATGTCAAATACATTGGGAAGGTCCTCAAAAGTAATGCGTCATCATGAGCAATTAGGTAACACCCATGTTTAGGCGATTGAACTTTGGCATTTCCCAATGTACAGGGTATGAGTGAATAGGAATGGATGGATGGATGGGATCATTTCATATTTAATCATAGGTGAGGGCATTGCATGAGCTTTGAGATTGATGCTTATAATGTCTGATTTTTTTCCATCATTAACTTGATGAGGTCATTAGTAGGTTGTGATGAGTGAACGCCTCCGTGATGATAATGAACATGTGATGTGGGTGGTATTCTAGTGTATGGTGATACCGAATAAGGAGGCTGCAAATAGGGGAATGCCTTGGAGGAACATACCGAGAATAAATGATGGATGAGATATGGGGTGGCTGATAATATGTATTTTTAGGTGGGTTAATTGAAGTGACTCTAGTGGCGATTGGGGGCAAAGCTGCGGGATGAAGAGGACAAGGTTACGGAATGGGGTAGGTGTCACCGACACCATGGGTAGTTGTGTTGCAATCAGTATATGCAAGACAATAAGTGTGGATAGGGATAGGCCTAAATGATCGATGAAGGAACAACTAAGACCACGGGTGCCATAGATGTTATAGATGTCGTAGTCATAATGGGTATGGGGCCTAGATACGAAACTCTTTGGGGGTAAAGCAAGTGAAGGTAACATCGAGCTAGTAGAGGCCATTGTGGAGGTGGGGAAAAGGTTAGGAGAGATAGATATGGGCATGCCATATATCAAATGACCCGAGTTCGGGAGTGGGAAATATATGTAGTGCCCATTTATTCAACCACTTGAGACCAAGAAACAACCTAGGGTTAGCTAGAAAATTATGGAATAATTTTTTTGACTAAAAGTGTCTACAACTAAGTGGCAAGACATCAATTTCGCGCTAACGAGTTCCGGAACAATTCCTATTTACCAAAACACAAGTTTCCTTTATCAACCTATTTCATGTTCACATAGTTCCAATTTTAGGGTCACATATTTTGTTTAGGTTCGGGAAATAATTTAACCCATGTCTGCTCTCTAATAGACTCATAAATTCAACTGGGTTTTTCTCATAATTAACATTTATAAAATTTCCTAAACCATTCCCAATGGATAGGAAATTTTCTCACCTTTCTGGTGATATAAAGAAGTCCTTCTAACTCCTTACAGAAATCCAGTTATGAATGGGCGGAGTTCCTAGGGTAAAATTTCCCTAGAGGGACACGTGGCAAAAGGAGGAAAAGCACAGGGCGGTTTGGCGGGACATGGAGCAGCATTGAGAAAATTTCCTAGTGCATGGCTTAAGGACAAAAACATTCCGCGCCCCCATGGGTTCTAAGGGAACACTTGTCTCATTTTAATGCCGAGCGGAGGAGGGAGATAGCAAGCAGAGGCGGCGGGAGGAAATTGCACTTTGCACCAATCGATGGGAGAAAGGGAGAAAAATGGTGTGTGGGTCCACACACCTATGGAAAGACAAAGGTGAAGGGGCAGTGGAGTTGCGGGCCATGGGGAAAGTTTAAACTTTTTCCCCAAACGCCAAAAACCAAAAGGTCAAGGGGCCTCCGCCCTACCTGCCGCCACCCCAGACTGCCACATGGCACGTTTTCATTGGCCACAGGCTGATGGGGTCAAAAGGGTAATTTTCCCTAAAAATTTTCAAAGGGACAAAAGCTAAAATGAACCGCGCCTCCGCCTCGGCCCTTGGAGGACACGTGTCACCCGCTGATTGGCTGCGAGCCGGTAGAGAAAAGATGAAATTTTTTCCCAAGGTCAAATTTTCAAAAAGTTAAGTTTCAAAAAGAGTTCACTCTCTGAAGTGCCACGTGGCAACATCTGATTAGTTATGAGGGTTGTGGAGCCACGGAATTTTTGGGAATTTTTTCCAAAGGTTAAATGTTTTTTTAATATTGGTAAATAGTTTTTTGAAAGGGACTATACCCTTGTGTACAAAAGGAGGCCTAAAAGCCTGAATAAGAGAGAGGAGCAGAGAAGCTGTATCAAAGCACAAAAGTTACAGCAAAGAACACCGAAGCCTAGAAATAGCAACACAAACGAGACTTAACAGCAAAACAACGGCAACAAAACAGCAAGCCTACAGCCAAGAAGCAGTAGTAAAAGCTGGACTACTTCTTGGCGCTTGATCAATACTCATCTTTACTTTTTCCAAGCATGATACATACCCAGCGTGGTCATATGAGCAAGCATCCGTCTTATCGAGCTCCTCTCTGGTTCTTTTACTCTCTTTCTCATTACCCCAAAGAGTAATCGGGACACCGCGAGATGCGAAACACTTCTTGCATGACCTTCGATGAATTCCTCTATGGCCCCGAATGCTGCAATATTATACTCATGCCTAGTCTTCGTTTTCCCAAGGCGGGAGTCTAGGGAGGTCGATTTTTGTATATTTCATCAAGTGCTATTGCCAATGCTCCCTTCTCCCTCAATGCTTTTTTGCCTTTTTGCTTAGCAAGATTTTTACCTCATCCTTGGCAATTTAAGCTCGGCCTCTAAGGCCTCAATCTTCTAGAAGGGTTATCCGTTGGTGCCGCACTGGGACCGGCACTACTAATGTTCAATGCCAGATCACGAGCAATGTCATCCAAAGGTTCATCCCCCTCGGCCGTGTAGACTCAAGGTTGAGTCTCTAGAAGCCCAGTGACACGTTTAGAAGTAGAGACGTGTGTGGGTGGCGAGGGGGCAGCAGCAGGAGGAAAAGAAGGAGAAGCATGAGCAGCTGCGCATGGGGGCATCAGCACGGAGCGAGGCGGGGCAGCGAGGGCAGCAGGGGAGACAGAGGCGGCAGCAACGAGAGCCCAACAAAGCCAAAGCGGGAGAGGAAGGGAGACCGGGAATTTGATAAGGCGTGCTTGTGAATAAGGAATAAGCCCTTGGTGAAGGGAACCGCCTGGTATGCCTACGGAACTCCAAAATGGAGCGCTCAAGAGAGTTTAACAGATAGTGGGGGAAGCAAACCAACCTACTCCTACGAAAGTGATTCAAAAAGACAAGGTGCTTGGCAGGACGATAACAAACCCGCCTTCCAAAGGTTAAATGTTGGTTTTTATATAGTTAGATTAATTTTTGGATGGCCATTTTGAACTAAAACTTCAAATGGCCATAAATTTTGATAGCAAGGTCATTTTTTGGAAAACAAGGACTTTCGAAAATATCTCGAAGTCCCTTTTTGCATAGAAATCATCAATTTTGGATTTTGATGAAGTTTTGAGGGTCAATTTTAAGAAATTGATCTGGAGCTTTTAATATGTGAATGACAATTTTTTAACTTATAATTTTGATAAAATTAGAACTCATCCTTCACTCAAAATTTCAAATAGACATGGAATATTAGTCTAGGGAGGAAAGCTCTCGAAGTCGTCTTTGCATAGAAATCATTAATTTTGGATTTTGATGAAGTTTTGACGGTCAATTTTAAGAAATCGATTTCAAGCTTTTAATATGTGATTCTTGGTAGTTTTTCAACTTATAATTTTGATAAAATTAGAACTCCTCCTTCACTCAACATGTCAAACAGACATGGAGGATCAGTCTAGGGAGGGTTTAGAGTGTTTTAGTGAAGTCAATTTGTTCATTTATACAAGTTTGCATTTTTCCAACAGTTGGAAAAACAACCGTGCAAGTTCCGATTTGAAATTCCTTGAGTTTTAGAGATTCATTCTTGACTTTTTAGTGAATTTGGGTTCCTTAAGTCTTCCTAAGTATAAATTTCAAGTTTCGTATCTTATTGTTGAGTGTAAAGTCGAACTGCTCATTTTTATTAAAGGGTGCATTGCAAGATTTGAGTTTTAAAATAGTGAACTGTTTCTTTTAAATTAATTTATCAATTTTTGTAATTTGGATGTGCATATGATTCCTAAACTTAGTCAAATATAGTTGTTTATCAAACATCCATTCATTTCAATTTACAAGGCATTTTGACTTCAATTTATTTTTATATACGTCAACAAAATATAACATTATCTTTTCTTTCCCATATTTTTTTTTTTACAAATAGCAATCTCATCCTTCAATAATAATTCAAATCTAATATGTAATATAATTTGAGAAAAGAATGCAATATTTCATTGTTCATCAAATATAGTATTACAACTTTCTAATTACAATGCAATCACTTCACATTACAACATTTATACATTCATCCACTCAAAGTGGGAAAGGTTACATTGAATTTACTCAAGAGATAGGAATGTCAAAACTGTAAAATTTCTCCTTTCTCCAAACAACAACATGCTTGTTTCTTCTTCTTTTCAACTTTGATCACAACAAGGAAGGGGAATCCAAATGCTCTCCACCCAACCAAGACATCCAATGAGAAGGAGAATCCATCCTTCCTCATTGGCCCCCGAGCCCCAACCATATTGAAATAAAGAATGAGAGACAACTCATGGCAACACAAGCATTCAAGGCTTCTATCACATACAAACAACATTCACATTGAAATACAATCAAAAGAAAGCATAGTTCAAAGTAAGACAAAAGTTCCCAATTGCATTTGAAAATAATTCATACAACACATAAGCTTGATCAAATAAGCCAACAAGAAGCAAGGAATATGGGAACTCCTTATACCTCCCAATTTGGAATTGGGCATCCACCAAAATGCACAACTACCAATAATCATATCAAACCCATAAACCTTATAGGAAAGGAAAGAGAGAGGATGATGTGGATCCAAGTGGGATGCCACATCATTTTTCCTCATCCCCAAGAGGAAATCAACATCAACAAACAAATCACAATAAATTAACATGACAAAATCACTTACATACTCCAATTCAACCCATATTCCAAAAAGGACTACATTAAAAATTATGTAAGGGAAGTGCAATTAAAACTTACAAATGTCATTTCAAAAAGCATTAAAAATGCCTACATTTACCCTCCAAACCATAGGCATGGTTGGTGGATTATTTTAAGAGGTGTGGGACAAGTTTAACTTGTCCCACAAGCCTCTAAATTTGGCCTCCAAGGTCAAATTCGAATTTCATAAAAGATGGAGTGTTTGAACTTCCAAAATCTGCCTTACATACTCTTACATGATAACTTACACACTCTTCCAACATTAATATCTAAGACAACAACTTTATTAATTACATTCCACATCCCAATTAAATTTAAATAAAGTTTAACTATATGACTATCACATTAATCTCACATTTAAATTAATTAAAAGAAGGAACACATTACAAATAAAATACATACAACAATAATAAAAAGGAACACATAAATAAAACACATATCCCATGGTCACATATAATGGAAATCCCCCATGGGAATTCCTAACAAAACACAACACACACAAACAATACAGTTGCCATGGTGACCTTGTTGAATTCACCCAAAATTTCAATATGGTTAGTCTCCAGTCCCCGACATTGTTGTGATTTTTAACCTACAAAATGCAAATAAATCCTTCGGCCTCGTGGCCGCATCAGACATCAAAATGATATAAACAATATTTCAAAATCATCTAAACACACAAATCACAACAATATCATTAATTCAACATTATCATTTTTAATTAAATAAATCAACTATATCATCATCAGTAATATTCCAACTAGGTCTACTCAAACATCCAATGTCATAAGTCCAAATCAACATCCATAATATATCCATGTCAAAATTATATCATCAACCACATATAAACATGTCTCTAGTAATCATCAAGCATAATAACTGAATCCAGATCAATAATAATCCATGATCTAACATCTAACCATCATACTAAAACAAACATAATAGTGTCCATAATATGATCAATAGTATCAAAATCAGTATCTAAAAGTGTCAAAGGGAAGTGGGCACTACATCCCCCTCCCCTTAGACTTGACTTCCTCCCGAGAAGTCACTAGAACAAATGTGGAAACTACACTCATAATATTGTGGCATCCTCCCAGTGGTACAATCTCATCATATATGTCCCACTACACCCGTACCTGATCAATCTCTCTGCCTTGAAGGCCTAGGGTCCTGCGATCTATGATACAGATGGGCTCCACCATCACCTACCCCTGATCCTACACCTGTAATGATGTCTAGTCCAACACATGAGAAGGATCTGCAATGTACCTCCTAAGGACGAAACATGAAACACATCATGTACATGAGACAAGCTGGGTGGTAATGCTAGATGGTAGCCAAAGGGCCGATACGCTCCAAGATCTCAAAAGGACCAATGAATCGAGGAGCTAACTTAGAACCTTTTCCATATGGATAGGGCTCTTGTGTGGCCTAACACGAAGGAACACCTTCATGCCCACATCAAAACTATGATCAATCCTATGTTGATCCGCATACTTCTTCTGCCTATCCTGTGCCTCCTATAATCTCTGCCTGATCAACACTACCTACTGCTCCATGTCCTATAAAAGAGTTGGTCCAAGAGATACTCTATCCTCCAACCTATCCCAACTAAGGGGTGTCTGCACTCTCTACCATATAATGCCTGAAAAGGAGCCATGCCTATAGAACTTTGAAAACTATTATTGTAGGCAAACTCCACTAAGTACAAGTACTCCTCCCACTTAGACTGCTGATCCATCACGTACATCCTAAGCATATCCTCCAAAATCTGATTCACTCACTCGGTCTATCCATCTATCTTAGGGTGATATGTTATGCTAAAGTTAATCCTCATCCCGAGGACATACTGCATGGTAGTCCAGAAATGTGAAGTGTACAAAGGATCGTGGTCACAAATGATCTTTTGTGAAATCCATGCAACCTAACAATCTCATCCAAATATACTGTGCCACTACTCTAGCTGTATAAGTGGTCTTCATTGGAGAAAAGTGAGCCACTTTTGTCAATTTATCAACCGTGACCATAATGGCATCGTGGTGATATCTCGACATAGGTAGTCCAACAATGAAATCCATGGAAATGGTGTCCCACTTCCATTCCGGTATGGCATGAGGATAAAGAAGACTGCTGGATGCTGATGTTTGCCTTAACCCTTTGGAACTCTAAACACCATGACACAAACTGAGCCACGTCTCGATGAAGTCCTCTCTAGTGATATAACTATCACAAAGTGGCATGCATCTTCTTCACCCCGGATGGGCTGAATAGGGTGCACGATGTGCCTCTACCAAGATGTCCTACCTCAAGCCTCCATCTCTGGGAACATATATCCAGCCTCTGTGTCTGAGAAGACCATCTACCTCTAAGGTGAAACCATCAAACTTCCCCTCAAGGGGTCTCTGTGACTCTATCTCTGCTCGAGCCACAATGTAGAAGTTGTCAAGAGGAAGCTAAAGAATCCTACTCAACAAATTTGTGCTCACTGAGGTGGCCATAACCACATGCCTCCATCTGAGAGCGTCTACTACCACATTCTCTTCCCTTCACATGCTTTATCTCCATGTCATACTCACAAAGAAACTCCATCCAACTTCATTGACAAGCATTTAGATTGGGTTGCGTGAAGAGGTGGCGAAGACTCAAATGATCTGTCCTGAGTGTGAATCTCCATCCAAGAAGAAAATGTCTCCATCTAACCAAAGCATACACAATCTCTCGCAAGCTCAAGATCATGGGTAGGATAATTAAGCTCGTGATCCTTGAGTTTGTGAGACTCAAAAGCTATAACCCTATCATCCTGCATCAACACACCTCCAAGCCCTACTAAAGAAGCATCTGTGCAAACAAAGAACTCACCTTGTGGATCCGGCACTGCAAGAATGGGTGCTGTAGTGAGGCACTCCTTCAATGTCCTAAAGGCCTGCTCGCATCTATCCATCCAAAAAACTTCTTCCCTTTCCTCTAAAGGGAAGTGATAGGGTGCGTAATCGAGAGAAGTCCTGAACAAATCTCTAGTAGTATCCTGCTAAACCCATGAAGCTACATGCACCTCGGTCACTATAGTGGGTGTTGGCCAATCCATAATGGCTCTAATCTTGGAAGGATCGACTACGATACCTTCCCAAAAATAATATGACCTAAATACTACACCTCTATCTGGAAGAAAGCACACTTCTCCAAGTTCCCGTAAAGCTGCTGCTCACGAAGACACTAGAGAACCTGTTGAAGGTGCCCTCATGCTCCTCACATGTACATGAGTATATCAAGATGTCATCAAGGAAGATGAGCATGAAGTGATCTAAAAGGTTTGAATACCCCATTCATCAAACTCATGAACACTGCAGGGCATTCATCAAACCAAAAGGCACCACTGTGAACTCATAGTGCCCATACCTCATACGGAAAGTGGTCTTATGAATGTCTACCTTCGAAATCCTCAACTGATGGTAGCCTAACTTAAGATCAATCTTAGAGAAAACTATGGCTCCCTTCATCTGATCAAACAAGTCATCAATGCGAGGAAGAGGATAATGATTCTTGATCGTTACCTTGTTCAACTAGCGGTAATCAATACACAACTATAATGATCCATCCTTCTTCTTCACGAAGATCACCAGTGCACCCAAGGGGATACACTAGGATGGATAAGGCCCTTCTCCAAAAGGCCCTCAAGCTGTAACTTGAGCTCACAGAGCTTTGGGGTGGTCATCCGATAAGGTGCCCGTGAGATAGGCTCTACTCCAGGGACTAGATCTATATGGAAATCAATCTCATGCGGGGTGGCATCCCGGTAGCTCCCCTGGAAATACATCGGAAAACTCTCTCAAGATGGGATGATCATCTAGTGATGGTCCACTAGACCCATCCTCTGATCTGTCACTGACTGTAATAACATACATCTGACAACCCCGTCACACACACCGCTTAAGCTGCATAGCGGAAATGGTATGAATAGAAACGGGTCTCCGACCCCGAGATCACCGACTCTACTCCCAAATCATCTACACAAGCTATAGTCTTATGATAACAATCCATCCTAGCCCTATGTGCAGATAGCCAATCCATACCTAAGATAACTCCATACGAGCCCAAAGGAAGAATACGGAGATCTGAGGTGGTGGTGAAAGGTCCCAAATCCACTACACACTCCTTAACTAAGGAGTCCATAGAGATCTTGGCTCCAGAAGCCATCTCGACATCCCAACTAAGACCTTACCTAATTGCCACCAGCCTGCATCACTCTACTAAAGATGGTGTAATAAAGGAATCAGAAGAACTAGAATCAAACAATACAGAGGTAGGAATACCACCAATGCTACTTGTGGTCTCAATGACTGTGCTCTGGTGCTCTCTGGTGGTAGTTCTCAACCACTGCATAGATCATGTGGCTGTATCCCATGTCACCAACTATCGGCTCAGAAATTGTGCCTTACCCTTGTTAGGGTTCTGAGGGAAATCTCTCCAGAAATGTCTAGCTACTCCACATCCAAAGCAACCACCTGATCCTCTCCAAGGAACAACACCTCCAGTAGGTTCCCTAGAAGCCTGTGGTGTGGATCCTAATGATCTAGCTATGGTCTGTGTGGCCTCTGCTAGTGAGCTCCAGCTGACTGAGCTCTAGGTCCACCCTGTGTCCTGATGGGACCCCTAGGAGGAGGCCCCATGCTCGACCTCTCTATGCATCAGCTCTCTAAGGAGGTCTATATGGTGGGCGAGACTGCTGCTGCTCTTTGTGGCCTAAAGGATGACTATGCTAAATGTTGACCACCACGAGGGAGAGGTATTGAACCTCTGATCTACCATCCGGTATCTACTGTATATGGCTCCTGACTCGTCTCTAGCCTTGGGTTTTACCCCGAGTCTCCTCTATAATATAGGCCTTCTCGATGGCCTCTACTAAAGTCTATGGATAGTGAATCTAAACTGCACCTCCAATGTCCAAATTTAGGCCCCGGATGAACCTGTGAATCCACACCTGCTCATCCTACATATACTCTACATACTGAAGTAGATCTAGAAATCTACTCTCATACTCTGCTATTGAAAGGGTAGCCTATCGGAGGTCATGGAACTCGTCAATCCTCTACTGGATGAACCTCTCGTGATAGATATCTACTCCTAAATCTCTCCTCAAACAGCTCCCAAGTCATTGTCTCTGAATCAACATGGAGCTTCTGCTCCTATCCTCCACCATACTCCTGCTCCATCCCTTAGTAGATGGATCGCAACACGAGATTTTGTGTTGCTAGAACAAGGACAAAGCTTGAAGCAACCGCTCAAGCTCACTAGCTAGGCCTCTGCCTGAAATCCACCTGTATCACCTGAGTAATGTGAGGGCCTAAGCTTTAAGATCTCCCTGATGTGATCCGCTGCTGTGGTCTATCGGCCTCTAGGCCTCTCTGCAAGCTCATCCCTAAGCCTAGGGCTCCAAGACCTCTCTCTATGCTCCGGAACTCTATCACCCTATCTCCTAGGTGGTGAATCTACTCTGACTGACTCGCATGGGAGTTCTCTCCTCTATGCTCCTCACTAAGTCGAGGGGTACTTGACCCTCGATAGAAGGAGCTCTATCATGACTAGCTACATGCCCTCCTACTGATCCTCCGCGTAGAGCGGCATTAACATCCTGAAGGGTCTGTAGAATCTGAGGTAGAATGGTTACTACACCCTGATCTAGTGGTGGTGGTGGTGGTGAATCTGAGTCTCTATGAAGGTTCCTCTCACTCCGTTTGAGCCTCCTGCATAGACCAAAGTGAGAGTCAGTTCATTTGTTAAGTTATACAACTTCCATGTTTACTAAAACATACAAATTCTTGCTAAGTTGTTTTCTAGGTTTTCAGTGTGCTAGGTTTAAGTTTTCATGTCTCAAGTTTTCTAGTGTGCCCAATGGTCCAAGCCTTTGAACCACTGCTCTGATACCAAACTGTAGTGCCCATTTAAACAACCACTTGAGACCAAAGAAACAACCTAGGGTTAGCTAGAAAATTATGGAATAATTTTTTTGACTAAAAGTGTCTACAACTAAGTTGCAAGACATCAATTTACACTAATAGGTTTTGGAACAATTCCTATTTACCAAAACACAAGTTTCCTTTATTAACCTATTTCATGTTCACATAGTTCCAATTTTAGGGTTACATATTTTTCTTAGGTTCAGGGAGTAATTTACCCCATGCCTACTCTCTAACAGACTCATAACTTCAACTGGGTTTTTCTCATAATTAACACTTCCAAAATTTCCCTAAACCATTCCTAATGGATAGGAAATTTTCTCACCTTTCTCGGTGATATAAAGAAGTCCTTCTAACTCCTTACGTAAATCAAGTTATAAATGGGAGGATTTCTAGGGTAAATTTTCCTAGAGGGACATATGGCAAAAGGAGGGGAAAAGTGCCGGGTGGTGGTTTGGCGGGTCGTGGGGTGGCATTGAGAAAATTTCCTAGAACATGGCTTATGGACTAAAAATTTCCTCCACTCCCCGCGGGTCCCAAGGGACACTTGTCATGTGTCTAACGCCGATTAGAAAAAAGGAGGAGGGAGGTGTGGGAAAGTGGAGTGATGGAAGGAAATTGCGAAATTTGCTTTGCCTCAATCGATGAGAGAGAAAAGGGAAAAATGGTGTGAAGGTCCATACACCCATGGAAGGATAAAGGAAAGGGGGCAATAGAGTTGCGGGCCGTGGGGAAAGTTTAAACTTTTTCCCAAACGTCAAAAACCAAAAGTGAAGGGGCCTCCGTCTACCCGCCGCCACCTTACCGCCCATGGCACATTTTCATTGACGTGGGTTGGTGGGGTCAAAAAAGTAATTTTCCTAAAAATTTTCAAAGGGACAAAAATCTAAAATGAACCGCGCCTCCGCCTCGGCCCTTGGAGGACACGTGTCACACCTTGATTGATTGGCTGCGGGCCGGCGGAGAAAAGATGAAAATTTTTCCCAAGGTCAAATTTTCAAAAAGTTAAGTTTCAAAAAGAGTCACCCTCCAAAGTGCCACATGGCAACATCTGATTGGTTGCGAGGGTTGTGGGGCCGTGGATTTTTTGGGAAATTTTTTCCAAAGGTTAAATTTTGATTTTTATATAGTTAGATTAATTTTTGGATGGCCATTTTGAAGTAAAACTTCAAATGGCCATAACTTTTGATAGAAAAGTCAGTTTTGGGAAAACAAGGACTTTCCGGAAAGCTCTTGAGTCCTCTTTGCACAGAAATCATCAATTTTGGATTTTGATGAAGTTTTGAGGGTCAATTTTAAGAAATCAATCTGCAGGATTTTAATATGTGAACTGGTAGTTTTTCAACTTATAATTTTGATAAAATTAGAACTCCTCCTTCACTCAACATGTCAAACAGACATGGAGGATAGGAGGGTTTAGGAGGGAAATATCTCAGTCTCTTTGCATTTTTTGGTAAAGAAATCATCAATTTTGGATTTTGATGAAGCTTGAGGTCAATTTTAAGAAATCATTCTTGATTTAATATGTGAAGTGAATTGAGTTTTCAACTTATAATTTTGATAAAATTAGAACTCCTTTTCATAACATGTCAAAAAGACATGGAGCATCATTCTAGGGAGGGTTTAGAGTTTTTAGTGAATTCAATTTGTTCATTTATACAAGTTTTCATTTTTCCATAATTGATGGGAAAAAATTTTGCAAGTTCGATTTGAAATTCCTTGAGAGATTCATTCTTGACTGCTTTAGTGAATTTGGGTTCCTTAAGTCTTCCTAAGTATAAATTTCAAGTTTCATATCTTATTGTTGAGTGTAAAGTCGAATCGCTCATTTTATTAAAAGGTGCATTCTTTAGATTTGAGTTTTAAAATAGTGAACTATTTCTTTTAAATTTGTTTATCAATTTTTGTAATTTGGATGTGCATATGATTCCTAAACTTAGTCAAATACAGTTTCTTATCAAACATCCATTCATTTCAATTTACAAGGCATTTGACTTCAATTTATTTTTATATTTAAAATATAACATTATCTTTTTTTCCCACACATTTCTTATTTTTTTACAAATTTCAATCTCATCCTTCAATAATAATTCAAATCTAATATTCCAAAATATACTTTGAGAAAAGAATAAATATTTCATTGTTCATCAAATACAAATTACAACTTTTTATTTACAATGCAATCACTTCACATTACAACATTTATACATTCATCCACTCAAAGTGGGAAAGGTTACATTGAATTTGCTCAAGAGATAGGACTGTCAAAACTATAAAATTCTTTCTCAAACAACAACATGTTGATTTCTTCTTCTTTTCAACTTTGATCACAACAAGGAAGGGGAAAGGGCAACGCTCTCCACCCAACCAAGACATCCAATGAGAAGGAGAAGCCATCCTTCCTCATTGGCCCCCGAGCCCCAACCATATTGAAATAAAGAATGAGAGACAACTCATGGCAACAAAGGCTTCTATCACATACAAGAAACATTCACATTGCATACAATCAATAAAATGCACAGTTCAAAGTAAGACAACAGTTCCCAACTACATTTGAAAACAATTCATACAACACATAGGCTTGATCAAACAAGCCAACAAGAGCAAGGACTATGGGAACTCCTTATGCCTCCCAATTTGGAATTGGGCATCCAACAAAATGCATACCACCAATAATCATATCAAACCCATAAACCTTATATCTCCCAACCCCTCCTTATGTCCCCCAAGTTTATCCCTTATGCCCCCCCCCATAGTAAGAAATGCAAGAAGTTTCTTTTCCAAGGTGGATCCCAAACCAAAACTCCCTCCACAATAAAATTGTGCCATTGGCAATCCCTTATGCCCCCCATATGAAATCCCCAGCCTTCTCCTACACCATGCCCTAAGCATTCTACCCAACCATCCAAGAATGCAAACACAAACACCATTTAAACATGCATGCAAGAGAAGGAAAGACAATTAAATATAGCTCCAGATCCTACCTCTCCATACTGAAGTTGGTTCCAAGCTCACAAGCTTTCCAAATGTCAAAGTGTAGTCCAAAACCAGAAAGTATAAGCAAGCAAAAGACTCCAAGCTCTGCCTCAAACAAGCTCCAAAAGAAACAACAAAAAAATGCACCCCAAGAGGAAATAACAAAGTTTCAACAACCTCCAAATGAGCAAGAAGCTTCACTTTTATAGGAAAGGAAAGAGAGAGGATGATGTGGATCCAAGTGGGATGCCACATCATTTTTCCTCAACCCCAAGAGGAAATCAACATCAAAAACAAATCACAATAAATTAACATGAAAAAATCACTTACATACTCCAATTCAACCCATACTCCAAAAAGGACTGCATTAAAAATTATGTAAGGGAAGTGCAATTAAAACTTACAAATGTCATTTCAAAAAGCATTAAAATGCCTATATTTACCCTCCAAACCATAGGCATGGTTGGTGGATTATTTTAAGAGGTGTGGGACAAGTTTAACTTGTCCCACAAGCCTCCAAATTTGGCCTCCAAGGTCAAATTCGAATTTCATAAAAGATGGAGTGTTTGACCTTCCAAAATCTGCCTTACATACTCTTACATATTTCTTACATGATAACTTACACACTCTTCCAACATTAATATCTAAGACAACAACTTTATTAATTACATTCCACATCCCAATTAAATTTAAATAAAGTTTAACTATATGACTCTCACATTAAAACTATCACATTTAAATTAATTAAAAGAAGGAACACATTACAAATAAAATACATACAACAATAATAAAAAGGAACACATAAATAAAACACATATCCCATGGTCACATATAATGGAAATCCCCCATGGGAATTCCTAACAAAACACAACACACACAAACAATACAGTTGCCATGGTGACCTTGTTGAATTCACCCAAAATTTCAATATGGTTAGTCTCCAGTCCCCGACATTGTTGTGATTTTTAACCTGCAAAATGCAAATACCTCCTTCAGCCTCGTGGCCGCATCAGACATCCAAAATGATATAAACAATATTTCAAAATCATCTAAACACACAAATCACAACAATATCATTAATTCAACATTATCATTTTTAATTAAATAAATCAACTATATCATCATCAGTAATATTCCAACTAGGTCTACTCAAACATCCAATGTCATAAGTCCAAATCAACATCCATAATATATCCATGTCAAAAGTATATCATCAACCACATATAAACATGTCTCTAGTAATCATCAAGCATAATAACTGAATCCAGATCAATAATAATCCATGATCTAACATCTAACCATCATACTAAAACAAACATAATAGTGTCCATAATATGATCAATAGTATTAAGTGAATGAAGGCTATTTTAGGAAAAATACCCATAAAGCCTAGTATTGACATTGGCTAGGTTTAACCAATGACGATCGAGATGAAAAGCGACGATAGTCGTTGGACCGATGTTGTTCTTGTGAAACCTAGAAAGTAATGAAGAAACTAGGTTTTGTGAATTAAATTTGGTGGAGAATAAAACTTATAAATATGAGAATGAGAAGATGGGGCCCTGGCACACTTAGATAAAGTCGAGAATGCTCCAGTATGATGGTGGAGTGTGCAAGGAAAAAAAAAAAAGTGGAATTGTGTCGTCTCACCTCAAAACATAAAACCAAGTAGAACGCTAATAAAAATGTTTTTTTGGATTGAGGGTAAATTGAGGGTGTTTGAAAGGACCCACATCCTTGTACACTTGAGGATTTTTGAGAGGATCTACAACCTGAAGTCTACAATGAATGGGACACTATTAGGAACCCAATTGAAACAACCATGAAATCGAAGTGAAGATGCACGGTATATTATAAAATTTGATGCAAAGTAAAATGACAACAACCGCATGGAGTGGGACAACTATTAGAACAACCACCAGTGTCGGTAGTGAGAGGAGCAGCCACTAGGATCGGTAACAAGTTGAGCACCCACAAGTGTCGGCGGCGAGAGGAGCAGCCACAACCGCGGCGAGAGGAGCAGCAATAAGTGAGCGGAGTAGCCACCGGTGTTAGCAAGTCAGTGAGAGAAGGAGCCACCATGCGTCGACAATGAGAGGAGTAGCCACCGGTGTCGGTGAAGAGTAATCACGGTGTCGGCAAGACGAGAAGAGATGTCATCTCTAGTGGTGAAACCACCTCAAGGAGGATCGTGCCTCGAGGGGATCTCGAAAGGCCGGGTGGGAAAGCACAAAACCATGTGACTTGACCACACCACTCCCACCCCAAAACACAAAACCAAGCGAACGCTAAGAAAAATGTTATCTAAGAGTTATTTTTCTTTATTTTTGTTTAGCTTACATTATTTAGAATGATTTGGAGTGTGTATCTAGAACATAATTTTTGTGTTCGGAAGGCTTCTATGAAGAAGGAAATCTAGAAGGTGAGGTTTGAAGGTTATGTTATGGTGGGAGTGAGGCCGTCCTTTGAGATAATGACTCAACAAAAGTAACGAGATGGGAGTACTGAGTCAATCCTATGATCCATATGATCATTGACATGTGTTCACAGTAGTAGGATGTTGTTTAAGAAATATGTGTATATTTCAATTTGTGCACTTTGGTAAGAACGAGAGAGAGAGAGAGAATGTTCTTTTCTATGATTCTTTGTGTCAACCATCAGCTAGGCATGACTTCCAAAGATATAGGTTGCCCTCATTTTAATGTGAGCTAAATGCAACAAATCAGAATAAAGATTATGTTCGATGAAGCAAATGATGAATAGGAGAGGGTATGCTCTTTCACTAATGCAATGCACAAAGAAAGAATGATGATTCTTTTTAAAGAACAAAAAATATGATTGTTTTTAGATAGTAAGAAGAAGAAGATGAATTCCAAAGAATAAAATTAATGTGTAAGATTTTTCAAAGGGAAACAAACACACAACTTTCACCTAGTAATGAAGAAAAATGCAACATAACCCCCGATGGGTCCCACCGGTGTGCCAAAAATTTTCACCATTTTCTTTCGTTTTCAAATGTGATGAAACAAATAAGGTTAATGGGTGTGAGGAATACATGTTGTTTATCGGTTGAAGGTTTTGTGCATGTTAGAACTTCTCAATCCAATGATGAATGTGAGAGCTTCCTTTTAGTGGGAGGAACTACTTGAAATAGAAAACAAGACCACAAAAGGAGAGTTAAATGATATATGATACGTGGGCCCTTGCACATGAGTGCTAGATCTTGCAAGTGTGATACTTCCTAGAAGGTTGTCAATCCATTGTTTAAAACAATTTAATATGAGAAATAAATAAAGTCATAATGTAGTTGATATGATTTAGGTATCTCATTCAAGTACAATAAGAAAATCCACTTTACAATGGCTAAGTTATATTCGGATCCCGAGAGGTGAAGTTGTTGTCATGTGGTACTAGATCCAAGTTAGGGTTTGATTCTAGGTTGTTTGGGTCACTGATAGGAGTTATTTTGGCTTTGTTCTTGGAAAAGATCTAAAACATAGAGACCGATGTCGGTTTTGGTATAATGATGCCGGTCTAACAGGGGACTCGATGACGGGTCATGGGTAACCGACGCCAGCACGGTTGGGGTGACAAAACTTAAAGGAATCTGGTTGGAAAAATTGACCTAAGGCTAATTTTAGAATGGAGAGGATAAAAAGAGGTTCATGGAGGTATTAGGTATACTCAAAGGTATTTATCGGTCAAGCAAGGGTGATTTAATGGTGTGGGTGAAGGAATTATTAAACTTGCAAGAAGGTAAATGGTGGGGGAATGGGGGTATAAGAAGAATACAAATAACCAAAGTAATAGAGCTCATTTGAAATGAAAATAGATAAATGTTGGTTAAATGAAATACTTATTGTGATGCATGGGTTCGATGTTTGGATGGAGGTGGTTGTTGATAAGAAGAATAGTGTTTGGTACCACGAGAGTGCTTCCGGAACGTTACCGTGATCTGCAATGCCTCTCACGGATCTCACTTAGTGTTGGCTATGGACATTTGGATGTACTAAAAGACTGCTCGTTAGATTGCATGAGCTCTCTTCACTCTTGCTTTCTCTCAAAATCTGCCAACCTCTGCAAAACAAGGCTACTAAAGAGAATAAATGGTAACTAACGATGGTTTGAGGTTGATCGACATCATTTTAGGGGTAACAGGTGTGGTGGTTAAGGTGGGATTCCTAGGTTTACTAAAAATGGTAGATATTCCCAATGTCTTGGGGCTAAGTTTGTTTTATCTTCATGGATAAAATGGAAGCTTCCTTCCAATGGGGGGAATGTGGTTAGAGATATAATAGGCATTGATTTTTAGGGTTAAGCTAGGTCTTAGTTAATTAATGACAGTGAGGCTAATTCTTCGTTAGTTATGGTTTGTGGGTAAGATACTAAAAATAGTATTAGGGTTTTATGAGGTGTCTGCAGGTGAGGTGGAAATTAGCATAATTAAGGTAATTAAGTAATAAATATTGTGAAGATGGGTAATAATTTAATTAGGTTGATTAAATTAATATTAATGTGGGGTGGAAGGGGCCATGGTTAGGTGAATATATTTGATTTGGTTATTCGAAGAGGGTCCGAGGGGAGTGTGACCCAATTTTGGTGTCTATAGGGTGTTTGAACTCATTGGAAAATTCAATCCAGAGTCATTTGATGGCCATAAATACATCATTACTACTACTGAGTATTTTACTAAATGGGTTGAATTTGTGCCTCTTGTATACAATTATCGGTCCCGACATTTTTTGTGTTATTACTACCGACATTATCACATAATTTGGCATCCCCTTAGCCATCATCACTGATAATGGATCTTCATTCAAAAACAAATATGTCAAATGGCTTTGTGATAAGTTCAAAATCAAGAAAACCTTTTCTACTCTTTACTATCCACAAGGAAATCGTCAAGCAAAAGAAACTAATAAAAACATTTTCAAAATCACACGCAAAATTATTGATACCAATGATAGTGATTGGAAAAATCAAATTTTATATGCTCTTTGGGATTACCGCACCAACATCTTCACTCATACAAATCCTAAACCTTTTTGACTAGTTTAGAACACTGATATTGTAATTATGTTAGAGCTTGAAATATCCTCCTTACATGTGTCACTCAAAGGAATCCTCAAGGATAATGAATATTGTGAAAATAGATTGCATGAGATTTAAATAATTTACTCTCACCATGTACAATTCTTGGAAAATATCCCTTAATATCAAACTTACATTGCACATGCTTATAATAACAAAGAACGCCTATATAAATTTCATTTAGGAGATATTTTTTTAAAATAAATTCAAAAGAACACTATTGTTGAGACTTAAGTAAAAGGGAAATTAAATCCTAATTGGCTTCAACCATATTTCATTACCACCAAGATGAGGGGCTTAGTCTATCGTATTTCTACTCTCTTTAGAAAACCCTCAAAAACCTTCTTAATGTGATGTACCTTAAGTGGTACTATACATAAAAAACTTTATTACCTAATGACACATTTTAGTGCTATGATTCACACTTGAATGTTGAGGGAACACTTCATCAATGAACCACACATCATCTAATCTTGCTACACTTTGAGCTCAATACTTCACGATAAATATTCCATACTCTCTTTCACTTAGTGCTTCATGACTATATTTTGAACATCACCACATTGTTGGTTAAGATATCGATGAGGTTCATCAATCCTCTTCATTAATAATGTCAATCCAGAGATGGTGTCTCGATGGCTGTATGCATTAAGAGAAAAATGATCTTTGGAAAATAGCTTCGTTAAACACAATCCAAACTTGCATAAAATAAATCACACATGCATAAATGTAAAGGCACACTTGCAGAAATAAAGTTTGCATGAAAGAAATCACACTTTCATAAATGAAATTGCTGAATTAAAAATAAAGGAAAGATAAATAGGACATCTGCAAGTTCACAAAAGAAATTGTACAGAAATAAGAATTATAAAACATAAAATTAGAAATCACAACAAAAGGAAAATGACAGAAATAAAGAAATGAACATAACACATTGATCCATATTCCTTGGAATGAGTGGCCAGCTCATTCCTTGGAAGAGGACTTAATTCATACTTTTAATTCAAAATTTGTAGAATAATTTCACTTAGAAGATAGAGAAACAACGAATCTATTATTATTGGTAGGGAAAATTACATATATGGGTGTGGAAGGTTACATTTATAATTTATGCATTCAACCAACTTATTATTTTGGGAAATACAATTTAATATTATATTTATTCCAATCCTAATAACTAGGATATTCATCTCCACAAAATATGGAGAGAGATGTATTATTGGAGTCAAAGTCTTATCTCGCTATTTAGGAAGATTTGCTCCCAAATATTCTCCTTGCTTTTTAGTAACAAGAATCACAATGATTTTATTCTCCTACTTTATTGGAAGGATTTTTTTCCTCAAAACATTACTTTGACCAAATACCTCTCCCATATTTTCCATTTGACTTTGTTATTTCTAACTGTGGAACTTTTGGTGCTCGGTCGATACACTTTTTCCTTGGACTGTAGCTCACTAAAAGTTAGATTCATTTTTATTGGTAAAACTTGTAGAAAATATGAATGATTTTTGTTAAAAACATTTCTATGAACAAAAACCTCTCTCATATTTTTCATTTGAATTTGTTGTTTTTGGTCTGTGGAACTTTTAGTGCTCATCTGATACACTTTTTCCTTGGACTACAACTCACTAAAAGTTAGATTCCTTTTTATTGGTAAAATTTGTAGAAAATATGAATAATGTTTTTGTTAAACACATTTCTATGAACAAAAACCTCTCTCATATTTTCCATTTGACTTTTTTTTTTTTGTGGAACTTTTAGTGCTCATCTGATACACTTTTTCCTTAGACTACAACTCACTAAAAGTTAGATTCCTTTTTATTTGTAAAACTTGTAGCAAATCTGAATGATATTTTGTTAAACACATTTCTATTAACAAAAAATGTCTCATAGTTTCCATTCAACTTTTTTTCTGTTTCATTTGGTCGTGGAACTTTTAGTGCTCAAATCGATACATTTTTTCCTTAGACTGCAACTCACTAAAAGTTAGATTTATCTTTATTGGTAAAACTTGTAGAAAATATGAATGAGGTTTTTGTTAAACACATTGCTATGAAAAAAAACCTCTCTCATATTTTCTATTAGATTCTCTGATTATTCACAATTCCTCATTTTATGCAAGTTCTGAAACTAAAATTGCAAGTTTGGAACTAAAACTGCAAGTTCTGGAACTAATACTTCAATCATAGAGCTAACTAAAAACAACTATAACTTTTGCACATGATCTCGGATTGAGATGATTCGTTTTGAACTTTCATAATTTTTTAGATGAATCTGAGTATGAAATCATATTTGAGTTTAGATATACTATCCATGATCAATTCCACTTTTCCCAGAACTAGAATTATCTTTCCTTTATGGCCTGTATACACAAGAATTTGCATATTTCCTAAATAATCAATAGGATTAGTCAACAAAATAGATTAAAAAAATACTTCTAAAGAATGAACAAGATATATATCCTATATTATATTTCAAACAAACTATAAGTTCCAAGATTACATTTAAATCCACTTTGAAGGTAACTTGGAAGGACAAAATAATGGTAATTTATGGCCAATTTATGGCCTCATCACATAATTTCTCCTCATTACCCAATGACACACTCTAGTACTACAATTTACACTTGACTATTGAGGGCACACTTCATCAATTAACCTCACATCATATGCTCTTACCTCATGCTCAAACCTTAACAATACGTATTTCATAGAATCTACTCTCGTGCATCTGATACATTCATTACTCGATGACACACTCTTGTTCTATGGTTCATTCTTGATTATTGAGTGGGAATTTATAACTGAACCTAATATAATACACATCCACTAGGGGGAAATAATTCTCTTACCATATTCATACCTTTCATATCACACTATCACACTCACACATCATTTGCATATCTTGGTTGCATTTACTCTTGTCAGCTTATTCTACTTACATGTTACACTTTGTTTCCTATGTTAGTTAGATTCTTAGTATGTCATTATCATTTTCTATATACACATGTGCATCATATTTGTATGTTGATATGAATGCATGAACTTTCAAAGATTCATATGTGATGCATGATGCTCGACCCCACTCTTCACCGGTCCATGGGGCTTCGAAGGCATATACCTTTGCTACTCTAGCATGCCACATATTACAAGATCTATTGTTATAGTATTCATTACTTATTGCCTCTATTATTAAATTTTCACTAATAGATATATAGTTTTACATAGTACTTATCTTTCTAACATGCTAATGGGTGCTTCATATGTATAATTTTCCTTACATGATTATGTACAATCATCACTATATTCCACTCTTTGATTGTTATTGTCTACTATTATTTGTGGGCTATGGCCTATGTCTTACTTGATCATTGTATGCTTTTGGATGCTTCATACCTGATTTTCTTGTGACATTATGAGTGATGTCCCATGTATGGAAACCACTTTTCACGGTCAATCTTGTCTTCTAGTTGATTGTTACATTTTCTTCTCATGCATGTTATCTATTTTGCTAGTAGCACTTGTTACTTCTGCACTGTCTTTTTACATGTGCCTTGGTTTCTACGATACACACCCCTGTAGATATCCACTTTTAGATATGAATAGTAGCTTCCGGTCCTCTCCTTTAGACCACATTATCTTAAATTCATTGCATGCACCCTAAACAAGGGGGAATTTATTGGGTTAATAAACCACCCCTACAAGAGTAGCTCAAAGCTTCATTACATCACAACACTATATAGAATAAAAAAATTCACATGCAGTTATAGATTTTCTCGGAATCATACTTTGGCCCAAAATATAGAGCGAGACACTAGTTCCCTGACCTAGAAATTAGTGATGACAACATGTGTCCCCAGAGGCGCTTGTGTCCTAGGTGCGAAAACAATCATATTCTCAATTCAACATAGTTAGAATTGTAGAAACCAAATTTTGTCTTACGACACCATGTGCCCCGCATCTCATTTCGCAGACCTCAACCTCACCACCTAAACCTTACACAATTATTTATTAATTACCTTATAATTAATAAATCCACATCTCCAAACCTGCCACCTCATTTCACCACCTCATCATGACCTAGCCCTAACCCTAAACTAACCTAATTAAGACCTATAACTTGGTCTACATCCACACCCATGACTAATTACTCCTCACCCACACCAAAACCAACCTAATAATGACTTGACCAAGCCCACAACTAATCCCTCGGGAGAAAAGGAGGAAAAGTTGGCTATTTTACTAAAAATAGCCCACTTTGACTTAACCGACATCGGTTCCTACTCAACCGTCGGTTACGTAACCGTCATCAGCCTGTAAATGACCTCCCCCAACCAAAAACAAAGGATCGGAATTCATTTGAAAGATCCGGAATTCACTTGGCAGAAAGCAGAGACAAGTGAAGAAAAGAGAAGAGTTTACAGAGAAGGACATCGAGCCCAAGGACTGCAACTGAGTAAATAGAGCACAGCGACACTCATCCAAGCATTGGGAGAGAAGATAGCTCATCTTTGATTGTCGATCATCCCCCAGAGCCCCGCCTTCGTCATCACAAGTCCTTGGACCCATATCTTCACCAGAACTAGTAAGGAGTGTCTTATACGTTCTTTTAATAACATTTCTTGAACTTCGAATCACAAAGTAATTATAAGTCTACTCCTAGATCTACTACCCTAGTAGCACCCTATATCTAACTCATCATTCGTCTACCCTTACATTGCCCCAAGAACAGCCCCCATACTCTCTGAGTCTTCTCCGTCACCCCATTGCCTATCCCTAATCATTTATCAGCCTTATAAACACCATAGCCACCTTATAGCCAACCTTCATTAAAATCCTAACTTCGCTTGCCCCTACCGATATTGGTTATCAAGAATCGTACCGGTGTATAATCAGATCGGTTATATAAAGTTGGCATCGCATCGGTCACTATGACTTAAACCAAAAACCAGCCTTTCCTCTATTGCTTTTTAACGAGGTAATTAAATTGTAATTTTGCAATAACTTCTTTGTTAGAATTTGTGTTAATTCGTATTAAAAGGGGAATTGACCACCTTCAAAAGGAAGTTTAATATTTCCTGGGCCCAAGGCAGTTCCCTCATTTATTGTCTAACTATAATCTGGTGGTCTTGCATTCTTATTTTCAGTAGTCCTTCCCGCATAAAAAGGAGTTCTTCACAATCGATCTGATCTCTTTCTACGGTACGCGTGCACCCTTCCAACATTCAACAGGTATTCCTCCTAGCCCTAACCCTTATCTGTTTCCCAAGAGAATGAAAGGATAGAAGCAACTCTATTCTAGGAACTAAAACATTGAGGCATGAAACATTTTGGCACGCCCAGTGGGACCCTTTCGGGTTTCTTTCTTTCTTGCTTGCTTTCATATAGGGAGCATACTTGCTGTTTGTTTCTGCTAAATATTCACAAAATATTTTGTCATTTTGGTAAAAGATTTTGTCTTGCTTTCACATCTTTGCATTAGTGAAAGTCATCTCCTTTGCTTCATCGAATATCATTTTTATTTGGGTTTAAAACACGTGCATCACATTCTTGCTTGTTGTTTTCAATTCTAGTGAACGTAGATTAAGTAATAGGTCGTACACGTGGGGGTGATATCCACGGTATTGACAAGAAATTAATCTTACTTTCACTGCACAACACATACCAAATCACATCATAATTAACACAACAGCTCAAACATCCCCCTTTTTTCAATGGTATTCTCCGCCCGATTGAGGTAACCTTATAAGCCAAAACACACTTGAGATTTCCTTAAGTCTTTTGTTTAGGATTGACATCATCTTGCATCTAAGGTATAAGCTCACAATAATTAAAACTAATCCTAGGGTTAGTCTCTTGATTTGCATGTGCATCTTGCTTGTTTTTAGTTCTGTTTCTCTGTCATACATACATTGTTTCGGTGGTCACTTGTAACAGTTTGGTAGATATACTAAGTATTGTTAACCCTAAATCAAGCAGCTTCTTATAGATTTTTACACCGGTCCTATTATACCGACATCGTTAACCGATCGACATTTTGCCACGGCTGCTATAATATAACCGACATCGGTTATCGACCGATATCGGTTATTGTCTTTCAGCTTCCGACAAACCAAAGCAACCTACCAATTCCAACATTTTGTGGTTGTTTCTGTTCCCGATAGATTGAATCCCTTCTCGTGTACTCTTTTCCATGGTTGTTATCACTGAAAACAAGCCACATGACCATGGTTTCACATGCCTGCTCCGTGCCTTTGCTCGAATCACCCCCTTCACATCCTATGGGAATCCTACGGAAACAGTGAGGTTCCCAAAATCCTGTAGGAGATAAGGAATTTGTGAAATTTTTGGATGCTAATCCTAGCGTTATCAGAAGATTATTTGTCTCATACCCCCGACCGTACACCCGACGGCCAATTCCTTGTTGGTATGCCTATTAGTATAGCTGCTCATTTAGCTTCTTCTCCACCTAATACCTCCGCCTTACCTTCTTCATCCTTAGCCCCGTCTCCCAACTCGGTGGCTTCGGAGGTTCATGCAGCATGATTGGCTTTCCTTGGTTAACTGGGCCCCACATATCATTACCGCCAACCGCTCCTACCTCGTCTCTCTCGCAGATCGCCCCTTTCATAACTTGCTCTCTCGCCACCTATCCACACGAGCTTTCCTTCTCAAGCTCGCCCACCTTTTCATTTCCACACACTTATCCGGTGGCTTCAACACCTTATATAGGACATCCCTATTTGGTCACCTCAACATATTCATCCTCAATACCTTATCAACATTTAACCCCATCGTTGTTTAGTGGTGGATCTTGGCCCAATCCTCCTCACGTTTACAACACCGCACCATCATCTCATCCAACCACCGATTTCATCAAACAAATGATGGACAAGATGCAAAATCTAGAGGCTTCGCTTTTTCAGGAAGTCAGAAGCACCCGACATACGAGCAAGTTTGTTGGGAGCCTATTCATCCTTCCGTCCCCCTTCATTCATATCCTCCTCAATGGGAATTACCAAAATTTACTCGTTTTAATAGTAAGGAGGATCCTCAACAACACTTGCGATCATTTAGACATGCCTGCTATCTGATTGCTCATGACGATGCCTTACTACTCCACACCTTTCCCATGTCCTTATCGTAGACCCACCTTGGAATGGTACAGAGTGCTTTAACCAAGCACTCAATTTCTCTTTTAACTAATTAGCCCAATCTTTCTTGGATCATTTCTCCATTAATATTGCTAAGAAAGTATCTATCACCGACTCTATGTCATCTCGACAATTTGAAGACGAATCTATCGCAGATTTCATTGGACGATGGTGGGGCCTCATCAACCAACTTACTTATGCCTTGCCTCAGGCCGAACTCATCGAACTCTTTACGCGGGCCTACGCTAAGCACATTTCTCCTACCCTCCAAATTCAAACTTTCCACACATTTGATGAGGCCTTTACTATGGCTCGGAAACTAGAAATTCAAGCCTTAGAGGAAGAGAAATTGCGGTTGCACAACAAAAACCCTAATTTCCGAACCCAAGACTCCACCAACAAACCCAACACCACCAATTCTCACGCATCGACTGCTTCGAAATCAAAAGGAGCTGTACATGCGGTGATGGTCAAATCCCAAGCACCGTCTAATACCCCGCCAAAAACCACCTATAAGTATAAAGCCGAGCCCATCAATTACACTCCCTTGGGAGAAACTTATGGTGTCATCTTGGAAAAATTGCTCAAAGCAGGAGCTATCACCTTGCCTCCTGTTAAACCTCACTTTGGGTTTGATTCCACCCATGCTATACCTTCTTGGTACAAAGAAAATGACTTCTATAACTTCCACCGCGTGAAGGGACACAGTCACGAAAACTGTAAGATGTTGAAAAATATAGTGCAGGAAATGGTTGATGCAGGGGATATAACCCTCGATAATCCTAATGCCCCCGCTAACTGAAATTTGAAAATATTCAACAAACCATTCCCAAACCACTCATCTAACAAGAACATAAACCAAGATATCTTAGCCAAGGAGAGTGTTCATGAAATCCATGTGGTCTTCGACTCCCAACCAAAATCTTCTATCGAGAAAATTTGAATCAATCCTCTTCACTAACGCAGGGACCCAAACCCCTTCACCATCATCAAGAAAAGATGATATCCTTGCCATTCCTTTACCCATAAAGGAATTAACCGCCCTGAGTTCTCTTTCTCATAGATGAGCCTTCTTACACCACATCCCTACAAGACCGAGTGAGCGGATGTTATCTAACTTATCTATTTCCCAAACATCTCATTCTACCACTCTTGTTGTATAAAGAGGAAGGCTTGCCACTTTTTCTCGTCATCCTTAGAAGAGAAACCTCTCGAACCGACATCACCAAATTCTTTAATCATGACAGATCTCCCTCAAACATGCCCTCCTACCTATTAGTTCTTCATCGCCTAAATATTTTCAGCGACCGGTTGACCTCTTAACACCCATTGATACGGTGACTCATTTACCTCCCCGTATCACACCCACAAAGGGACCGGAATCACAACCCACTCTCTCCATATCAAAGTTCCTATTCACACGTGAATATTTTCATCCCTCGAAGATAGACGAGTCATATGGGAGCATTTGAGTACACCATGCTCTACTCAAATGTAGATGACCGATCTAGAAACCTCTACCATATACCCGAGGTGTTTACAAAAGCTCAAAATGCCTATGTCCTCATATTCACCCCTCATCCCTACTAAATACCTCATCCACCTCTATTAACCTAACCAAACATTCCCCTACGCTGGGACTTCACCAATACCCACCTAACACACCCACCTAAACGGTTAGATTTATCCAAAAATAAATCCATCCATCCACCTAAGATACAAACCCAATGCCCTAAAACCCAAGTCTAATCTATGCCTCGTCACAACTAAAGCCCTCGCCGTCACACCTACCTTCTATATTAGGACCTCACCCCTCCACCTTTCCTCAATACATCACACCTCCTGCATTTTCTTTAAAATGACCTACATCTTCGCACCCATACAGAGATCCATGGGTGTATCAACACCGTCACCCCAAGTATCCTATCTACCTATCAACCCTAAACGAACTCCATCATTAAAGGATTTGTTTGTTATCACTCCTCTTTCTCCGTGGTTTTTTCCCGCCACCACGTCATCTCTGTGGGCCTCATCATCTAACCAAATAAACATAACTTCTACGCCAAGAAGCCACGTTTAGTTAAATCCAATTATCAAAACCCCTTGTCTAAACCACCACCCGTATGAGTGACCATACCCAAACATTACCAAAACCCACCCAATCAATAGCCTCATCTTCCTCTCGACTTTGACTCCGCTCAAAGGATCTTACGCCAAGATCCTTGATATGTTGGTGGAGAATGCGACCATTTCCCTACCCCCACTTAGACCCTATGATCCATCTAAACCTCGACCCATATGTTATGATGAGTCTAAAATATGCGCTTACCACTACACACCAGACATGATGTAGAGGGATGCAAAGCTTTGAGAGCCATACTTCGTTAGTCACCTCTCTCGGATAGAAAGGTTAAGAAAGACTACTTATGAAGGGAGAAACCTTTAGCTTCAATCCCCTCTCCTGTACCACCTGTCCCCGCCTCACCAAGATCTATCATTATTACAACCCCACCTCTCGAAGACAATCACTTATCCCTACCGTCTTCTTCTTCTCATGTTCACGAGATCAACATGATTTGTGTTGTTACTCGAGGGCAGAAAAATAATGGGAAAGCTAAAGAAAGCACACCTGCGCCTCTCTTCCTCCGTCCACCATCCCGATCGCACCACTACCTAAAGTGGTTATTCGTGGACCTACCTACCCCGCTCTCTAATGGAGTTTCCCACCGAACCATGATCAAACAACTTCACCAATCACCTGTAAAAATGACATTGTATGATCTCATTCAAACTTCTGAATCTCATCGCCAAGCTCTCGTTGAAATCCTTCAAGGGATAGAGGTCTTACCTAACAAAACCTTTCCCGTTACCTCCATCTTAACATCCAACCATGTTTTCCTCTCTCACCAAACAATCTACACTTCGTCCTCGTCATAAGAAAACCACCGATGTCGGTTTCTCCGAAGATGAAATTGTTGACTTTGGTGTAGAAGATCCTGACCCCGCCCTTTTCATCTCGTCTTACGTCTGGGACATCCGAGTACGTCGTGTTATGATTGACGGGGGTGCTAGCCTAAACATCATCTCTTCCAAATCCTTCCAACAAATGAATATCCCTTCTAAATTTGCATGTGTGCCAACCCCACCATGTGCGCTCATTCAATGATGCTATTACTTCTACCTTAGGCACCGTGATCCTTAACATTCGTGTAGGGCCACGACTTTACCCGAACTCTTCTATGTCCTTGAGGGATAATTCCAATACAAAATGTTGTTAGGTCACCCTCGATCCGGGCTATGGGATGTGTTCCTCCACCTTACATAGATGCATAAAATTTGAGTATGAGGGGAAGTCCTACACCTTAAAAGCCGACGCTCCCCCCTTCAAAACCTGCAATATGTTATATCGTCCTAATGATGTGCTTGTACCAGTCAAGACACCCATTCATCCAACCCAACCATCTACTTCGACCACACCTCAACCATCCATCTCAATCGCACCTATACCTTCAACCAATGAAACCGCCGCCGCAAATCCCACTTCCTTTCCTGTGGACAACATCCCAACCTCACATCCCTTGGTAGATGTTTTTCAATACCTTACGCTGGGGGATTATCACCTGTATAACGTTAGCACTTTCCATACCCCACAGAGTACGGATAGTTACATGCACATCCTACCTCACGACCGTCGTGTGGTAGAAGTAATCTCTACGGACCACCTAATTTCCGTACCAACCTAACGTATGGGGTGTTGATACATCCTCTATCACCCCGAACCTCCCTTGGTGTCATTCCCTTCCAATCTGATTTTCAATATCTAATTAATCATCATTTCGCCCTCACCTTCCCGACGTTGTGCTTGGAAGGGCTTGATTCGAGCCTTTATGAACAAGGCCGACATACGATCATTCCCTGTAACTACACGCAAACACAAAGATCGTCGTGGTCTTGGATTCTATGAACCACCTACACCGAAAACACCACATATCCATTGTATCCGGGAAGGCACGAAGTCACCCCTTCCGAACCATCATCACCCATTTTTCCTTCGCCACCCATGAGTCGATAGACTCGAATCTATCCCTCCTAACTTTTTTTTTTTTTTTTCATAAACGCTATCTTCCGGGTCCTCTCACTTATCAACGCGATAATGGAGACCCATGTTCTCTCCCCTCTCGTATCCAAACATGATAAAAGAGGACTCGTCTTCAATTAATGTTATTGAATGCCAAGATGACGACTCCATCCTCACTTTCCTTCGTGCGGATGACTCTTATATTCAACGCGCCTTACCATCGACACTCAAACCATGTTGAATGAGTCGACTATATAAATCAACATCCACACAAAGGACGATCCTCACATTGTGAAGATCGGACAATCTCTAACACATCGTAACAAACCGCCTTCACTACCTTCCTCCATTCCCGCAACCAAGCTTTCGCTTGTCCTACGCTGACATGCCAGAATTGATCCCGACATTGCTGTCCATAACATTACCCTGAAACCCAATTCCAAACCAATTAAAGAGAAACCGAGAAAAATGCATCCACACATTGCCATCTTGGTCAAAGAAGAGCTTCAATGACTCCTTTTCGTTTCCTTCATCTTACTTATTGATTATCCTCAATGGATCTCTAACATCGTACTACATTACTAAAGAAACAGGGGACTTCGGATATGTACGGATTTTGGGACCTTAACCTCGCTTTCCCGAAGGATGACTTCCCCCTACCAAGTATTGATCAACTTGTTGATCTCATCAGGCCATGAGATGCTTTCTCTCATGGATGGATTCTCTGGGATACAATCAAATTTTGGTATCCCAGGCCGATCAACATAAAACCACCTTCATAACTCCTTCGGGAACCTTCGCTATCGTGTCATGCCATTCAGCCTTAAGAATTCTAGTGCAACCTATCAGCGGGCTATGACTTACATTTTTCATGACATTATGCACACTATCCTTGAGGATTATGTCGATGATGTTCTTGGAAAATCTAAACATCGCGTTGAACATCTCGATGTTTTAACCATTATTTTCGATCACTGCTACAATATTGTGTTCATCTTCAACCAAAGAAATATGTCTTTGGTGTCCTTTCGGGTAAACTCCTTGGTTTTATTGTCTCTTTGTGTGGCATCGAGGTCGATCCAGTTAAAGTCAAAGCTATCCTAGAAATGCCCCACCCACTAACCTCAAACAATTATGTAGTTTGCAGGCAAACTCCAATCTATCTCGGCGTTTCATCTCACAACTCTCGAATCGATGTCAACCTTTCCATCATCTCCTCAAAAAGGACATTCTCTTTCAATGGAGTGAAGAGTGCCACCAGCCTTTGAGGCTCTTAAATCCTATCTCTGCAGCCACCCATGCTTATCCCACCTCAAGATGATCGCCCTTTCTACCTTTACCTTTCGCCACCAACCATGTCAGTAGGAGCCATGCTCGCACATCGTGACTCCGAGCATCAAGAACAAGCCGTTTAGTACATAAGTCATACTCTTGTGGATTACGAGACTAGGTATACACATGTAGAAAAGTTGTGCCTAGCCCCTATCATTCGTGGCCACCAAACTCGACACTACCTCCGAATCACAAAACTTTTGTCATCACCAACGTGGACCCCATTCATTATATTTACGCCAAACCTCATCTAAACCAACGCATCGCCCGATGGCTTATGCTCTTGCCGACCTCGACCTTGAATTTGTACACCGAAATCAATCAAAGGACAAACTATTGCAGACCAACTCGCTGGAAGCCCCTTTACCTGGGAACAATTTACCAATTTTACTTTCCCGATTTTAACTCATCGCCACTTTTTCACTCAATAAGGAGTCGTATCCAATGACCCTCTTCTTCGATGGATCCAAATGCCAAGCACGGTGGAGGGGCCAACGTTTTTTCTCATTCCTCTTGACGCCGAGCCTATGCCTCTTTCATTCCGGCTCAATTTCCCCGCACTAATAATACAAATGGAATATGAGGCCCTTTTTGGGTCTCCATTACATTACACTTAGGTGTAAAATCTATTAAAATTTTTGGTGACTCTCAACCGGTAGTCAATCAAGTTAGGGCATCTACCAATGTAAAAATGAGGAACTTCAAAAGTACAAACATTACGTGGATTCACTTTTGACCTTATTTACTCATTATTCTATCCAAACCATTCCCGCTCAACTAATAAATTTACTGGATACTATGGCTTGCTTAGCCTCATAAATTCCTGCCTCACCGATCGACTGTGACATATTTGTCTTGGTCTAACAACTATTTTCCCCATCTTACTCAATTACGAATATTTGTATGATAAATAATGTGTCCGCTAATTCGCAGGATACCGGTATCACCAATTTCACGACTACCTTACAACCTCTGTTCTCCCACCCGACCTTACTAGTAATGGAAAACGTGTTTTTCATAAAAGTGTTTCTCGTTATGTCATCATGGGGGGACTCCTTTATAAACGTGGCTTTGATGGCATCCTCCTTTGATGTCTAACCGGCACGGAGGTCACCTACACCATCCAACAAGTCCATGACACTATTTGTGGTGGATATTTTAGTGGCCTTGCCATGGCCAAACGAATCCTTCGCCTAGGCTATTAATGGCCTACTCTTAATAATGACTACTACGAATATGTTAAGCGTTGTGTTATGTGTCAACAACATGTCAATCTTCAACATACTCCTAGCCATCCGCTACAGGTCGCACGAGATCTTTGGCCTTTCTCACAATGGGGTTTAGACCTTATTGGTGAGATTCACCCGCCCTCTTCGCAACGTCACCATTGGATAATAACAGCAATTGAATATTACACTAAATGGGTGGAGGCCATTCCACTCATTTCAACCAAAAAGAAAAAATTGTAGAGTTCATCAACCATCACATTATCTGTCATTTTGGTGTTCCTCATCGCCTGATAACAGATAATGGAAAATCTTTCAAAAATAAGTTGCTACAAGACCTTTGTGACAACTTTGGTATCAAACTTAGCTTCTCATCACCTTACTATCCACAAGCAAATGGTCAGGCTGAATCTTCTAACAAAACCCTGACCAAAATTCTCATGAAAGTCGTTAACGATTCTGGGAAAAATTGGCCTGATCACATCCCCTTTGCCCTTTGGGCTTATCGTACCAGCATTCATACCTCCACTAATGCCACCCCATTTTCTTTGGTATATGGTACCGAGGCTATCTTGCCTCTCGAAATATAAATACCCTCCCTAAGAATATCTCTTCAGGATATTCTCACCAATGATGATTTCCGCCAAGATTGGTTAGCCCAATTGGAGCTTCTTGACGAGTGTTGTCTTACGCTCTTGACCACCTTCAAATCTATCAAAAGTGCATCAAGAATGCTTATGATAAGCGACTTCATGAGCGCATCTTACCTTTAAGGTTGGTGATCTTTTCCTCAAAGAGAATCAACATGTAACCAAACTAGAAAAAAGCAAACGTGGAAAATTTGTTCCAAATTGGATTAGGCCTTACATTATCACTCACACTTATGGATCGTGCACTTATTGTTTAGCTTCGCTTAATGGTAAACTCCGAGCCTAAACCCTTAATGCCTTCCATCTTCGACCATTCTACTATTGAATTTAGTGTTATATCACTTCTTATCTACCTTTTGTTCGTCCCTTGAGCTCATTTACCACCTCATACACTTTGTTTCATGCATCTCAAAATAGAATCAAGCTCACGTGATTTGGTCATCACCTCCTCTTAAAGATGCCTTCCTCTTTTTAGTCTGGTCCATGACTTAAAAGTATCAAAATAACACATTCTCAATTATACGCTTATGGGATATTCTTGAGTCAAACTTCCTACACAACTAGATGCTTCATGCCAAACGAACATCTAGACCTCTAAGTTATACATAGACTGCTCCCTCGAAGGACAGCTATGTGCAAAGCCACTTCTACTATTATAAATAGACTGCTCCTCGAAGGACAAATTATATACAAAAATCGCATATGCTACTATAAATAGATCGCTCCCTCAAGGATAGCTATATAAAGTCAGCCTTTATCGAAGCTTCTCGCATTGATCACCTTCGTGAAGACCTCAAGAACAAAAAAATACATATCCCATGTAGACTTCCCGCATCGATCGTCTATATCCGAGAAAAATAAAAGCAAAAGTATTCAAAAGCACTTTTGAGTCATGGACTTGTCTATTTAGGTTTGATTCTCTTTCGTTCGAATAATCACCTTATAACAAGTTCTCTCGCACCCCAACTATATCAACCACCTCACCTCACCATTCATCAAAGCAACAAAACTCAAGGGACGTGATGTATATCCGATATATTGTGATTATACAACTCTTTTCACCTATCGACTTCTCCCTATGTAAGGAACCTAGGGATTCAAGCTCATCCTACGTTAATATGTGGTTTGTTTAGCTCTTCTCAACTACGGACACTTTTTCCTCTTTTACTTGAATCTCGGATTGTGTGTTGAATTTTAATCAGACACGGTTCCCTACTACTGGGTGAGCTAACTTTCACTTCACCTATACCTACACCAACATCTCCAATCCTTTACCAACACCAACAACATTACCCTACCAATATCAATATTTTTACCAACCAAAAAATTGCCTAACCACAACCAAATTTCCTAAATTTGCCTCTCCCCTGGTCCTAAGGGAGAGGCGCATCGTCCGAGGCCCCTCCTTGCTTTGTGCAATGGGCTATGTAGGCAGCACTTAGGAGACATGGGGTCTCCCAAGGTTAGCTCGACCATCCCCTACCATAACCTATCATGTGTGGTAAATATAAATCTTTTTGTGTATTTCTATTTGATCACATTCATCTTTATCCTTTTTCAACACAAAACATTCAAAACACAACCATTCTTATTATTATCATAACTCAAATCAACATACATATTCAGTTTTATTTAGATGTTAAACAAATACATCTTCTCTATCATCGACGCGTAGGTCGGCATCCTTATTTATTCTTATACCCCTATGAAATTCACTTAGACCGCTCGCCTCATCCCGAAACGGGTAATGATCATGATCATCCGACCCACTTAGCCCTGGCCTCTCCATCCTCAAAGGTGCCACCGCTATTAGTTCCTCCCACTAATCTGCCAATCTCTCCTGTAACATATGAATATGCCCTCTCGCGTGGAGGAATCTCACCTCTAGTCTCTCCACTCGTGACTCGCAACCGCTAACAATCCTGTCGTCTCATTCACTCAATTTTAAAGCTGGCACACTAAACCCCGCAGTGATCTCTCTCGCTGTAATCATAGCTATGTCAGGATGATCGGCCCTCTCACATAAACCTCGTAGCTCTACTACCCACCATAATCTATAATCCTTTGTTGCTCCGCATCCATTACCCTACGATCAATGCTATCTCTTATGGTCCTTCGGAGGTGTCGGGCCGGGAGGTGAGAATGATGCCTCAGCATCGATCCTCATGTATGGTCTATAATCCATAGGTATATCCTGAACAAATCTAAATTGTCACCGCACGCAAACTAGAGGAATCCTCTTGTACTCACCCAGCCTGTGCCCCGCGATCCACCTCAATCGCTCTACACCCCTCAAATCCTCAGCTATGTTTTCTATCACCATATAGTTCCCGTAAGGCCTCCAACAGATATCCGCAATTGTCACCATCTCCCATACCTGCCTATAATACTCGATGTCATCTATCACGGCCTGGGATCTCGCCTCTTGTTCTATTTGGACCCATCGTCTGAATCCCAACCTCTGCACTCATGTCTCTCTTTCCTGGATTGGTTGGCCTATTGGTCGCACACACACAATGTGCTCATAGGCCCAACAATGTAATAAGTATGCACAATCCTAGTGTCATCCTGTGATTTCACCTGCAGGCCCATAAACCCCTGTATAGCTCCACCAGATATGCGGGTGCCCATGCGAAAGTCACACTCCTTTCTATCATTTCCCAAATAATACACATCAATGCTTTTGGAAATCTTCCCCATCTACCCTCGGTAATGCATAATACCCCACCGCTATCATTAATACCACTACCAACTTGGTTGCCTCAAGGGGTGTGCTGCATACATTATACCATAAGTGAATGTCAAACCTCGTTGTCAAATCTCGTGCGACTGAACCAAAATTGTTGTTATCGCTCCCCATGCCACACTCGGCCCCGCCGATACACCGGTCTTCCTGTAATTGGGAGCCTCAAAATCCTAAACACATCTTCCAATGTCACCGCTCATCTCCTGTTAGCTTGCAGATAGAAGGTATTTTTTTCCAGATTCCACCTCTCAATCAACACCTGCAACATAGCATGATTGCATGTGTGATTCGTGAATAATAGCGGATTCCACTTAACCCCACATGGTTTATCAATGCCCATTTAGCTAGTGTTACATCCGCTCGACTCGTGAACAAAGCCTGCACACTATCATTCATCCTCAACCCCGCCTCTTCCCCTGCATACATCAAATCAACAAACAAACCATTCAATAAATCACATCCCCAAGTATTTTTTTCTCACATTCTCGGAGTTCATACAAAGAACCGATATCGGTTATAGATAACCGATACCGAGTTACTAACCGATACCGGTTATCTCTAAATGATATCGGTCAATCTTATCAATCCTATACATCCTACTTAAAAACATCCCCTACGATAATTATTTTTTCTCGCTTACCCCTCTTTGTACCTACCCCAAACATCGTGAAACCCCCCTTACCTACCTATCACCTTTTCTTTCTCATCTTTATCCACTTACCTTCTCTCATCCTATTTATAAAACATGCAAGAATTAAATTACAACCAAACAAGTTTACCTCTTGGGATGCAGCGGCTTTGAGGTGGAACCTGTCTTCCTCTCGTCTCTCTCGCCATTTGGATGCTTCTCCTTGTTTAGCCATCTTCACCACCCTCTTCAATATAACTTGCCTTTCTCGCCTTCTTAATCTCAGCCCACAATCACTTTACCTATCTCTTTCTTCCTTATCACTCAATTTTCCCTTGCAATTACTCGTATCACCGTTAAGTCAAACATTGTCACATTCTCGTATTTAACTTATTGCATGCCTCTAAAAATAAGAACTTGTTGCCACCCAAGCTTTTCTATTTTTAGAAAAGCTCATTTTAGCATATCCGATATCGGCTACATAACCGGTATTGGTCATATATCTACCGATCGGTTAGCTAACCAATATCGGTCACATGTCTCCTTTTGCTTAAACCTAGGCCTTTTCTTTATTTTTTGTAAATTTTTGGTGGTGCCCGCCTCTTTTCCTACATAACGACATCATTCTCAATATTTGTCATCGAATCCCATCAACACATATATATATATCATCACAATTTCATCAACATCATCTATCTATATTAAATTTCAAGAAACCATCGACAACATACATGCGACATTTTAATATATACATCAAACCCATCAAATTATACACACCATGTGGATCAAACTCATCATCTATATATACATTAAATTTCAAAAAACCATCGACAAAACACATAACACATTTTTTACACACCATGTGGATCAAAATAATCATCTCTATATATCAATGTCAAAATATACAATTTGCCCTGCATGGGGCCTCTGTGATCTAAAATAATAATAATAATACAAAAGCCGGCACGCAGGCCGCTGTCTCTGTCAAAATTTTGACTCGGCTGCAGCCGGTCTCTCATGTCAAAAATATACTCGGCTCGCATGGTGCCAGTATCAACTATACAACATGTACTCGGCTTACAGGCCGGTATATACAATCAAAATGAATAAATAAATCATGTATGGGCACGCAGGCGTCTATATACATACTCGGTCTATAAACCGTGTCTATATCAAATATCAAAACACATCTCCACTCCTGTGGATGTCTCTGGCTCTCTCCACCACCTTGACTGTCCCCTGTTGGTCTCGGCGCTGGCTGCTCGCCTCCTCCCTCGTCATGACTCCACGGTTATGGCTGCGCCCCCCAGGATCTCGGCTCGGATGTCTCGGCTCTGGCGCCACATATGGCGATAGTTAGCCCCCGGCACCATCAAAGACATCCTGATAATACCGGGCCTCCACTCTCGCCTCCATATAGCGGGCCCGTGCCACCATGGCTGCTAGGGCTGGTCCCCGACTCCTAATAGAAGTGGCCCCTACCCTACCGGTACACCCTATGCCTGTGGTAGTACTCGTACTGCGCAGGCTTGTGCTGCGGCGGTGCTCTGTGGGTGTGCGGTGCCTACGGCCGTGCTCGAGCTCGTGCTGGGCTAACTACCCCTGTAGCACCCCAATATGTGCCACGCAGCAGCCAGCTACCTCTCGTAATAACCGCACTCGCCCTACGAGCTAGTCTCTCTCGCTATCAAGGTCGCCAAATCTAGTTGTGCGGATCGTGCTCTCATAAATTGCTCTCGACTCTACCCACCAACCCAAAAGGAACCTTTCACTCCAGACATCATCCAGTATCGTCGGCCGGTCTCTCCGCTACCCAACGGGTCAATGGGTCATGCGAGTGCGGCGGTGGGGCCTCTACATCATCCCTCCAGATTGTGGGAAGGGAGGTGGCTCATCCTTGCCGCAGCCCAATCGTCGCCTGCACCCTCTCTAGGGGTATCCACTCATACTCTTTGGGCCTCCGCCCTCCATGCTATCAGAAACTATCTTGGATCAAGCACATTCGTGCTCGGGCTCCTCCTCGGGGCTGATGGCCTCTGTAGGGCCTCCATATAATATCGAGCATGGTCAAGCCCTCTAACATGTGACGATAGTAGGCCACATCCGTCCTTGTGAGCAACTGCTCGTGGCTAGCCCACGACCCCAGAACACCTCTAAAATCCATATCTATATACTATCTATGGCCCCTGTTGCTGGGGCAGCCTCTACCGGTCGTATATGAGATGATGTGCTCATACGCCAGCAAGTAGTGTAACAAAATGTAGAGCAAATACCAAATCGCCTAATATGGTGATAACCCCACACAATTACTGTATAGCCGCAGATACACTAGTGCCGGTGCATAGCATGTATGCTCCTCTACCATCTCATGAAAAACTCCCATCAAAGCCCATGGGAAGCGGCCTCCCTCTGAGTCAGGGAGGGCGAAGCAGGTGATACCTATCATCATCAACACGGCAAGCCGTGTCTCCTATCGGTGTGCACGATACATGTCACCATAGAAAATGCTTCGCATTTGTGATAAGTGATCAATGGGGCTGCATCCCTAAATACATGCAGGATGTTGTCCATCGTTGTCTCCGCATCCACCTGGAACACTACCTCACCTACGATCGGCAGTCTAAGGATGCGATACACATCCTCTAATGTAATCGTCATCTCTCTAGTAGGGAGATGGAAGACATTGGTTGCCGGATCCCATCTCTCGATGAGGGCAACCATCAGGCTGTGGTCCCTATCCACAGCCCTGTATCTCTGGACTCCACCGAGTCCAACCTCCCGCATGATAGCCCACTGCGCTGCACTCACATGTGGCCGCATCCGTCTCAATAAAGGGGGCATCCGATCCCGCATCGTGAGCTTTGGCGTGCTGCAAAAATAACCCACATTCATCATGCATACCTTGACCATAACAACTACCTTAACTCTCTATACCCACTCGACCACAACCCGACTCTACAACACACATCTACACCCACCTATCTTACCATATAACCTCTACGATATCCCCTTTACTTATCTCACACCCTACCAATCACCCCGATCTACTCTAGTCATCTAACTATACCCCCGCCAATTTAACACCTCCTACTTCATACCCAACACCTAATCTATCCTACCCGAACCAACCACACAACCACCCCATTTCCCCCACCCCAATCACCTTTCCTATCAACTCTACCCCCTCCCCCTTCACCCCAAACACACCAAAACCAACAAGACAATTCCAACAAACAACAACAACACAAAAAAAAAGTACCCTTGGTCATCGCAAAGAAATTATTCCTCAACGATTTACATATGACCGATTTCGGTCACTTAGTGACCGACATCGTCAGTTGACCGACATCGGCCCCATTTCGGGCCGAACCCAAAATGGCCCGCAAAACATTTTTTTTCCTATTTCTACCCATTTACCCACCCAAAAGACCTACAAACCTACCCACCCTGCCGTTTTAGCCTAACTAGCCTACCTACCCACTCCATTTTACAAATTACTTCCATTCATTCATTATTTTATTAAAATTTCAAGATTCCTACCCAAAACCCACATCTAAGTTAAACTCATTAAATTCACAAAGGTAAGAGCTCGAGCCTACCGAGTACGACCACACGCCGTCGTCGTGGTGGGATAGGTGGCGGTGGTCCAGCCGGTCCAAAGACCTCCGCTCCTCCTGGGCCGTGCCATGGCTCCAAATCTCCTCAGCTGGGTTCTCCACCAATCAAACTCTGCCTCCTGATCACTGGGGTCTACCAACCACTCACTCCTCCACTCAAATAATGCCACCTCAGCCCACAAACTCAACAAAATCACTTCCCACCTCAGACAACTAAATTTGGGCACTCAAATTCACAAAGTGACAATGACAGCACTATTTTTCTTTTTATAGGTTTTGACCTATAACCGATACCGGTTATTTTGCGCCCTAGAATACCGGTATCGGTCTTCTAACCGATATCAGTCACACATAACCGATATCGGTTATTTACTTCCTTCACCTAACTCCCGCCCTTATCCACCAATCTCCACTTTTTCCCCATCACCTACCCCTGGCTTTGCTGACTAGCCTTATTTTGACCTCAATCAGGCCCGACCTAAGGCCGCACCCAACCAATCAGGCCCGACCCAAGGCCACAACCAATCAATCAGGCCCGACCCAAAGGCCGCAACCAACCAATCCAACCCGACCCAAGGCCGCACCAACCAATCAGGCCCAACCCAAGGCCACAACCAATCAATCAGGCCCGACCCAAGGCCGCAACCAACCAATCAGGCCCGACCCAAGGCCACACCCAACCAATCAGGCCCAACCCAAGGCCGCAACCAATCAATCAGGCCCGACCCAAAGGCCACAACCCAGCCCTAGCCACACATGGCGCACCACCAATCAGGCCCGACCCAAGGCCGCACCCAACCAATCAGGCCCGACCCAAGGCCGCAACCAACCAATCCGGCCCGACCCAAGGCCGCAACCACCCAATCAAGGCTTGACCCAAGGCCGCTCCCAACCAATCAGGCCCAACCCAAGGCCACAACCAACCAATTCGGCCCGACCCAAGGCCACAACCACCCAATCAGGCCCGACCCAAGGCCGCCCTCAACCAATCAGGCCTGACCCATGGCCCTCACTAATCAATCGGCCTAACCCAAGATCACACCAATTCAGTACCTCGACCAAGACCTGTAAATTACGATTTTATCCACCCATCATGTAGCTTTTTGTTCAATCAAGCTCACCTGTTCGTGTTTTAGCATGATTAGGATACTTGACTTGATCGCTTCGACCAACTTTGCCTAGACCAAGACCATGATGTTTATCTCAACCAAACCAACCATTCGCACCGCCGAACATGCCTAAACGTTCATGTACCTTACCCGTTATATACCCTAGAGCTACTTCCTATGCCTTGGATACCAGGGATTATATCAGCCTTGTTTGGATAAACTATCGACCTTTGCCTACGTATTGCTTGTTTTCTCTTCAAATCATGTACCCGGTCGTCACTATCGCATTTCAACGTGCGTCTACTTCCTTGAACTTACCCCACCCATCTTACCATCATCTCATCATCATTCACCCTTTATCAACCCTATCCTCGATTTCACGCCGCCTCAATCTCTGTGATAGATTTGAGGGGGATTACCTATACCCTTAACGGAGTAACCACTTCTTATTATCGGTGCAGCTTTACAAGACAAGCTACATGATAACAAGGGGCTAATGTAGACACTCAAATTTGTGTCTTACGACACTCTGTGCCCCGCATCTCATTTCGTAAAGCCTAACCTCACCACCTAAACCTTACACAATTATTTATTAATTACCTTATAATTAATAAATCCACATCTCCAAACCCGCCACCTCATTTCGCCGCCACCTCATCATGACCTAGCCCTAACCCTAAACTAACCTAATTAATACCTATAACTTGTTCTACATCCACACCCATGACTAATTACTCCTCACCCGCACCAAAACCAACCTAATAATGACTTGGACCAAGCCCACAACTAATCCCTGAGAAAAGGAGGAAAAGTTGGCTATTTTACTAAAAATAGCCCACTTTGACTTAACCGACATCGGTTCCTACTCGACCGCATTTGGTTACGTAACCATCATCGGTTCCCTGTAAATGACCTCCCTAACCAAAAACAAAGGATCGGTATTCATTTGAAAGATCCGGAATTCACTTGGCAGAGCAAAGACAAGTGAAGAAAAGAGAAGAGTTTGCAGAGAAGGACATCGAGCCCAAGGCTGCAACTGAGTAAATAGAGCACAACGACACTCATCCAAGCATTGGGAGAGAAGATAGCTCATCTTTGATTGTCGTGATCATCCCACTCGAGCCCCGCCTTTGTCATCACAAATCCTTGGACCCATATCTTCACCAGAACTAGTAAGTAGTGTCTTGTACATTCTTTTAATAACATTTCTTGAACTTCGAATCACAAGTAATTATAATTCTACTCCTAGATCTACTACCCGGTAACACCCTATATCTAACTCTGTCATTCTCTCTACCCTTACATTTCCCCCAATAACAACCCCATACTCTCCCGAGTCTTCTCCGTCACCACATTTCCTATCCCTAATCATTTATCAGCCTTATAAACACCATAGCCACCTTATAGCCAACCTTCATTAAAAGCCCCTAACTCATCGCCCTACCGATATCGGTTTATCGCAAGAATCGGATACGGTGTATAATCATGATCGGTTGGTTATACAGGATGACGAGCATCGAAGTCACACTGTGACTTAAACCAAAAACCAGCCTTTCCTCTATTGCTTTTTAACGAGGTAATTAAATTGTAATTTTGCAATAACTTCTTTGTTAGAATTTGTGTTAATTCGTATTAAAAGGGGAATTGACCACCTTCGAAAGGAATTTTAATATTTCACGGCCCAATGAGCTTCCCTCATTTATTGCCTAACTATAATCTGGTGGTCTTGCATTCTTATTTACAGTAGTCCTTCCCAGGACAAAAAGGAGTTCTTCACAATCGATCCGATCTCTTTCTACGCACGCGCGCACCCTTCCAACATTCAATAGGTATTCCTCCTAGCCCTAACCCTTATATGTTTCCCAAGAGAATGAAAGGATAGAATCAACTCTATTCTAGAATCAAACATTCACCGCAAAACAAGAATAACTTTTAGATCATTTCTCAATAGGATGCACTCGACCTCCGATTCGCATAATACATTCACTTAGTTACAATTGGTTATAATTATGAAAAATTTGGACAGTAAAAAAATTGAAATAATATGAAACAATTAGGGACATACCATCTATAGTGGTGTTTATTCGAAGTTTCATGGAAGGAGATAAAACTAGACCTCTCTCCCCAACATTCTTCTCTTGGGATGAGATCGCCCAAAAAAACTCACTCTTTTCATGAGATAACCTGAAAACCTCACCATTGGCATTCAAATCATACATCTCTAAGAAAATCGGTATAATTCTCTATCTCTTACACTCTTATACATTAGGTGCACACTTTTTTTTTACATAATTTCACACTTTTACTTACTTATGCACATATTACTTTAATTTCTCATATACCAAACTTTGACTACTCACTCACTCTTCTTTTAAAATCTATCCTTAATACGTAACAAGAAGCAACTCACATTAGTAAGGAAAAACTCTAACAACACACTAATATGCATACACTTCACCCCAAAGGTCCACTTCCCTTTCCTAGTCTCCAAGCTTCACATTTTGATCATTTTATTCTTCACTTGTCCACTTGGCATGCTATCACCTACACTCTTCTCAATAGGATTACAAGATACACATAGTCTATATACTTAATCCTATCGAGTATAAACTCAATAATAGGAAGTGGGGGAAAATGTACATAGAAAATATATATAGTTGGGTACATTTTTAGGTCCTAAAGCGTACTATTATATACATGATTCCTAAGAAAGAATTCTAGTAGTTGACTATGTCTTTTTAGGATTTTTATTTGTCTCTTATATTTTTAATAACCTTACACACCCTACGGACCTATCAATATTTGAATGATTTATCTTTTATGGCCTCAAACACTAGTTCCCGTTTAGGGTAGAAGCACTCTAGGAACTCCTGTCCCTTCTAGGAGCTCCCCGACCCTCTATATTATATTCCTACTCTTTTGGATGTCTTTTACTTTTGGGTCCTCTTTTATAGCTTTGGGTTGGCCTTTTAGTTGTCAATTACGAAATTCAAACGAGGGAATCACACACACACACACACACACACACACACACACACACACACACACACACACACACACACACACACACACACACAGAGTCATAGCTCTCAAATGAGGGGCCAAGCACCGAGCATTACATATCGCCACCTAAGCTTGCATCCAAAGGCACAAGAGCATTAAAAGAATCCATCTAGAACATTAACTCAAGGGAAAAGGGTTACATTCTTATATATACACAAGATAGGATGAGAGGTTTATTATATTTCATCTCACACACTTTATACATTTTCTACATTATATATCTATCCCGCTATCATTATGTAACTTACACAAGCGTATATTAGGGCATCATCACACACACTTACACACAAAAATACATGGATTCTAAAATGTATTGCATCACTCTATACTAATTTTACTCTTTGGTTGACCATCGGGGTCAAGTATGAATCTACATACTCCATATTTATTTTTGGGATTTGATGTGGTTTGTGCATATGTGTATCTAGATATTTATTGTTTAGGTTATAGATATAATCAGAAACATTTGAATGATATCAAATTGAAAAAAACTTGGATCAGCAAAGAACCTCCTCATGCATTTGAAAATATCAGATACTTAGCATATGGGTGGACACTAGCTAGCGCATACCCAATCACTAGGGTCTAGGAACTCTCATCCACTGGTGGGTGCTCCTATTCTGTACAATTCTAGGATACAACATCTCTAGTGATATTTGATGACACTCTTCTCATTATGCTTTAGCAGTTCACGAGGCCACAACACTTCATGATCACTCGAAACCAACTAATTCATCTATCTCTCTCATTTTATTAGGGTTTTATATTATTGCTTTCTTTTTTCTTCTCCATTTGTTGTACATTATCATTTGTATATCATCCATTATAGTAGTTACTATAAAATTATATTTAATTTAATTGATATTAAATTATTAAGACATTATGGAGATAATGATGTGGCCACATTTGTTTTTGGTTATTTTCATTTTTAGTGATGATATATGTAAAAATGGTGTGTGATTTTAATGAAGTAGGTGGTGAATCGTTGATTAAGACTTAAAAACTTGATTGGAGGATGCGTGTTTTGAAGCACAATATTCTATGGTGTTTCCCACTACTTAGTTTTAGTCATCCATGGCATTAAGCTCATAGGAATGTAGGATTTGAGAAACGAAGAATGTATTTGTAACTACAACTACAACTTAAGGTGCATATAGTAGTTTTGTTTGGTGATAAAAATGTGAGGAATGGGCATTATTAGGCTGAGATGGGAAACGTCTTGAAGTATGAAACCTTTTGAAATCTTCTGGAGGTGTATCAATTATGGGTGATTAATGTATCATGACCTAGTTGTGTAGTTCCCACCTATTTTAATTCCCATTTTAGACTATGTTGACTCATTTGTAACTTTATATTATCCTGATTGGGACATTGAATATCATATATATTTCATTTTTATGGTGGTGTTGCTACATTACATGGATAATTATATGATGATCTTGGATGCTAACCTATTTCATGAAAGGGATTTACAGGGCATATGATGCCAATATGCTTAAATATATTATGGTAGCGATGTGATGTTATGACTAGATTATGATATCTCCCATGATGGTATATATATGTTATAGATGTATTATCGTGTTTTCCCTCTTTTACATTTATGATTGATCGTAGTTTGGTTATGCACTAGCTAGTTGTTGATCATGTATGGATTATCATTGAGATATTGTTATAGTGTTGTCATATTTTCTAGTTGTTATTGGGTAGGTATAATGTTTGACTTGAGTGTGTAGATGATATGTTTAGCCATGTGAGGAACATGGGAATTAGGCATGTATGCCTACAACCAGAAAAATGGGCACTATCGTCCAAAGTTTCCTTCCTAGTTTATTTTTGAAGTGGGTCACTTTACTTTATCATCATTATTGTTATGGATTATTACCCCTTGTGATGTTGTATTATTACTTTCTTACTTATTTGGTTTTACAAACCCCTTTTTCTATGGTATTGTAATTAATAATTTTAATCCTCCTTTTTAATAACTTTGATATTGTGTTTAACTCTAACCACTTGGGATTATTCAAATTTGGCTTTATGTTTTTATTTTTATTTTAGCGAGGATTTGGGACACCTAATGATGGATTAGGTGATCCCAAATACCCCTCCTAAATGCTATATTTTCCTCAAGCTCGATTTGGGAAAAAGTGACATTTAGGAGGCGTATAAGGCCATCTATGGGATAAATTTTCCTTAGAAATAATCCATAGGACCTTTACCTATTGGTGGGATCTTCCAAGGAAAATTGATCCAATTTTCCTATTTTACCTATTTTCTCCCTCCTCTTTTATGAATTTTTCTTGAGTATGTGAATGGTGTTGGGATATGGGGATCCTCCATGATTGCATGGATATTTTCCTTTTATATTTTATTTATGGTTTCTTGGGGTGCAAATATTGGGGATTTTGGGTTGGTTGAATCTTAGGTGGAGGGAGACCCTTCTCACCATTCCATTTGATTATTTAAGTTTCTCTCTTTCTATATCAAACCCTCGTGTGGATGTGATTGGGGTTACTTGCTTCATTTTTCTTCTTTTGGGTTTGATTTTGGGAGCTTGGAAGGAGAAGGAAGTGGATTGTGGGAGCTTGGTTTGGAGAACTTTCTTAATCTTGAGGTAGGATCTTATCTCAAATCTATATCTTTTGTTTTGAAATGATAAAATTGTGTTGTTTTCATTGAATTTGGTTTTTAAATTATTGTCTTTTATATTTCCATCAACCTTGAATGGAAAGGATTTTGGGTATGTTTGGGAATAGTGATGAGTTACATTTTTACTTGACCTCATGCTTGATGGAAAAGCTTGAGGGAACTTTGGTTCACACCCCTTTATTTGGTTTTCAAGGAATGGAGGGATAAGGGGAGAGTTGTGGAGAGATAAGGAGAGGATTTTGATATCTCACAGAGAGATAAGGAAATGATGGTTTACTATGTTTAAACAGGTTCTAAATTTTGAAATTATTGGGATATATTATCCCCTCTTCTCTCATTGAGAATTTTGGTGCTTCTCTAGTTTTTGGTTGGTTTTGTTTCCATTTTTGGGTGTTGCTCTTAAATGTTCTATCCATATTTCTCATGGGATTGGAGGGAGGATAGGATGTCATTTTGGTCCACCTTGAGGCATGCAATGATGCCTATAGGTTGGGAGGTAAACGAGTTGTGTTTCTCATGGATTTTGGAGCTACTTTTGGATGGCATGGACCCTGAAAAATGGTTTTTAAATGTTCCAAAAGTTCTAGGTTTATTTTATGTGCATGGAGTTAAATTTTATTAGAAATTTGGGCATGTTGTCTCCTCTTATGAGGGATTATAAAACTTGTATTTTATATTTTTACTCTTCATTATATAAATAAAAATATAAACTATTGTAAATATTATTACCTATCGTTTGAATATTTTAATTATTGGTGTGAATATAGTAGGATAATGTAATTTATGTTAGTTAAATTTTTTGAAATTAACTTCTTTTTTTATGAACTTAAAATGTTGATCTTAAATTTTTGTTTTCCTCTTGAAGAGGATTCCTAAAAATGAAAGAATTCATTTATTAATTTGAAGGAAAATATTTGTTTTCAAAAACAAAAATATGAATTAGCAAAGTATTTTTCCTCTCCTTTTTGATAATTAGACAAATTTAGAAATTACCTTCTCCTTAATGACATTACAAGTAATGGAATTATTTTTAAAGTTTCATACTTTCTAATGTTACCTTGTTTAAATGAGAAAGAAAAGGGTAGGAATATAATTATGTTTTTTAAATTTCAAAAGTTGTATCATTTTTATCCTTGTAACTAAATGGAAGAAGTTGTTTAAGTCTCTCATTATTCCTGGATTTGAAATTTTCTTTTATCTCTACGAACAAAAACAACATAATTTATTCTTATGTTTATATGAAATGAAAAATCCTTTTATTTGAGTCTAACTTCCTATTAGATAGATGTGTGTGTGTGTGTGTGTGTGTATTTTATAATATAATAATCCCTTGAAATGAAATAACTTTAAAATTATTTGAGATAAATGATAATATATAAATATATTTATATATATATATATTTATTGGTAATGGATCAAACCTTTTATTAGGGTTAGTTTTGTTTTGAATAAAAATAATGATAATAAAATTACTTACTAATGAATAAAATTAGTTTTATTAAGGCTATCAATTCATTTTTTTGGTTAAACTTCATTTTTCTTTTAAGAAGTGATTGTGAGCTTCAAACATTTTTTTATCTTATGTAATTAATTATTTTAGCTTTGATACAAATTATAATTCATTTTAGACACCTCTTAACTTAGTGCATTCAAGAGAGTGTATTTCTTGATATAATCCCTTAAAATACATGGAATTTCGTGTAGTTTTCAAATTTGAAGTGATTTAATTTTTATATCTTAGGTTTATTCAAATTCTTTATGATTGAAACTTGTTCAATAATTAATTGCAGTGTTTAAGAGTTTAAATGATTTAGTTCTTGAATGTATGTGTATATTTAAATTATTTATGATTGAAACCTATTAAATAATTAATTATAATGTTTAAGAGTTTGAATTATTTAATTCTTATATGTATGTATAGATAAATAATTTTGATACGGGACTAATTAATCATATGGTGTTAGTGTACTTGATTAATTAATAAATTATTAGTTATAATTATATTTATATGGTCATTGTTTCTATCTTTTTAACTCTATGTTCTTTTAACACTATGTTTTTCTTTTCTACATGATTTCTCTTTCTTCCCTAGTTTTGTCTCTTCTCCTTCAATTTTATATCTTTACAAGTAATTTTTGATAACTATAAAAATATGGTTGTAATCATCCACAAACATACTACTATGGTTCTAGCTCCCTCTTGTGGTTATTTGACCCATGAATTGTGATGAGGTGTAGGGCATGTCAAATCAATGATAGATAACCATAACCCAATAAAAGCATACAATATTCAATGGCCACACAAGATTATGCAAATTACAACATTTTTCCTTGTTCATTTATAAGAATAACATGTTGACAAGTTATGTTACAACTTACTAATAGTATATTTTAATTTGGTAGAGATCCTTCTACGGTATTTGCTTTGAAATTAAGTCTTGTTAGAAAAATTGTATGTTAGTGCTCACATTAATGTTTGTGTTGAGCAATATATTAGTTATTTAGTGTGATATAAATTATATTATATAACATATGTGTGGACATGCAAAATAAATTATTATTGTAAGTGAGCTGATTATTATCTTGACAATGAATACTTGAAAATAATATTGACACAAAATCTTTGCATAGAAAAAGACGGTGTTTGTGTATTTTATTAATATCAAAATTAAGAATTATATAAAAATGAGAGAGCTGTAATATTTATAGATATTGTACAACTTCTATCTCATCCACAATATATGAAAACAAATCACCTAATTTGAGCAAATATGCAGAAATAACATATTGTCCATAATCGCCCTCATGGAAATCATCCAGAACAAAATATGCAATCTAGAACATGATCCCAAAAATATAGGGATGAGAACACTATCACTTAGTTAACTAAATACTAAGGATAACTAATACCTATTGACATAAGTTTAAATTATTTAAATTAAATACTTTAACTTATTACATTTATTCAAATATCAACTAATGAAGAATTAAGATAAGTTTTATTCCTAACATTCCCCCCTTAATTCAACATGGTCTCAAGTGAACAGGAGAGAAATTATCTAAAACCCTCAAATTTACCTTGAGCAAGTGACTTTGTGAAGACATTTTCACACTACATATCTATTACGCAATATTGGAGTTAGATGTTCTTGTTCTGAACATGTTCGTGAATGAAATGTACAAACACATCAATGTGTTTAGTGTGCTCATGAAAATTATATTCGAACAAGTTTACTATTCCTTCGTTATTAACATGTAGGATAGTTGGGTCTTTTTGTGGTATTCCCAATCCTTCAAGTATACGTCAGATCCATATCACTTCACAAACAACTCCACATGATGCATGATATTATGATTCTATGGAGGATCTTGAAACAAAAGTACTTCTTACTCCATATGATATCGATCAAGATCCTTAAAAATAATATAAATCCTCAAGTGGATTTCCTATCATCTATGTTTTTGCATGATCTAAATCTGAATATCTTGTCAGAAGAAGTTATTTTTCTTCTTTTATTCTAGGCCATAGTCCATAGTTCCTTTAATGTACCCCATCATCCACTTTTTCTACTTTCTAGTGAGAAACCTTGGTTCTTGCATGAACCATGAAAGATAGCTGAATGCATAGAAGATATTCGCCTAGTGTAATTCAAATAGATGAGACTCCCAATCAACTTACGATAGAGATTTTAATTTACTCGTGGTGATGGATATGTTCAAGACGGTTGAAGTATTGTCTCCATACGTGTGTAAAATGGCTTACAATCCATCATATTGAATTTCTCAAGAATTCTCTTGGCGTATTTCAATTGTGACACAAAGATATGATTTTTTCTTTTCCAAACTTCAAGTCCAAGACAATAATGCAGAAGCCCGAGATTGGTCATTTTGAATGATCATGTTAGATATTTATTTGTTGACTCAATCATCCTCACTAATCCTCCAAAGTGATGACTAGATCATCGACATATACTACAACGATCACTATCTCCCCCCCTTACTTTTTGAGATAGAGATTAGGATCGTATGGAATCTTGTTGAATCCATGTTGAATGAGATGCTTGTTGATTTTTATGTACCATGCCATGGGAGAATGATTTAGACCATATATTTATTTTATGAGTTTACATACCTTTTCCTCTTTACGTGTTCTCAATAAATCTTCTAGTTGAGTCATGTAAAATTCTTCCTATAAATCACCATTAAGAAAGGCACTTTTCACATCCATTTGGTGTATTTTAAAATCAAATTATGCAACTAGAGAAAATTTTAACCTAAATTTTTTATCTTAGTTGTGGGAGAAAAAGTCAACTCATAATCAATTCCTTCTTTTTGAGCATATCCCTTAGGAACTAGTCTAGCCTTATGTTTATCAATTTTTCCATCTGCTTTGTACTTTGTTTTGAAGATCCATCTGCATCCAATCAGATTTTTCCTTGGTGGAAGATCTGTAAGTTGCCATGTATTATTTTTCATAAGTGACTTATATTTTGCATCCATAGTATATTTCAAGGTTTAGACCGTAGTGCTTCTAAAAGCTGTGGAGGGCTCGAGTTTCAACAACTTTACTCATTAAGGACAAATTGACCTCATTTAGAGCCATACTATGAATTCTAATCCCAAGTGGTAGATGTATCGGAACACTATCAAATTTTTCATAGCTAATCATACTTGTATACCATTTAGGCATACTTTTGTGGTTCCTTTGGGAGGTTAGATTTCATTATCTTCCCCATAATCACCGTCATCATCAAAGTGATTATCATCCTCTGTTTTCACCGTAGGGATGATTTTTTCATCAGGTGAGTGTATGGAAGGAGCATATGCTTCTTTCTTCTCAAATAACTCAACATCTTGACTAGTGTATACCCTTCTTGTTCTTGTATCGATAAGTCCATAGCCAAGTGCTTCATCACCGTATCCCAAAAAGATAAGTTTTTCGATTTCATATCAAGCTTAGTTATTTGTTTCTTAGGAATGTGTATACTTTATTTACATCCAAAACCTCTAAGATGTGAAATAGATGGATTATTTCCACCATGCTTCCTGTGGTGTTACTCCATCTAGAGTTGCGGTGGGAACTCTATTTAGTAAATAGATCGTTGTTTTAGCTATTTCGCTTCGGACCAAATTTTTTTGATAAAATTGTATCATCAATCATACATCGCACCATATCTCGTGATAGTATGATTTCACCTTTCAAAAATACTAGGTTTTACGGTGTGTGAGGAGGATCCATTTGACAATGAATGCCATGTGTTTCAAAAATAATTGAACACATTACTAGCGTATTTTCCCCCTCGATTCGAGCGGAGTGTTTTTTATTTTCCTACCATAATTTGTTTCAACAATGGCTTTGAACTTCTTGAAAGTTTCAAAATCTTTGTCTTTTGTAGCAAGACAATATATCCACAGTTTTCTTGAAAAATCATCAATAAAGAGCATGAAATATTGAAACCCAGTGCAGTGGCTAGGTCTCATTGAGTACGCATTGATCGGTATGCACCAATTCAAGTTTTTCTTTAGCCCGAAATGTACTATGTTTAAATGGTGCTCTATGTTATTTTCCTTCCAAACAATGTTGACATTTATCTATACCCTTTTTTATAAGTGGAAAACCCTAACCATATTATATCAATGAAGTGTGTCAAGATAGCCAAAACTCACATGTCCAATTCTTCAATGCCATAGTTGAGCCGATGATGTATCCTTAGCTACAAGTGTGTGATCATTTCGTTGAACAAAATCCAACTAAAACATTCTTCCCACATTCGAATCTTTCTTAATAATTTTCGAGCTTCGTGTGACTTATCTCAAATTAGTCATATTTTTACCACCTTTACAATCAAAGTCAACTTTGATATTTTGATCTAATAATTGACTCAAGGATAAAAGATTTTTGGTAAACCATGGACATAAACAACATCTATAATTTTACAATTATGTTTCCTAAGTGGTAGTGAAATGGAACCAATGCCTTCAACATTGTAAGATGTATCATCACCCAACTACACATGATTTTTGGTGGGTGTTTTACTCATTGTGAAGAACCAATCTTTCTTTCTTGTCATGTGTTGAATTACACCCAAGTAGAAATACCAAATGTGATTTGTACAATTGGATACATCATTTGATTGTGTAGAATATAGGAAGTCATCATCATCAAATTTATCTTCCTGTTCAGCTACATTTGCTTGTTGAGTTGGTTTCTTCTTCCACTTTTGATTATTTTGTCCCTTTTTACTCTATTATTGGCCGATTTTGATTTTTGGTAAGTATTCCTTTTACCACTTGATGATCCTTGTTGGAATGTGTTTTACCAACAATTCTTTAACTCGTGTCCTTTTCCACCACAAATAAGACATTTTTGTTGTTACTTTTGGCCTTGTTTAGTATTACCTTGCTTCTAAGGCTGTTTATTAGACTTAGCCCATTTTTTTCCTTTTTGATTAGAAGCAAGTGCCTGCTCTTCAATTTTTGTAGTTGAGTGAATAGCTTCCTCTTGTTGTAGCATATTAACTAACTCTTCAAAAGTTGTTGTTTGACCAGTTATGTTTAACATGGTCACAAAAATCCTATAAGGAGGAAGAGATCTCAATACTATAGGCACGAGTGATGTGTCGAGTTACTTCTTCCAAAGCTTGAACACAAAGTTCTTTACTCTTCTAAAAAACATTTCAAATTTCTCAATTGGTTGCATTTTCAAGTTCAATAGTTGACTCTAGAGATGAAGTATTGTGTTCTTATTTTTGGACTCATATACTATTTTAAACTTATCCCAAGTTATTTTGTTGTTGTGGCCTCATGCAAATATGAGGTTGTACCATATCGAAACACTAAACAATATTATTAACTTTTTTATTTGCACGATAAAATGTAGCATGTTGTGTAATATCTATTATAGATCTTATTAATGTACTAGAAACAACGAACCATAGATTTTCAAAATCAAGTTGTGCCATGCAATTTTTTTTTCTTTGAATAATTATCGAATGCAAAAGTTAAGAATGCAAAAGAATTTTGGTTATGTAATTACACCATGTGAAGACTGATAAACAGAGAAGAAAAACAAATTGAACATTTTTCCCCCTTAAAGCATGCACACCCCCAAAAAAAAAATTATAATTTCATTTATTTTGGGCTCCTTTTCGGTGTACAATGAATTTTTGGCACTATTGGTCATGTTACAAATTTTGCTTTGTGGCCGATTTGCAAAAATAAAATGGCTCTCTTGGCCGATTTGAAAAAAAAAAATGGACTCTTTGGCCTCTTTTCAAATACAAAAAATATAATTTTTACAAAAAAAATCTTATTAAAAACTTGACCAAGACGTAGAGCTTGCAAAAACACACACTTTAAAAAATGACACCTCACTCCGAGGTACCTAAAGGCAAATTATGACTTTTTAAATTGTGATTTCAATATCTTTCTAGGCCCCTTTCCAAAAATGGAAATTTTTCGTGCTTCTAATTTATTTCATGCAAAATCCAAAAATGGATTTTTTTTCCCATGTTTCTAATGTTTTTAAAATCATATTTTCTAACAAAAAAAATTGGTATAAGTCTTACATGCATGCGTACAACCTTGTTTCTGTCTGCCGTCAACCTTGTTTCCTCCACCACCGCCTCAATTTATCAACTTTTATACATCTTTTCTTTTACTTTTCTTTTCACAGGCTTTGCTTTTCTCCAACAACGTTTTTTTTCTTTTGTTGTCTCTGTGATTTGTAGAGTCTGCACATGGATGGGTGTGCAAATGGAGGTCAGTTTCCAAACAAGATCATTTTTTTCTTCCTTTGGTTGTTGTTTCTATTGTTTTGGCTACTTTTTCCTCTTGCTCTCATTTGTACAAGGTTAGACGCTTGGAGACGTCAATTTGGAGATTGATCCAATGCCACAACTCACTGACAAGGTCTAAGAGAACACATATTTAATTTAGGATAATGGGGTCTATTATTTTAGATACAAAAATCCAAAAACAATTACATATAATTTTTCTTGAATAAAAAACAATATTTTTTTAATTCAAGAAGTGAGATTTAAACTATAAATTCAAAAAATCAATTCCTGTGCAATTCTCTGTATTACTTATTTTTGTTGCTAGTGTGTGGAGTAGGAATAAGGGTTGTATGAAGAGGCTGGGGTCAACTTTGGATCCCCCTAGCTCAAGCTTCTTATTCCTCCTCCCTCAAAATTCCTACACTCCCTAGCACTCACAAGTTCAGGATCTTCCATTTATGATACCAAATCTTGAAAATGAATACTTGAAAACAATATTTGACACAAAATATTTTCACAGAAACAAGACGGTGCTTGTGTATTTTATTAATATCAAAATCAAGAATTACAAAACAAATGAGAGAGTCAGTAATATTTATAGATATTGGATAGCTTCTATCTCATCCACAATATATGGAAACAAATCACCTAAACGAGAAAATATGCGAAATAACATATTACCCTTAACTATCCCTATTGCCCTCATGGAAATCATCAAGGAACAAAATATGCAAGATAGAACATCATCCAAAAACATAGGGATGATAACACTATCACTTAGTTAACTAACAACTAAGGATAACTAATACCTATTGACATAAGTTTAAAGTATTTAAATTAAATACTTTAACTTATTACATTTATTCAATTATCAACTAATGATGAATTAAGCTAAGTTTTATTCCTAACATATTCAACTCACGTAAAGTATTTGGAGATAAAAGAGTTTGGAGAGAATAAAGGTTGTTAAAACAACCTACCTAGATTAGTGTTAGTAGTTTGAGGAGTTGTTATAGGAGTTAGAGTTGAACTCCTTTATATTTTTTAATTTGTCACATTAGTAAATGTTGTATGAATGATTTATTAATCAAGCCTTTGGATCTTCTCAAATATGGAATATTCCCCACATTTGGTATCAAAGCAAGCTTCATTGCTCAAAATTTTTGTGCCTTCGATCTTCATAGAGCTCAAAGGCACACAACGTGCAAAGGCTCTTCATATACGATAGGTATTCCTTTTCCTTTTCAATGGTAATGTAGTGAGGACCACGTGCTAATACCATTCACATTAAAAATGATGTTTAGTAATTTTATTTATTGATATATTTATTTATATTGTGTTAGCTGAGTATATGTGTTTGTATTAATTTTTGGACCAGATCAAGTTTCTCAATTGATCCGTACATTTGGTTTCAGGAATACGTCTTTCATTCCTATGTTTGATTGAATATAAACCCTACTTCTTCATCTTGTACATCACATCACAAAATTTACATCCCACAACTACTTTCTTTGAAATGTATGTGAGGATCAAAGGATTTAAGGATAATTCTTTTGAATTAGTCTTCTCAATCGGTGAATTTATTTTCCAAGTGCACAAAGTTCTTATAAGAAAATCGATATTGACTCGTGCTTAGAACCTATCCAGATATCACATCATTAAAAAATGTATATAAATTTCTTCTTTGATCTGGTTCGACTGTGGTTACAGATCCTTACAATTTGAATGTTAATCACCCTTCTTAGCATCTGATGAGACTTACATCAAAATTCCACCACATACTTGGTCAATTTGCTTCATTTTGGTCATCTATGAAGGCTTCCAAAATGGCATTCAAATTCTCTCTTTCGGACATAGGTATAATAGAATTTTAATGTAATTTCCTATGAAATCGATCATTTTGTTGTCAACGAAATTTCCGGCTCCAAAAAAAGTGAGCTCACTATGCTCCACCACCATCCAATCTCCACACCGATGTGAAATTGATAGTATAACTAAGCTACATAAAGAACAATCACATTAATAATGGAGGAAAGTTGCAGAATACAAGACGAAAATTGTAGAGGACAAATTATAAAAAAATACCATATATTATTGATTGAATAATTTGGAGCAATTACATGATGAGAGAGATTACAATATATAGGAGAATTAACTCCTTCAAACAAGGATTCAAATCTAATCTTTAATCCCACAATATCCTCACATATCTCTCTTATAATCACTCCCACTATTCTCTCACATATCCCACCAATATCTCACTTAACAAACCCCTATTATATGGTGAGATAAACTCATGTACACACATATATAATTCTAACCTATATTATTATCAATGAGTTGTATTATCATGACAACTATATTAACAATAATATTACAAATATATATGAGTTGTAAATACAAATCATGATTCACACAAATTCTAATATCACTAAACTTACTAATGTAATATAAGAATATTACATTTAACTATTACAAACAATAATGTGAGCACCGAACCATAGATTATTCCTAACATTCCCTTAATTTGAACATGGGTGAGTTCTGCCTCTAAGTACCTACTCACGCTCTACAATCCAATGGTTTTCAAAGAGTACTATCAACTCGAAACAGTTCTCTAGTGGAACCATTAACCAATCTGCATGTGATTTTCTAAGAGATTCACAAACTCTCAAATTGGTTTTCTAGTGGACCACCAACCACTTTCATAGTAGCGTACATATTTCCCCACCCAAATTTTACAAAAGAGAAAAAAATATAGGAAAATATGTTCCTAAATATGAACAGGAATTATCCATCTGTTCTTATTTACTACCACACATGTTAAAAGCAAACACACAAATAAAAATGAAGTCACCATATAAAAATGTGGCCCCATCATTGGTGACTAATGAGAGGTGCTGATTAACCTCCTTCCTCCATTGTGATGATGCTAAATTACTCCGAATTTGTCTTTGAGGCTCATTTTACAATTCTATTAGGTGTCGGTTTCAACCGATAATGCACCTTTAGAATAATAATCAGATTTATATTTTTTAGAGAATAATTAGAAACGTTTAATTGTTTCCAAGATTTATCTTAAAATACGAAATGATTTTCTCGTAATTTTTGACGAAGTTTCCCATAATACAAATAAAAACCTAAAAAAATTCAAAAAATTGAAATATGGGTTTTTGAGAAAAACGTGAATTACCAATCATTTTTTTAAGATCAGAATCCAAAAAATGGTGACGGAAGCTTTAAAACTCTCAAATATGCATCCTTGAGGCTACGGTTTTTGTCCTGCAAGCACTCTCATAGATATTCATATCCTTCTCTGATACCATATGATGTGAAATTGATAGTATAACTAGGCTACATAAAGAACAATCACATTAATAATGGAGGAAAGTGGAGAATACAAGTCAAAAATTGTGAAGAGGACAATTTATAACAAAAATACCATATATTATTGATTAAATAATTTAGAGAAATTACATGATGAGAGAGCTTACAATATATAGGAGAATGAACTCCTTAAAACAAGGATTCAACTCCAATCTTCAATCCCACAATATCTCTCTTATCTCTCCTAGAATCACTCCCACTATTCTCTCACATATCCCACCAATATCTCACTTAACAAACCCCTATTCTATGGTGAGATAAACTCACGTACACACATATATAATTCTAACCTATATTATTATCAATGAGTTGTATTATCATGACAACTCTATTAATAATAATATTACAAATATATATGAGTTGTAAATACAACTCATCATTCACACAAATTCTAATATCACTCAAACTTACTAATGTAATATAAGAATATTACATTTAACTATTACAAACAATAATGTGAGCACTAATCCATGGATTATTCCTAACACACACAGCCTGCATCGCTCAGATCCACTTTCCCGTCTCGAACAACATAAGAATTCACACATGTCTTAGCACATTTTGATTGGTTATGGATTTCATTATTTTACATGAGCTCGGGATTCACTGTGATTTTATCCACTTTTGGTTCTTGGTAATCACAAACGTATATGCATGATATTTGAGGTTCTTTCTGGTATGATCGGTGACATTTTTACTACGAGAATTAAATCCAACACAGTTTCTCCTCTAATTTCATGGATCAAATCCTTTCTCTAGATATTATCTCGCCTTGTGACTTTGTTAAATTGTGAGTTGGTTTATCTAGTTTAATTTCAGTCATACTTATTAACATATTATGTAAAGAATGTAGAAAGTAATTAACTATTACTTTCTTCATCAGATTGACCAAGTTATTCTTTTGTCAAGGATTTTTCATATGATTCGGTTTGTCTCAGTAACTATTAAAGAATATTTTGTGTCGAATTGTGTAAGGACACATTTTGGGTGAACTTGATGTCCACATTCTAGGGGCAATATAGAGATGTGTAGTTGTCTAATTATTCTCCCCATGTGAACACTAAGGGGGGGAATGTTAGGAAAATCGTATGTTAGTGCTCACATTAATGTTTGTGGTGAGAAATATATTAGTTAGTTAGTGTGATATAAATTATATTATATCACATATGTGTGCACATGTAAAATAAATTATTATTGTAAGTGAGTTGATTATTCAACTCACGTAAATTTTTTGGAGATAAAATAGGATGGAGAGAATAAAGGTTGTTAAAACAACCTACCTAGATTATTGTTAGTAGTTTGAGGAGTTGTTATAGGAGTTAGAGTTTAAATCCTTTATAAATGTAATTTGTCACATTAGTAAATGTTAAATGAATGATTGATTAATCGAGCGTTTGGCTCTTCTCAAATATGGGGGTTTCCCCACAAGACTATGTTTTTATATTTTGAGCTATAGTCTAAGGATAATTACTTGACCTTAGAAATTTATGAAAAATGAAAAATATACCTTCCATATATAAAACACACATCTTAACCCTTCAAATGATCTAACCTTTAGTTTGTATGGTCCAAGAGCCATACAAGAAAATATCCATATCTTTAGAGATTTGAGTCACACTCCAAACTTAAATTTTTATGTTAACAATTAATTTTCAAGCATCAATCAAATGTAACAACCATGTGTCACATCATTATAACTCAAAGTATGTTAGGGATTTTTTAATCATTTTTTATAAATCATCTTATATGCATTAAAAATTCATTGATATTTTAAATAACATGCCCAATAAAATATGAAGGAATTAATTATGTATACCTTACAAGGAATTTTACATACATCCAAAGTAGTGTTTGATGTTGCAAGCACTCAGCATGGTATTAAATACCTCCCTTGATATAGATAATTTCATGTTTTATGATGGGATAAAATTAATCGTCTCACATTCTCTAATATTGAGATCAAATATAGGTGTGAACATAAGATGAAGATACCAAAGGTGCTCAATGAGTGCAAGAGTTGTAATTATAGATGATAATAATCCTAACCCTAAGATATTTATATGTTTCCAAGTCTTATATCTCGAGATGCATATAGGTATCATACTATGATTCAAAATATGGGTAGGAAAAAGCGTCGATAAAATCATGGGGTATATCGGGAAAGTGCACGAAAAATGGGGGACTAAAAAGTGGCCAAATGCTTGATTTGAAGTGAAAACAAGCGCGTGTTAGAAAGAGTGATCGCATCATGAATTATTATGATTGGTAAATACCAAGCCTATACGTGTATTTAAGAGGGATATATTAACTAAAATAAATGTTGAAGTAAAAGAAATAATAAATTATAATTAAATTTATTTTAGTAAATATAATAAATTAGCATCACTTTGCACCTTATGGAATGAGTCTTATAGCTCCATCATCACAATTTAGAAGATAGTTTTCATATTCTAATCTAATCATTACATATTTATTTTTCATGATTTTAGCATTCAACCTAAATTTTTTAGAGTTTAAATTATACAATCGATATATACATTTGTAGGAGTTTTAGATGTGTCAAAACTATATTTTATAAACCTCACAAATCCCAAAGGTAGTAAAAATGGCTTGAATATATGGACTCATGCAACTATTTATTCCATATAATAAATCAAAACACATGTGTAAGTTTTTATCAATTTAAATAATCAAGGGAATGGTCGTCATGAGGTGTGTGAATGATATGAAACATCATGAGGAAAATGGGTGCAATCAAGAAAATCATGAGCTTTATGAAGGATCTAAAACATAAAGAGATTCATCAAGATTCAAATCATGAAGGGAATGATCATGAGGAGAATGATAAGATAAGATTACCAAGAGTGATGGTGTAAATCATCTCATGATAAAAAAAAAACATATTTTATGAGAGTTTTTGTAAACACTTATTCAATGCTTGGTAATAAAATCACATCTTGCAAGTCAGGGAGGTGGAATTTATAGTGTTCCACTACACTGTGGAGGTTAAGAACATGGAATTCAATCTCAGACATTCCTACAAGTTTCATTCGGGGATAAATATTTCTACCATGAGGAGGAAAATTATCTCCACGAGGAACACTTCGAGAAAGATGGTGTCCATACATCATAAACATGCATCCACTAATGTGACATCTTTGGTAGGGAGGTAAATTGTGAGATTAAGAAGAAATCATCATATTCAAAGGTGAAATGTGAGGTTTGAGTTAATTTATGATCATCATATAAAGACTCTACCATTATGTCTAAATCTCTTTGAGAAAAAAATCAAAAAGAGCTAGTCAAACTACTGAGGCATCTAGTACCATCATGTGTGAAGGATCAAGAATTCACCTATTCTCATGAGAGGGATATGATAAAGAATTGTATGAACATCCTAAATTTTATTCCCTTCAAGGATTATTTTTAATCCTAGAAGGATAAGCAGATGATCTTCATATGGAGATGTTTTCATGTGAATTGACTAACCCAAAAATGTAAAATTTAAACCATGAAAAGAAAACCACAAAGTGTGAAATCTTGCTTTCAAATCTTATTGAATCCCTCTCTAGGCCAACCTACTTCTTGTTTCATGATCACCTTGTCCTTGAAGATAGTCCTAATCAATTATGTGAACATGTATAAGTTTGTAAACAAAGGTTTAACAAGGTCCATTATTCCATTCATTGAAGTGTAGTAAAAGACTAATTCTCTGACAAGCCTAGAAAGGAATTTTTTTACCATTTCAGAGCTCGTGTACATCCTTTAAGAGGGTTACGTAAAGGTATTTATTATCCAAATTTGGTATTAAAAAGCCTTGAAGGCGTTGGAATTAGTTTAGGAATATTTAGGAAAGTTTTAATCATTCAAGGATAGTTCAATAATGGGTTCACAGGTACAAAGAATGAGCAGTCAAATTGTGAACCTTGAATTCGATGATTAAGGAGCTTTGTAAGGAGCTAGGAGGAAAAAAAGTAGGCACCAAAAATATTGAATAATCCTTTACATTTTGGATCATCCATTTTGATCCAAGTCCATTGAATATGATGCTAGCAATCATCTCATACTCTCAAACAATGTATACCTCCCAAGAGTGTTTCTAGAAACTTAGTTAGTTTTTGTAATGAGATCAATACATTATGGAGGTCAAGAACATGTGATTCATCTTCAAGATCTAATTCCACTTAGATAAAATTGTTCAAAATGGTATTCTCAACAATGGTATCGCAGTCTTCTCCACAATGATGTGACTCAAGAAGACTCTTAAGTTTTATAAAGCAATTCTAGGTAGATTTATCTTCTAAGAATCCTTACCAGCTAAGATATAAATATTTTCTTGTTGAAACACCAAAATAGGGCTTTAGATAACTGATAAGGATACAATTCAGATTTATTATCATACACACCCTTCTTGACTCATTTACCTATTCAATAAGATGTAGGATGATTAAATTCAAGTTTCTTATTTTATAACCCACATCTCATGAACATCCGATATGCTTCCAACATTAAGCTTTATGAGAAAAATTGTTAGAATTAATAAAAAATAGTCAAGGTTAGAAGTAAATGTTAAATGTCATGAACTACCACTATATATTTGTAATGAAATTACTTAGATAGATCTGAATATCAGCAGCAATAAAACACTAAGAACACAAAAATGTAGATAAATGATCATAATATGCAAGTATAAGTTATAGGACTAAGGACGTAGAAATATTCAATCCATTTCCTCTTGATAGACATCAATATGTGCATCCATTTAGTCTAAATATTATACCTTTATTTCAACCTCGAACATGGCTCAGAGGAAATTCATAATAAGGTTTTAATGTTTTTTTAGTATGCAAGGATGATTACCCAATTTGATCAATTGATTCAAGAAAGATAACTTCCTCCTGAGGCCTAAAAAGGTCATTTTTGGTCATTTTGTAGCTAGTAAACATACTTCGAGAATGTTCGAGGAAATTTTAAAGCACATGTAGGTGATTTTGGAGATAATTTAAGGTTTAGAAAGTAATATAGGAAATTTTAGGAATGAAAATATCATTCAGATCCATTTGTTCAAAAGTGGGTGTTTAGGGTGTAGAGAATGAGAGCTTCAATGGCAAATGTTGTCTTCTATGGAAAATTTCAAGTTCTCGAATGAGTGAAGAGGAAAAAATATGAATAGAAATGTGTAATATATAGACACTTGGAAAACAAGTGCAATAAGGAGAATCATGAGGTCTGTGGAGGATATGAAACATCAAGAACCTCATTGAAATTTGATTCATCAAGGGAATGATCATCATGAGAATGATGAGAAAGCATCACCATGAGTGATGATGGTAGTCATCTTGATCTCACAAATGGTGCATAATTGAGATTATTTATAACCACTTAATCAATACTTGGTTATGTGCTCACATTTTAGAATATAGTGAGTGACTTTCATAGTGCTTTAATGAAGTTGGAGTTCAAGAAGATGGATCTCACCTCAAAAAAATTCCTTCAAGTATCATTCAAGGATCAATCCTTTCATATAAAGGAGGAAAACTATTTCCATGAGGAAGAAATCAAGTGAATATATGTCTAGATACTATAATAATGTTTCCACTCATGTGACATCTTGGTCGTGGTTGTGAATTGTGAAGTTAAAAAGGGTTTCATCATGTTCAAAGGTGAAATGGAAAGCTCATGGAATAAGTTAAGGATCATCATATCTAGACAAGAATATCATTCAGTGAGAAACCATCTTATCTATATAGCAAATACCTATTTTGATAAGTGGTAGATAATCATAAAATGGTTTGAGCATCAAGGAATTGATTTGTGATCAATATGGTTAATTATGGTGGCCTATAAAATTAAGAGAGTGATCTCACTCTTGCCTTGTAATTACAAGAGAGAATCATATTCTAATCACAATGCAGATCTCATAAAAATGTTTCTATACACTTAAGTCATCACTTGAGGTTTTAGAAACATGCTTTCAACTCATAATAAATAATGTTTTACCACTTTTTTATGTTATAAGTTTTGTCACTCAAAAACATAACCTCTAAAGTGGTAGGAAGGTGTTTTCAACTCACAAAATTAGTCCCCATCCTCATGATATATTCACCCATGGTAAACAATAGTCTATTTATGACATTACCCATTACAAGAGGTACTTGTCAACATTTAAAAATATTCACCTATCAATATGTGATGACCATCTCTCTAGAGCTTATAGATTTAGGGCCATATTTATCTAGAAGTGAAAGGGGAAGTCGCACTATTTTGAAATTATTCATAATGTTAGGAAATAGTTTTTAGGTTGGGTAAATTATTAGTATATTTTTATTTGTTTGTGAGTTTGTTGGTACATGTGTATATTACCAGGTTTGTTGTTCCTATTTGGTAGGTGATGGTTGTGCTTTCTATATGGCTATATAATAGCCAAATGTATTGCTCGAGATATCTGGAGAGTAAATATAATATATTAACTCTAGTTATTATTTTGATGTATCCTCTGATATGGTATCGAGTGATCATTCATTCTCTCGATTGCAATGGAATTTTGAGAGTTGTTTGGGGCAGATCTATATTGTATTGTCCCAAGTTATGGAAATATTTACTTGAGATATTGGTTTCATGAGAATTCTTTTAATTATATTTCCATTAGTATCCTTTAATAAAGACATTTTTGATTGGAACACTTCCATGGAACTTGTGAGAGGAAAGTATGTCTAGTGGTGGAAGAATCAAGTACCAATGAAGAGTGAAGAGTGAAACAGTCTTATGTTTGTATTGGTATTAAATATCACTCGAGATATCTGATTTTCTTCAAGATCAAATCTTCTCCACAACAATGAAGAACATTTATAAACGTATTCGTAACATGGAAATATTCCATTAATGAAAGATCTAGTAAACCTATGCAACGTCCAATTTTTCATTTATAGAGTGCAATATGAGATATTATCATTAATCAAGAAGGCATATATAGATATCTCACTTGGTTGGGTGTGTTTGAATTACAAAGGCTTATAGAGTGTTTTAAATCTTGAGGCTTAAGAGGACACACATTTTCTCTAGATGACTTTGCATGCAAGGGTTGCTCATCGAGATCTACATCTTTAATTCTATATTGGATGATGTATCCAAACATCTCAACTAGTGTGTTGATGAAGATTGAGCTCGTGTTGGCATTAGATAACTAAGATGTTGATCATATTAGTATTTATATTCTTCACGTCTTTAATTCAATTCTTATTATCATAATTTCAATGGTGTTTCCGATCAAATAGAATTTTTTATTTTTATAGCTTCCATTAATCAAAATGTATTCACTTTGAAAAGTTTCACAAACTATATTGTAATTTTTTTATCACGAGATAAATTAATTCATATTCAAACATTTGATGGAAATGAGTTCCATACATAGAAAGTTCAAACACAACTAGTTCTCGATCAATAAACACCTATGGTATATCATTGATGGAAAATCAAAGAAACCAATAGATGCGCACGAAGAAACAAAATGGGAGAGAAAATACCAAAATTCCACAACAATCATTGGATTAGGACTATCTCGATGCTTATTTTCATCATATAGACTTGTCTAAAACCTCTCATAAAATTTGGAAAGCATAAAATGATTATTTAGTTCACAAGTTTGGAAGCGCAATGATAACATTCAAGGAAATATTTTTTGGTATTAAAATGGAAGAAGGCGATAGCCTGGTCGAGCACATTATTAAGTTCTGATCTATCTCAAATCAGTTAGTTGGAATTAAAATAGATGTACCGATGATGATGCAAAGGATGTTTTATCAATAACATGTCATCCAGCTTATTTTAATATGGTTTTTATATTGAGTAAAATCAATCCTAGTTTAGAAGATCTCATTTCTTCTTTACTTGAATAAGAAAAAATAATTATGATTTTTGAACCATAGGAAAATGCAATGTATGGTAGAAACAAGAAAGAAAAATCATTTGTTAAGAAAAATCCAAATATGGTTCAAATTCCAAAGGTACAAAGAAACAGATTACCTACTACTATTGTAAACAACTCGGTCATATATCTACAAATTGTAGGAAAAGAGCCCAAGACTTACTTGATGGGAAACCGCAAGATAATGTCATTGCCGCTGATGAAGAAGGAGAGAATGAAGAAGGAAATATTGGTCATACAGAAAATCAAAGTGATGAATATTTTCTCTATTAGATTATTTTCTGATGGAAGATGGAGGCAACAGAGGCTGGAGGCCAGAAAGTGACCTATTTCCAGTCATCAACGATGGGGCCACACTTTTTGTATGATGAAATTTGTTTCATTTACGTTGTGATAATTTTAGATATTCAAGTGTGGCGTGAAAAATAGCAACAAATGATGGAAATTCTTGTTCACTTATGAGTATTCCTCATGTAACTCCTTTTGTAGAAAAATTGTAGAATATTAATAAAAATGTATTGTAACAATCATGATGTGAAGGTTATTGGTAAACGAGGAAAACCAATTGTGTAAGGTTAAATTAATATCTTAAGGATGTTGGTGTGTATATTGTTCTTGTTGACCATGACCCATTCAAATATTGAAATCTAGACCCGCTCACTATTCTCCCTAATCCATTTCTCTATCACAATTCTAGTCATCCAAATGATCCTCCAACATATCTTTCTGATTATTATCAACTAATAGAAAACCTCCCACCCTACCGAAGACATGATTCACCTCCGGGGATCCATTTGTGCATTGGAAACCATGTCATATACTCCATCTCTCGAAGAACACTTTGTGTTAGCACCCCCTCCTTCTACTAATCATATGGTCCTTTTTAGGGGGTCTTTATATACATTGGACATCATACCACCTTTATAATCTTCCCATGAGAAATTTACATAATGCTTACTCCTTTCACATTCACTTTTTTCATCAATAATTCTTATTGGTCACATATTCCATTCAATCCCACTTTCTATGATAATGTTTGTACAAATGATTGCTTGACTTAGCTCAGATTCACACTTGATGATCTCCTCCCTCCACCTCATTCTCCTCACCTCTATCATGGATATGTTTTCATTACTAGTGCTTATGGCATTTGATGGGTCGTTGTGTGCTCCAATCATTTAACTAACATAATCTTCTATTAGTGTCATTATAAACCAGGGTTGTTTCCTAGGTTGTATGCAATGGAGTCTCATGGAGCCAATATCTATTGAGTTTGGGGGTTTGGGGTTTCTTAGTTTGGTGACTAATCTACGGAATTGTAATGCAAATATATGGAATTCAAATATTTATGATGAAAGGAAATTAACAACTACTCTTCTACTTGAAATTGAAATGCACACACACTATTCCAAGCAAATGAAAGTACAATTACATAACTGAAAAGCATTTAGTAAAAGTGATATTACTTGTTAATCAGACATTGCATAAAGGAAACACATATTCTGAATTAAAGTAATGATGGAGAAAACAAATATAGTTAACTAAAGCATGCATGAAATATTTTGAAACAAGGATTGCAGTAAGACTTATCAGAAAACTATGTGCATAAGTGAACTTAAGATAACCTCTTGTCTCCTCGTCGAGTGGGCCCTTGCTCTTCCTTGGGATAGAGGAATTAACACTCTTTTTAGTTCAAGATAATGCCACTTTATTAACTTAAAACAAGTTCCATAACATAAATAACAGATGACAATGAAAATTTGAATGCCGATGATCTATCACAAGTATCTCCAAAAAGTAGTTATTTTATGTTCTGAAGACGGAGTCTTCATATAGATACAGATGGTTACAAAATTTTCCATAATAGGTGGCATTAACATCTTCCACTAACCAACATTAACTAAGACTCATAAACTCCTATGGGATAGTTAGAACTAAGTCCCACACTAATAGATCAACTAGAGGAAAAGTCTTCGCCTTCGTCTCCAACTAATACTCCATAATTATGCCAGCAACGTTCATCATTTTCCTGCACACATCATCACGTTTTCCTCACAAAGACAGTTAGTAGGAAGTTCTTATGATAATCGGTTTATATAAACTATAGCAAGGAAAATGCATTAAACTCACTAAGATATAACTATACAAAGCATCCCCATGCATTAGCAAGTCACATCTAAATGGCATTTTTTGGATTAAAGAAATGATATAAATGAGCCAAATAATGCACTCATCATTTTCCCCCTTACTTTACCTGTTGCATGTCCCAATGCAACCTATCTTCTCCCTGCTCGTCGACCAAGCTGCTTGAGCCATGTCATATTCTTCAAACTGATCAAGCATATTGTTTTTCATGTTCTTACAGCCCTGAGTATTGAAGTGACCTCGACCCATGCTGTGAAACTATCGTTTGAATGGTAGCATTGTTCTGCCAAGTTGTAATAGGGCTCAAGAGGAGAGGTGGATGGACTTGAGTCATTCCCATTCATCATCAGATCTTGGTGGCTGGTTTTCGTTTTGATATTACCTTATAATGGTAATGAGGGCATCACCTCGACGCATACTCCAACCTAAGTTTTGAGGAGAAATAACCTCCGTGTTTTAATGGAAAGCTCTGAGTATCCCACCTTTGTCACATGCTCGCATGGCTGCCCCAAGTTCTACCTGATCGTAGGTTTCAAAATCCTCCACACATTGTAGTAAAATCCGTGAAGTGTTTTCACCGACTCCTACCTGGTAGTATAGAGATCGGAAGCTTTTCTCAAAGCCACATCAGTATGATGTGTAGGACGGATATAGAACCCGATTGTTTTGAGTGGTGATTGAAAATATTCTATTTTCTCACCCAGATGATATGATTCGTAGTACAAAGTGAAAGGCCTTCATTTGAAAATCTCCCATAAATAAGTTGATTAAAAAGTTAGGGACATTGGTAACCATCATATTATGAAGATAAAATTCACAAAGAAAGTTTTGGATTTCAGGAGTACTGGACTTATAAACTAGATAAGAAACTTGTGCCATCAGGGACTTCATAAGGAACTTGACAACACAACTGAAACAATTGCCAAGAATAAAAATTTTCTTGAAGAAACATGCTGTAAACTAGAGAGGGTTTCTACAGAAGATAAGATTGAAAGCCAAAGGACAGACAAAGTCCAAAAGAGATGTCAATTTTTTTTTCTCATCTTGGATAATTTCCATTTCCCTTTTTAATTTCTGATTTTCCTTTCTTAATTCATTATCCTGAAGAGATAATTGATGGAATTTATTCAAGATGTTAAGAGTTTTATCTCTTGCCGTTTCAAGCTACTAACTTTAATTTGTAGGGTAGTTATTTCTCAAACCTTTTCTATTGTGCATTAAGTAAATTCATTTTGCAAGGACAAGGTTGTTTCCTCCATACCTTGCAATTGGGCCTTCATGAGCGCGATTTCTTCTAGATAGTTGCGAGAATGTGTAGCTTGACAAGTCCGAGGTGACCAATGTCTATGCAAATGGTCGATGGAGTGGGATCCAGGTTAATGGGAATGAAGAAGTTTTGGGAAGACATTAGGATGAAGGCATGGCAGCCGTGAAGATAGGTATAGTGTAGAGAGTTACCACGAGGAACTGCCAGGTGATCCTCCTCATTCTGTTCTTCCCAAATGGGGGCAGAATCATCATCAAGAAAATTCTCTGATCGGAAACTACCAACTTTAAACAATGTATAGAACCACCGAGGTCGTGAGTGTATGGAAAAGATGGAGCCGAGGTGTACTTTCCTTTAGAGTTGGAAATGGAAGGGGATGGACCCACTGGAGTGCCAAATGTGTCCTCATGCTCGGGAACACCGAATTCCTCCTTTTGGTTGTATGAAGGGTGAGGGCTCGATGAAAGGGTGGATCGAGGTGCAGAAGAGAGACTGATTTAATTGCTTTGGTCTGGAACCTTCTCCCACAGTAATACCTTCAAGCCTCCATTTTGGTTTAAAGAACACCTAATGTGAGAACAATAAATGAATTAACCCTGGGTGCTTTATCATGACTTGCCTCCACCGAACTAGTACTTTGTGAAAACTTTGATGACGACTTCCACTAGGTATTTAGGTAAATTTACCCTGAGGGCCTGGTTGCTACATCCTTTCTTCAGATGAATAAGCATCTTGAGTGCATCACCACCCAGCACAGAGGGCTGGCCATCACATATGAAATAAATGTTAATCCATTTGGCTATTTCCTTCAATATTTGGGTAAGACTATCCCATTTAATGCCCTTAAGGACACCAGGGGGTCAAGATAACCTCGGGAAATGCTTCCCCTTCCTCATGAAACAAAGAAAACAAGATTTGGAGGGGAGCATTTGTCATTACTTTCAAGCCAAAATCTGGCAGGTTGGATAGGTCAAGAAATTACCTAACTGGTAATTTCAACTCGCCTTCCTCCGACTCATGAACAGGTAGACTCAAATTTGTCCAGGAACTCCTCCACAATTCCTTCATCAAAACCTTCAAATTTCTTGATGAAATCAAGCCACCTAAAATCATGGAATACTTGCAAAAGTGTTGTATTCTAGAGTAATGAATTCCGGTGAATTAGGCTCTGATTTCTTCCTCTTTCCCATGCTAAAGCCAAAGGTGAATAAAACAAGATAGTAGAAGCAAGAACAAGATCATGCCCAAATGTAATGTCTATTGATTGAATGATATAGAATGAATGAAACAATGAAGAAGTAGTTTGGAATCATTTAATTTGAATTGCACCATATTCCTTGAATGACGTAAAATCGAAAAGCGAAGGTGGTGGGAAAAGATGGATGAGACCAGAACCGCCATCCATGTGAGTTTATGATATTGAGACGGGGCATATCCCATTGTTTAGAATGAATGACACCTGTATTTACTTGAAGAATGGGACACTTTATGATGCATGCCGGTGATTATGAGACATTACATCATGATGATAATGTCATCCATAGAATCGGATTTGGAAAGAGATCCGAAATAAATATTACATTATGGTGTAATTATGAAAAGTGCATGCATGGGGGAAGTGATTTGTATGGAAATATCCGAAGTGAGTTAGGATGCACTTACCCATGCAAAATTTAGTTGGCTAATATCCGTAGATTCCTACGTCCTACACTCGAGATGAAGCGTGATTAGTGGCTGCAAAATAATGAAATTTCTACATTTATTGAAAACAAAAAAATGCTAAGGGAAGAAGATCAATGCATGACCATCCTCCTTTATTGAATTGTAAAGTTAACAATTACTCCTTACTCGAGGGGCAAAGATCCTCCTCAGCATGCATGTCCATGCCTAACAGGATGTCATTAGTGAAAGTCTTCTTGTCAAGCGATTGGTGATAAATCCTGAGCCTATGTCCATTCACCAGAAGAGTCCTTTTGTCACCATCAATTGGTAATAGCCAAATAGAGCCATTATCAAACACTTTATCAACCTGATAGGGACCCAACCAGCATGTTCGTAACTTGCCTTTAAACTGTTGATATCTGGAATCAAAGAGCAAGACCCACTCTCCCTCATGGAATGTCCTAGTTTTGATATGAGCATCATGCCAAGTATTTCATTGATGTTGAATAATTTCCATCTATTGTTGTGCCTCCATTCGACATTTCATCTAATTCATTCAGCTGCATCACTCATTCACATTGTGCCTCATCCAAATCAATCCCGACTTCTAGTGTTGTTTTCCAGGTGTGCAATTCAAACTCAATAGGAAACAAAGTGGCTTCTTCCCAAATACCAGCTCATAGGGAGAAAAACTAGTAGTGGTTTTCCAGGTCGTGTTGTAGGCCCTGACGGCCTCGGGAAGCTTTGGTACCCAATTCTTTCTATCGGCATTGACCACCTTAGACAGAATATTCTCAAGTTCTCGATTGGTTACTTCCACTTTCCCATTGGATTGGGGGTGATAGGGTGATGATTTTTGGTGCTTAATTCTATAGATTTCAAGAAATCTTCAATCATATTTGAAACAAATTGAGGACCTTGATCGGATACAATGGCCCTTGGTGCTCCAAATTGCAGCAATATCTGATTGTACAGAAAATCAGCAACAACATCTTGATAGGTGGATGCCAATACTTGAACTTCAGCCCATTTAGTGATGTAATCTGTGCATACCAAGAGGTACTCCTTCCCGAAAGATGGAGGATCAAATGGTCCAACAAAGTCAATCCCCCATTTCTCAAATGGTCCTAAGACCAACTGAGGATTAAGAGGCATTTCCATTGAAAGTGTGGGCTTTCCCATCTATTGGCATGCATCACACTACCACACATACTTTTTGATAGCCCTATGGAGGGAAGGCCAATAGTACCTCTCAAGGATCTTGTGAATTGTTTGTTTTATGAATAATGTCCGCCCCGGCTCATCATGACAAGCTCGCAGTATGTCGTGTACCTCATCTTCCCAAACACACCTACAAAGGACCATATCAGGACAACATTTGAATAAGAATCTGTTACACCATTTATATGTTGCACGTTATTTTTAACTAATCTCTATTTTTCCTTATGAGTAAAATAGGTAGGAAATTCCCCATTGTTAAATAATTGACAAGATCAATGAACCACATAGTCTTAGTTCATGATAGAAAACAAGTGTTCATTAGGAAATTGATCTTGGATTGCTTCATCATCACCGAAACATTTAATCTAGAAAGAAATCGAAACAAAATTAGATTTCCTAGGCTTATCTATAATGGTGAGATTGAATTCTGTAACAAGAGTAACCAATAATAAGCCTTCTGCCAACCACTAGTTTATTCATCAAATATCGAATGGCAGAGTGGTCAATGTAAACAAAATTTTTATACCCAGTGATGTAATGATGAAATTTTTTCAAAGCATAGAAAACAACCAATAATTCTTTTTCCATAGTGGTGTAATTCCTTTCCGTAGGAGTCAGGTTTTTGCTGATAAAGTAAATTGCATACATATGATCCTCCACATCTTTTTGCCCAAGGACAATGCCCATGGCTGTATTAGAGGCATCAATTTGGATATGGAAAGGTTGTCCCCAGTCAGGGCCCTCATAAGATAGGGCAAGTGGTCGGCTTTTCTTTGATAGAATCAAATGTTTGTTGACACTAAGGAGACCATTCAAAAACACAATCTTTGTTAGAAATGAGAACATAGCATGTGCGGTAATTTTACTAAAATATTTTATGAATTGGCGATAATATCCTACATGAGGAAGGAAACTTTTGATGTCGTTGATTACTAGTGTAGGTAATTGAGTGATGAGTGATATCTTTTTGGGGTCTACCCGTATACCTTTGGGCTAAAACATGGTGACCTAAGACAATTCCTGATCAACCATCATTAGACATTTTTCATGACTCGGGATAGTTGGTGTTGTTCACATCGACTGAGACACTTTCTCCAGGTTACTCGGAGATTCCTCAAAAGTGGATCCGTGGATAGTGAAATCATCCATGTAAACCTCAAATACAAGTTATTACAAGATTACAAAATGGCCAAGACTACCCATTGAAATGTAGCGGGGCATTACAAATTCCAAAAGGTAAGACTCGATAAGAAAATGTACCCCAAGGGAAAGTAAAGGTATTCTTATCTTGATCAGCAGGGGAAATACTAATTTGGTTATACCCACTAAACCCATCCAAGAAAGAAAAATATTTCTTACAACGAGATTGTCCAGAACCTAGTCAATGAAAGGCAGGGGGAAATAATCTTTCTTGGTGGCTTTGTTAAGTTCCCTGTAGTCAACACATATTCTCCATTTACCATTTTTCTTGGGAACTATAACTAATGGGGAGACCCACTGACTATCAGATATAGGATAGATGAATCCTACCTTTAGTAGTTTTTCTATCTCACTTTTGACTATCTCTCGAGTGTTGGATTGATTCTTCGTTATGGCTGCCTTATAGGTTTGACATCCTTAGTGTAGATATGATGTGTACAAATGTTAGGATGAATTCCCCTCATATCAGTGTAATCCTAGGCAAAAGCATGAGAGTGTTTCTTCAGAACCTCAAGCACCCTTGCTTCTTGATTGGCCTCTAAATCATTACCTATGGTCAGCTCTCTTCCTATGCCGACAACACGTTCTTGTATCATTCACGAGAGAAAGCTATGTACTAGTGATTAAATAATTCAACGGGAAAACATGGGGTTGAAGAATGTGTAGAATGGGTATATTGTCAAAAGACAGAATCTTAGTTAAAGGACAATAGAAATCATGGAGTGAATTTATTGAATTATAAGCATATATTTCCTTACTAGATTCACCAGAGGTATTGTTTCCCAAATAAATAGAAGTGGATGTGTCTAGAGTAAATGGGTCTAACGCAAGAGTTCCAAATTTTGTAGCCATAGTGTTGATTTCCGTAGTCATAGGGATTTTCCAGAATCAGCCAGTGGATATGACTCCACAACTTCCACCATATGGTTGTGCACTGTAATGGTGGCTAGATAAGAAGAACTCAAAGAGTTAGTATCCAAAGAATCTACCTTACTTGGTCACAAGTGTTCACATAGGGTTGGGCATGAGGGTATAATGAAATATGTTTGGATTTTTGTCCATTTAGAATGGTCATTTTTTTTTCATGACCTGTCTATATAATATACGCAATAATGGCCAACCAGTCTTCCCAAGATGACTGGATATCCCAATTTCCAAGCTTTAGGCTACAAGACCATGAAATTGACAGGGTACTCCCATGATTCAACAGTGACCATAATATCTTCAACCACACCATCGGGCACAATAATGGATTGATCTGCTAGTTAAAGAACAATATTGGTGGGTTGAAGTCATGTTAAGGATAGCAGATTAAACATTTATGTTGTGATGACATTAATGGCAGCACCAAGATCCACCAAAACATTAGATATTGACTGGTTGTTTATACAAATAGTAATGACTAGACTCCCATGATCCCCATATTTTGGTGAGATAAGGGTCTCAAGGACTAAATCAGCCAAATTCCCTTCTACCCTAACAGTCTTTGGGTACTTCTTTTTTATTCCGGTGTCTTTATAAACTCATTTCTAATGGTTTGGTTTAATTCAATAATGTCCCTTATTTCTCATAGAAGTGGGACCTCAATGTGTACTTTTTTAATTCCTAAACTAGCTTTGTTTCGTCTGCAGTTGAGTGTCCTGTAATCACTCAGGGAAAGGGGTTGTATTCTGGTTGAGTATTTGACCATCTTGTGTATCGGTGTTGGTGGAGAAATCAAGGACCGACATTATCCTCAAGGGTTTCCTCTTATCGAGTATCAACATAGAGGCATTTCTATGATAACAATAGGAGGATTCAATATTTTGCCAAATCGTAGGCATAAATTACCAATAGTATTAATCGGTATCATGTTACCTAGTTTTGCATCATCAATTAAAGCTATCTCGCTATTTTTTAGGATTGAATACTGGTTGAACCAGAATTTATGTTTGTGTTCTTGTCCTTGTGGTTGGTAGGCTTGTGGTGGAGCCATTAAAGCTTACTATGGTTGTTGGAATCTCTGTTGTTGATTAACATTTTGTGGTGGTGCCCATGGCTGATTTTGGCTAAAATTTTGTTGATGACCCCACCGCTATTTGTGCCAATGGATTGAATATTGAGGTTGGTGGTGTCCAACCTGGCCGAGTATATGGGTTCATGGCCAAGGTGGTGGATATGGATAAGTCATCCAATTTGAGGTTTCCCACTCAGGTTTTCCCAAGAAGACCGAGGACTTGATTCAGCCATGACATCCTCCATGGATTCTGAGCAGGTCTAGATGGAAACCCAGCCTGATTATTTGGTCTTTGAACAAAGTTTAATTTGGCACTCATTTGAGAGACAACATTCAAACCTCCCTTTAACTATGGTAAGAGAATGTAAATGCCTAGTGTCATGGCCAAGAACTCACAAATTAAACACATGTCCGTAACATCCAAAGGACATTCTCTCAAAGGGTGTCTCTTATGGCACTTAGGGAAATATATGTCCAAAGGTTCTTTGGTAGGACTAGTTTTGGCCTTGAGTCCATCTATGGTTGATGTTAATTGCAGTAAAATTTCTATTTTCACGTTGGCCATTTCTTCCGAAGTTCGTAGAGGTACCCATGGAAGCTTAGATGTCTATTGTTTTCTTATACCTCCACGTGTTCTCAAGTATCTTCTACACATCTCATGATTTGTTCCATGGTAAGTTTATGCATGTCTCCTCCTCCCATGAGATGGAGGGAATCCTTGGTTTCCTCATCCAGTCCTTTAAGAAAGACCATCTTAGTGATGTCTACATGTAACTCATAACCACTGTGTTTGTGGAGAAAGAGGAATCTGTCTAGATAATCCTCTATATTTTCATCTTCTTTTTTCCATATTTGGAAGAACTCTTCTTTCCTATCCCTTCCCCTACAATAGTCTTGGTATTTATCCAGAAGGCTATTTCCATGGCTTCCCAGGAATCAATGGAGTTAGAGGGTAGCCCCATGAACCATCTCATAGCAGAATCTTTGAGAGTGGAAGGAAAAATTTTGAGTTTTTGATTGTCCATTCTGTAATCATATGTCTAGCACAGATTTTGAATTCAAACAAAAACTAATCAGGGTCCTCCTTGGACATGCCTCAAAAGATAGGGAGGATGGATGGTGAGATGTTTTTCATGGGTGCATCCTCATCCACATCGAGAAAATGGGATATGTAAAGGTTCATCCCTAAAGGTTGGTGTCCATTATTCTAAATTTTCCCCATTTCTTAGTGTTGGGAGGATGATACGTAATGCTGAAAGCGTTCTAGGTGTTGATGTTGAGTCTCAGTATCACTCTAAGTGTTTCTTTTGTATAAATTATCTAGAGATGTGTGGAATTGTTATGTGCTATAAATATCCCTTGGTTGTCTTGTGATCTATGCATCAAGGTTGGTTATTGAAACAAGGTCCAAGACATCTACTAGTTTCCTATATGAATTCCATTAACACCCATAGCATATGAAGTAAAAACAATGGTGTGCTTATGAGTCAAAGAACGATGCCAAAAATGATGGGTCGTTGTGTGCTCCAATCATTTAACTAACATAATCTTCTGTTAGTGTCATTATAAACTAGGGTTGTGTCCTAGGTTGTATGCAATGGAGTCTTATAGAACCGCTTTATCTCGTTGAGTCTCTATTGGGGGTTTAGGTTATTTTAGTTTGGTGACTAATGTATGGAATTGTAATAAAATCTATGGAATTCAACTATTTACGATGAAAGGAAATTAACAACTATCCTCTACTTGAAACTAAAATGCACACATACCATTTACAAATGAAATTATAATGTAGAAATGAAGCTAGCATTTAGTAAAAGTGAGATTACTTGTTAATCAGACATTGCATAAAGGAAACATATATTCTAAATGAAAGTCATAATGAAGAAAACAAAATACAATTAACTAAATCATACATGTAATATTTCAAACAAGAGTGCAGTAAAACTTATCGAGAACCACGTATGCATAAATGAACACAAAATATCCTCTTGTCTCCTTGGTCGAGTGGGCCCTTGCTCTTCCTTGGGATAGAGGAATTAACAACCTTTGATTCTCAAAATGATGCAACTTTCATTAACTCAAAATAAGTTCCATAACATAGATAGCAGATGACAATGTAAATTGTGAATGTCGATGATCTATCATAGTATCTCCAAAAAGTGGTTCTAAATATGTTCAAGAAGGAGTCTTCATATAGATACAGATGGTTACAAAATTCACCATAATAGGTGGCATTAACATCATCCACCAAATGCTAACTGAAACTCAAAATCCTACGGGTAGTTAGAAACAAGCCCCTAACTAATAGATCAACTAGTGGAAAAAGTCTTCTACCTCTTGCTTCGAACTCGAATTCCATAATTACAAGCAACATCCATCATTTCCTGCACACATCATCACGTTTTACCTCACAAAGACAATTATTAGGAAGTTCATATGATAATCGGTTTATATAAACTATAGCAAGGAAAATGCATTAAACTCACTAAGATATAACTATACAAAACATCCCCATGCATTAGAAAGTCATATCTAAATGGCATTTTTCGGTTTGAAGAAATGATATAAATGAGCCAAACAATGCACTCATCAGCATTTGCATCTTTCATCTATCAATATTTGTTGCACACACTTCTCACACTTCTCCACTTACTCTTGGGAAGTCTTGGCTTGACTACATTAGTGGCACTCTAGAACCTAATCATATATATATCACATTTCCCATGTCTTTAGTACTCGCTTTCTATTTACAATGCTTCATTTCTTAGTTATACTCAAAATATTACTCATTGGTATGCACATGGTTGTCACATTTTACCTTTCACCAATGAATAGTATAAAATAGGCATGTACAATTTATTCCACAATGGCTCTTTATCTTATCAACCCCATAATAATGCTCACCTGGTCTCTAAAACTTCTCCGTTTGGCTTCGATCATGACAATGATGATCTCTTAGACGATGTTACTTGATTCCTTTCTACATCATATAATTTTGGGGCATCATGCTTACTTCCGCCATCTTAGCATTTTTAGATGTATTTCATTTCTACTATCACACTCCGTGCTTCACATTTAGTCTATCTCATTCATCATACATACATTGATACACACGACTTGTATCATCATTACCATATGATGAACTCTCATGATATAGTTCACACTTGATTGTTGAGGGAATACTACATCCATGAACCTAAAAACTAAAAATTTCACTCTCTACGCTTCACAATACATATTTCGACATTTTCCTCTCACACCGATTTACGCTTCATAATCTATCTTTCTATCACAAAATTTCGAACCATTACCCTATGACGCACTCCATTACAAGGTTCATACTTGACTTCCGAGGGTCTAAATATGATAGGAAACTCACCTCATTCACACTCCATATGATCTATTCTCCATTGATCATATCTTTTTAGCGAATATTTATCACACCATTTCCCAATCAGAGGTGTTTCATGCCTTATGCAACTTAGGAAGTTTCCTAGGGCACCAAATAGGGAGAGGCAGTTAAATTTTTTTTAAAAAATCAAATTTCAGCCTCAGGGACAGGTCGGCTTTAACAATTTGACTTTGAACTGGTGCAAATATATAATTATATATTGGTATATAAACAATAAACACCGAACTAGAATTTGGAACAAGAATCGCCGATGTCGTGCAGAGTGCCAGAGACTACAATGGTACAAAGCTAAAGTTGAGCAACATATTAGGATAGATGTTAGTGAAAAGTCTACTATATGATAATCGATAGATCATAGGATTCGAATCAGGGATTCAAATTTTAGGATTCATGCTTCGAGGCCGAGCTTCAAGGCTTCAGAAATTGAAATCACTAATAATTAATTGTATTTGCCTTTATGGGCTATGGCTTTGTCACATGCGTGTCAAGTCGCACCATCACAAATTACAATTCATTCACCGAATCGCCAAAGGAAGAAAAAGTTGTTACAAGTGAACTTGAATAGAACATGTATCAATCATGATCTCGGTACTGTGTACATGTTTTTGTTTATATGCACAAATTGAAATTCTCCTAGTCCTAAGACTTGTTTGTTTAAAAAAATGCATAGGTGGGTGTTTGGTCCCAGAGAGGGGGGATGGGGGTGTACTCTCCAGTACGCCTAGGGTGCTTCAAAACCTTAATTAGGCCCTGTACCCAATGAATAACTCTTGTTCTATAGTTAATTATTTTCTATCAAGGGGTATTGTATAAATGAACCTCATCTCATACACATTAATACATATCCGCTTCAGGAGGACACACGCTTCTTATCATATTCACTTTTATACCATTCCATTTCACTCATTCATAACATATTACATATCTTGGTTTTACATACTCTTTCTTGCTTATACTAGTTACGTGTACACTTTGTTTCCATGCTACATGGATACTTAGTATGTAAATATATTTCATATATACACATGCATGTTGATTTTTTTCTCTAGTTTGGTATGCAAACATTTTACATATCTTTATAGGAAACATTGATGTTTGGCATCAGACTTGTTACCAATTCCACCAAGGCTCTTGGGGTCATCTAGTTTCTTACATACTACTCTGATTGTTATTGTTTCATTTTATACTACTTCCTATCCTTACTAGCACACTACTTGTTCCATTGATACATACATGTTTTGACATACTCTTTATCTTTCTAACATGTTAGTGGGTGCTTCATCTATAAGCATTTTCCTTGCATGAACTATTTTCCACCATGGTTGTCTCGATACTTGCCTTAATACTATTTTCCATTGTTTTTTTATGTCATTGTTTTTGAGCTTTGCCCTATGTCTTGCTTGATCATTTCTTGTATTTTTTGGATGCTTTGGCCCTAATTTTCATGTGACATTGTGAGCAATGTCCCATCTTTGGAATCCTCTTTTCACAAAGCTTTACATTTTGTACAATATTATTTGTTTATAGTATATTTTATATCATGATTTTCACGTTTTCTACTATCAAATGTGTCTAGCCATATTGTTTACATGTGCCTTAATTTCTACCATGTGCATTCCCTCCCCGAGGGTATAATTTCATATCATAAATATGTCCTCTCCTTTGGGCCGCATCCTCCTACTTACATTGCATGCACAACAAATGGGGGACTATATTTTGTGAATCATTCACCCCATAGAACATCTCAGAGCTTCATTGGAGGCATGCATAGTAGAGGAATAAAAAAGTTGTATTCATAGAATGGCCTAGAATATGAATTAAGTCCTCATGTTAGCATGGATACAGCCTCCCAGTGATATAGACACTAGTGTTTAGGTTCTCCTAACATTTCCTAGGAACCTATGATCAGTGGGAAATTACAGTCACTTTCTTCGATAAGTATAGTTTTCAGTAGTTCACATAGCAGCTTTTCACAAGACAGAACAATCCCCCAATAATCGAATACATTTTATATCCTTTTAATACTTGGATCAAACATGGAAGAACATGAAACTAAAAAATATCACACTAGTTTTAGTGGTGTATAAATTTGGGAATCATTCATGAAAGGAGAGTAAAACTAGACCTCTCTCCCCAACACTCTTCTTCTCGTGGGCATGAGATTTCCCAAAAATCACACTTATTGTGAAATAGCCCAAAATGTTGGATGTAAAATGGAATGGGATGGGGTGAATCAGTCCTTCTAAAAATCCAAATCATATTTCATTATACTTATTCAAAACATATAATCACTTAACCATCCATTAATATGTGCACACAATCAAATACCATACATGTTATAAACCATGAGCAAGAGAATCAACACAAGATACAAGATATAAGTGGGAAACCCTAAACGGGAATAAAACCCACTAAATTTTTTTTTGATATTACACACAACAAATAATCAAGTGAATATTACACATCATAAGATTTTTCTTTCGTGAGGCACTAACCCCACAAGGAGCACTAACCCCTAAACCCTTGTTAATATTACTCACAACAAGTGAACTACATGAATATGACTCATCACACAAGATTTTGTTTAAGTATGACCACTGAAATCATGTTGATACCACAACTTATAGTGATCCAAATATTCATCTCCAAACTTTTCCAAACACTTCCTCAAACCCTAGGTCTTTAACTTACACAATCTAGCTATTTCTTCACTTCTCAATGCTTAAACATCTTTCTCAAATTCTTGATTATCTTCCTTAACCTATAACTCACTTTATATTACTTCAATCCATGCTTCTACACCTACAAAACGTACTCTCCTGTGTCGCATATCTTGCAAATACTCAATTAGTTCCAAAAGCACCCAAAAAGATGCTTTTATATGCTTCTCCTCATTTCAAAATTAGGCATAAAATTTTCCCTGAATTTTATTCAAACCATGCATAAAGGAAAAATTTGAAATTTTAAATATATCAATCACAAGTTACCCAATTAGTTCGGCCTTGTCAAAATGTCATTACATGTGCCAAAAATGGCTCAAAACTCCATAGCACATTCTTAAAAATTCCCTAACATTAGTAACATACTTTTTCATGATCCAAAATCCTTTAAATATGAGTAAAATATCATAAAAATTCATACATGGTCGCAATTAATATCAACCAATAAAATTATTTCATTTACTGGGTCTAGTTCCCTTTACAAATCTCAAAACCATTGTTTCCTTCACCCTTCCTAGAAACTTCATCTAATCACAAAATCAATTTTACTTGACCAAAACATGAAATGTGAACACTCCAAAGAAATGGAAGAACCAGTAGAACACTTATAATAAATTTATAATTCATGAAATATCCTTTAGTTTAAACCATAACAACATTTGCCTTCCCCATATCAACTTGCCAAAAACTCTATTTCAAAAGGTTAGCTCATAAAATCATTTCTACAAACATTCAATAAATCCAAATGAATTCAATAGATGAAAACTTCATCCCTCTTCACATTCCAGGTTATAGGAAGCATCACACAATCCATCTCATGCTTCCAAAAACATCAAAATTGCACCAAAACATATGATGTCTTCAATTGCCAAAAATATTATTTCTCAACGAACGACCTTGGAACCATTTCAAATGACCTTATAATGATGAAATCCATATATCACTGTAAATATCTCTAAATATAATTTCTATCACAACTTTAATCATCTCAAAACTCCACCGTAGCTCGAGTTATGAGCATTTTACTAGACCACGCTTTACAAATTCGGTCATATCTGGAAAATGCACAACATGGGAGCTTGAAATGTTGCTAAGAGCATCATAACTCATCCTTATAACATATCCAATCATAAAATTTCAATTTCATGGCCCAATATCTCCAGTCACTAATTCTTACCTATGTTTGCATGTTATATCTTCATTGTAGAAGTCGTATCATTTGAAATAGTGTAATAAATGAACATATAACCTCGAAAATGACCCAAACATACCTCATATGCCATGATATACTTGATTTAATTCTTCCATGAGCTCAAATGGCTCCAATACACTCTGTCACACCTTCAAGTTGTCATACCTACTTTCAAAGGTGAGCTCCCGTAATCAAGTGAAACACATGTACTTGTACCATACCACTATTGTGAGTGCTCAAGAACCCTAAAAACATAATAAAGTCATATAAAAATGCTTCCAAAGAATCCAAGAAGAAAATATTGTCATATTACACCTCCTGAAGGCTTCTATATGGGCTTGTTAGAGTAAGAACACCTCACTGAATCCCACTATAGCAACTCAAACACATCTCGAACCAATATGTTAGCACCATGGACAACATCATGAAATAATCCTACAACATTCACTTTGTCATTAATTTGGTTTTTCATCAATGACGATACCTATTAGGACACCATGCCAACATAAAAACTCACACTTGGCGTAAGATCACCTAAATAACTCACTCTTCTACGTAAATTTAGAACATTTTCTATCCCTTTCACTCTTCACATATCAGGTGCAAACTTTCCTTTTACTACATTTTAACATCTTTACATACTTTTAAAGAGTTTTCATAACACCTAACTTTAACTACTCTTTCTCTCTTCATTTGCAAGTCAATCTGAATACTTAATAAGAAGTACCCCAACATCAAGCTACAAAACCGTAAACACCAAATTCGGGTCCCAATCCCTTTATCCCCTTTCAACTTATCCATTTGACGTATATACATAGCCTTTACCCCTTCTACACATCATTATTAATTTAATTACCTATAATTAAATTAATCCTCAGCCACCTCACCCTAGACCTATTCCAACTTCATTAAATGACCAGGACCAAGTCCCAACACTCCTTTACCAACTTGGACTTTTTCTAAGCCTAGTCATTATGACCTTTATCTCTCTAACTACTCTCCCGCTACATTTAGCATTATCTCCCACTTCGAAATGTACGTCAAACTTCAATCACATAAAATCGGTAGAAATCTAGCTAATTTTAGCAAAATTAACCATTTCTCCCTAACCAATGTTAGTTATCCCTCGGCCAACATCAGTTCCCTAACCATCATCAGTTACCTTAAATAAGAGTTTCTAACTCTTTGCACGGGTTCTTCAATTCATTCATTCATTCAAGATTTGACATTCTAACTCTCGAACATTCAATCTAACAAATGACAATCGAGCACATCAGGTCTTCACTCAGTAGCTAATATCTTCCTCCACAACCTTGGATCACCTATAGCAGGGCACACAAGCTCCGATTGTCATGGCACAGAAACAACCCCATTTCATCTCTGAATGTTCATCAAGTATCGCAACCTTTAGATAAACAAGTTATCGATAAGTAACTCACTCTTATTTGTTAGTTCAAGTTTTGATCTTAAGTCTTTTATTCATTTCTATTATCCAACTCTCCTCTATCCCGAATACCACCCTTCACCCGTCTACCATCTATTCTACAAACCTAAACCATTTTTCCCATCAAAGTCCTCTATCACGCTTGTTGAATATTCATATAAATCATACCATCCTTCCCGAACTCCCTCAAATCTCTGTGCAAATCATAGAGATCCAAAACACCTATTTTTAATATTCTAACCATATTTCCCTCTGTCGAAACCTGGTCACCCAACCGTGGCCATTTGCATGAATACTCGCATTAGTCACCTAACCCATACTAGTCTCTATGACTGATAATTTTTCCTATAACAGTGAGCTTATAACTTTCACCCAACAACCTAGAACATAACCAAACTTCACCCAAACCTTTCCTAACACCTCAATGACCTTTCCCAACTAGAACCACACCTTTCCTAATGCTAGATTAGTTTTTACTTCAATACTTTGCTTAATCTAGTGTGTTGATAATGTTTTGAGACACCTAAATCAAATTATTAGTAATAGGACCTTTATTTCTCACATTTATTTTCATTAAGTTGATAAAATCAATGGATTAATAGTCATCTAGGAAGTGTCAAATTTCTCGGAACTAGCAATCACTAACCAATCCACGTCATATCTTTGTTTAACTCTCTCTTGTATTCTTTTTGTTCTTTTATAGGTAGTTCCTCCCATCCAAAAGGAAGCTATCACATTCATTCTGATCATATTAAAAATGTGTGTAACCTTCTCTCGACTATTCACAGGATTCCTCCTATGCCCATTACCTTTATCTATTTTATCACATACTTTGAGATGAAATTTTTTTATGCAATGACTTGGTGGGACCCTTCTTGTGGGTTCTTTGCATTGTTCATTTTAGGAATATTTGTGCATTTCTTTCTTTTCTAAAGAGTTCACATTAAATGTCTCTCTAGTAAATAGTCTCTTCTTCTATTTTTCTAAAGGAAATTTGTCATTTGGTGTTTAAAAAGAATTATTATTCATTTCTTTTACACTGCATTTTAGTGAAAGAGAATTCTCTTTTCCTATTCACCATTTTCTTCAACGAATTTCATTATCAATTTGGGTTTTAAAATCTATGCATTTCATCCTTTTGATTTTTGCATTATATCACCTAAATTTATTTTCAATCTATATATTAGAGGTCATGACCAGTTGATGATGGTGGGAATTAATCATATTTCATGCTTTGTTCATATACACCCCTATTCAAATCACTTTAACAATTTACTCATATCTTAAACTCTTCCTTCCCCGGTAATTACCCCAAAAGGTTAATAACCTAATTAATGGGGGATCCACGTTGTTTTGTCTAGTCATCATATAAGAGTTCATACCTCACGTACTATGAAGTATATATTGGGGACACTTTATCCAAAACACACCCGATACCAAAGAATAGACTACTTATAGGGAACCTTTGTTGACAAAATACTCTACTCTATTTATAGTCAGTTTTAAATGGCATAAGCCACATAACATTAAAATATGAAGCATAGGATTGACATGTTTCGTTAGCTTTTGACTGTAAAATTACATTTTGAGGATTGAGGCCATTTCTTCTTATTTTCCTTTTCCTTCATGCCCTACCATAATAAATGGTGTATTTTGGTATATTCTAGGTGTGTTAGGACTCATCACCGCTTATACTCGGGCCTTTGGGTTGTTTTATTTGGACTTAATCATTTTAAAATTAAAATTTTCATCATCTTCTCGATTTAGATTTACATAAGAATTCAAGCATCGGCCTAGCTATCGGTATTGGTTACCTCTTCATACCAGATTGTTTGAATGTTCGGCATTGGTTCCCTATTTTTTTATTATTTTTCCCAAAATAGTATTTAATTCATATCCATTCATTTTCTATGACCCTTTTCTTTCATTTTACTCATTTATGAGTCTCTGTTACCATAAGTAGAGTTCAGGTTCATCCGATTTACACTCTTCATCTCCATAGTTCTAAAGTTGTCATTTATTCTCAGTAACTGACATCACCTAGTGACCGACATCGATTACCATACCAATGTTGGTCTTTGTCTTTTGATTTTTCTATCAAAACAATGACCAATTTTCATTTTCCATATTTCTTGTATATTATTTTCCGTGTTTTCAGCACCATCTACAGAGCTTAGACCACCTGTCCTACCACTATTCACATAGCTTTGATTCATAAACAAGCCAACACTATATTTTTTTCACACTAGTCGCTAACCACTACCTCCTATTCCTTCACCACCTTCTATTTCTTCACCCATTGACCACACTTCTCCTATTGCTATAAACACAGGTGACGAGGAGTTTGCAAAACTCCTTGATCACAATCCCACCAACTTGCAAGATTACCTTGCCCATTCCTCAACTCACGACTCATATACGGGATGCTTATCTCCATTCCTCCAACTCTCCCCTAATTTTGCATCATCCAATATTATTGTAATGTTACCTTCTTCCACCTTACCACCTATCATTTCTCGATCACCCATACATATTCGATATCAACCTATCCTATGGAATCTATTACACCTTCGACATCAGCTTCCTCTTTAATATATGTCATGCCATCATCTATAGCTCTTGGTGTAGGGATTCAAACATCATTAGTCACTATCACCTCGCAACCTCCGGTTAAGGCCGACCTGCTTTCAATTTTTGGTCGTATCTATACACTCAAGTACTCTTCCACCTATCTCTACGAGGGTCTCTACAAAGGTCCCTCCCACCTATAACTTGTCTCAGCCACCACCTATCACCTATACTTCCCATCCTAGGAATATGTCATCATCATCTACCCCTACTTATATCCCCCTTATCGCTTTATTACTCGACACCTCCATGACCTGTGCCTTCTATGTCTTACTCATCATACCCACCTCCTTATACCACGGGAGGTGAATCTCAATCTAATCCAACCATGGATCTCGATAAAAATTTTGATGGAAAATATGTAAACCTTGGAAGAATTTATCTCTCGGATCACATAATACATCGACTTACGTTGAAATCTATAATGATCTTTCAACCTTTCATACCCATTCATCCTTTTCCCCCACATTAGAAGATGCCTAAATTCAACTGGTTTAATAAGCAAGGAAGATATGTAACAACATTTGTGATCATAAAATCATGTATGTTATCTCGATCACCCATAATGACACCTTGATTCTTAAGTCTTTCCCATGTCCTCGACATGACCTCGCTTTAGATTTGTATAGTGCTTTACCTAGGTACTCAATATTTTCTTTCAATCAATTGGCTCATGTCTTCCTTGACCATTTCTCCATCAACATCACTAAGAAGGTCACCATGACTGATTTTTATTCGATGTGTCAATATGAAGATGAATTTATCATAGATTTTGTCGCATGTTGGCAGGAGTTTTACTAATCAGATCACCTTTCAACTTCCACAAACCAAGTTGAAAGATTTGTTCATTAGGCTTGCGCCAGCACATCTCTCTAACTCTTCAAGTCTAAACATTTCAGACATTTCATGAGGCATTCACTATGGCCCAAAAGATAGAAATATGTGCTATCAAAGAGAAGAAACTACAATTACACAACAAGAGCACTCTATTTAAATCAAATGATTCTTATTCTTCCTCTAAACCAAAAAATACTCACACTAAAGAAAAGGGATCCTCCAACATGGTGGTCTTAAAATCTAGTGCATATCATCCATAAAACCAACTGAAACCTCCTTCTAATCTTTCCTCTTTTCAAAACTTCCAAAGTATAAGAAGGAACAACAAAGATATACCCCCATAGGATAACCTTATTCCTCTCGTGTTGGAAAATATGTTAATTGGGACCCATCACTCCTCCACCGATCAAACCACATACCCTTTATTTCCTATACTTGCATGGTATAAGGAGAAAATTACTATAACTATCACCACGTTAGAGGACATAGTAATGAAAAATTTAAAAACATTCAAAAACATCATCCAAGAAATGTTAGATAATGGAGATCTCATCCTGGACAACCCTAATGCATCGGTAAATCAAAATTTGTAGGTCTTTAGGAAACCTTTTCTAAACCATACCCATTCATCGAATCAGGTCAGTGAGACTTCTAACAATAACACCCATGTTCACGAGGTCCATGTCATCTTTGACACAATACCTATCCCTTCTGCTCAGTTTCCTTCCATCCCTTCTATTGACGAGATTCTTGTGCAAGCTCCTCTACCCACAGAGGATCCTATTTCACCTACTCCTCTACCCACAAAGGAGCCTACCTCACCTACTCCTTCATCTATAGAGGCACTTACCCCACTTATTTTGTCACCTATCGAGGATCCCGTATATTACCCATGCTTTTACCCAAAGAAGAGTATATTTTATCCTCTTCTCCACCTAAGGAAGAGTCTACACCACCTACCTTTCCCCTCCTCGACCCATAAAGGAGCCACTTTTATACTCTCTTCATGTCATTGATGTGTCTCCCAGGGTATACCAGATCTTGTTAATCTTCTTGCATCACTTCTACCTATAGAGTCGAATCCAAAAGTTTCCTTTCTCCCATACTTCAGAATTCTTCACAAAGATTACCACCAAAGTATCATCATTTGCCTCCACTTCCACGCCATTCTTTTGTTTTTCCAATCACTTGGAGTATGTCGACTACTCCACGCTTTCGTAATGCCTTCAAACACCAGTATTGACTCAAATGAAAATGTTGTCCAAAGACATTTCAATGATTTATCCTAAAGTGTTCAAGACAACTAAATTTATCACACCTGAGCCGGTTATAGTATCCTCTTCTACATCATCCTCACCTACACTCAAACCTTTACCATTACACCAACAACCACATGCACCAAAACCTCTACCAACACCCATAACTTCACCTGTGCCTAAACCTATCACTAAATTAGGGGTGTGCCGATGATATCGAGTCTAATCCATCCTCCCATGAAGATTGATTCAGCCACCTCTTCCCAAACTATCACAAGGCCTATCCTCCTACCTAAGAGGAAGCCCCAACCTCTTAGGCCTTATATATCCCTCTGTTTCTCCCACTCCTCCTCTTTCACCTTCGCCACTTCCATCCATCTTAGGTCCCCATCCATCAACCTTGGTCAAGAAGCCTCCTTACCAAGGTAAAACTAAAACGAATCAACCTACATCCTTACCGCAACCTCTAATTCCACCTACGCCTTCTACATTGCCTATTCTTGCTCCACTACCTGTATTTACCTTCCTTCAACCTACACTTTCTTTATTTCCTCCTACCACTATCTTTATTGCACCACCACTCTCACATTGGTTGACCCGTCCACTTCCATCTTCTGCATTCCCTTCTACTTCACGCACTACCCCAACACCTTTACCTAAGGAGGTGCAACCCAAGCCTAAAACCACACAACCTAACAAAACATATTTAAGCCTACTAAACCTCCAATTCCACCTCCCTCCAAAAGCACCTATTCAATAGAATTCACCCAAAACTCCATCAAACCCGCTCTCACTTCTCATTGTGATCCCTTGGTAGGGTCTTACACTAACATCCTCACTCGGTTGTTAGAAACTTATGCCATTACATTTCCACCTCTCAGACTTACAACCCACTCAAACATAAACCAAAAGGGTTTGACGATACCAATATTTTCACTTATCATCATGTGCTAAGGCATGATGTTGAAAATTATAAGGCCCTTAAAAATATTCTTCTTTAATTATGTTCTCTTGAAGATCTCTTTGAAGAAGATGACCTTTTGGATGAAGATCCCATTCCACCTTCCCCCGTTAAAACACATCCTTACCCCATATCTATTCAGCACCCTCACCTCCACCTCCACATCCCTCTTTTCCTCCTCCAACCTTTGAGATAAATATGGTTCGGATTAGAGAGCTAGCCTAACCCCCTCTAAAATGCTAGTGCGCTATACTCATTTCACAAGGATCTTATCCGCACTAGGTTTTTGTCCCTCCTTTTACTATACCTTTCATGACACATCTCCTCAAATTCTCAAAATCAATATGGTTTGAGTTGCCACTCGATCATAAAAATACAAAGGAAAAGAGAAGATTTACAACCCATCTAATACACCTTTACCCATCATTCCATCTATGGGTCGTTGTATCCTATTTCGGATAGAGTCACACATCATACTATGATCAAACAACTTCAGCAATCTCCTCTCAAAATTTCTTTGTATGACCTCATCCAAACCTCTGATCCTCATCGCCAAGAACTCCTCGAGATCCTATAAACTATTGATTTTATACCAAATGAACCTATGCCTATTGTCACCATATTCACCCCTCATCATGTGGCCTCTCTCACTGCTTCACCTAAAACCTCTATTTCCACTACCACTCACCAAGTTTCTACCTTCAGTTTCTATGACTTAGAGATTACTCCTCACCATTTAGATGATCCTGATCCCGCCCTCTTCATCTCCATCCACATTGAGGATACTCACGCCGACGTGTTATGATCGATGGAGGTTTGATTATTAATATTATGTATTCCCGTGCGTATGAATAAATGTGCATACATTCCAATTACATATATAATAACCCAGCTATGCTGCGTTATTTCAATGATTCTTTGACCTCTACTATCGCACCGTTATCCTCCACACTTAAGTGGGTCCCTGCACCATTCCTAAATTGTTCTATATTCTCGAATGGTAGTTCTAATATAACATGATGCTTGGCCGACCCTAGATCTGTGCCATTGGTTGTGTACATTTGAATCTTCACCATTGCATCAAATTTGAATATGAAGGACATCCTTACACTATTCAGGCAGATCCTTCACCTTTTAAAACCTATAACATGTCAGATCGACTCCAATGATATCATTATTCATGTTAAGTCATCTAATACCGCTTCCGCCTCATCTACTACCACTACCACCTCATCTACTACCACCGCGCCTCATCTACTATTGTTGTTTCTTCATCTTAAACCACTGCCGCTTCATCTTCAATCACTATTGCTCCATATTCTTCCATTACTTCTACATCTTCCTCACCCATCCCATCTCTCCCCACTACTGCCACATCTTCCAAAGTTAACCCATCTACCAATCCTTCTTCTCAAAATTCAAATATCTCATCCATTCCCACCACCCAAGTACCAACTTCCGACCCTTTGGTAGGTGTTTTTCAATGCCTTACCCTGGGGGAGTATCACCTGTATAACATCGACACATTCCAAAATCCTCAAGAGTACGAAACCTTCATCAACACCCACATTATGATCATTGTATAGGAGAAGTGTTTCACACACTCCCCACCTTCACACCAAATTTACATTCAGTGGAATTGATACTTCTTCTTATTCTCCCAAACCACCCACTCAAACATGAAATTTTTCATCTCAAGCTTCGCATACCTCACCAACCGCCACTTCACCCACACCTTTCTTCATCATTGTTCTTGGAAGGGCTTTGGATTTGGTCTTTACGAAAAAGGTCGTCACACATTTATTCCTTGCACTACCAAAAAACATAATGATCTCTATGGTATTGGATTCATTGAACCACCAAGTCCTAAGAGGGAAATAATCAACCTTGTAGATGATGATCAACCTTCTTCACCTTCCTCACCTTCTTCATCCATTCCTTCACCTTCACCCATGGAGTCCATGGATCCAGAATCCATTCCTCCTAATTTTATTTTTGTGAAAACTATTTCTTTAGGGACCTCTAACCTATCATTGTGATGGCAAACCGCCCTCTTCTCTTCCTATTATTTATCCTAACATGTTGGAAGAGGACACACCTTCTATCAAATTTGTTCAATGTTAGAATGATGATTCCATTCTCACCTATTTAGGTACAGAGGATTCTTACATTCACCGATCATTACCTTTTGAGAAACAAACCATTTTGAATGAATTGACCATAGAGATCAGCATTCACACTCAGGATGACCCTCACATTCTAAAGATAGGCAAATATTTAAAGTCTATAGAACATGAAGCCTTTACCCCTTTTCCTACGAGATCATAGCAACACTTTTGCTTGGTCTTATGCCGACATTCCCAAGATTGATCCAAATATCGTGGTACACAATATCATTACTATTCCCGATACCAAACCCGTAAAAAGAGAAGATGTGAAAATGTATCCATGCATTTCCCTTCTTCACAAAGAAGAACTCCAATGCCTTCTTTATATTCTCTTTTATTTTACCTACCAATTATCTCGTAATGGATTTGTAACATCATTCCTATCACCAAGGTGACAAGAGGACTCGCATCTCGCACGCACTCGTGACCTTAACCTCACCTTCCCTAAGGATGAATTTCCTTTATCTAGAATCGACCAACTTGTTGATCTTACAAGGCCATGATATGTTATCTCTTCTGGATGGATTCTCAGGTTATAACCAAATATTACTCACACTAGAGGATCGACACAAACCCTCCTTTATAACCCATTGGGGGACCTTTTGTTATCGTGTCATGCTTTTTGTCTTGAAAATGTTGGTGCCACTTATCATCTTGCGCAATGACCTATATCTTCCATGATATCATGCATGACATATCTTGGAGGACTACGTTGATGACCTTCTAGGAAAGCAAAAATTATACCGAACACCTCCCATTCTCAAAATCATCTTTGACCATATCATAAAATATTGGGTTTACCTTTAACCAAATAAGTGTGTCTTTTTCGCTCTTCTCGGAAAACTCCTTGGTTTCATTGTCTCTTTTCAGGTATCAAGTCGATACCACCAAATCAAGGCTATTCTTGAGATGCCTCCACCTACTAACCTTAGAAAACTCCCCTTGTTTGCAAGCAAAATTACAATCCATTCAACGCTTTATTTCCTAACTTTTCAACCAATGTCGCCCTTTTCATCATCTTCTAAAAACGATGTCTCCTTTAATTGAAATGACAAGTGTGAAAATCTTTGAATTGCTAAAGAAGTATCTTCTTCACCACCTTTTCTAATCCCATATAAGGAAGACAAACCATTTTACCTCTACATTTATACCACTCGACCATTCTTTGGGTGCCATGCTCACTCATCGTGAAGAGAAACATAGGGAGAAAAAATGGTTTTACATAAAGCGTACTCTTTTAGACTATGAGACTAGGTACACTCACGCCAAGAAGCTTTGCTTATCCCTAGTATTTTTCAGCACTACACTTCACCACTACCTACTCAACCACAAGACCTTCATCATCACCAACACCGACCCTCTGCATTACATATACGCTAAGCCTTATCAAAACCAATCCACTTCAAGCGTTGGGTCATGCTCCTTCCGCACTAGATCTAGAATTCATTCATCAAAAGTTTGTTAAGGTACAAACCATTGCAGATCATCTTGTAGATGTGCCCCTTTCTAGAAATCAATCTTCTAACTTCGAGTTTCCTAATGAATCTATCTACACTCTATCCTTGGATGACACCGTTTATCGATGACCCTATTCTTTGGTGGTTCTAAATTTCAACACGGGGTGGTAAGTTTTATTCTCATTCATCTTGATGAAGAACCTATTCCTCTATCTTTCAAACTTGACCTTGATTTTACAAATAATGTGGCTAAATACGAAGCACTCATGTTAGGTCTCCAAACTACAATTTCCCTAGATGTTAAGACCATTAATATATTTGGAGATTCTAAACTCGGCATCAACCAAGTCAATGGTTTATACCTTGTCGCAAAAAAATATTTCAAAAGTATAAGCATCATATCGACATGTTTTTGAATACCTTTGATAATTACAACATTCAAATTGTTCTGCAATCCACTAAAAATTTTTTGGATACCATGGCTTGCCTCACCTCACAAATACCTACCTCAATTTTAGATTCTAAAATCTTTGTCACAGACAATGATTGCAGTCACCATCTTATCTCATCTGTGAATTAAATATTTTGGGAAGAACTAAAACCGACCCAAGTGACAAATGGTATAATAAGTTTGTTGACCACCTTTCCCTTTCAATCCTTCCTATAGATCTCACTGCAACGGTAAGAGATCCTTTTCGCTTACAATAGGGCTCGTTACATCGTCACGGGGTCTTCTTTACAAATGTGTCTTTGACGACATCCTCTTACGGTGCCTCACTAGTTCTCAAATTCCATACACTATTAAATAAATCCATTATGGGATTTTTGGTGGACATTTTAGTGGTCATGTTGTTTCCAAATGTATTCTTCACCTTAGATATTACTACCAACCCTTAACCAAGATTTTTGTGACTATTTCAAACGTTGTTTGAAGTGCCAACATCATGCTAACCTTTACCATGCGTAAGTCATGCCTTACAATTTTCCGAGACTTTTGGCCTTTTTCCAATGGGGTTTAGATCTTAGAAGAGAAATTAACTCTCATTCTTCTCAATGTAATCAATAGATCATCACAACAACCAAATACTACACTAAATGGGTGGAATTCATCCTCTCATTTCTACTAAATCCAAGAAAATATGTGAATTAATTAATCATCACATCATTTGGCATTTTGGTGTTCCTCATCGCCTCATCACCAACAATGGTAAAAAATCAAAGAAAATACTCTACACAAACTTTTGATAACTTTAGTATTAAACTCAGCTTTCTCTTCACCATATTATTCTCAAAATAATGGTCAAGTTTGTTGGGATGGGTCTATGCGGAAACATTTGCAACTATAGAATATCAAATCTAAAACATGCAAATACGGATCTAACAATCCCCACAAAATCTACAACAGTGAAATTATAAACAAGAATAATCCAAATCACACAAAAGTACACACACATAACACAACATGTACCATGGTTCACCCAATGTGGCTCAATGTCCACCAAAGATAGAGATCTCATATATATAATATAACAAGAGATTACAAACCAACTCTTCTGCACAAGAGTACATGTATATCTACAAGAGTATCTCTTCCTCCCGATCTCCAACCGGATCTACCTGAGTACACTAAACCATGCCTCCATACCACCACATGTGTCTCCTCCAGATCTCTAACCAGATCTACCTGAGTGCACTACAACTATGCCTCTAAAACACCACTAGATCTCACATACCTGAAGCTACCCTACATCCGCTTTGTGTAACCAAGATCTCACTGTATTTTGAATCTACAAACAATACCTCTAGAAGGGTCTACCAATGTGAAACCGTAACCATGCACCAAGAAGTAAGTCTCTCCTCCATCACTACATCAACCTGTGTAAACATGAAGACAAATTCCTCTACAATACTAGATTCCTATGGATCAACAATACATCATGATCTCATGGATATGTAATACAAGATCTCACAACATGTAATCTACAAGAATGAGCAATAAAAAGATCTCACAACAACCTATGGATCTAACAAGAAGAAACACTAAGTTCTTTGCATACTATGCAAACCATTACATGAGACTAAATAATACAAAGGAAATACAATAGAAGATAATAACATCTTCTCACTAAATAATGTACTTGTACTTTCCTTCTGTTTAGCTTATCTCTATGAAAGCTCTTATCTTCATGTAATTTGTTTCTTCTTCTTCTTCTTCTTCATTCTTTCAACCAAAGATATCTCAATTATTCTCTTTCTTTATTCCTTATGTTCTAATGCCAGCTTTTTTTAGCTTATATAAGCTTAGAAAAATTAAGGCACCTTATCTATGCATTTACAACCTTTAAATCATCTTTAAAACAAAACATGGATTAAATTCCCCGAGTTAAATATAAAATTTCATGCACAGGTAACCGGTGTCAAGCATTACCTAACCAATGATAATTACCCTAACTAACGATGGTTTCTTGACCGCACCGGTTACCTCGATGTCGATCGGCCGCTTGCCTTACACCGACCGCGCCGCCACCCTAATGTCGACCACTTCCACTTACTACCTAACCAACATCAAGCTTATTATGTAAGATAGCAAGGTGTAAATCATGCTAACTATAAAGCAATTCAACTCCATAATCCTAACACAATCCGAATCAAACACTAAAACCTCAAGAAAATTCTCATGAAATTCATCGATGATACTGGTAAGGATTGGCATATGCACATTCCTTTCACCTTATGGGATTATCACACCAGCAATCACACCGTGACCATTGCCACACCTTTCTCTTTTATCTTTGGTACAGAGGCCATCCTACCTCTCGAATTCCAAATTCCCTATCTTCAGATCTCACTTAAATATATGCTCAATGATGACAAATATGCACAAGACCATTTAACACAACTTGAGTTATTAGATGAATGTCATTTAAATGCTCTCAAGACCTTAAAATCTACCAAAGGGTAAGTATAGCAAGTTGAGGGACAAAAAAGTGGACATCAAATCTTGAATTTTACATGAAAAATAGCAAAACATCAAATTTAGTCTTCCGCAGACTTTAACCATGCCGAAAAGTCAAAAATATGTCATAAAAATGGTACCTATCAATGTAGGGGATACCGTTAGCTTTGTATAAATATTTATTTTAAAGTGAATAGAATATGATAAATATCAATTTATATTTTTTTACTAATAGTAGGTCTTTAAGGCACTTTTTCCCGTGAATGTTCATGTCTAAGTTTAAGATTGCAAATTTTGTTTCACTTATCAGAATGTGATAAAACATATACCATCCCAACCGTGGTGAAATTATATATACTTGTAAAAAAAAAATATTTTATTTCAATATTTTTGATGAACTTATGGTGGGTAAAAAGAAAGTGCTCCGTTTTCTTTATGTTTTTAGACCACTTTCACGGAAAAAATCATAAAAAAAAAAATATTTCTCAAAAAATACAAAATAAAATCTATCCCAAGATAGATAGTGGAATATAACTTTTCACCAAAGGAAAAATATATATCAAGTTTTGGTCATCCAAATCATGGGCAAATGGACTACAATCTTATAGGATTTAAAAAAAAACAAATTCATCAATTTTGAGTGTTTAATATAGCTAAACTTGTCCATTTTTTTAAAAAAATCATAGTTGAGAACCTAAATTCCAGATGATACGATTCGTATTGAAATAATTTTTCTAATTTTAAGTGTATGCATTGCTAATAATCCCTACAAGTTGATATTATGTTGTTATTTGCAATATGACGCCCACTTATGACCCCTTTTTTGTCCCTCAACTTGCTGCACTTACCCCAAAAATGCATCAAGTGTGCCTATGACAAACATGTTCATGAGCTAACTTTCAAGATTGGAGATCTTCTCCTAAAGGAAAATAAACATGTAACCAAAGCTGAGAAAATAAATGGGGAAAGTTTTTTCCTAATTGGCTTGGACCCTACATCGTCACCGATATGTATGGATTGGGTGTTTATTGTTTATCTTCTCAAGGTAAACCCAAACCTGAGCCCTTAATTCCTTGCATCTTTGACCATTCTACTATTGAATAAAGTACTACATCACTTTATGTCACTTACATGCTCATCCCTTAAGCAAGTCTCTTCTTCCATCTACCTATTTCAAGGACCAACAACTCAAATAGAATCATGTGATTATCTCTGTCACTCTTCATCCTTATCTTCAATATGAGTATCACAGTTCTACTCATGGCATGATTCTCATGGATAGTTTTCATCCTTTTCAGGATGGAATTCCATGATCGTTTGTCAATTGAAACCCTTATTTCATAGCTACCATTTTAGTTCTATTGTCATGCCTTCATAAAAGAGGCCTATACTCCTTTATAGTCTTGTCCATGACTTCAAGTTCAAAAATAAAAAGAAAAAATATACATGGGATGACCAAAAACTCTACTCCTTGGGTCAATCTTCTCACAAAAATATGATTCCCTTAAAAGGACATCCTCTATTTCTTTCTACTATAAGTAGACTGCTCCCTCAAAGGAAAACTATAAAAAACTAGTCATTTCTTGTAATTAGTCTATCCAAAAAGAAGTATAATTTGTCTCTCTCAAATGAAATAATTTTGGAGTGTCCATATCGATCTACTTCAAGAATACCTTAAATAGAACCTATTTATCCCATCATAGACATCCCACATTGATCAGGTCTATATAAACTAAAAGAAAAGAAAAAATTTAGAATACTACAAAATTTTGGTCTTGGACTTGCCTATTCGGTTTTGTATCTTGGCTGTAAGGGGCATGATGTCCCACAACAAGGTTACGCTAAACAAACTCTTCCACATTATCCTTTGTTTATTACCTCCTACCTAAACTCAAGGGATGAAGCATGTACTTTACACACCGCATTATCACGCAACTTCTTTCAAATTTAGATTGATCCATCAATCACTTTATCTAGGGACTTATGTTAAAATAAGTCTAAGGGTTGAACATTTATGGTCTTTTCCAACTTGGGGCATTTTGCTTCTTTTCAATTCACCTCTTCCTACCTTGTTGTTTTTTCAACATGACAAGATCATAAAAATTTATTTAACCATGACACCTTCATCTATACCTATGCCTAACTTACCTTTCCTATTACCTATTCAACATTAGAACTTTCCTATTTTCAAACATTCCTTACCCAACCAACCTATCAATCCAACCTACCTATTCATATGACCTAATCCAATCTCATTCTTCCCTGGTTTATGGGAGAAATACATCAGCCTGAGGCCCTTTCACAAGGGCTATGTAGGAAGCACTCTTAGGGCATGGGGCCCTTTGAGGTTAGCTTGGACACTCTTTTTCCAATCATTATTTCCCCATCCAACAAGGACTTAGTTAGTTAGTTTCCATCAAAACAATAACTTGGAAGTTAACTCAAACACAAAGCCATACATCACCCATGCACATCATCATTTACTTTCCATAATCCCAATAACTTGGAAATTAAATCGAAACAAATCAAACTCAAATCATATCTACCATATAATTTCCATAACATCAGTACATTGGACATTAAACCATTCAACATGCTATCATCTCAAATAAATAAAAATATCAACTAAATCATGTAACCACATCCTTACCATATTACCATATACCCGGCCTCAATATCATTTGGGGGGCATGTTTTTTCCTATACCTATGGCCTTACCTAATTTCTTGCCTATACACCAATCTCAAACCCACCCATTTGACACTCGAATTTGCTTACTTTCTATACCTTGCAATGACGCTACTCATGTTGTTTAGCATACCGACCTTGCCTTGCCTTATGTCGTAATGTTTATCTTGATTAGAAAAAACCTTTTGGTGAATTAGAACCCACATAATGCCTGTTCGTTTGTACCTAGCCCATTGTGTTTCCATGACCGTATCCTATACCTTGGATGCATAGACCACATTAACCTTGTTTGGATAAACTATCGACCTTTGATAATGTAGAGGTTGTGAGCTCTTCAGTTTAGTGCATTGTCACATTTTATACATGTGCATGCGTTTCGCCCCCCTCCTATAGCCCACATCGATATAATCATTACCTACAACTCCACCATACCTCATTTTTATCATCACTTATTACTTAAAAAGGTAAAGTGGGCAAAAGTATTCACTAAAAATGTAAAGTGGAGGAAAAAGTACACACAAAATTATAAAATTGGGTAAATTTATAGATCCATAAACATATACTTGTATTCATATCATTCCTAAGTGAGAAAAATATTAATTGACCGTTGTCTTTGACCTTTTTCTATCTTTCTTGTCTTCTTTCTAGTATTTCACACCCTACAGCCCAAAGTGAGTACTTCAGTTTTATATCTTTTATCACTTCAGACACCATTACCCATCCAGACACCAACGCCGAGGCACCCTCATCCCCTATGGGAAACCATACCTATTTCTATCTTACTCACTTGTTTTGGGTCTCTTTTATCATTTGGGCATCTTATTCTCTTATGGGTCGGCGTTATAGTTGTCAATTATGAAATTCAAATAAGGGAATCATATAAATAGAAAGCTCTGTGACCAAATAAAGTACCAAGCTCTAAGAATCTATTATCATCACCTAAGTTTGCATCCAAAGGCATCTAATAACATCAAAGGCATCCATATAGCATTCATTCAAGGGACAAGGGACTAATTTTTTTCATACAAGGATATGAGGTAGATTTCATTTTTCTATCAACATATATATTTACATTGGTACATCTAGATATCGCCCGCTATCACGTGCACTTCGCACAAGGGATTCCTAGGGCAAAATTTTATCACACAGTGCATAAGAAATACATAGAGTCTAGGATGTATTGTAGCACTTTGTCATAAGTTCACTATGTCATGTGGCTTATGGGTTCAATCTGACTCCCCATATTGCATCTTTTATTTTTTGGATTTGATGAGTTTTGTGGGTTTTTCTGTGCTATATTATCTTCGTAGGTTACAAGATAATTCGACGACCATCTAGTGACATACACAGGTGATGAAAATAGAAGGTTAGGGACACATGTGTAATACAACAAAAACTATTTTTTGAGCTCCTATGCAATGCATGAACCTAGAAGAGGTCTCTTGCACCTCGCCGATTGAAGAACCCTAAGCATTGCAAAGATCGGATAGTACTAGAATATATATTGTGCGATTGCAACAATATACCCTTCCAATTCATCATATTTTCCAGATCTGTAAAGTCCCAAATTAATCGGGAAATCAGAAAATTCTTCTATTGTCTCTCCTGCACTTAGGGTTTCATAATTCTTCACTTATTTCTTGTGTAAATTATGTACTTTTTCATATTATTTATCATACATGACTCTACAATTATGGTTTTACAAATTCCATATTTGTTAAATCATTTGGTGAACCCGTATTTCGAATGCTCTCAAATATTTATTTCTTCTTTTTTATTTTATATCCTAAGCTTCCTCTCACCATTGTTATCTCCATTCATGATTTTCTACAAGATAATCCTTAAAGTAAGGCTAAAATAAACTTTAGTTTAGATAATACTTACATTCCTTTTACTAATCCTTCGGATCATGTGTATCAGTTATTCATTGAGGTAATTTATTAGCACCTTACTTTCCCATCTAATGTAGATGACACTCTTTCTATTTACGATAAGGATCCTTCTCTTTATATTAATGCTCGCATCTTTAACTAGGTGTTATTTGGGTACTATTTGATAATGGATCTGATCTCAATCTTTGTAATATTACATTTCTTCAACATCTTGACCTTTCCTCAACTAATCTAAGTCCAACATCTATTTCTATTTGTAGCTACGATTCTTCTACATGGTCTGGTTGTTCCGGGTCGTATCACCTTACGTATCACATTTGGGCCAAAACCATCCCTACTATATTCTTTTTCATTGACACCAAACTACAATACAATTACTTACTTATTAGACTATGGCTTCACATTCAGGCATGAAGTACCTTCTACATTTCATCAATGCGTTAAGTTCCTACATAATGATTGTGTTTGTATTATTCTCTCTAATCTTGTCGCATTCAAATATTGCAATCTAGACCACCACTACTCTCCCTACTTCATTTCTCTATCACAATTTCGTTCATCCCCATAATCCTCATACATATCTCATTGATGATGATAAACTGATGGAACTTTTTGCCCCTACCACCAACATAATTCATCTCTAAGTATCCATTTGTGCATTTTAAATCATTTCATTTGCTTCATCTCTTTAAGAACACTCTATGTTGGAACACCCTCCTTTTACTAATGCTATGGTGTTTTATTAGGGGTCTACCCATACATTAGACATCAAATGGCCATCTTTATCTTCTCATGAGTACTATGCATCAACGATTCCTCATTTCACATGCAATCATTTCATTAATAATTTTTATTTTCTATACATTACATTTGATCCCACTTGCTCTAATATTGTTTGTACACATGATTTCTTGAGTTTTCTTGGATTCTCACTCGTTGATATCCTCCCTCCACCTAATTATCCTCAGCTTTATCATGGATATGTTTACATTATTATTATTCATGGCCTCCGCATCTTCCATATATCAAAGTATTTTTACATGTACTTCTCGCACTTCTCCACTTACTCTTCAAAATTATTTGCTTGACTACATTTGTGGTATTAGTCCTCAAATCTACACCCTATTGGGTGACAAAATTCTCTCTAAGGAAGGGAGGAATTTTCCTAGGAATGGTCATCGACTGGGTGATATGTCATTTTGAATTCGGGAGTGTTGTAACAAATTCCTTAGGGATCAAACCTGGGGATGATTGAGAGGCACATATAAAGGACATGGGATTTTCCAACTACTTTTGGTCCTACCTCTAACCAAAGTGAGAGGACCCACGTCAGTAACCTAAAATGCAGAGGGAGAGATGGGGTTTTTTATTCCCTCTAGTTTCTTCTCAAATGATAGATTGATATGGGAAAATCATGGCCAAGGACAATATTTCACTCTCACAAGTTGTCACACAAAGTATTGTGTATGTTTATCACACTAGAAGTAGGTTACTAAAGACAATTAAGTTCAATTGCTCTTGCATTCTCTTAGTAATGGAATTAAGGCTAAAATATACCTTCAGTGATGTTTAGAGAAATTAGGTAGTAAAATGGAACAAATGGATACTTTAAAATGGGGGATGGGTTAAATTATGGCAATTATGACTTCATAGAGGGGGAATCATAGGCAAATAAGTTCATTGGGATACAACATTTAACACTATAAATATCTTGTAAGTGTGGAAAATGCAAAAACTAGATCAATCATTAATAATATCAACTAAGAACTATTTGCATTCATTGAATCTCAATAGATGCAAAGGATTCAATACAATCTCTAAAATACCTAACACAAGAGCTTATGAAAGTATTTTAACAAATTATTTTCTACTTCATCCCTCATATGCCTAAGATACACTCAGAGGCTTACATAAATCTATCAACACAAAAATTTATAACAAGGATTTTACAATCCGGTCCAATATTGCAGAGGGAAATATCACAACACAATATCAAATACATAACCAAAGAATAAAAATAAAAGATGGATGTAGTGCATGACAAAGAGAAACATTAAAAACAAGACTATAGTCGAATAATATCACTCATTAATGGATAATTCTAAAACATAGAACCCAGAAGACATAATTTAAAACTCAAAGAGAACATACTTTATTCAGTTCTTGAATTTCTTAACAAGGGAACATAAAATGAATTCTCTCAAATCCTATCAATGGTTGTACACTTGCAACCAACTTGACACAGAATTTTGAAAAACTAAGATCAAGTATGCATTTCATGATGGAAACATACAATATTCACAATTACATCTCTAACCTTATCATAATTTAAAAGACTAGTCCCTTCGATCCGAATACAAAAAAACAACTCCCTAATTATGAGGATAAGACTCTCACTTATAAAATTTGATGTCTTCTTAAAACCTGATTTTCCCCCAAAAACTTCAATGAACCATTCCAGAAAGATGTAGAAAATGAGCTCTATTTCTGGAAAATATCTTTAACAATGAAGATACCTTTTTTTTTTCTTAATCTGATTCTGATTTTAGATAATGAAATGGATATATGTGAGATTTTTTTAGTTTTATTATTTAATCCTTTTTCTTCATATTCATGTTGTCACCATATTTCATGCACCCTTTCACAAACCTTCTATTCCCTCATGCCGTTATTTTTAATCGATTTTATACCCGCCCCTTTTTGGGAATATGTTTTAAAAAATGGATAATCATTTATACTACCTCGTGTTTGATGATTGCTTTTACGAATTACCACTTAAAACTTAAAACCACCTTTTGGAAGATATCAATCTACTCTAGACCCATGTGATTTTTTAGAATTGATTTCTTATTCAATTCTGAAATGATACCTCACATAATTACTCCCAAATTTCATCCTTTTATAAACTCCCATTTTTCTCTCATAAGATCATATATCCTTCAAACATTTTGATTGAAAATATCATTTTCACTCATTCTTATAAAGAAATGGCATATGTAGAGCTAGGAACTAGCTTGAAATAACTTTTCTCTTAAGACTTTTTACTCAATCTTCGACCTTTTCGGTCCCGACGAGGAGTTTTTGAGAATTCTCTTTACAATTTAGGATCGGTGGAGATTTATGACCATTAACACATCACGTGGTTTGGGTAGAACTGATAAGAAGGCTCATCAAGATGAATTATTTCTTTTATGTCTTTCGTGTCATATTTCCATTAACAAAAATATTATCAATATATATCCTTTATTATTCAATGAATAATTGGTGGAGAAATTACTTTTGTTTCCTATGAAGTGTCTTTTGATGATCTTTTAGAAGATATATCATTAATTTCCTACAAAATTTCCGTGATGGAGCAAAGAATTTCTCATCTTGAGAAATCACCTCTGAAATATTCTTTTGGAAAATCCCCTAATGTGTTTCCATCTTCCATGAGGAGATGCAGATGAGGCACACCTAATCAACTTGTGCAAGTCATCCCATTTATGTTGATAAACATAAATCTTCCCCATAAAGCACAAACCGATATTCTTGGTTCTTCCTCATCTCCAAAGGCTACTACTCAGTGGGGTACCAAGGCCTACCTAAAAGGTGGGTCTAACCTCTTTGAATGGGTCTCCTCCTATGGGAAGAAATTAGAATTAGTAGAAATATTGGAAGGTCCCAAAATAAATATTTCAAATATCATGGAATTATTCATGTCTCATGCCCTTTCAGGGGACATCTAATACCTTTATGGGGCTTAATACCATAAAGAATTTAAGTTCAGGAAGAAGAAGTTGTAGAATCGGATTCCTCCTTTTGTAGAGGAATGTGTAGCCATCAATTTATACTCTAATTCTTTTGCAAGACCCTCTCTTTTTTATATATGCATACCATAAGCTATGTGAATTTCAAGGGTTGGGGCCCCTATAGAATCCCCATTTTGTTCGTATTACATTCATATGCTTATTTTTATTACATTTATTACCTCAATAATTACTTTCCATAATCTATAATTTATCCTTAGATAGCTCAAAAGTCATCTCTAAATTCATATTGCGCGGTTTTAATATCCATGGTAAAGATGTTTATTTTTTCGAGTGCCTCGACAAATATTTTATAAACCACGGAGTACTAAACTTTGTGATAAAACTATCCTACAAATTTTACTTTTACTTCTCCTTCATTTGTAGACTTTCAATTACTTTATGAGTTTCTCCGACCCTTTGTGAGTTTTGAGTTTCTCCTGGATTTTTTAGAATCCTGTAGTACCGACTCCTTTCTTAAACCCTCTAAGTACCGCTCCAAAGATACCATGGATTTTATTATACAACTTCCTCCCTTATCCCTTGTGATAAGTGATCCATGACATCCCTTCTTTATTTCATCTTATGTTACAACTCAAGGAACATTGAATTCTCTATTCTACGGAATACAAAGTTAATGCATGTAGCTTCCTTAGAGTTGAATATTTATGTCCATCCTTCTATTTGTTAAATTTATGGGGACATGATGATCATGGAGATTTAAAAATATATTAGTGACAAGGATACATATGATAATTTGGGTCTTTGAATAGTATAAGTTACTCGTGGAAAACTCAACTAGGGAGGGCTTAAAATGAGCACCAATAGGTGGCTCTCTAGATCCTAATCATATTGATGTCACATTTCCCATGCCATTTTTCTATGTTAATACTTACAATACATAATTTCTTGGCTATAAACAAAATCTTACTCTTTGGTATGCACATGGTTGTCCACTCCCACCTTTCATTGATGAAGAGTATGTAATGGCCATGTAAAATTTATGCCGCAATGGATCTTTATATTTCTTTGTGTTAGACTCTTTAAATGGCCACCACCTTTTATCTCTCTAGCCTAGTCTCTTTTCATTCGCTTGGGCGTAAAATTGGCTAAGTATGAAGGTGAATGTCGAAGGTGTCCACGTTCATGAATCTGGTTATATCCTAAAAAAAGTAGATATGGCTCGCAGAAAGAGACCAACATAAGACTACGTTCACAACCAAATGGGGAAATTTTTCATATGTGAAAATTCCTTTTGAATCATGAACGCTAGAGCCATCTTTCAAAGGGCCATGGACTCCACATTTGGAGCATTGATCAATAAGGTGATTCTTATATACCTCGATGATCTCACAGTGTTTACTAAGACAACAGAGGAGCACTTCGACACCTTGGAGGTTGTGTTCAAAAAATGCCAAGAGTTTGAAATCTCTCTGAACCCAAAGAAATGTGTCTTTGGAGTGCCCAAGGTAAAATCCTAGGACATATTATGTCAAAGGAAGGAATCTCCATTGATCTTGAGAGAATTAAATCCATTTTAGAGCTCCCCTTGCTAGTCAATAAGAAAGTGGTCCAATCTTTCTTAGGAAAATCAACTTTGTCAAGCAAGTTCATTTCATACTTTTTCGGACGATTCACCCGATTAATATCATGCTCGAAAGAACCTTAATTTCCGGTGGAAAACTAAAGGTTATCAGGCCTTTGAGGTGATAAAGGAGGCTATTGTATCCACCCCGATGTTGCACAACCCTGACTTCTCAAAAGACTTCATTATGTATGTATATGGAGGTAAACATAGTGTAGCATATGTACTAACATAGAAAGGAGAGTCACAGGGAGAGGAACATCTGGTCACCTTCTTTTCAAAAACTCTCCACGACTACGAAACAAGGTAAAACTTTATGGAGAGACAGATTATGCCATAGTTAAAGGTTTGAAGAAATTCAGAACTTGCTCACGCATAATAAAATCTAGGTCATGGTGGATCACTTTAGGATTAAATAATATATAATGTAGGGTGAGATAACCGAGAAAATAGCGAACTAGATCACTAAGATCCTTGAGTATGACATTGAGGTAAAACCCACAAAGCTTGTAAGGGGTAGGGGCTTATGTCAATATCTCGACACATGATTCCATGCATCGATTGATGACAAACCCGAAGAGATACTCTATCTTCAAGAAATTAACTTAGGTAGTTGGGTCTCCGATAGGGTCCACTTCATGTAAACCAGAAATACCCAAGCCATCTCCCCTTGAAAAAGAGGAGATACTATCGACAACAGGGATCCAATTTCACTATCATTGACAATTTCCTTTTTAAGAGGAATTTTAATGGAATCCTACTCAGGTGCCTGGAAGGCAAGGAGGCTGAAAGAGTCTTATGTGAATTACACCATGGGAGCTCAGAGGTCATTTTTTGGCCCAAACCATGACCATAAAAATCATGTTTACCTGATACCAAACAGAGATAAATAGATGCAAGGTTTGCCAAGTTTACATAGGTTTCTGGAGGAACACGACATTTCCTCTCAACCCCATCCTAGTTGAGGAACCCTTCACACAATGGGGTCTATACTTCATCGAAATGGTTAACCCAACTTCGAGTGCTTTGGGAAAAAATTGATTCTTATGGAAAATGATTACTTCACCCGGTGGGTGGAGGTAATTTGACTAAAAGATTCCACCGAGAGTGTGATCCAGGACTCTGCAGGATATAACTACATGCTCCCCCCGCATTGTCATATCAGATAATGCTAAGGCCTTTGGGGGCCAAAGTATCTGACTTTGTGGTAAAACATGGGATCTACCTAAAGACGTCCTCTAATTATTACCCACAGGGAAATGGTTTGGTAGAATCTACTAATAAAAACTTGATCAGGCTCATAAAGAGAATGGGGCATGAGCATAAGAGATTATGGCATGAACACATCAAAATGGCCTTATGGGCTGATTGGATCACCCCAAAGTAGATCCTAAAAACTTTGTCATATGAGATAGTCTATGGGAAAAGCGTTGTAATGCTGATTTCCTTAGAAATCCCTACATTACAACTATTGAAACAAGCTGAGATAGAAGAGAATGGAGTGATGAAAGTAAGACTCACTAAGCTAGTAGAGATCTAGGATAAACATGAGTCCTCTCATGAGGCCATGATCAGTTATCGTAGGTGGTCATAACTTTGTTTGGTTAAAAGATGTCAGAACTAAACTTCCAAGTCGGAACTATGGTTTTGAAATGGGACGTAAGGGCTGCCAAGCCGGGAATCATGGAAATTTTGACCCATTATGGATGGGACCCTTCATAATTAGTGCATGTAAGAAAAAAATGTGTTTGAGAAAAACTATGGAAGGTGATTCCTTAGCAATTCCGGTGAATGGAATTCATTTAAAACCTTTCCTATAAGTCCCTTTGTAAAAATTGTATCATATGTATATTTTTCTTTTCTTTATTCTTTTGCTTTATCTTTTGTCCCCTTTTAATAAGTGTCTCAGACACGTGTCCTTCATGGATCCCCCTTTCCTTTTTGAAATTTTGGAGGGAGTGTACCTTCCTATTTTTCCCCAAAATTAATGATCCAACAACTTCCTTGACACTTGAGAGAAAAAGATTTAGAATTGATACAAAATCTCTCAAAGAATGTAGAATTCAATGCTTAGGGTCATTAATTAGAAAAGGTTCATTGTTTGAAATGACTCTATATACATGTGATCTATTACTCTCCAAGTAAGGGAAGATATTTAAGATATTAGGAGCGTCCAACAAGTTCATTTCAAACACTAGAGTCTTCTGAATCAATCATCAAGTGTCAAAGCTAAAGGAATTTGAGCCTTCTCCTAATTTAGAAAAATGCCATGGCAGCCTTCAGCTCTGTACCACTAGAAAAATCTTAAGCAGGACAACCGATTCCCCATGTCCTCTACAACCAAAGTTGAGGTTCCCTGATGGAGGGTCTTGGTCTAGTGACCCTACTGTGATTTTTGATTTTGCTGACAATGTTTTCGACCATGTCCTCAAAAAGAATCCCAAAGCTCTAAGGGAGGCAGCCTATGCCAGGTTTCTCAACCTAGGAAACTCTAAATCTTTCAGCTATAGAATATGGAATACGACACTTGCCCAATACATGGTGCCTCTCATACACTCGTACCCAAAACTCATACAGATGTGCACAGACTATTTCGATTCAAGAACCCATACCATCCAGGTAGAAACCTAATAGTGGTGATTACACCACAAGCTATCGAGATATGTTGGCTCTAACTCATGACCCAACAACCAATTTTTATGATATGGCCAAACTCCAAAATGTCTGGGCCTAGTGCTAGAACAAAGATTCATTCCTTAATCGGGAGCTCGAGGCGGTGGATACAAAGCGGTTAGGAATTGTGGGATTACCCATTCCATTAAAATAACTTATGGAAGATTCTCTAGATTCCTGTTCCATGTTGGCATTCATTTTAAGGAAAGATTCAGATAAAGGCATTGAGGATTTGAAGATTACAACCTTGTTTCGAATGAGGTCTGTCAAGAAGGAGCAAGCGTATTACTTCATATTCAATGAAGTCATTGCGAGATATATTTGCGAATAATTTAACCAATTCTTGGTGAATTTAACTTTCAGGTATTCATCATATCTGTTCCATCTCATTCTATATCAGAATTCCCAATATTTCAGTCAATTTATGACTCTGACTCTATGGGATGCGGAGGTGGATCCTCAAAAATCATTCCAGTGTCCGCATGAACCCATATATTGTCCTGTTCATTGGATGTATATGAATTCTTTAATTATTTTGTGGAGCCCCTCCTTCTTGAGATTGATCCTGAAGGGATCAATAATGAATGAACAACTCTATGCAATCCATCCTCGCAGACCCCCTGCACCCCTGTGATTAATTCTTTCGCCAAAGGACATTCCATGATTTGGCTACATGGTTTCAAAGAAGAATCCTTTATGCTCCTAAGGATCCTCACGACATGGGTGGTGGGTCTCAAGATAGCTAGGCAGCTAGTACTCCTGGACATTGAATTTTTCGGTTAAAAGAAGAGGGTGCCTTTTGATCTCCCTCGAGCAAGGGAGGGATTATTGTACTTAAGAGAAAGGTGAAGCATAACCTCTCACGAAGTTGGATTCCTAGAGGTTTGCCTTAATTTGAGACTCATAGAAGTATGACACGAGATGGGACAATGGATGCAACTCGGTTTGCAACAAGGTTTAAGACTCTTACAAGTACGAGTCTAGGGAATTATTTGAAGCAAGGTGGTCTCCTCGAGCAGAGTCACCTGATATATTCTTCAAGATCAATGACATACCAATCCTAGACTAGGATTCATTCCACATGGTCAAGCATAGGTATGACCCCACCCTAACCATGACAAAAGGACTCCAAGAAGCCCTAAAGAAGAGAGACTGGAGTGTAGAGAAAATTGAAGCCTATTGGAAATACAAGCGGAGATTGTCCACACTACCCTCAATTTTGAGGCCATCTCCAGTGAAGATAAATGGGAGGATTTATGGGATGTATACTATGGGTCCGATGTGGAAAATAAGGACATGGTCATAATCACTTTGAGTGGTCCATAAAATTGAATGTAGAATCCTCTAGTCCCTTACAATGGTAATTCTTGGTTTCACCTCCACCTTCCATTACTCAGCAGGGTCTTCCAGTTTAGGCTCCCACTCCAGATTCCACATAAACTCCCTTGGGAAATAAAACTACAGAGGAATAAACTCTAAGCCCACCACACAAGAAGTTAAAGTCAGTCACGGATCCTGTTTCTCCCCGCCTCTCCATCCTCCCCAGGGCTCTATTTTAATCTCCCCCTCCACCTCACTTTTCTCCTTCGGGAGTATCTCCTTGTCTTTCCCCTTATTGATTAGATAATTTTCAAATCCAAAAGGATTAGGAAGGAATTGTGTGTGAAGGATAGAGACATGTTTGGGACTTAGAGCTATTTTCATGGTTGTGGGCTATTTTTGGAGATGACATGTGAATCACACAAACTAGATGAAGACTTACGTGACACGCATGATATATTTGTGGAGGAATGACTACAAATAACTTTACATGGATGTGGGCTAAGAATAGAGTTGCTACTAACAATTAACTAGAGAGAACTATTGTTAGCACACTTGCATGTGTGGCTGTAATTGTAAACGCACATGGCTATTTCCAGCATGTAACCTATTTTTGGAGTTATGCAGTAAAGGACGGGAAATTCCCCACCCTTATAAATATGTAATGAACTACGAAGCAGAGAGGGAGAGAGAGTGTGTGTGAGAAATAATTATTTTGAGGTTATCTTCGCCAAATCCAATACATGCATAAGCTTTATGGTATTATCTATTGTAATGAGATTTTGTGTTATTATCATGTTTTAATATAATGAATTATATTGGCTGAATCGTAGAATATTAATCCCGAGTATAATTATTTCTTTCATGTTTTGATTTCATCATGGATATCATTTAAAGTCCGGGTATTTTAAATATATATCCGAACATTCACCGTAAAATGACGTATTAATTATGGAACTAAATGCATTAATTCTTCATCATGATAACATCCTGCAAAGAGTAAACCTAAAGAGGGGCCTAGTACCTTTGTCTACTTCGGGCGAACACTCGGTCTAGGTTGAGTGATCTACCAAAGATGCCGAGATCTTATTGCTAAATTCTAGGTTGCATCATTGGTTCCATTGTTGGGACCTCTTTTTCATTGTTTCCATGATGGTTGCGATGAAGACGTACTCCATTGACTCTAGCAAGTGTTGAGGAGTGGGTACATGATCGGAAGAAGAATACGCACGGAGGTTCAACACTGGATCTAAGTTTGATGCACGTGTATGGGTGGTGAGTAGAACCTATATGATTTTTTGTATGAGATCTTCTTCGCTATCTTTCCAATAGAACTTTACGAGTGGTTATTCGTTTATGTGTCTAAATGTAATTAGAGATACCACACACTTGTTTAGAAGTAGGAAGAATTTGAAGCCCTTTATGATGCTGATCTAATTTGGAATCGCATTGTGGATATGTGGTTTTATGGTGTTTTCAATATTTATATTCTAGAGTATTCAATTTCTACATATTTTTATCCGTAGGTAGCTAAGTTTTAGTTTCGTGGTATCCGGGGGAACCTATTTATAAGGCATTCCAAAGAGCAATCAATATTTTGACAAGAACCTTGAATTTGGAAGACAAACCTATGGCTATCTAAACCCCACCACGCATGGGGGAAGGAACAGGATTGGTGAAAGATGGTAGACTTAGTGGTGGAAAGGAAAGAGGGAAGAGAGGCGGCTTAAGTATAATGAGGTGCGCAAGAGGAGATAGAGAATAAGTGTTATATTGCGCAGAGCGGATGGCGTTGAGGAGAGAGATGGCTCGGGAAGGATTTGGAGCTCACTTGGAAGATGTAGAGCCATAGCATTAGGAACTCCCCCATATATGAAAGCATGACAAGAAACCCTCCTCACTCACAAGGAAGCATGCCAAGAGAGATTACCTGGGCCTGAGGGTGTGCATCTAAACCTCCCTAACAACCTAGCCCTTGTGCTTGGTTTTCCAAAATTTAGTATGACAAGTAGTCGGTGAGGCTAATTTAGGAAGTAGGGGAGTAGGAGTAAGTCAGTAGAAAGTACATTGATGGAAGGGTAGATGTCTTCATTATTGTTTGGAGGTAGATTTTTAGGTACATCATCCGCACGAATATGAGTGCACAAAATGTTAGATTAACCTGGGAGTAGTACCACTTCACGAGCATAGGGTTTCAAAGATAGTACCACTATGGGGGAACAGTGAGTACGTCTTCTAGTCCTATTTCAGCTACTGGTGGAGGGTCAAGAGGTATAAGTGATTCTATCTCTAGTGGATCGGTGTGGTTCTAGAGGTAGAGGAAACACGGGAGGTTCTAGATCGGTGGGAAAGGTTTGCATCAACCCCATAATATTTACATGGAAATTTCCTTGGCTTCCAAAGTATAGGGGGAATAGAAGATGTTCCTGAACATGTGCACATGTGTGAAATATTGTGGTGAGCTAACGGGATCATGACTTGAATGCAAGGTAAGCCAATTTACGACTACATTACATGGATGTGCACACAATTAGTACAAGTAAAGTTTTACCCCGATCAAACTTATGTGGATTATGCAAACATTAAAATATGCTTTCTTAAAAGAGTTCTATATCCTTGAATTTGAGCGTAAGAGTATAAGCGCACTCAGGGATATCAAACAAGGAACTGTTGAGAGTGTCCATGAATATGATGCCCATTTCAAAATGCTTCTATCTAAGATTTCTTCTTATATTCACGCAAGCCATCATGCACAATGGTTCATTGGGGGACTGATTACACCATTTAGAAGGGCATTGTCACATAAGACATACATTGATTCGCACGAAGCACTAAAAGAAGCTTCGAGCAGAGAAAGTTGAGAGTATAGACATTGGAGTTAGCCCCTTCTTTGAAGCACAAATTGTAGCTATGGCCAAGAAATTAGAGAAACTATCAGAAAATTCAACACATGAGATGTGTTCAGGGATTTGGTGTACAAATTGTGAAGTGGAGGGTCATAAAGCGAGGATAGTTTTCCTCATAGGTCGGTGCATTCTTTACTATTGGACTGCAAGATATGTCATTTGAACCATGATGCTAGCCACTTCCCATTGTTACAATGCATGATAAGAAAGAATGTATCCTCGTTATTGTAATAGTTTCTAGTCTAGGACTCATGATATCAAGATTGCAGGCTAATTAGTCAAATTCATGATGCTATAGACATTGGTGTCGATAGACAAGTGTATTGAATAGTTCTAAAAGCAAGAATGAGCACCAGGATCGGGATCATAATCAAATGTACTATGATCGAATGAGGGGCATTTAAAGGAGGTTGTGGAAGAGGGCATGGGTTTTGAGGAGGATACGAGAGGATGAGGCCGTGGTGGTGGACGAGGTGAGTTTCCTCATGGGATATGCTACACATGTGGATCCCCTGAACACTATAGGCATGAATTTCCCCATAATATTACATGTTATTTTTGTGTAAAGAATCATATCTATGAGGAGTTCCCGGACTTGTATGAAAACCTTAGTAAACAACATAAGTAAGAGAACAAAGGCGCATGGATGGTTAGAATCCAGCGTGTGGTGGAAAATCAATGGATGCCCAAGTTAACACCATAACCTGAGGCATTAACTTTGAAAATTACCACACGTGATGAGGCGGCACACGCTAAAGATGTATTACAAAAGAAGCCCATAATCACTAAGGAGGATGTTCTACATGTGAGGTACCCAGATCCTACTCATCAAAAGGAGGTTTATCAAGAAACCATGGAAGCCCTTAGAAATATTCAAGGTGAAATACAATGTTTGAAGGAGCAGTCATGGAAGATGGAATAGAAGGAAGAATTAGGGAAGGTCTCATCGACATTGATGATGTAAGATAAGTATGCAAATGCTGCGCCGGGGAGAATATTATTCCATTGTTAGGGAATTGGCTGAAGGGAAACACTCCACATGCAAGTAACGAGAATGGACAGAATATCCTTCATGCAAATATTCCCCCGATAGCATTGAATACAAAAAGGAGATCACTATGAATTCTTTCGTGGATAGATGGATTTTGAGTAATATCTTGATTGATACATATGAGAAGTCAATGTTATTACTTTAGATGCATGGGTGTAGATAGGAGACCTCCTTTGCGCTTGTCTTCCAATGTGTTGTTTATGGATAATCGACTAAGGAAACTCCCATATGTGTTTTGAAAAATGCATCCATAACTATAAAGGGGCCAAATTCACTGGGGTTTTGAACTATTAGCACTTACTGAGAAGAAGACAGCTTTTCCATCTTTGCTGGGCACCCTCGTGCTAGGAAAATAACGTTGATTTACTGATTCAAAAAGGGATACATCAGTTTTTAGAATAAGTAGGAACGAGTTGTAATCCCTTTAATGGATAGGAATTTCGCACCATATGTTGAGCTATTGAGTAAGGAATATCTAAACAGATTTATGTGTGTGTCATTCAAGACCCAGAGGTCATTGAGTCATCAAAGGAAGGCATCCTTCAGTGGAAGATACACAGTCTATTAGTGATACTATAAGTATTGCTTGTGATAATTGGGCTCATGGTACTTATGAATTGGTAGGGTGTGAAGTAAGAAGCGCTAATACACAAAAGAATGGACTTTTCTCTCGTTAGATGAATAGGAAGCTCAAGCACCTTGGTATCTCTGGTGAGGAAGATCTTCCAGTATTCTTGCAAGCCATGGAAGAACAATGGACATACCAAGTTGAGAGAAGTAAAATGTTATCATATACCTTGCGTGGGATAGAAGCACACTGGTGGATGGTTCAAAGATATAATCTTATAGAATGGGATAGGATCAGATTTACGCTTTGCACTTGGTTTTTCAGAGTAATGCACCTACTAAAATATGTACTTATCATGGTAGTCAACTGCTCAACACCATATCCAGCAGAGTGAGAGACTCGAACAGTAAGGGTATGAAGCATTACCACCTTCACTCTGGGTGCATAAGTTATATTCCACTCTACAAGGATGTGCACGCACTTGGTATGTGTATGGGGAGCTACATAGAGAAACTAGAAATTGGCAGGATTTGATTATAGGGATGACCTGGACTTTTGACTACTTATTTTCTAAACCTCCAGTTGAAGAGGCATTAAAATTTATAAAGCGCTTAACTATGGGAGATAGTGCAAAGGAAAAAGAACTCATTTAGGAGTTATTTGAGAGACAGATTTGGGAGCGCATTTTGACAAATAAGAAGAAACAGACTCCATGCTACTTCAATGTGCTTACTTTGAGAAAAAAAGGAAAGATGGTCTACATGGTGGATGATGACGAAATAGAAAATATGGATTTTGATCATTCAACGGGGATGTGAAAAGTATTAGAAAGTACATATAATAATACGTACACATATCATGAGCCAATGAAGACAAAGAAAGTGAATATTGGCACATATATTGAACCTAAAGAGGCCATAATTGGTGATTATTGGTCGATCAAGTGGCCAAAATCATTGAGTTATTATGGGACTTTTAGGATCTATTCCCTAGAGGATATCATGAATTAAGAGGGTGCATGAATCATTGGGAGAGATGAAGATCAAGCTTAAGGAAGGTGCATGACTGGTCGGAAGAGACCCTATAGGATGAACCCTAACTTACGAGTTAAAGTTAAGGAAGAAATAGATAAAATGTTAAAGTCTGGCATCATCAATCCCTTAGAAGAATTTGAGTGGGTTAGTCCCATGGTTATTAGCATAAAGAAGGATGGTCGGATTCAGATTTGTGTGGATTACAGAGAACTGAATGTTGCATGTGTAATTGATCCTTTTCCTACACCCTTCACAAAAGAAATATTAGAAGGTGTTGCAGGGCATGAAATCTATTCTTTCACAGATGGATTTTTTGGGTATCATCAGGTAAGGATTGCACAGGAGGATCAAGAGAAAACAACTTTCACCACTGAGTGGGGAAGTTTTGCATATACGGTGATGTCATTCATTTAAAGAACGTGCATGTTGTGTTTTAGCGCATGGTTGTTCAAGCATTCCAGGATTTCATCCACAATTTTTTGCAGGTTTACTTGGATGATTGGATAGTGTATGGACTTGTTAAAGATCATTGTGAAAATATGTGTTTAATGTTTGAAATATGTAGACAGTTGAGTATTTCCTTGAATATCAAGAAGTGCGTATTTGCAACACCATTTGGTACTTTGTTAGGGCAGATTATCGTCAAAGATAGTTTGTTGGTTGATCAATAAGGTTACAGCTTATAATAGGCCTAAAAGAGCCTATAAGTCAAAGTGAAATACACAAATTCTTAGGTCACATGGGTATTACATAAAATTTATCAAAGGATATGCTAAGGTTTTTAAACCCTTGGAAGAGTTACTTAAAGGCAAAGGGATGTTTTATTAGGGAAAAGCGCAACAACGCACATTTCGACATTCAAGGAGAAACTTACTACCGCTTATATTCTATGCTTTCCTTTATGGGACCAACCATTTCATGTACATGTGGATGCCTCTGGCATGGCCATTGGCACAAAGTGATGGCTCAACCTAAATAAGGTATTATAGATCATCCTGTCTACTTTGGTACTATAAATCGACTCTGTGGAGCAAAATTATACAACTACAGAGTGCAAAGATTTTTCAATGGTCTATGCGCTACATAAATTTAGGCACGGCACTGCTAGCTGCACCATTTATATTTTATACGTATCATATGGCATTGAAGTATTTGGTAAACAAATATGTTTTACAAGGGCACATATACATATGGGTATTCTTATTTCAAGAATTTGATTTCACAAATCGTGGTAAAATAAGGAAAAAGTAATTTTGGACTAGATCACTTATCCGTAATACATTCGGGAGAATAATCATAGGAAATTGAAGAAACCATGCCAGGCATTTACGTTATATAGGTTACAACGAGTGCCATCGGAATTAGAGGACATTGTTGTTTTTCTATGTATGTGCATGACACGGAAGGAATGAAGGCCTTAGAAAAGAAACAACTTTCCATTCACGCGACACCTTTTATGTTGATCAGTGGTGACCTATACAAGTTAGGTAGAGATGAAGTATTGCGCCGATGTGTATTGGAGCATGAGCACATAGATATTATGGAGGAGGCTCATGGTGGTATTACGTGTGGACACTTTGTGTAGGTGATGCCACCGCGTGCAAGATCCTACTCATTGGATTATGGTGGAAGACCACGTATAAATATTTTAAGGTGTATTGCAATGCGTTTGATCATTGTCAACATCTAGGTAAACCAGGAAAAGAGATGAAATTCCTTTAAGACCTATTTCTAGTGCAGAACCATTTGAGAAATGGGCTATAGAATTTGTAGGTCCTATTTCACTAGGTTTGTAGACACCAAATTCGTGTCTTACGACCCCTTGTGACCCGCATCTTATCTCGCAATATAACCTCATCACCTAAACCTTACACAATTATTTATTAATTACCTTGTAATTGATAAATCCACATCACCTTACCTACCACCTCATTTTGCCACTTCATCATGACTAGCCCTAACCCTAAAACTAACCTAATTAAGACCCATAACTTGGTCCACACCTACACCCATAACTAATGACCCCTTTTCGCACTCCAAAACCAACCTTCTAGTCACTTGACCAAGCCCGCAACTGATCTCTCGGGAGAAAAGCAGGGAAGGTGGGCTATTTTACTAAAAATAGCCTACTTTTTCCTTACCGATGCCGGTTCCTACTCGACCGCCGTCGGTTACGCAACCGCCATCGGTTCCCTGTAAATGGGCTCCCCAAACCAAAAACAAAGGATCGAAATTTCATTTTGGATCAAAGGAAAGGATTTTTGAATCAACAGAGATCATTGGGAGTGAGGAACAGAGTCCAGATCTTCACTTGACCGAGCAGAGACGAGTGGAAATACCAGAAGTGTTTACAGCAAAGGAGATCAGCTTGCATCTTCGTCAAAACCAGTAAGTCACATCTTGCATGTCCTCTGTTATAACATTTCTTATGCCTTTTGAATCACAGTCCTCATAAATCCATCCCTGAATCCACTACCCAGCATGCATATTACCTCTAACTATCATTCATCTACCTCTCATCACCTTATTTCCTAATACCACCTATATACAGCCTTACAAACAACACAACTACCCCATAAAGCGACCAACCTACAGATCCTAGAACCCACCGGTATCGGTTATCAGTAACCGGCATCGGTTATCAGTAACCGGCATCGGTTCCTCTGATCAAAACCAGAAAACCAGCCTTTCCCCTACCCAGTTCAACGAAGTAATTTAATTGATACTTTACAGTCTTTTGTGTTAATTCATATTAGCAGGGAAACTGACCACCTTCGAAAGGAAGTTTTATATTTCCTGGGCCCAAGGCAGTTTCCTCATTTATTGTTTAATCAAAATCTTGTGGTCTTGTGTTCTTATTTGCGCAGTAGTCCTTCCAAGACAAAAGGAGTTCTTCGTAGTCACCGATCTTTCTCTACGATACGCGCACATCATCTCGACATTCTACAGGTATTCCTCTAGCCCCAACCCTTATCTGTTTCTAAAAGGAACGAAACATTAAGTGAAACATTTGGCACACCCTCAATGGGAGTTGCAGAAATTTACTCATTTTAATAGTAAAGAGGATCCTCAACAACACTTGCGATCATTTAGACATGCTTGTTATTTGATTGCTCATGATGATGCCTTGTTACTCCGCACCTTTCCCATGTCCTTATCGTGACCAGCCTTGGAGTGGTACAAAGTGCTTTAACCCAAAGACTCAATCTTCTCTTTTAACCAGCCTAGCCCAATCTTTCTTGGATCATTTCTCCATTAACATTGCCAAGAAAGTATCTATCACCGACCTCTATGCCATCCAACAATTTGAGGACGAATCTATCACAGATTTCGTTGGATGATGGCGGGCCTTATCAACCAACTTACATATGCCTTGCTTCTCAAACCGAACTTATCGAATCTGTTTACGCGGGCCTGCACTAAGCACATCTCCCTACCCTTCAAATTCAAACTTTCCGTACATTCGACGAGGCCTTTACTATGGCTCGAAAACTAGAGATTCGAGCCTTAGAGGAAGAGAAAATTGCGGTTGCGTAACAAAAACCCCAATTTCGAACTCCATTCTACCAATAAACCAAATACCACCACTCCTCACGCGTCCTCTTCTTCTAAATCAAAAGGAGCTGTCCACGCGGTGATGGTCAAATCCCAACCACCGTCCAATACTCCACCAAAACCACCTATAAGTACAAAGTCGAGCCCATCAACTACACTCCTTGGGAGAAACCTATGGTGTCATCTTGGAAAAATTGCTCAAAGCCGGAGCTATCACCTTGCCTCTGTCAAACATCACTGGGTTTGACTCCACTCACGCTATACCTTCCGAGTACAAAGAAAATGACTTCGTAACTTTCACCGTGTAAAAGGACATAGTCATGAAAATTGCAAGATGTTGAAAAACATAGTGCAGAAATGGTTGTGCAGGGGATATAATCCTCGATAATCCTAATGCCCCCGCCAACCGAAATTTGAAAATCTTTAACAAACCATTCCCGAATCACTCTTCCAACAAGAACGTAAACTAGGATATCTTAGCTAAGGAGAGTGTTCATGAGATCCATGCGAGTCTTTGATACCCAACCCAAAGCCTCTATCGAGAAAATTTTGAATCAAGCCTCTCCACTAACACAGAGTCTCGAACCTCCTTCACCACCATCAAGCCAAAGTGAAATCATTCCTTTACCCATAAAAGAGTTAAGCGCCTGACTTCTCTTCCCATCAATGAGTCTTCTTATACCACATCCCTATAAGATCGCGAACGGATGTTATCTAATTTATCTATTTCCCAAACGTCCCCTCTCCACCACTTTGCACGCACGAGAGGAAGGCTCGCCACTCCATTTGACATCCTTAGGCGAGAAATCTCTTACACCAACACCACCACATTCTTTAAACATGACAGATCCCCTCAAACATGCCCTCCTACCTATTAGTCCTTCATCACCTAAGTCTTTTCAACAACCAGTCGACCTCTTAACATCTAGTGATACAAAGGTGCCTCATCTACCCCCGTGTCACACCCTGTGTGGGACTGGAATCACAACCCGTCTTTCTTCCGTACAAAAGTTCATATTCACACGTGAGGACCTGTCATTCTCCGGAAGATAGACGAATCCTATGGGAACGTTTGAGTACCCCATATTCTACTCAAATGCAAATGACCGATCCTGATGCCTCCACCATATACCGAAGTGCTTACGAAGCTTAAAATGCCCATGTTCTCACCTTCACCCCCCTCACCTCTACCAAATGCCCCGTCCACTTCTATCAACTTAACCAAATCTTCCCCTACGCTTGGGACCTCACCAATGCCCAGTCTAACACACCCGCCTAAGCGACTCGATTTATCCAAAAATAAATCCGCCCCGCCACCTAGGAGACAAACTCAATCCGTGCCTCTATCACAATCAAAACCATCATCGTCACACCTACCTTCCATATTGGGACCTCATCCTTCCACCTTGCATCAATATATCATACCTCCTGCGTTTTCTTCAAAATGACCTCGCCTTTCGCACCTATACTGAGAGATCAAAGGGTATAAAGCAACACCGTCTACTCCGCGTATCCGTCCACCTATCAACCCTAAACAAATTCCATCATCAAAAGATTTGTTTTCGGTCACTCCTATTTTCCCGTGGTTGTTTCCCGGATACCACATCATCGTGGCCTCATCATCCAATACAAACTTCTACGCCAAAGAAACCACGTTTAGTGAAAAACACGTGTCAACACCCTCGGCTAAACCACCACCCGTACGAACCAACCACGCTTAAACATTACCAAAACTGCATGCAACCAACCACGCCCAAACATTACCAAAACCCGCACAACCAATACCCTCATCCTCCTCCGATTTTGACCCACTCAAAGGATCTTACACCAAAATCCTTGCTATGTTGGTGGAGAATGCGACCATTTCCCTACCCCCACTTAGACCTTATGACCCGTCTAAACCTCGACCCATAGGTTATGATGAGTCTAAAATCTGCGCCTATCACCGCACACCAGGACATGATGTGGAGGGATGCAAAGCTTTAAAAACCATCCTTCGTCAGTCACCTCTCCCAGATAGAAAGGTTAAGAAAGACAACTTACGAAGGGAGAGACCTTTAGCTTCAATTCCCTCTACTATATCATCTGTCCCCGCCTCACCAAGATCTATCATTATTACAACCCCACCTCTTGAAGACCATGAGTTATCCCAACCATCTTCCTCATCTCAGGTCTACGAGATTAATATGATTAGTGTCGCTACTCGAGGGCAGAAAAACAATGGGAAAGCGAAAGAAAACACACCTGCGGCATCTCTTTCTCCTTCAACCATCCCGATTGCACCACCACCTAAAGTGGTTATTCGCGGACCCGCCTATCCCGTCTCTAATGGAGTTGCCCACCGAACCATGATCAAACAGCTTCACCAATCACCCGTAAAAATGACACTATATGATCTCATTCAGACTTCGAATCTCATCGACAAGATCTCGTTGAAATTCTTCAAGGATCGAGGTCTTACCCAATGAAACCCCCCGCTGTTGCCTCCATTCTAACACCCAATCATGTTGCTTCACTCACCAAACAACCCACTTCGCCCCAACCACTTCGGGCTCTATACAGCGTGCCGCGCTAACATGGTTTCTCAAGACGAAATTATCGAATTTGGTGCGAAGATCCCGACCACTGCTCTTTTATCTCAAAGATACATCCGGGATATCCGGGTACGTCGTGTTATGATTGACAGGGCGCCCACTAAACATCATCTCTTCAAAAGCCTTCCAACAAATGAATATCCCTTCCAGTTGCATGTGTGCAATCCCATCATGTTGCGATCATTCAATAATGCTACTACTTCTACTTTAGGCACCGTGATCCTTAACATTCGTGTAGGACCATGTACTTTACTGAACTCTTCTATGTCCTTGAGGGAGAGTTCCAATATAATATATTGCTTTGGGTCGTCCTTGGATCCGGCCATGGGATGCGTTCCCTCAACATTACATAGATGCATAAAATTTGAGTATGAGGGGAAGTCCTACACCGTAAAAGCTGATCCTCCCCCCTTTAAAACCTGTAATATGTTATACCGCCCTAACGATGTGCTTATACCAATCAAGACACCCATACATTCAACCCAACCATCCTCTTCAAATGTACCTCAACCATCCACCTCAAGCCGCGCCTACGCCTTCAACTGATGAAACCACCGTTGCAAAACCACTTCCCTTCCGCATGCCTAACATCCCAACCTCCGATCCCTTAGTAGATGTTTTTCAACGCCTTACGCTCGGGGAGTATCGCTATATAACGTTAGTTCTTTCCCTACCCCGCAGAGTACGGACAATTACATGCGCATCCCACCTACGACCGTCGCGTGGGGAAGTAATCTCTTACGGACCACCCCATTTCTGCACCAACCTAACATATGGGGGTGTTGACACATCCTCCATTACCCCGAACCTCCTCTTGGTGTGGTTCCCTTCCAATCCGATTTTCAATACTTGACAAATCGTCGTTTCATCCCTCACCTTCTTGACTTGTGCTTGGAAAGGCTTTGGTTTTGGTCTTTACGAACAAGGCCGACATACGCTCATCCCCATCACCACACGCAAACATAATGATCGCAGTGGTCTCGGTTTTCTGAAACACCTACACAGAGACACCTCGTGCGCGGCTATATTCGGAAGAAGAGGACGTCACCCCTACCAAACCATCATCACCCACTTTGCCATCATCACCCACGAATCTATAGACCCGAATCTATCCCTCCTAACTTTTTTTTCATAAATGCCATCTTCATAGGTCCTCTCACTTATCAACGCGATAATGAGGACCCATCTTCTTGCCCCTTCGTATCCGGACATGATCGAAGAGGATTCACCTCTATTAATGTTGTTGAGTGCCGGGATGACGACTCCATCCTCACTTACCTGGGGCGGACGACTCCTATCTTCAACGTGCCTTACCATCGAAACTCAAACCATGTTGAATGAATCGACTATAGAAATCAACATCCACACGGAGGAGGATCCTCACATTGTGAAGATCGGACAATCCCTTAACACATCAGAACAAGCCGCCTTTACTACCTTTCTCCGTACCCGCAACCAAGCTTTTGCTTGGTCCTACGCTGACATGCCAGGAATTGATCCTACCATTGCCGTCCATAACATCACCCTAAACCCCGATTCCAAACCAGTCAAACAAAAATTGAGAAAAATGCATCCACGCATTGCCCTCTTGGTCAAAGAGGAGCTCCAATGACTCCTTTCTGTTTCCTTCATTCTCGCTTTATTGACTATCCTCAATGGATTTCTAACATCGTGCACTCGCTACTAAAGCGACGGGGGACTTGGATATGCATGGATTTCCGGGATCTTAACCTCGCTTGCCCTAAGGATGACTTCCCCCTACCAAGTATTGATCAACTTGTTGATCTCACTTTGGCCATGAAATGCTTTCTCTCATGGATGGCTTTTCGGGATACTGATCAAATTTTGGTTGCACCATGCCGATCAACATAAAACCGCTTTCATAACTCCTTGGGAACCTTCGTTATTGTGTCATGCCGTTTGGCCTTAAGAATCTTTGGTGCTACCTATCACGGGCTATGACCTACATTTTTCATGACATTATGCACACTATCCTTGAAGATTACGTCGATGATCTTCTTGGCAAGTCTAAACATCGTAGTGAACATCTCGATGTTTTAACCATTATTTTGATCGACTTTATTCTACAATATTTTGTCCGCCTTCAACCAAAGAAATGTGTCTTTGGTGTCCTTTCGGGAAACTTCTTGGCTTTATCGTCTCTTTGCGTGGCATTGAGGTCGATCCATCTAAAGTAAAAGCTATCCTAGAAATGCCCCCACCCAAAAACCTCAAACAATTGCGTAGTTTGCAGGGTAAACTTCAATCCATCCGGCGTTTCATCTCCCAACTCTCGGATCGATGTCACCCTTTTCATCACCTTCTTAAAAAAGACGTTGCCTTTCAATGGAGTGAGGAGTGTCACCAAGCCTTCGAAGCTCTCAAATCCTATCTCTTGCAGCCACCCGTGCTTATCCCACCCCAGGACGACCGCCCTTTCTACCTTTATCTTTCCGCCACTGACCATGCTATAGGAGCTATGCTCGCACATCGGGACTCGGCACGTCGAGAACAAGCCGTTTATTATATAAGTCGTACTTTGGTGGACTATGAGACTAGGTATACACATGTAGAAAAGTTGTGCCTAGCCCTATCATTCGTGGCTACCAAGCTCGACACTACCTTCTGAATCACAAAACTTTCGTCATCACCAACACGGACCCCATCCATTACATGTATGCCAAACCTCATCTAAACCAACACATCGCCCGATGGCTCATGCTCCTCACCGACCTCGACCTTGAGTTCGTCCACCAAAAGTCAATCAAAGGACAAACTCTTGCAGACCAACTTGCGGAGGCCCCTTTACCTGGGGAACAATTCACCAATTTTAATTTCCCTGACGAACTCATCGCCACTCTTTCACTCGGGGAAGATTCGTATCAAATGACCCTCTTTTTGATGGATCTAAATGCCAACGCGGTGGAGGAGCCGGTGTTGTTCTTATTCCTCTCGACGCCGAGCCTATGCCTCTTTCATTCTGACTCGATTTCCCTTGCACTAATAATACAGCGGAATACGAGGCCCTTGTTCTGGGTCTCCAGGTTGCGCTGCACTTAGGTATCAAATCTATCAATATTTTTGGCGACTCTCAATTGGTAGTCAATCAAGTTATGGGCATCTACCAATGTAAAAATGAGGAACTTCAAAAGTACAAACACTACGTGGATTCACTTCTGGCCTTATTTACTCACTATTCTATCCAAACCATTCCCCGCTCCACTAACAAATTTGCGGATACTATGGCTTGCTTAGCCTCGCAAATTCCCGCCGCACCAACTGACTCTGAATTATTCGTTGTGGTCCAACAACTTTTTGCCCCATCCTACTCAACCCCGGTAGTTTGTATGATAAATACTGTGTCTACTAGTTCGTAGGATACCTGGTACCACCAATTTCACGACTACCTTACAATCTCTGTTCTCCCACCTGACCTTACTAGTAACGGAAAATGTGCTTTTCTTAAAAGTGTTTCGCGTTATGTTGTCATGGGGGGACTCCTCTATAAACGTGGCTTTGATGGGATCCTCCTTCACTATCTAACCGGCGCGGAGGTCACCTATACCATCCAACAATTCCATGATGGGATTTGTGGTGGACATTTTAGTGGCCTTGCCGTGGCTAAACGAATCCTTCACCTAGGTTATTATTGGCCTACTCTTAACAATGATCTACGCAATATGTTAAGCATTGTGTTATGTGTCAACAACATGCCAACCTTCAACATACTCCTAGCCATCCATTGCGCAGTCGCACGAGATCTTTGGCCTTTCTCACAATGGGGTTTAGACCTTATTGGTGAGATTCACCCGACCTCTTCACAACGTCGGTTGGATAATCACAAAGAACCGAATATTACACAAAATGGGTGGAGGCCATTCCACTCATTTCAATCAAAAAAGGAAAAATTGTCGAATTCATTAACCATCACATTATCTATCGTTTTGGTGTTCCTCATTGCCTAATAACGAGATAATGGTAAATCTTTTAAAAACAAGTTGTTACAAGACCTTTGTGACAACTTTGGTATCAAACTTAGTTTCTCATCGCCTTACTATCCGCAGCCAATGGTGAAATTTGAATCTTCTAATAAAACCCTAACCAAAATCCTCATGAAAGTTTTCAATGAATCCAGGAAGAAATTGGCACGATCACATTCCCTTTGCCCTTTGGGCTTATCGTACTAGCATTCGTACCTCCACTAATGCCACACCTTTTTCTTTGGTATATGGTACCGAGGCTGTCCTGCCTCTCGAAGTACAAATACCCTCCCTTAGAATATCTCTTCAGGATATTCTCACCAACGATGATTTCCGCCAAGAGCGGTTAGCCCAATTGGAGCTTCTTGACGAACGTCATCTTACAGCTCTTGATCACCTTCAAATCTATCAAAAACGCATCAAACGTGCTTATGATAAGCGACTTCATGAGCATACCTTTAAGGTTGGTGATCTTGTCCTCAAAGAGAATCAACATGTCACCAAACTAGAAAAGAGCAAACGTGGAAAATTTGCTCCCAATTGGATTGGGCCTTATATAATCACTCACACCTATGGATCAGGCACTTATCATTTAGCTTCGCTTAATGGTAAACCTGAGCCTAAACCCTTAATGCCTTGCATCTTTGACCCTTCTACCTGTTGAATTTAGTGTTATATCACTTCTTATCTACCTACTGCTCATCCCTTGAGCTCATTTACCGCTACATACACTTTGTTTTCTACATCTCAAAATAAAATCAAGCTCACTTCTCACCTCCCCTCAAACGATGCCTTCCCCTTTTTAGTCTAGTCCATGACTTCAAAGTATTAAAATACCACCTTCTTATGGGATTTTCTTGAGTCAAACTTCCTACCAAACTAGATGCTTCACGCCAAAAGAACATCTAGCTATCTAAATTATATATAGACTGTTCCCTCGAAGGACAGCTATATGCCAAATTATTGCTGCTATTCTATATAGACTGCTCCCCCGAAGGATAGCTATGCACTAAAATCATATCTGCTACTATAAATAGACTTCTCCCTCGAAGGACAGCTATACACAGTCAGCCTTTATCAGAAGCTTCTCGCATTGATCAGCTTCGTGAAGACCTCAAGAATAGTACAATCAATATCCTGTAGACTTCCCGCATCGATCGAGTCTATATTCGATCAAATAAAAGCCTCATTCAAAAGAACTTTTGAGTCATGGACTTGTCTATTTAGGGTAGGTTCTCTTTCGTCGTGAACACTCACTTTGTAATAATTTCTACGTACCTCAGCCTATATCATCCACCTCACCTCACCATCTGTTTCAACTCAAGGGACGTAACGTACACCCGATATATTGTGATCATACAACTCTTTTCACCTATGGAATTCTCGTCTCATGTACGGTACTAGGGCTTCAAGCTCGTTCTACGTTGTGTGGTTTGTTTAGCTCTTTTCGCTATGGAGCACTCTTTCCGCTTTGCCTCGCATCTAGAATTGTGTGTTGATCTTCATCGGGACATGGTTTCCTTCTACTTGGGTAGGCTAACTTTCGCTTCCCTTATACCTTTTACAACATCACCAATTCATTACCGACACCAACAACCTTACCTTACCAATATTAATATCAATATTTTTACCAACCAACCAATTGCCTAAACCGTACCAAATTGCCGAATCTCTCTCTCCCCGATCCTACGGGAGAACTACATCGGTCCGAGGCCCCCTTGCTTTGTGCAAAGGGCTATGTAAGACACTTCGGAGACATGGGGTCTCCCAAGGTTAGCTCAACCATCCCCTACCATAACCTATCATGTGTGGTAAATATAAATATTTTTGTGTATTTATATTTAATCACATTCCTCTTTATCCTTTTTCAAAACACCGAAAGTCAAAACGAAAACATTCTTATTATTTTCATAACTAAAATCAACATACATATTCGATTTTATTTAGATGTTAAACAAATACATCTTCTCTATCATCGACACGCAGGTCGGTACTCTTATTTATTCTTATACCTCTATAACATTTACTTAAACCCTCACGATTCATCCCGACCCAGGTGATGATCGTGATCGTCGACCCCTCTCGCCGGGCCTCTCCGTCCTCAAAGGTACCGCGCTATTGGTACCGCCCACCGATCCACCAATCTCTCCTGTAACATCTCGAATACGCCCTCTCGCATGGAGGACTCCAGCCTCTAGTCTCTCCGCCCGTGACTCCGCAACCACTAACAATCCTCTTGTCTCATTCACCTGCGTTTGGAGCTGCTGAACCAAACGCTGCAGACGATCCCTCTCTGCTGTAATCACCGCTATGTCAGGACGATCACGTACACCTCGCAGTTCTGCTACCCACCATAATCTATAGGCCTCTGTCGTTCCTACATCCATTACCCTGCGATCGGCTGCTACCTCTTCGGGCCTTTCGGAGGTGTTGGCCGGGAGGTGAGAATGCTGCCTCGGCATCGATCCTCATATATGGTCTATAAGCCTGGGGTATATCCTACACAAATCCAAATTGTCGCCGCACGCGATCTAGAGGAATCCTCTCATACTCACCTGGCCTGTGCCCTGCGATCCACCTCAATCGCTCTACACCCCTCAACTCCTCAGCTATATTCTCTGTTACCATATAGTTCCCGTAAGGCCTCCAACAGATATCAGCAATCGTCACCCTCTCCCATACCTGCCTGTAATACTCAATGTCACCCGTCACGGCCTGAGATCTTGCCTCTTGTTCTGTCTGGACCCATCGTCTGAATCCCAACCTCTGTACTCCGGTCTCTCGATTTGGATGGGTCGGCTATTGGTCACACACAAACAATGTGCTCATAGGCCCACATGAGTGTAATAAGTATGAACAATCCATCGTAAATAATCGTCCCGTGATTTCGCCTACAAGCCCATAGACCCCTGTATAGCTCCGCTAAATATGCAGGGTGCCCATGCAAAAGTCATGTTCCTTTCTATCATCTCCCGGATAACACACATCAATGCCTTTGGAAATCTTCCCCTTCGCCCTCGGTAATGCATAATACCCTACCGCTATCATTAATATCATCTGCTAACCTTGTCTCCTCGGGGTGTCTTTGCATACATTACCCATACGTAAATGATAAACCTCATTGTGTCAAATCTCGTGCGTATGGACCAAATATGCTATTATCGCTCCCGCGCGCGCTAGATAATGCTCGATATCTTGGTTCTCTGTAATTGGGAGTCTCAAAATACGGAACACATCTTCCAATGTTACTGTCATTTCCCCTGTTGGCAGATAGAAGGTATTTTTCTCAGGATTCCATCTTTCAATCAATGCCTGCAACATAGCATGGTTCCGTGCAATTCGTGAATAATATCGGATCCCACTTAACCCCAAACGATTTATCAACATCCATTCAGCTGGTGTTACATCCGCTCGGATTCGTGATAACAGCGCTGGTACACTATCATTCATCCTTAGCCCTGCCTCTACCTGCATACATCCAAATAACAAACAACCATTCAATTCCTCAAATCCCCGGGTTTTTTCTCAAATTCTGGAAATTCCTACAGCAACCGGTATCGCTCGTTTATGACTAACTTAAGTGCCGGTTGAGTAACCGATACCGGTTATCCCTAACCGATATCGGTCCATTTTTATTTCATACACCTTGCTTAAAACAACCACCTACGACAATAAATTGCTCGTTTATTCCTCTCTGTATACACAGACATACCCGAAACCCTTGATTACCTACCACGTAACACTCACCCCATTTATAACCCTTGTTATCATCTTTTCTTTCTCATATCTACCCACATACTCTCCCCATCTTATTCAAAAACATGCAGTAGTCAAATCACAAAAAAAAACGTTACCTCTTGGGTTGCAGAGCTTGAGGTGGCCCTTGTCTTCCCTCTTGTCCTCGCTCGGATGTTTCTCCTCGTCCTGCCATTATTACCACCTTTTTCAAACCTGCCTTTCTGTCTTCTGAATCTCAGATCACAATCACTTTCCCTGTCTCTTCACTTCTAATCACTCAAATCTCTCATGCAATTACATGTCCCAGTCGTTAAAACAGCGTCGCATTCGCGTATTTAACATCTTGCATGGCTCTCAAAATTAGAACTTAAGTTGCCACCCTAGCTTTTTTATTTTTAGAAAAGCTCATACCTAAATAACCGGTATCGGTCATGTAACCGATATCGGTCTACTAACTACCGCCGTCGGTTATCTAACCGATATCGGTTACACACCTGGCCTTTTGAAACATGGTCTTTTCTTCATTTTTTTACCTAATTTTTGTCGCGCCCGCCTCTTTTCCTGCATCACAACACCATTATCCATATTTGTCCATCCACCACACATATCATTACAATTTCATTAACATCATCTATTTTACAAAAACAAACAAGTCATCAACTAAGGATACCAAAACAAAACAAAAAACTATCTATCTATACATCATTTGGATCCAACTCATCAGATACATATATAACAATGTCCCAAAACCAGCACCAAAACATGCAACATTTCATCATATAACACATCATCCATATATCAACATGTCAATTAAACTCATCATATATTCTATACCACAAACCATTGACGAAATACTTAAAAACATTTTCAACACTGCATATGGATCAAAACATCATCTATATATATATATATATATATACAAGTTTTCAAATATACACTGTGCCCTACATCGGGGCCTCTGTGATCTCATAATCCAACAAAGCCGGCACACAGGCCATGATAACTATCAATAATCTCGACTCGGCTCGCAGGCCGGTCCCTCATATCAAAAATATACTCGGCTCGCAGGCCGGTACCAACTGTACAACCCGTACTCGGCTCGCAGGCCGGTATACAATAAATGAATGAATGAATAAATGAGTAATATGTAGGCACGCAGGCCTCTATAAACATAACCGGTTCGCAGACCGGTGCCCATATCCAATATACAAATACAAAAACCATGCCGGGCTCCCTCAGCTCTCCCCACCGCCCTCAGCGCCTCTCCCCGCTGGTCCCTGTGGTGCCTCTCGCCTCCTGCCTGTCACAGACACGCCGGCTGTGGCTGCACCTCCCTGAGATCTCTGGCTGTGAGAGGTCTCTGCTCTATGAGCTGCATAAGGCTGATACTCAACTCCGGTACCATCAAGAATATCCTGATAGTATCGGGCCTCCGCTCTAACCTCCATATAGCGCTCTCGAGCCACTGAAGGAGCTGGGGCTGGTCCCCTGGCACCTAATACTAGTACCCCGTGCTGTAAGCTAGTGGTGCTCGTGGTCATGCTGGCCGCTTGGCGGTGGTATCTGTACTCGTGTGGGGGTTTTGTGGTTGTGCTTGCCGGTGGTGGTGCTTGGGTACTGTCTGCTCTTTGGTACTTCTACTGTACAATACTGCACTGCTGCTGTGGTGAAATTTCTTGGTGGTGGTGGTGCTTTGCGTGCTCGTATTTGCACGAGCTGGGCTAATTGCCCTGTAAGACCCCTATATCTATGCTGCAGCAGCAAGCTGCCCCTGTAAGAGCTGCACCTGACCCCTGAGCTGATCTCTCTGCCGCCACACATGCTAAGTCGGCCATGCGGGTTGTGCTACCCTCACCGCTCTCTCGACCAGCCCACCACATCCTGTATGCTCCCATACAACCAAGCATCATCTACGCCATCATCTACGGCCTCAAATTGAACCCAATCTGGATCCAAGGGCGTGGTGCGTAGTAGTGGGCCTCTACATCATCCCTCCCTGCATCGAGGGAAGGGAGGTGGCTCATCTGTCGCAGCCCCATCTGCCTGCGTACTCTCTCAGGGGTATCCTCTCGTACTCTCCCGGCCTCCGCCCCTGCTTTATCCAGAAAGTGTACTTGGATCTAGCGTAAGCCCATGCTCGGGCTCCTATTTGTGCGGGTGATGACCTCTGTAAAGTCTCCATACGATGTCTACGGCTGTCGGGCCCTCTAACAAATGTCTATAATAGGTGATATCCCGCCTGTAAGCACTTGCTCGTGGCTTCCCACGACCCCCAACCACCTCTCGAAAGTCGTATCTCGTATATGACTGTGGCCCGCCGGCTGCTGCGGTAACCCTCAGTGTCTCGATGCATATGATGTTCTCATATGCCCAACAGGTGAAGTAAAAACGTCGAACAAATACCAAATCGCCGCATCCGGCGATAACCCTGACTCTCTGTATAGCTACACTAGATACTGCTGGTGCCCATGCATGCAAGTATGCTCCTCCACCATCTCAAGCAAAGCACCCCCATCAATGCCCATGGAAAACGACCTCCTCTCGAGTCGGGAGGCGAAGCATGTGATCCCAATCATCATCAGCACAGACAGCCGTGTCTCGTGTCGGTGCGCACGGTACATGTCACCATACCCGATACTCGCGCTGTGATAGGTAAGTCGCGTGGCTGCATCTCCAAAAACCTGCAGGATGCTGTCCATCGCCGTCTCTCGAATCTACCTAGAACACTGCCTCTCCCTCGATCGGCAGTCGAAGGATGCGATACACATCCTCCAATGTGATAGTCATCTCCCCGGTCGGGAGATGGAACACATTGGTCGCCGGATCCCATCTCTCGATGAGGGCGACCATCAGGCTGTGATCTCTATCAATAGCTCTGTATCGCTGGACTCCGCCGAGTCCCACCTCGCGCATGATCGCCCAATGAGCCACAGATACGTGTGGCCGCATCCGCACCAACAGCGGGGGCATCCTATCCCGCATCGTCAACTGCTGACGTGCCTGCAAAACCAACCCACATCCTTAGACCTACTCTTTATCACAACATCTACTTTACCCTCTAAACCCCCTTTTTATCACCCCACCAACACAAACCCCACCCGCACCCCCAAAACACACCAACACAAAACCCACCCACCCCACCCAAAACAAACCACCCAACCCAAAACCCACCCAGCCCAAAACCAAACCCACCCCACCCAAAACAAAACAAACCCACACAAACCCCCAATAAACCCCGGACCGGTACCGGTCCCAAACAACCGACCACGGCCCTCTTTCCATCGATGTGGTCAACCCACAGAACCTAGCCCCTAAAATTTTGCGGCCGATGCTGGAGTCGGCTTAATGACCGACATCGGTCATCTTGTCATTTCCGGAGCAAACCCCCGCGCGGCCCCCCCACCCACATTTTTGCATTTTTCTACTTATCTACCCACCCAAACACCCTAAAAACCTACCCACCCCAAATTCCGCCTTGCCCTATTTTACCCATCTATCCTCTTTGTTTTTCAAATTACGTCCATTTACTCATTATTTTCTAAAACATGTAAATTCCTACCCAAACCCCCAATTTAGCTTAATACCATTCAAATGCACAAAATAAAGAGTTCCGAACCTACCCGAACGACGACACGTCATCGTGGTGGGATGGGTGGTGGTGGTCCAGCTGGTCCAGCCCCTCCTGCTCCTCCTGCCTGTGCCATAGCTCCAATTCTGATCTGCTGGGTCCCCGGCCAATCAACTGCTGCCTCCTCCTCACTCGGGCCCGCAAACAACTCACTCCTCCAGCAAAATAGCTCCACCTCACTCAATAAAACCTCCAATCTCAACTCTCCATGTCAGACAAATCAATTTGGTTTCCAAATTGCAAAAGTGACAATGACCGGCCGTATTTTTGTTTTTATAGGTTTTTACCATTGAACCGACATCGGTCAGATCGTGCCCTAAGGAACCGGCATCGGTTACCTAACCGGTACCGGTCATCACTAACCGATATCGGTTTTGTCTTTATTCACCCAACTTTCTGCCCCTATTTACTAATCGCCCTTTCTCCCAACATCGCCTATATCCACCTTTGCTGAACACCATTTGTTCATCTATCCGGCCCGACCCAAGGCCTCACCCTACCCATTTGGCCCGACCCAAGGCCTCACCCTACCCATTTGGCCCGACCCAAGGCCTCACCCTACCCATTTGGCCCGACCCAAGGCCTCACCCTACCCATTTGGCCCGACCCAAGGCCGCCACCCAACAATTTGGCCCGACCCAAGGCCTCACCCTACCCATTTGGCCCGACCCAAGGCCTCACCCTACCCATTTGGCCCGACCCAAGGCCTCACCCTACCTATTTGGCCCAACCCAAGGCCTCACCTACCCATTTGGCCCGACCCAAGGCCTCACCCTACCCATTTGGCCCGACCCAAGGCCTCACCCTACCCATTTGGCCCGACCCAAGGCCTCAACCTACCTATCCGGCCCGACCCAAGGCCTCGCCCTAACCATTTGGCCCGACCAAAGGCCTCAACCTACCTATCCGGCCCCACCCAAGGCCTTGCCCTAACAATTTGGCCTAACCCAAGGCCTCACTCTACCCTTATGGCTCGACCAAGGCCACTGAACAACTTGGCCCGACCAAGGCCGTATCACTTCAATACCATACCCACAATCAACATTTTATTTTATCCATCCATCATGTACCTTTTGTTCATTCGATCTCACTGTTCGTGTTTTAGCATGATTAGGGTCCTTGACTTGATCGTCGACCAACTTTGCCTAGACCTATACCGTGGCGTTTATCTCAACCAAACCAACCATTTGGTCTGCACCGCCGAACATGCCTAAACGTTCTGTACCTTACCGTTATATACCACGGAGCTACTTCCTATGCCTTGATACCAGGATTATATCACCCTTGTTTGGATAAACTATCGACCTTTGCCTATACATTCTTTGGTTTGCTCCAAATCATGTACCCTAGTAAATCTTATTGCATTTCAACATGCCTCGCTTCCTTGGACCTACCCCACACCTTACCATCCTCTCTACAACATGTACCCTTTATCAACCCTATCCTCGATTTCCCGTTCACTCAATCTCGATAGATTTGAGGGGATTACCTATATCCTTAATGGGAGAAACCACTTCATATTATTGTCCGCGCACTTTTACAACACAAGCTACATGACAATAAGGGGCTAATGTAGACACCAAATTCGTGTCTTACGACCCCTTGTGACCCGCATCTTATCTCGCAATATAACCTCATCACCTAAACCTTACACAATTATTTATTAATTACCTTGTAATTGATAAATCCACATCACCTTACCTACCACCTCATTTTGCCACTTCATCATGACCTAGCCCTAACCCTAAAACTAACCTAATTAAGACCCATAACTTGGTCCACACCTACACCCATAACTAATGACCCCTTTCTCGCACTTTTCCAAAACCGACCTTCTAGTCACTTGACCAAGCCCGCCCGATCTCTCGGGAGAAAAGCGGGGGAAGGTGGGCTATTTTACTAAAAATAGCCTACTTTTTCCTTCCGATGCGGTTCTACTCGGCCGCCGTCGGTTACGCAACCGCCATCGGTTCCTGTAAATGGGCTCCCAAACCAAAACAAAGGATCGAAATTTCATTTTTGGATCAAAGGAAAGGATTTTTGAATCAACAGAGATCATTGGGAGCGAGGAACAGAGTCCAGATCTTCACTTGACCGAGCAGAGACGAGTGGAAATACCAGAAGTGTTTACAGCAAAGGAGATCAGCTTGCATCTTCGTCAAAACCAGTAAGTCACATCTTACATGTCCTCTGTTATAACATTTCTTATGCCTTTTGAATCACAGTCCTCATAAATCCATCCCTGAATCCACTACCCAACATGCATATTACCTCTAACTATCATTCATCTACCTCTCATCACCTTATTTCCTAATACCACCTATATACAGCCTTACAAACAACACAACTACCCCATAAAGCGACCAACCTACAGATCCAGAACCCACCGGTATCGGTTATCATGAATCGCATCGGTTATCAATAACGGCATCGGTTCCTCCTCGATCAAAACTAGAAAACCAGCCTTTCCCCTACCCGGTTCAAGAAGTAATTTAATTGATACTTTACAGTCTTTTGTGTTAATTCATATTAGCAGGGAAACTGACCACCTTCGAAAGGAAGTTTTATATTTCCTGGGCCTAAGGCAGTTTCCTCATTTATTGTTTAATCAAAATCTTGTGGTCTTGTGTTCTTATTTGCAGGTAGTCCTTCCAAGACAAAAAGGAGTTCTTCGCGATCACCCGATCTTTCTCTACGATACACGCACATCATCTCGACATTCTACTGGGTATTCCTCCTAGCCCCAACCCTTATCTCGTATCTAAAAGGAACGAAACATTCCGAGTGAAACACTAGCCGTGCATATGATCGCATCACGCTACATCATTACTTACATGCATTATCTCACAAGGTGGGTAGAAACAACACCTAAAAAGGATTGTACAAGTAGCTACAACATCTATATCTCTATGGTAAAATGTTCATACAAGGTATAGATGTCTTCGAGTTTGAAAAGTGATAGGGAACACATGTTTTGAATGAGACAATCAGGATATTATTAGATGATTTTATGGTTGTGCACCATAAGACTACACCCTATCATCCTTAGGCTAATGGAACTGTTGATGCCTTCAATAAAATTTTGAGCCAAACATTAATGAAAATTTGTGATGTTGGAAGGAAAGATTGGGATGAAAAATTTTCTGCTATGCTTTGGGCATATCGAACAACATATAAGAGGTTGAACAAGGCCACACCATTTCATTTAGTGTTTGGCACGGAAGCAGTTCTTCCTATGGAATTCAGGCTACCTTCTTTGTGTATTTCACATGCTAGAGGTCTAGGTGATGAGAAAACCTTAGAAGAACGGATTGAAAATTTGATCAAGTTGGATGAGTGAAAAGCAATAGCATGTTGGAGTTAGAATTAAGGACGGGTAGAAAGCATGGCATGATAGGCACATCGAGGATAAAAAGTTTGAGATTAGAAAAATGATGCTTATTTATGATTCTAAGTTCTTATGCCATCTAGGAAAACTCAAGGTACATTGGTTGAGTCCGTATGTTATAACTTACTTACTTGAAATAGGCACTTTCAGTTATAGGCACTTGATGGAACATGGCTACCCGATTCTATTGTAATGAGTAAGGTGAAGCCCTACTATAAATAAGTCTTCTTGGTATTTGTAATAAGGAAGTGTTTTCATTTATATTAGGTTTTCAATTTTGTAATCCCTTAATGTATTTCCTTCATCGTCGCTATGTTTTGTCAATTTAGTTGTTGTTTTTGTGTAATAAGCCCGTTTACGCGCTGAAGCTAACTACTATTTGAAGAATTTTTATGTGTAGAGGACTGCACATAGTTTTAGTGTGGGGTGGTTATTGATATACAGTACAAGACTATTGAAAATAAGTACATATATAAGGAATAAACTACTATGGGTGCTATTCAAGTTGGAGAATTGTTAGAAAATACATTTCTTCTAAAAAATGACCATATATAGAGATGAACAAAGGAGCAAGATAATGCGAGGTAAGCGAGAGGACATGGAAACTACCGAGTGGAAGGCATAGTGACGAGATACTCGGGTGCATGGAAGCATCTTTGAAGAGAAGTCTGTGACCAAAGGGTAGGAAGGTGCACTAGAAGGTTATAGCTGGGGCATGAAGATGTACCATGCAGAACAAATGAAATTGGTCAATGAATGAGAGGATATTTGGTAGGTAAAGGAGTAATAAATGCACTTAAAATTTTAAAATTTATATAAGGATGGGATGCAAGTTCATTCTTACCATTGAAGTTGTGAGAAATTGAAAAGAGCTAAGTGTAAACGAGCCAAGTGAATCATGTTGAGGTGGGAAGAGTGTGAAACTAGACGTGGAGAGCAGATTTGTGCACAGGAGAAGCTTGTGTCCCCATTGGTGGAGGGTTTGAGAAAAGTAGATGTATTACAAAAGAGCTAGGGTATGAATATTTGATTAGGGTTTTCACCTACTTGTTACAGAAGATAAAAATAAGATATTTTCAAATGGCGCCAAAGAAAACATCGTAGGGAGTGAAAGGGAATAAGAAGGTACAAGTGGAAGAAGAAATTCCTTACGAGAGAAATTTCTCAGAAATACAGTATCCTAAGGGCATGATTGTGGGACAAGAATGGGATTCCCACATTCATAAGTGTAAGATCAATGATTACAACCATTGCACATCGATAATAAGAAGGAAGCTGGATGCGTTGTTGATCAAAAAAACTAACAAGTGCACAATGAAGACATGTCGGTGTACGATGACATTGGGGAGAAGTTGATGAAGAACATTGGGGTTTACCAGTTGTATGAGCTTCCATATTTTGGGAATTATGAACCATTATATTGATGGTTGATGAGAAGAGTCCATGAGGACTTCTTCTACTTCTCGGATGGAGGATTAGAATCATAGCCACCTTATATTAGACAATCACTTGGATTAAGGACCTCGGGAGTAGATCTCGAAGAGTTACATGACTTATACATCCATAATCTTGGAGACAAGGATGGATCTGGTGTATACCAAGGGTCCACGTGGCATAGACATTAAAAAATTGAAGAGGTACTCAGTAGTATAGGTAGTTTGCACATCCGGTAACAAAGTTGAATGGCAAGAAAGGTGGTCGCAGTAAATACAATGTGGCTGCACGTTGTAAAGAAAATGTCTCAAGGAGAGGTCTACAACATTGTGGGTTACATGGTGACAAATTCATTGAAGAAGCATGTACAAGTGATAGAATTAGTTTTGGCACTATTTTATTGTCCTTAGTGTTTATGGGGAATGGAGTTCCCGATGGGCTAGAAGAAAATTTTTTGGAGTACCCCAAGGAAACTAAATCTCTTGCAGAGAGATTTGATAGATACTTATGCAAAGGGACCATGGGTGGGCCATTTAATCGAGGAAGAGATGTGGTATGACAAGCTCTATGTGGAATTCGAAGAGGAGTGGCACATACCTAAGGAGTTACCTTCGATGGTGGCTAAGGAAGCTCGGTTTTGGTCTACCAACATTTTTTAGATCATGCGGTTTATGATGGGGACAAAACTTGGGGCCCTTGGTGAAAATTTTCATATGCCTTCACATTTCGCTACTTTCGAGCGTCGGTTCACTGTTCACAAATGTGCACCGCCTAAACTTCTTTGTAGATAAGGTGGATAGTGATTATCACACGAGGAAAACATATGTATATCCAGCATGGAATTTGCCTACATTAAGAGGTTTATCTCAGATGTAATAAGCATGAAGCCGGTAAGCTTGGTAGTTGGAGATGTTGGAGCAATGCTTGTGTATCTTCAACTCAAGCCCAAGCTAGAGAACAAAAAGTATGTGGAGAATGAGTTCGTGCTTCCAGCACCACCTAAGGGTAAGCATACGGTAGAAAATGTGCCAGTCCCTAAGCCCACAAAAATAATAGTGGTGGATGAAGAGGAGGATGAACGTGAAGATAGTGGTGGTTTAGAGCACAGAGGTAGGAGGCAGCCCATAGATAAAGTGGAGTCTGAGCATGCAGGTACCCCACCACAGGTACAAGGAGAAGGTGATGAGGACTTGGATGTAGTCCAAGGAGAGCACCACTTTACAAAAGAAATATTCAAAAGAACCAGAACCCAAGGTGCTACTCCCCAGTTAGTTTGTATATCACCACAAATCTCTCCACGAAGGAGACAATTGTGAAGAGAAGGAGAAATTTGAAGCTAGATGAGGAGGTGGAAGATTCTGAGGAGAGCGCACTGAATCTCCCACACCACTAGAGGATGCAGAAGAGCCATGGGAGGAAGAAATGAAAGATGAAGAAGTGAAGACTGGAGAAGAAGGGGTAAAGGAAGGGGAAGTAGAGCAGAAAATGATCGGAAATTAAAGATCTAACTCCAAATCTTGACGCTCTAGTTCCTAAGGGGCCAAGAACTAGAAGAATAAGTGGGGAATATACTACACCGGTCTGGGCTACGTGGAGGACACAAGTAAAATTGTCTACGCCCATTTTCAAAGCACGGTGACCCCTACGAATTATATGGATGGGAGCTGATGGATGAAGATATGGCCACAATGCACACAAGGAAGCGATTGTTTTCTTGGTCAATGCACACACACATGGATGAACCAAATTTCGATGTATGTGAAGAATCATGTGTATCAAGAATATTGAAGAAGATACCTCAAGCTAGACACATAATAGTAAATCCTACTATTATGTCAGATGAACAAGTAAGTAATTCCTTAGTGAAGGTATCAACAGAGGTGGCATGGAGAAATATGGATAAAGCTGCAACAATTAGGGTGTTGTTAGAAGAAATCAAGGCCAAGGATATAGATATAGCACACCTACCACAAGAGAAGGACTTAGAACGGAAGAAGAACAATTCTTTCATTAGCACGGTGGAGGCTATTGGAGACCATGTCCTGAAAGAAAAACCACATTTGGAGTCTAAGGTACCCAAAAATTTCCTTCGGAAATGCATTATGTATGTACCTTGGTGGATTTGGTGCTTGAAGATGGGCCCATGCACATGTCAACACCAAAGGATCTTGAGCGGGAGGCGAGTGCGTAAAGGCTTCTATGATTAGGAATATTTTGTCTTATGAGGTAGTGTTACAAGCCTTACAGGAAGAAGAGCGAAGAAAGCGGATCAAGGATTGAATATCTGTACATCTCCGAAGTAATTATACAAACCCAGGCCATTGTGGAATACAATGAAGTCTTGAAAGCCATGAAGGATGAAACCTTGGACCACACGTAACGGTTAGTGCTAGTGAAGAATAAGCGTGAGGCCCTTGCGGAAGTGCAAGAACCCGATAAGGAAAGGCTACATGAGCTAGGGAAGGTTATAGTGTAGGAAATGGATCTTTTGGAAGGGAGGATGTATGTCATGTCCAATATTATTCTAGTTTTAGAGAATGAGAAAGAATAACTTTCCCAAGATGAACTCGGAGTCCATTGTGGTGGACATCCCCAAAAAAGTAGAGGAAACACTCAATGAGTGGAAAACATTGGAAGCGGAAATAAATGAGGATTATCTAGAATTAATTATTCTTGTAAGAGAGGAAGGTGCTACAGAGTAGATTATTTTGTATAAAAAAAGTTCTTTACATTCCTCTATTCATATTATTCTTTATTCTTTCTATTCATATTCTTGTAACCATTCTCAGGGTGAAAATGCAGTTAGTGTGGGGTAATGTTGATCGAGCATGTTCAAAGGTGCGAAAGGATTGGGAAAGAATTGCACGTGAAGGACAAAGACATGTTTGGGAATTATCCATTTTCATGGTTGCGGGATATTTTTTTAGATGACGTGCGAGCACACAAAGCTGGATGAATACTTGTGTGACACACATGATCTATTTGTGGAGGAATGACTACAAAGCACTTTGCATGGATGCGGGCTAAGAATAGAGTTGTTACTAATATTTAACTAGGATAGAACTATTATTAGCACACTTGCATGTGTGGCTGTAATTGTAAAGGTGCATGGATATTTCTAGCATGCAACCTATTTTTTGAGTTATGCACGCAGTGAAGGGAAAGTCCCCACCCTTATAAATATGTAATTAATCATGTAGCAGAGAGGGAGAGAGAGTGTGTGTGAGAACTAAGTATTGTGAGGTTATGCTACCAAATCCGATACACGCATAAGCTATGGTATTATCTATTGTAATGAGCTTCTATGTTATTATCATGTTTTCATATAATGAAGTATATTGGCTGAATCCAAGTATTAATCCTGAGTATAATTGGTTCTTGCATGTTTTAATTTCATCATGGATATCATTTAAAGTCTATTATTTTAGATATAGATCTAAACATTCACTGTAGAATGATGTATTAATTATGGATCTGAATGCATTAAGTCTTCATCATGCTAAAATCCTATGAAGCAACCCTAAAGAGGGGCTGGTATCTTTTCTTGCTTTGGGTGAGCGCTTAGTCTAGGATGAGTGATTTTCCAATGCGCTTGGGGTCTTATTGGTAAATTATAGGTTGCATCACCCCCGTCAGGCAGATTCTCCCTCTTCCGTGTGCTCCCTTCTTCTTCAACCAACCTTCACCATCCCAAAATTCTCCCCTGGGTAGTGATAGGTTCTTCTTCGGCCCTAGTAACTTCAATGCCTCAACCAAAAGTTACAATTCCTTATGGTCTGTCCTTCGGCTTCTCATTCGCGGGTGGGGTTGTCCCTTCTCCCTCCAATTTTTGAGTCAATTCGAGTCCACCAAGGCCACCCAAGACAACGAAGGGAGAAGAAAAATAAGAATGAAATGGCGATAGAAGAAACAAAGTAGATGTGGTCATTGTATGACCATCAACAGAGCTCCTTAACTATCGCTCGAATCATTCGCAAGCATCCAAACCCTTTGAGGCAGATGTACCTAGATGATTATTCTATTAGTTTTTTCATAAATCAACTTCCACCGAGTTCGGCCTTAGGATAAGGTGAAATTAATGAATAAAACTACAGCGGTAGTCACATGTAGAATACCTAAAGATCAACAATCAGTGAAAAGGTGCAATCTAACCTTTAAGGGAAAAGGCCCTTTGTGGAAAATCATCGAGTTGAGATAAAGGCCTAAGGTAGAGATAGACCAAATCATAAGGGAATTGAAAGAATTCCCATCACAAGAAAGCCCTTATGGCTTCTCAAATGGAAGCTAAGACTCTAGCAACCAAATGCTCCACATCCGAGGTCTCGGCCAATTTGCTTGCCCAGAAAAATGGAGCCCTCAATAGTAGGTCGATTCAAGAAAGACATAAATGGTGATGATCTAAGCCAAGTTGCATGCCATTGAAGAAAAAAAGGAAGCCTCCAAAGAAATTTCAAATCATCTAAGGACACGGTCAAGAACATGACCCATAATTTGGGAAAACAATCCCATAAGGGAGAAATTGTAACATTAGTACATGAGGTGTATGCTTCACGATATGATAGAATTACCACAATGGAAATGGATATAGCCCCCACACTCGGGTTTATATCCAATGAACATGGATTGTGCTCAAATGTGGAATCCATGAGTCTCCACCATTAGCAGCACAACATCTACTAAGGTCCCTGAATCAAATCTCTTTATTCAAAAACATAATGATGCTTTAGAATCCACCCTTAAAGGGGAGAGGATCAACGATAGGAAATTGATTGTTGTGAAAATCAATGATATTTTGAGGTGCAACAAGGCTTCCATCAAGTGCCAGAATTTGTTGGCTTAGTTCCACCAAGGAATTAGAGAGAGGAAGCGAGCATCAATGAGCTAGTCTGTTAGGACTCCTTTCCCCCTTCCCTGATGATTCTACAATCCTCTCAAAGGACCAAATTCAACAGCTCCTGATCGCCAAATACCAGGACAAGACTATCTTTCAATCTTTAAAGGAGAGCTCTAGTGTTACCAAGGTGGAGGCTATTCTAAACCCCATCGTGTAGTTGGATTTACTGCTTACACGTAGTAGTGCAAAACCTCAAAAATTCTCACATAAGGAGATAATTGAGTTGGACCGGGCCTTCGGGCCTTGCGAAAGAAGTACCTACCCGATAGAGGTGCAATGGATTGGATATTAGGATTCTTTGTAGCAGCTCTGAGTGGTATTTTGTGAGCCACATTTTGATTTTTGAGGCAAAGAGGATGGTCAAATTATTCCATGGTTGGCACGGAGTCCCTTGGTGAGTCGCCATAATTGTAAAGTTCTTTGTGTTAGACTCTTTAAACGGCCACCACCTTTTTCTCTCGACTTTGTCTCTTTTCATTCGTTTGGGCCTAAAATCGACTAAGTATTAAGTTGAATGTAGAAGGTGTCCATGTGTCTCTTTGGCACACTCAAGGCATAATAAAAATAAGGAAGGCCCCCAAACTTGTGTCGCATTATCCACTTGTCCCGGTGTTGGTATCCAGATTTAATCTCCTTCACAACTTGAACAACATCATGAACTTGCACAAGACACTCAAGGGTAGATAGATGTTTTGTATGTCATTTGTAGCGGGGAAGTACACCTATCTGCTTGTTTGCATTCAAGAATTGAGGGAGTGGATAGCACCTTCAAGAGGGTTTTGATCTAACCCTCACTCTTTTAGGTTGTGCCTATCAACCAAGGCAAGATAACCTATATTACCCCTATATGGTAAGGAGATGGAGATATCCTTGTGTTTTGCATATGATGTGGAGGAGGCTTTGTGAAAACATGATCAAGTATCCATTATCCAAACTCAAAGGAGTTGTCACTACTAAATGATGGAAATGTTCTCAAAACAAAGCTAGGGCTGCTAAAGACATGATAAAACCCTGATCAACTTTGTGCATTTTAGTGAAAGGATTGAATTCTTTTGTGGACACACAATGCAAATGCAGGGGTAGTATAGGTAGGATGAGTTAGTTTAAATGATATTCTGATGGGAGAAGTTTGGACAAGACAAGATAAGGAATTACCCACTTCTTTGGGAAGCTTTGCAAAATAATTGCAACACCTAAACAACAGAGATGTTTCAATGAGTTTGAAGTACTCTTTCAACCAGGATGTGTGCACAAATGGAGGCCCAAATCTACACTATTCCACACAAAATTTGATAACCTGCCACAAAGGCTTGAAGCAAAATATCAATGAAGCATTTAGAAACCCTTGTTAGATCATGACTTAAGGTACACCCAAAAGTTTACAAACACCCTCAATTTACAAGGAAGGTAAGATGAATTTAAATCTGTTTATCTTCACTCAAATGAATGCTCTTCTGAATGGAAGATTACAGATGCCTTCAAACCCTCTACCAGAAATGAGACCATGTATGACCAATAAATATCCCAAACACAAGATTGCAACAAGAGCATGAAACAAAATTGAAAGCATCTTTGAAATACAAGTGCATACGCAAGCTTTGCCAAGAGATAAAACCAGTCAATCCATAAATTTTGATCAAATACACCAGCAAGGGAATGTTATTAAGACAATCTCAAAGCTTTTTGATGGCTTTACAGCTGAAACCAACTCAACATGATGAACATTTGATGCAAACAAGAATAAAAAATGGCTCTCAGGCAGTTTCTCCAAAAGAAAATGGACTTCTTCCATTTTTCCTTGTGAAATTTCTTCTCTCTTTTTCCAAATCTCTCCAACCAACCTTTTAAAATGCCTCTAAACTACATAATATATCCCATGCCAACTTGGATCCTTGCATCCCAAGAAGCGAATATGCCAAGGGATCAAATTTTTACAAAACCCTATCCATTTGATGAAAAATGACATAAAACTATAAAAGCAGCTCGCATATTTCGAGGATGCACAAATATTTTAAAATATTACATGAACTCATATCCTTATCCATCCCAGTGGTCAGGTTTTTGGCATTTATACATGCTAGCATGCATTTGTTATCATTTTTACCTTTTACTCTCATCATTTTTAACTCTGCTGACTTTTTACTTTCACCTTTCACATTTTTCACGGGTTGAGGAAAAATTTCATCAAAAACATCATAGGGCACCGAATCAGCTCAAAAGAATGGTGCCATTGTGTTCGGAAGGTGAAGGGATACGAGAATCATATAAAATTTCTTCGATTTGGTGCAAAAATGACAATTCCAAGCATCTTGGAGCTCTAATGGCGGAAAGGAATGAAAACACTCAAAGAACCTTTGATTAAAATCAACTTTAAATGCCAGACCCTCCACATGTCAGATCAGATCTTGAATATTCCCTTGAAAAATACCCTTTTTTTTTTGGATGAGGTGGGACACATGTCCAAATACCATTGGACCGAGGCCCTCATTTTAAAATTTGCATTTGCAACCTTTTTTGACCTCGGGAAAATTTTGAAAATTTTCCCCGCGTGCTCCCGGACATGCCACGTGTCATCATGTGGGCCCCATAAAAATGCGGGCTAATTGGATGAGTTTTTCTCCTTTTTTGAGAAACAAAATTTTTCTCAAAACTCTCTGCACCCGAACACTTACGCTTGCATTCTTCGCCATGTGTCGTTGTCCCTTTCATTTGTTAGGGGCCGACCCTCCAAATTCTTCCTTCAAACCTCCGCAAGCATCAAAACTCCATGGGCCCGAGCTCTCTTTTTTGACATTTGAAAAATGCCACATGTCACCTTTGGATTAGATGTGGGGCACACCTCCAAATTTTCCTCTTCGGGGCCACGGATCAATTTTTTATTTTGAAATTTTTGCCCAAAATTTGTAAAATTTTGAAACTCTTCCCCGCCGCCCGAACCTCCACCACCTTTTGGACACGTGTTCAAAAATGATTGGCTGCGAAGCCAATCCTCATTTTTTTCCTTTTATACCAAGGGAAAAAATTCACAAAAATTTTCTTCAGCCCCCATTCCCATTTCTCCTCCCAGACACGTGTCTCCCTCCTACTGGTTGCGGGCTGTCGAGGCAAAAAAATTGATTTTAGCATTTGAAGCCAAAATTTTCAAATTCTTTAAGTTCATGCTTTTCTAGTCAGTCCTCCATGTGCCACGCGTAACCTTCTCATTGGGTGCGGGCTCACGGGATTAATTTTCTCCTTTAACATTTTGAAGTTAAGAACTCCAAAAATTTTCATGACTTCCGCCCCTCCATACTAACTTTATTCGACACATGTCCACTTCTCATTGGGCACGAGCTCACGGGCCAAAAATTTTCCCCGACACCTTGAGCCAAAAAACATCAAAATTTTCCCAAGTCCCTCACCATCTGCTGGCCCTCCTGTACCACGTGTCAACATGCCATTCACTGCGGGCCTTCGGGAAAAATTTGATTTTGAGAAATTTTTCCAAAATGGAAGAAAAATTTCCTAAGTGACTTCCGCCACCCGCCACTCCTCGACCAATCACATCGTGCCATGTAAGCACATCCTGTAGCTTTGTAGGGATGTGGGCAAAAAAAAAATCCTTTTTCCAAAATTCAAAAAACAACAAGTTATAATATTTTTCGACCTTCCCCAGCCAATGAGAGCCTCCCACGTCAACATAAACACGTAATGATAAATTTGTGGGTAGAACACGCCGTCATTTATCGATACATCAAAAATGTAGAAGATGCCCTAGAAACTGAAAATTTTGAGGAGGGAAGATTTCTTCATCTCAAACCAATTGAATCATTTTTTGACATCACTTGTGACCTTGGGATTGGGGAAAAACTTGCATGAATTCAGGATTTGATCAATTTCAAGTTCTTTCACAATTTGGCAAAGGAGAAAACACTACTGACCCATGAAAATTAATAAATTTTGGCACAAATGGGGGAACCTAGATTTTGCTTCAATTTAGGGTAGAATAACAACATTGAGGGTAGTTTGAAAGCATCCAGTGAATAAAACGAGTTCTGAGATCACCACCTGGAGCAAATAAAGCGTTTTGACCAAAATGGAACATGGAAAATAAGAGCAAAGTGTGCAAACCCAGAAATTGCACCAACATTGGCTCCTGCTTGGGGATGGGCACTCCCAGCGAGTGCCACAAGATCACAACGTAGACCAAGTGCAAAAAATCCATTGGGCGGAGTAAAAACATGCGAGCAGCCCAAAAACTAGAATTTTCACCAAAAACAGGCCGAGAAAACCATACCAAAAATGGTTACCAAGGACAAAAGGGCAAACCACGAGCCAACAACAGCAAAGGAAAAAAAAAAAAACAAGGACTATACAAAATGTACAACTTGTGCATACCTCACATGGGGATTTAATCTAAGAAATGTTTTAAATGTCATCATTAACGGGGAAGCTCCAATGAAATCCCCATCCAAATCCTTGAGAAAAATGTATTTTCTCCAATCCTGATATCAATGGCATAAGGGCCCATCCATAGAGCATCAAACTTTCCATGCTTTCCCTTGTCTTCATGCCTACTATCCCATAGAAAAACCAGATCTCCAACACTGAAAGCTCTAGGGGTGACCTTCTTATCAAACAACTTCTTCAATTTCTCCCTAAATCTGACATGCCTTTGATGAGAAACTCTCCTTTCTTCATCCAACTCAATGATCTGATTGATTCTTGATTCATATGGGCCATGTTCTTGATCTTCCAACTGTTGGGTAACTGAAAAGTGGATAATTGCAAATGTAAGGGCAGCAATTCTTGTGTTCCATAGACCAATTCAAATGGACTTTTACCAGTTGCTCTTTTTGGAGTTATTCTATCAGCCCATACTACAAATTTTAATTGCTCTCCCCACTTCTTCTTGTTGATTTCCAAAGTCCTTCTAATAATCTTGAGCAAGTTCTTGTTACTTGATTCAGCTTGCCCATTCCCTTGTGGATTGTAATTTGAAGAATAAGTCAGATTTATCCCATATTCATTGCACATTGCCATCAAAGGCTTGGCTCTAAAACACATGGCATTATCAGATACAATCTTAATTGGAACTCCAAACCTACATATGATATTATTCAGCAAGAAATCCATTACCGGTTGGTGTGTTGCCTTCTAGATGGAATGGCCTAAACCCACTTTGTGAAATAATCGATTCTTCTGATCCATTTATGACCAGCACTAGAAGGATCTGAAATCTCACTAATGAAGTCCATTCCCCATTGTTTGAAGGAGCTTCAATTGATATAGGCTGCAAAGGAAGGGAGCACAGATCTTTGATCTTCTAAGAAATGTTGGCAACTATCACATTTTCTAACTAGTGGTTGCATCTTTAAAAAGAGTAGGCCACCAATAACGGCCCTTAAAATCTTGTGTGTTGTCACTCTACCAGCAAAATGTCCTCCACAAACTCCCCATGGAAATCAGCAATCAACACGAGAGCTTCATCTTGATTATGCATTTCAAGAGGACAGCTTTAGGGTTCTTCCAAGCCAGCCCAAGGTCTGTTATGATATATTTCTGAGAAGCCAACTTGAGGGCTCTTTTCTAATTTTTATTCAAGTAATTAGGATAGCATAGGTGCTTGAGGTAGAAGACCACATCCTTGTACCATTCAGAATTCATCAATTTTTCAAGTAGATCTGCCCTTTCTTCCTCTAGCTGATTCACTTCTACATTTTGCAAATTACTCTCAGCCATGAGCTTGGCAAGACCCAAACCTCTTACCAGCTTTATTGTTTGGATATCCATATCATATTCTTGTAATTTTTGACCCATCTACATCTCTTGCTTGATATCTCCATGTCAGATAAGATGTCTTTAACCATTGTATGAGGAACATAGGCAACAACCTTTGAACTCAGTATATAGGGCCTAAAAATCTTTGTTGCTTTTACCAATGCAAATGCTTGTTTCTCCATAATTGTGTACTTCAGTTCAGCTGCTTGTAAAGCCTTTCTAAAGAAAGCAATAGGCCTCTCAGCTCCATTCTCATCCTTTTGTAACAAAACTGAAGCAATAGTAAATTCAGATGCAAAAGAAAAGATTTGGAAAGGTTTCTTGTAATTTGGAGCTGCCAAAATAGGTGCATGCTTAAGTGCATCCTTTATTCCTTCAAAAGCTTGAATGGCAGCCTCTTCCCACTTGATAACTTGATCCTTTCTTATCACGCTTGTGATTGGGAAAGTTAGCTCAATAAAATTAGAAACAAACCTTCTAATGAAATTGATTTGGCCAAAGAAAGATTGAATACCTTTCTTGGTTCTTGGAATAGGCACCTTGCTGATTGCTTCCACTCTCTCAGGGTCTATCATAACACCTTCTTTGGACACAATATTCCCCAACATATTTTCCTTTTTCACGCCAAAATGACACTTCCTTGGATTAAGTGAAATTCCATACTCTCTACATCTGATTAGCATCTTCTCTAGGTGTTGTAAATGGTCCGCTCGTTGTCTTGAAAAGCAGTCCATGACATCTTGGTAAACCGCAATAAATTCATTGATATAACCAGCAATGGTAATATCCATTTCCCTTTAAAAAGTAGCACCAGCATTCATCAATCAAAAGGCATCCTTACAAAAACATAATTCCCCAAGGAGTAGTGAAGGCTGTCTCAAGTCTTTCGATTCCTGACAACTACTTGATTGTATTCAGAGAAACCATCCAAAGTTGAAAGCATTTCGACCCTGTTACAAGATGCAGCATATTCTCCATGTTTGGAAAAGGATATTTGTCCTTCATAGACACTTTGTTTAGATTCCTAAAATCCACACAAATTCTCGATATCCCCATTCTTCTTTCTAAGCTGGCACAAGGTTGCAAACCCAAGAAGAGTATCTAGTAAATTTGAATGATGCCACCATCTCTCAATTTCTTCAACTCTTCTTGCATTTTCATGGAAAGCAAAGTGGGTTGATAGGCCTTTGTTTTTGTCTAAATGGCTTATTCTTGGCCTCAAGAGGAATCTCATGCTGAAATAAATCTTCTTTATATGCCTTTAGCTCTGAATAGGACCAGGCAAGGCAGTCTTGATACTTCTTTAAAAGTTGGGAATAGGACTATTTTTCCTCTTTGCTGAGATGGCTGCCCAACAGATCTTCCTTGGTTTATCCTTGGTTCCCAAGTTATGCTCTTCCACATCCCTTGAAAGCAGACATCTTTCTATTTATGATGCAATCAACATTGTTAAAATTGGATTCAAGTGCAACAAGACCTTTGGGAATAGTGTTTGTTTTCAATTGTATAATATCCTTATCAAACAAAGTTTCTCTACCTTCATTCATGCATACCATTTGTTCCCAATCAATATTCGACCGAGAAAACTCACCGTGGCATTGTAAGAATCTCAACACTCTTGCATCATCATCAAAAATCTGCCAATGCTTCACATTATCCGGGATAGTGACCTTGTTAGCACTTGATATCATATTCACAAAAAGGTGAAAGCGGTGAAATTATCAAATCTAGAACCAAGGACATCCAACTTATCATTTAAGCAGACATTAAGACTTCTATCATGGTAAACAATGTTAAAGTAATCAAACATTTCAATCAAGTCACAAACATCATGCTTATATTGTCTCATACGCTGGTTTTTTGTGGCATATAACTTTCTTACTTGCTTAACAACCATCTCTGAATCCCCTTTAGCAACAATATCCTTTACTCCATACTTCCATGCAATCCTTAATCCCAATAATAATTCCTCATACTCAGCAATGTTGTTAGTGCATTCAAAATTGAGCTTGAAGGAGAAAGGAAACTCTTCCAAACTAGGAGAAACCAACACTATACCAGCACCATTTCCAACTTTGGAGAAAGCTCCATCAAATAGTAATGTCCATGGAGAACCTACCATACCAAGGCACTCTGATTTATCCATCTTATTCTCTTTTCCATCAGCAAAACCAATGAAGTTGTCAACATCTACATCAGCAAACAACACTTCATAAGAAGCATTGTTGGGATCTTCAATCAAGTGTAACATCTTCTTTTCACCATAGAGTTTGACAAGGCTTCCCTCAATGGGAATGGTGGAAAAATACATGTCCATTTGAACACTACCACCAACACTTGCAGCCCACTTCCTTGACAAAATCATACCCCATTTGGTAGGGCAGTCAACAATTACAACATCAAGTTTTAAATTCTTACCTGGATAGGCTGCAAGTTGCACTACTAAACCCTTCACACATCCAACAACCAGAACTTCCCTTGAATCCATGGTTTTACACTTCCCATATGCTGTTGTCACTTTGATATCTAACTCATTCATGACTTCTAGAGGCATGACATTACATGATGCACCGGAATCAAACATGCAATTGTGAAGCAACCTATCTTTTATGAGAAAAGTTGTGAAGAATGGATCAACATTCAATTGGGAATCAACCAAGGATGTCCCCAAATACACTTCAGGTGCCTCTCCAAAATATTCCATTTGTGGTGGTGTTTCAAGGCCAGCAATGCTTTGAAGAGGATTCTCAACAACATTTATATTTCTTCACAGGATAACCCTTTCTTCTTTCAACCCCAAGTACTCAAATGCTCTCTTCCTATGCTCAGGAATTCTAAGCAATTCAATTATGGGAACACACACTTTAATTTGGCTCAAAACCTGGGCTATATCATATGGAACATTCTTTGGTAAGACAAAATTGTAAGGGAAACAAAAAGGTTCATCGAGATGGAGAAGTATTCTTGCCGGCACTGGGCATGAAGAGGACTGATATTTTTGCATGGGACAGCAAGGTTCTTGGCAATTGTTTCTTTTCTAGGATTGTCTTTGGGAATGCTTGTGAGCAAGGGTGTCTTTGGCTTGGCTTGAGGACCAGCTCCCTAACAACTTTACTTCTAGTATTGTACTCTTTCTCTTGACCAACCACAACATTCATTAACAATTGTCTATCGTCCTTGAAGGAATACCACCATCATATTTCTTGATCATTAAAGCTTTTAGATATTCAAATTCATTATTAGGAATTTCAAAGGCCTGAACTACATCTACATCATGAGTTTGAGGAAAAGAAAGAAATGGTACCCTCTTTATGCAATCCCAAATGGTTGCGGTGAGTCCTTGCACTTATCACATACGTTGATGTTTACGCTTGTTGTGAGGTGAAGAATTTCCCATCATGCAAATGTCATCATCCATTTCATTCTCATTCTCATTATCAATATCCTATTGATCCATTTCACATGGAGGATGAGGAAGAAAACATCTATCACACCAATCCATATCATTAATTTCTTGAGCATGTAGCAAATCTTGCAATCGGAGGGTCGAGGCACCACTCTATTTTCACGTGCTTGGGGTTGCCTATTTGCAGATCCAATAAGCCCTTTACCTCTATCATCTTGTCTTTGATCACCCCTAGGATGATTGCCAAATCTATCATGGTTTTGAGTTCTTTTTGTCCTTGTGAACTTTTCCCAATTCCTTTCTCAGCCCGGGCTAACTTGTAAGAAATTTCTTTAACAACCCCTGCCAAAGTCTTGACAACATCTTCTAAATCAGCACCCTTGCTAGCTTGAGGCTTCTCAGGGTTTATCAGCTTCACACCATCCCTCTTAAGTGGTTTACCAATAGCCTTGATATTATTTTCAATTTAGAGTGCCATGGTGAAAGATTGCCTCAATTTTGTAGGATTTTCATCTCTCAAGTAATAGGATGCCTTTTTATCAAATGCATCTGCATATTTGATCAAGCAAGATTCATCACAAGGCCTCGGAATGACGAGGAAACCTTCTCAATGTTTTATTAAATCTTGTATGAAAATCATGAGCAGTCTCATTAGGGTTCTTCTTGATGTTCTCAAACTCGGATAGAAGGAACCTTGGATATTTTTGTCTCTATATTATAATCTGAATGCATTACTCATCTCGGTCCATGAATCAATATAGTTATCGGAAGAGATTTGTACCAATCCTGGCATCTTTCACAAGTGTATGGATAAATAACTTGACATATACATCCTCAAACTCTATCTCAAAGTCTTCCATCATGTTAACAAAGAGTTTAAGATGTTGATCTCTAGTAATGGCATTGTTACCTTGGAATTTTGGTAACCTATTTCTCACATCTTGTGGGACAGCATTTGGATAACCATCCATTCCTCCAAAATTTATAGGACCAAAGGTGTTAACAACAAATGGAGGTCTAGGTGAGCCATATTGTTTGGTGGGGGTGATCTTGGAGGTGAAACAAGGCGATGAGGAGTAGTAATGGGTCGATTGGAATAGATGGATGATCTCTAAAATGACAACCCCCAAAGGCTCTCTCTCTTGATAAACTTTAACAAACTTAGAAACCACAGGAGAAGATCTAGGAGAAAGATTTTTAAATACATAAGAAGGTCCCTCACACTTTGATGGAGAACAAAAATCAGCAAGAAGATTTCTGAATCGAGATCTACTTGAAGAGGAATTATAATCTTCAATGATAGGCTGCTCTCCTTCAAATCCAACTATGGGGATCTCTTTCCTTGCAACAAAATCAACAACCACTTTCCACACTCCTCTTCCTTCTAGTTTTGAGCTTCTTGATTCGGTGAGCAACTTCTTAGAAGAATCCTTGATGAAGAGGATCTCCTTCCTCTAGTTTGTGATTTAAACAACAAGTTTCAAATGACATAAATGTGTAAGACAACTGGTATTTCAAGATCCAAATAGCATGGAGTCGCCAATAAGGATTTTCACCTTAGTTGTGCAAGAAAGCACTATAATATTCACATCAAATGTATGCTATGACTGAAAACTTACAAGGATTTACAAATCAGATCTTCTTCTTCTTGATTTAATAAAAACAATGCATCCAAAACATATAAGCTTGACAAATGAGAAGATCAAAGGCTGAGTTTGAAATCTTTTTTACCCAAAACATCCAAATCTGAAGTATGAAATGATATCTCAAGAATGTAATAGCTCAAATACTTGATCACACAAATGCTCAAACCTCTCAAGTACTTCAAAACCACCAAGAAATTGCAAGAAGTCCCTGGAAATGACACCACTCGGGTGTTGGTATCTAGATTTAATCTCCTTCACAACTTGAACAACATCATGAACTCGCATAAGACACTCAAGGGTAAATATATGTTGTGTATGTTGTTTGTAGTTGAGGAAGCACACCTATCTACTTATTTGCATTCAAGAATTGAGGGAGTGGATAGCACCTTCAAGAGGGTTTTGATCTAACCCTCACTATTTTAGGTTGTGCCTGCTCGACCAAGGAAAGAGAACCTATATTACATCCCCTATATGGTAAGGATATGGAGATATCCTTGTTTTTGCATATGATGTGGAGGAGGCTTTGTGAAAACATGATCAAGTATCCATTATCCAAACTCAAAGGATTTGTCACTACTTAAATGATGGAAATGTTCTCAAAACAAAGCTAGGCTGCTTAAAGACATGATAAAACCACCGATCAACTTTGTGCATTTTAGTGAAAGGATTGAATTCTTTTGTGGACACACAATGCAGATGTAGGGGTAGTATGGGTAGGATGAGTTAGTTTAAATGATATTCTGATGGGAGAATTTTGGACAAGACAAGATAAGGAATTACCCACTTCTTTGGGAAGCTTTGTAAAAGAATTGCAACACCTAAACAACAGAGATGTTTCAATGAGTTTGAAGTACTCTTTCAACCAGGATGTGTGCACAAATGGAGGCCCAAATCTACACTATTCCACACAAAATTTGATAACCTGCCACAAAGGCTTGAAGAAAAATATCAATGAAGCATTTAGAAACCCTTGTTAGATCATGACTTAAGGTACACCCAAAAGTTTACAAACACCCTCAATTTCTGAGGAAGGTAAGATGAATTTAAATCTGTTTATCTTCACTCAAATGAATTCTCTTCGAATGGAAGATTACAGGATGCCTTCAAAACCTCTACCATAAATGAGACCATGTATGACCAATAAAGATCCCAAGCACAAGATTGCAGCAAGAGCATGAAACAAAAATTGAAAGCATATTGAAATACAAGTGCATGCGAAGTTTTGCCAAGAGATAAAAACCATCAATCCATAAATTTTGATCAAATACACCAGCAAGGGAATGTTATTAAGACAATATCAAAGCTTTTTGATGGCTTTACAGCTGAAACCAACTCAACATGATGAACATTTGATGCAAACAGGAATCAAAAATGGCTCTCAGGCAGTTTCTCCAAAAAGGAAATGGACTTCTTCCAGTTTTCCTTGTGAAAATTCTTCTCTCTTTTTCCAATTCTCTCAACCAACCTTTTAAAATGCCTCCAAACTACATAATATATCCCATGCCAACTTGGATCCTTGCATCCCAAGCAAATAATATGCCAAAGGGATCAAATTTGTTACAAAACCCTATCCATTTGATGAAAAATGATATAAAACTGTAAAATAGCTCGCATATTGCCAGGGATGCACAAATATTTTAAAATATTACATGAACTTAGATCCTTATCCATCCGGGGTCACATTTTTGGCATTCATACATGTCGGCATGCATTTGCAATCATTTTTACCTTTTACTCTCATCATTTTTAACTTTCAACTTTTTTACTTTCACCTTTCACATTTTTTCACGAGGTTGAGGGAAAAATTTCATTAAAAAACATCATAGGGCACTAAATCAGCTCAAAAGAATGGTGCCATTGTGTTCAGAAGGCCGAAGTGATGCAGAATCATATAAAATTTCATGTGATTTGGTGTAAAAATGACAATTCCAAGCATCTTGGAGCTCTAATGGCGTAAGGAATGAAAACACTCAACAATCGTTGATTAAAATCAACTTTAAATGCCAGCGCTCCACGTGTCTGATCAGATCTTGAATATTCCCTCAAAAATACCCTTTTTTTTTATGAGGTGGGACACTTGTCCAAATACCATTGGACTGGGCCCTCATTTTAAAATTTGCATTTACGACTCTTTTTGACCTTGGGAAAATTTTGAAAATTTTCCCAGCGCATGCTCTTGGACACGCCACGTGTCCTCATGTGGGCCCCATAAAAAAACCGCGGGCTAATTTGATGAGTTTTCTCCTTTTTTGAGAAATGGAAATTTTCTCAAAATTCTCCGTGCCTCCGAACACCCGCTGCTCCTTCACCATGTGTCGCATTATCCCATTCATTTGTCGGGGCCGACCCTCAAATTCTTCCTTGAGCCTCTCGCACGCATCAAAACTCCATGTGGGCCTAAGCTCTCTTTTTTGACATTTGAAAAATGCCACGTGTCACCTTTGGATTAGTTGCGGGGTACATCTCCAAATTTTCCTCTTCAGGGCCATGGATCAATTTTTCACTTTGAAATTTTTGCCCAAAATTTGTAAAATTTTGAAACTCTTCCCTGCCACCCAAACCTCCATCACCTTTTGGACACGTGTTCAAAAATGATTGGCTGCGGAGCCAATCCTCATTTTTTTCCTTTTATACCAAGGGCAAAAATTCACAAAAACTTTCTTCGGCCCCCATTCCCATTTCTCCTCCCGGACACGTGTCTCCCTCCCTTTCAGTTGCGGGCTGCGGGCAAAAATTGATTTTAGCATTTTGAAGCCAAAATTTTCAAATTCTTCTAAGTTCCCACTTTTCAGTCAATCCTCCGTGTGTCATGCATCACCTTCTCATTGGGCATGGGCTCACGGGCTTAATTTATCCTTTAACGTTTTGAACTTGTTAAGAACTCCAAAATTTTCTGACTTCCACCCCCATGCTAACTTTATTGGACACGTGTCCACTTCTCATTGGGCATGGGCTCGCGGGCCAAAATTTTCCCCTGACACCCTGAGCCAAAAACATCAAAATTTTCCCAAGTCCCTCGCCATCCACCTGGCCCTCCTTTGCCACATGTCAACATGCCATTCGGCCTGCGGGTCTTCGGGCAAAAATTTGATTTTGAGAATTTTTCCAAAATGGAAGAAAAATTTCCTAAGTGACTTCCACCACCCACCACTCCTCGACCAATCACATCGTCGTCATGTAAGCATATCCTGTGAGCACTATGGGGTGCATGGGCAAAAATTTTCCTTTTGTCAAAATTCAAAAACAAGTTATAACATTTTTTCGACCTTCCTCGGCCAATGAGAGCCTACCACATCGGCGATAAACCTTCGCAATGATAAATTTGTGGGTAGAACACGCCCGTCACGATCATTAATACATCAAAAATGTAGAGGATGCCCTAGAAACTGAAAATTTTGACAAGGAGGGCAGATTTCTTCATCTCAAACCAACTGAATCATTTTTTTACATCACTTGCAACCTTGGGATTGGAGAAATACTTGCACGAATTCAGGATTTGATCAATTTTGAGTTCTTTCACGATTTGGTAAAGGAGAAAATAGTACTGACTGTGAAAATGAATAAATTAGGGCACAAATGGGTGGGGGAACCTAGATTTTTCTTTAATTTAGGGTAGAATAACAACATTGAGGGCGGTTTGAAAGCATCCATTGAATAAAACAAATTCTGAGATCACCTTTGGAGCAAATAAAACGTTTTGATCAAAATGGAACATGGAAAATAAGAGCAATGTGTGCAAACCCAGGAGAAATTACACCAACACCGAGGCCGATAAAGGTTGTCCGGTGGGTTGAAAATTCAAAAGTAGAGCAAATATGCACAGGGCCTCCATGTATGCACTTTGAGCACACTTTTAAATAAAGAAAAATAAGGAAGGCCCCAAACTAGTGCACACCCACCACGTGTCTCTCGGGGCACAATTTAGAAGAAAAAGCTACGGGAAGATTCTCCAATAAGCATCCACCCTCCACATGGCATAAAAGGATCATCACTAAATCAAGGAGCACCGGTTAGGCGAATTAAAGGCAATTGCAAATATCCGACACACGGTTGAGATATTCACGTAGGAACAAAGATACGTAATAAAATTGAATGTTGTTGGTGGAGGTCTAGTTGAGACATCAAATCAAGAGCTAAGAAAATCTATAAAATAATGTTTGGATCGGAAGCAAAACCAATAATAACAAAAAATAAACTCGAGTGTAGAAGGGATTTTGAATAAGTTATTATATAGTCTAGCCTTATGAAGACTCTGTTGTAGGAAGATTTAGATTTATAATATGTTCCGTATCGAACTTATGTATGATTTTATCTATGAATAAAGGGTTCTTGTTCTATTTATCTTAGCTTTCATTACTTTACATCATTCTTCTTTCATTGTTCATAGTTTTAAATAAATTTGAAGATCTATCGTGTTATACGCCCTTGGTTTTTTTTTTATATATATTATACGCATATTTTTATGCTTTATATATTTCTAGCCTCTAATAAATCGAGATATCTTTGAAATTAGTTGATCATGCTAAAACACTCTTAAACTATTATAAGTAATATCCTAGGATATCTCTAGTGTCTTTTTAGGATCTATTTTGGTGCATTGCCTCGGTTAGTTTTTACACTTTCTCTCATCTTTATTCTAACCTTATCACACACCTCGAGAGAAGATCCAACTTATTTTAAATTTGGATATTACCTTAGGGTGCATGTCCCACTAACCTAAGGTATCCAATGACTCTGACGGTTCATCCGCAAGGATAATCGTCAACAAGATCTTTATCGATTAACCCCATACTATTTCTTACTATTTATCGCGCTTCTTTGTTTGGGTTCGACCATGCCAATGATGATCTCTTAGAATATGTTACTTGATTCCTTTCTACATCATACACTTAGGGGCATCATGCTTAATCCCCCTCATCCTATCATTATTAGGTGTCTTTCATTTCTACCATCGTGTGCGTACTTCACATTTAGTATCTCTCATTCATCATACATACATTGATACACATAACTTGTATCATCATTAACCTATAAAGAACTCTCGTCTTTATGGTTCACGCCTAAATATTAAGTGCATACTACATCTATAAACCTAACACACTACACATTTCACACTCTTTGCTTCACGATACATCTTTAAAAAAATTATTCTCACACATCTCATTATCCTATTTTAAAATCTACACTTTATGCTTCATGGTCTATATTTCTTGTACTCAAGTTTAAACCATTACCCTAGGACTATAACAAATCGCCAAAGATTATAAATAGAAGCTTCTGACTCATGTTTCAAGGATCTTCAAAATTGCTAGGAAAAATATGTCAAGTCAAGAAATTTTCAAGTACTACAACAAAGACACGTCTCTCGGAGGTAATACCACATCATTTTTTCTATCTATACATATTTAAGACCCTTTTCACCCCATCATAATTTAGCAAGCCATCATCAAGACCTCAACAAGATCCTACAAGCATCTTGCATCCTTTTTCACATAAATGGTAAGCTCTATCAATTTATTCTTGTTTTCATTTTATTTAAACATTCAAAAAAATACCAAAAAAATCATTTCAATCTCTGTTTTCTATCAGTTTATCATTTTTTCAAACAATCAAATTTTTCATAGGAATCACCCACGATTCTCTGATAAATCGATGATTATCCAAAATTACCCACAATTTCGTGAATCACAAATGATTACTTTCAATCTTGTTACTTTTTATTAATCATTGCACTTTATCATATTTTATATATCAATTTGGTCATAATCTGTCTTTTTTGAGATGTGTCTTCCTATAGATGATTATTCTAGGTCAATCGATCAATCACAAGCATTTATGATATCTCAATCTTCAAAGAACCATTCGTGTGGGAGCAGTTTGACATCCTCTACGAGCTCACCTTATGCGCCATCACATTTGCACCTACCTTTGAAAATTTCAAAGAATAGTTTGAGATCCTTAATGAGATACGAGAAGAAACCAAGGAGTATTGAGTACGACTAATTTGATGACTTTGATCTCACCACATCCCTATCTGGGCCACCTATAAAGACAAACATGATATTCTTATCCATCTTGAGTCATAGATTCCTTTTCTTGTATTTTCTATATTATCTTGATCAAAATCCACTTAATTGTATCAACAAGTTAAAACCCTTGAGGAAGTCCATTTGGATTTCTAGGATCATATTTTCTAAGGAAAATCGTTATCTTATTTTATCTTGTTTAGTTGTCTTTATTTTCAGTTCTATTTACTTTGATAAAGGAGAAGCACTTTAACATTGTCCACTTTTCATCATTCGAACATTGCGAGTGTCCACAGTGTATCGAGTAAACCCTACATTTTTTAAGTTTTAGGTACTTTCAAAGCATTTGATAGCGTTAACTAAAAATTATCTAATACATTTATTCTCTTCATGTCACCCTATTTATTATGCCCTAACCATCACCCCATAAATTTTGATTAGTTATGTATATTGGATTGCCCCCTTCATGTACACCATCCCATGGTGTATGTCCTCTAAAGGAACATTTTTGTACTTTTAATTAATATTTTTTCCACAAGAAAAATACAGATTAATAAAGGAACTTGTTTGATCTTCCTCGGCCCTATTTGGAACTTTCACCTTCTTGCGATCAAAACTAGTGAACCCTAAATTTTCCAAGTGATAATATATGATTCTAATATAGTTTCAAACCAGTAATAGAGTTCTATTGTCCATGGTTCTTCAAGATCTCTAAGTATTTATAACTTTTTGGAATCCACTTGAATGGTTCCTACAAATTTAAACTTTACCACTCTGTTATTTTTGCAGTCACTATAATGTAAAACCCTAATAGATTTGGAAATTGAGACCAAAATTCTTCTCCGCAGACAAGTTAGCTTCATTTCCTTTATAAGATGCTTTAAGTCTCTTTGCCTCTTTTTAAATCAAAATGTTAATATGATTTTTCCACCAATCCTTAGGCTATGTTAATGTTGGTTTCCAATACCCTGGTGGTGAAAATTTTCGGACATCCACTTAACAAAAGGAACCTGGGCTCAAACACCAAAATGTTGACCTTAAGCCTCGAGATCTAGTGTGAGGGTTAAGTAGTTTGTTTATCCCATCTAGAACTAACGTAACAATAAGGATATCTCAATTTAATAAAATAAGTATTTATCATTTATTAAACATGAATAAACTTATTACTCAACACATAGATGGTTTAAACCACAAATATCATATATATATTGATCATAATTACATAAAACTCATAAATATTTTTTTAAATAAATTATATTCATATCCATCCTTTTTATAATGATTCCCCTAATCATTTTCATGATATGATTGATTATTCTCATTCATTTTTATTATTTTCTCTTTCGCCCTCATTGTACATCATTATATAGCCTTTAAAAGGTAAGTCTTATGTCTTTTCACTTATAATGACTCGTGGTAGCCATTGGTTAGCACTTATTTACATTATTAACTACTAATTAGTGCATATTTATATATATTATGGTGTTTACAAATTTTCCTTATGTAAGCTTTGCTATATATTCTTCATTAAATATTATCATTTTAATATGTTTCTGGATTCCACGGTATCTTATAATGGTCATATAGATCCCACAAACATCATACAAGAAACTTCACAATATGTAAACCATGTCAATGACATGAGTCTATTTTGAGTTAACTAGATGTAAAATATTATTTTATGAGTATTTTAATATTATTAGTGGTTGTATTTTGAGTTTAACTTTCTCAAAAAAACCTATGTTGTAATTGGATTTTTAGCTTTTTTATGTTTCTAAAATCGCGGCCCATCGCATGGCATCATAGTAATCCATTATTGCAGTTTGCACATTGTTTTTTTAATTTATTTATTATATGAATTTAGATTTTATAACCAAAAATATTACAAATTTTATTTTGAAGTTTAGTGGTTCATAAAGTGCATAGTTTCATCATGAAGTATACAAGCAATTGCACTAGTTTAATTTCTACTTTTCTTTATGCTTTTTTGAATAATATAGAGTTCTTTTGGGTTATATCAGAGGTTGATCAACACTTCAAGTTTCTAGTTCTTTCTCCTTCCACATCCACTCAAATTTCATTTCGTATTAGAGCAAGGTTATACCGAAATGTCTTATGTGAATTTTTATTTTATGAATATCCATGTTTTCCAAGTAGACAAATTTGATTTTCAGAGGGATAAATTAAAGAGAATTATTATTTGGAAAGGATTTACTGAGAAAGTATTTCCTATGAGTATCAATCACCTATTTATTTAAATGTTCTCTCAAGATCAGAAGAGAGTAAAAAGGGATGAAGAGAAGGAATATGCTCAAGCTTTATTTTATCTTTAAAGTGTTATAGATCCTAACATCTACCCAAGAATTGTTGGTAACAAAAATGCACATGAAGCATGGGTTACCTTGGAGACTCCATATACTGAGCTCTATTAAAGGTAAGAGGAAAAAAATACAAACCCTCAAAATGAATTTTGAAAATTTAAGAATGTCAGAAAGTGAAGTTGTAGGATATTTTTACATATGGGTGAATGGCATGATTGATAAAATGCTAGTTTACAAAAAAACCATTAAAGATAAAATGATTGTTAGAAATATTTTAAGATATTTAACGCAAGGATGGCCACATATTATGATCAATCTTAAGGATTGTAAGGACATGAACACTACAAGTGTTGATGAACTAGTAGGTTCCCTATTTTCCCATGAGGATAAGATGAATATATATGCAGAAAACCAAGAGAATGCACTTGAAAATAAGGGCTATAGTTTCAAATCCAAGGAAAAGAACACATACAAGAAAATTAGAAAATTTAAAGAATCTTAATTCAAATGGGAAAAAATAACAAGATTTCACAGGGAAGAGTAAGAAATCCTTTATTTTTCATTATTACAAAAAAATAGACACTTTATAAAATATTAAAAGAAATTGGCAACTAAGAATTAAGCTAGTCAAGAGGGTTAGAAGAAGGTGTTCCAAGATAAACAAAGTGAGATGAAAGAGGACTCAAATTATTGTCTCACATGAAATGTGGGAAAAGAGGATGCCAATAATATATTTTTTCTTTATTTAGGTTTCTTGATCATGTGACAAGTTAGAAAGAGAGTTTTATCATGTTAGATGATACCTTCAAAAAAGTACTGAGTGTGATTTGGGGATGGAAAATCCATTAAGATTGAAGGAAAGGATAGAATGAAAAAAACCTCAAGTATAGGAAAGGGTGATATTAATGATGTTTATTTTTCACCAAGTTTGAATCATAATTTTATTAGTGTAGGACAACTAGATGGAAAAGTTTTTCAACTACTTTGTGAAAATGGAGTTCATTCAAATTTTGATAAGAAATTTTGAAATAGTGTAGTCACTAAAATATGAACTTATTACTATTATGTTACGCCTCTATTATTTTTATATACATGATTTCTAAGTATGGAAACTAGGCACCGGTGACACCTCTTTGGTCCCTTTGTTTCTTTATTTAGATCTTTTTGCGTCTTTTACCTAGAATTTGCATATTTTTGGTCAATTCACAAGGATCCTTGTTCCTGTCTTTCATTTTATTTTAATTTTTGTTGTAGGATGGTAACACCTAAATAATATATAGTAGCACCAGTGTCCCTTTGTGAGATTCTTTCCCATTTTCTTCATTTTCTCCTTGGTCAAAGGTTTTTTTGTCTTTGGGTCTTTTCTTATCTCCTTTTTACTACCTAAGTTGGCTTTTCTTTGTCACTATATGATGAAATCCAAACAAAAATGCATATAAATACGGTATACACACACACACACACACACACATACAAATTGCTAACTATTATAAGGGAAATATGGGGGTTGTAGACAACTTAAAAATACATATTACATATTCATAGTCATTCATAATCATCCTATTACCTACAAAAAGGTACCAAATCAGTTCTAAAATGCATTCTAAACCATTATCCTCTCACATTCCATTAGAATTCACTCACATCTCACTATAATTAATTAAATTAATTATAACATGCGTTAGCCATACAATTACATACCTTAGATAATTTAATTAAATATTTAAATTAAATAAAATCTATTTTTCCACTCACCTCCCACTCAACTCCACTTCACTAGCTCGCAGTCATCATGTTCTAGAATCCTATAAATCTAGAAGCAAAATTGCACTTATAGTTGAAGAATTCAAGAGTCGGCATTTATTCAAATTCATTTCCCCTTAAATTATTATTCAAAATATCCAACTACACAGCTCAAATCAACTTTCTAAATAAGGAAAAGGCAAGCATTCACCTGCAACCCATTCAAATCTTGATCCACTGATCTATGTCCTTTCCTTCAACTATAAATATGAGGCTCTTTGCATCACAAATAATCTATTCTAAGCTTCAAGCATTTTTAGCAACACTCTTCCCATTTTCCATTAGATTTTACACGTCACGAGGCTACCCATTTGATCATCCATTATGTGTAACACATTCTTCTTCCATTTGGAACCAATTTTGGAGCATCCATAAATAAATCGTCAAAACAGATCCAACATGTGTGGTAATTTTTTCCACACTTCAACTATCCCCATATGAGGTTATAAGGGAACCTAATTTATTAGGTCATCATAGCTAGTTTGGTTTCCCTTATTTTTATTAAATGGGTTTATTACTACGCCGAAGGCATTTACAATGAGATAGAGGCTTGCTGCGACTAACACCAATCGGAGACTACAACGGCTAAGATCGATCTATACTACTTGTTAATAAAGCACGAGATCAATTTTCACCATCGACTTGTTTTCAATTTTCTTCTTCTCAGATTTACATTTGTTTTCATGGCATCCACTCACTTCAAATGAATATTTTTAAAATTCCATCCTCATGTCAACTATTTTGCAACCCTCACTAGTTGCAAAGAAATAAAACATTTGGGCCCCTATTCCTCTTCCACACATAATTTTGCAGAGGTTATTTAATGTTTTCTTAATTATTCATAGCATGTACGATTATATTAAACCTTGATGCTTAGATAATATTTTTGTAAAATTTATCTTTGACATTTATCTACAATATATATATATATATATATATATATATATATATATATATATATATATATCTTAGAATCTCATCCTTCGCCCTTGGTGGAAAGATTCCAAATCTAAGAGGTTGTGAAAGTGTGCATATTTTTTTCTTTTCTTGAATTTTAGGAGTAAAAGTTTGAAGCAAACCTAGAAATTGACAGGTTGTGGACCATTTTTATTTTAATCGTATATTACTTGTAAAAAAATTAGTATCCATAGAGAATGACACATGGAAAATTTATAAAACCGTCAAATTTTATAAATATTCCTCTATAAATAAAAATATACAAATCTATAAAGAAATCATTATATATATATAATTAAAATTTACAAGTATATAAAAGAACTATCTTTATCAACAAAATTTTATTTGATGGCGAGAGATAATTTGAAATTCCAGGGCCTAGTTTGAAGCTTACTTTAAGTGCGAGAGAAAATCCACGAGATATTGCAAATCTTCTAAATCGGATCACACGAGAAGAATCCGTAAGATCCAACAAATTTTAATAAACAAGAAAGTCCCTCAAACCCCTACATTTATATGAATCTTTACTTTTGTTTTGCATGTGCCTAAATATTAAATTATCATTAAAACTTCACAATTAAATCTCGTTTCACTATGCGTGCACAATTTTTTTTTAAAAATATTTAAAAACAAGTAGAACTCCCCCTCTTGTATATACAATTAAAATTTAAAAAACTAGCTATGTGCATGCGGAATGTGCGATGAAACCACCAAAGTAATGCGTGCGAAAAAAAAGCAAAAGTCACGGGGCTAAAAATTAAGGACAAACAACAAATTACATTCAAAATTAGTAAGAAATATGGAATAGAGTAAAAGAGATGAAACATTACTAACCAAACTCATAAATATGTTAATGACCAAAAAAGCTAAAAAATCAAAATTCCAAGACTTACAAATCCGAGGATAGAGAATCTAACCCAAAGAATTTTGAAAGGGTATCCAGATGCACTACGTGAGATCTTCCCAATCTTGCCAATTGTTTTTCCTTATGTAAAATGCTAAAAACCTCTAGAAATGGACTCCGATCCCTTCCGATTCAATAGTCTTAGTGAACAATTTCCATTACAAAGAACGCGATTTAGTTCAAAACTTTTGCAAAGTTGATGTTGAATTTTATTGCTTTTAATAATAAAAATTATGTACCGTGTCAAATTTTCATGGTGCCCATGCAAAAACGTAAATGGAAGTCCGAGAGCCATTCCCATGAGTCACCTAATCTTTTAAATGTAAAGATCTATGAAAATGGAAATTCTAAGATTGTGAAGAGCTTGAACTTGATTTCAGGTTGACAATTAAGATCTCTAATTCGAAATCGTCACGATTAATGATAAATCATGATATAGGCTGATACAATGATTTTCTTTGCAAAAATGTAATTCATAGAATGGAAATTAATAAATAATTTTGAAATTAATTCCTTCATTACTCACTAAAAAATGTGATTTAAATCACCATTGAATAGTGTAAAACACCCAGAATGAAAAAAAGGTTTGCGTTTTCAAGGTCTTTAGGTAGCCATTGCAAGATGCCATCGAGGTGTCAAGAATATTTTGTGCCTTGTCTAAGGAAAGTTACAATCTTATTGAACCCATCATATGTTCCCCATTTTTTATTTTGGCCCTTTTAAGCATGAATTGTAGTCACGTGAATAATGCAAATGACATTGAGACGATAAAGCGGAGCACATATAATAGCTATTATTTGGGTAGGAACAATCTGAGTCATGGAAGAAGTGTGGGCCATGCATGTATTCAATCCCCACTTTTTCTTTCCAACTTTCCATTCATGTCTTCGTCTTATGTACTTAATAGAATGACATGACTAGTTTAAATTCTTGACGCCACAAAGAAAATATAAAAATTAGCAAAACCCATTTCCCCAATTTTTCTACAAAAATCTTGTTTCTTTTAGTTGTGTAAGGGTCTAGTGTTGGAACCATAGAAATAATAGAGAAGGTAACATATTGACTTTGCCACCCGTCCATATATATTGATTAGGTACAATCATTGGCTTAAAATATATGTGGTACAATGTTATTCTTAAAATATATGTGGTATATTGATTAGGTTGATTCAAGTTATATTTTGTAGATTTACTTGTCAACGTTGGGGTGGAAAGATCCCAAGAGCAATTTTTTTGATTTGCAACCTTATGTTTGCCATATAATAATAGAAGCAAACCCACAAATAGAAAATCCTCCATAGCAAATTAAAAAGGAACATACTGTCAAAGAAGACGCCATCGAATTTGCCCCCACTTTACATTGGATGTGTGGTTAATCATTACATTGGTTGACTCTGAACACAACTAAATGATGTTTGCTACACATGTCCCCATGCCTCAACATACGATTTGACATCTCTTCTATCTATAATTGATTTACATCCATACATTCAAAACATTGATGGATCCATATTTTTGGCTTATCAATAGATTATAATCATCACACTAACCATTTGAATTATAATATTCAACCAATCAACCGAAATATAATCTTTGAATTGAAACATTTTCTTTTTATAGCCTTAGATGACCTAGAGGATTGAAGGAGGATATGGTGCACATGATTTTTCCCCTCTTTTTTGAGTATCTCAAACATTAATTATGCTAAAAAGTATTTCCAAATGCAAGTCTCAAAAATTGTTCCTGTCAAGCATCAGGGAAATGAGAGCTCGGGATGTTGTGTTCGTGGTCATTGAATGACCCAAAGGATCGAAGAAGGACATGATGTGCACATTTTTTTCCTTCTTTTTCAATGACTCAAACATTAATCACACTAAAAAGAATTTTCAGATGCATTTCTACATAAGTGTTCTTGACAAGCATTAGGGAAATTAGAGGTCAAGTTGTTTTATCAATGGTCATTCATGTACACCGTGATCAGAACTAATGATGGGATAAACCATGCTCGATACATTGGTTCCCTAGTGTTTTTCAAACTCCTTGACATGTCCTCCCTCAATCTTGTTATTTATCAATCTCTTCCTATTCTCATACTTATCTCCCTCAAGTTTAACTTCTTCCACGCATCCCCTTCGACGTTTCCATCACACACTTCACGTGTGATTGCTAGTATTTTGAATGAATGTGATATCTTAGATAAATTAGAGATTGAATTTATATATGATATTAAAATGAACTTCAATATAATTTTTTTGGAATAAGGTAATTTATTTTTTATTATAGTGTTGTTTTATAATGTTATACCATAGACGTGCAATGATCTATCTTATTTTTATGCAAACTACTAATACATTTATCAGGGGTTAAATGAGTCAGGTAAATGGCTACAACATTAGAAAAATGATGTGCTACTTAGTTTTGTTGAAATGCTATAATGGATAGATTTGTGATAATTTAATGAAAGACTAAAAAAGTTTCATCATCTCATGGAAAGTTGAAAATGTTAAAGTAGTCTTAGGTCTTGTCTACCCTATGGATATAAAGATGAAAAATCTAATAACGGTAAGTAAAATTTTAAGATCATCATACAAACAAAAATATGAGATCAAAACCCATTGTTTTGTATTGCATAAATCTAGAGGGTATGTTTTTAACATGGGAAAAGGACCTTCCTAATTTAAACTCGGATTCTATGAATATAAAAAGTCTAATAAAGTTGGTATACATATATTTCATATTAAATGTAGAGATGTAAAAACTTTAGTTTGAATAGTTCTTGTATGGTCTTTATTTATATCGTCAGTGTATTGACAGACCATTGGAGATCGACCGTATCCCGCAGTTTACAAGTCGTCATAATAAATGGAGGAAGTTGCGCCACTTGCGTGTTGTTTACTTACACGGTATTTGAAATTTCCTAAGCGACCATGTCATTATCAGCGTTCACGTTCTCTGTCGGCCCGTGCTATCCTGGAAATATCATGTGAATCCGTCCCGCCCACATCAATTAAAATATTAAATAAATCAGTCTAAACTCTAAGTTAATAATATACTAAACCAAAATTAGAGAGAAAATATCAAAATCGTATGGACGTAGGAACATATATATTCACTTGCAATTCTCTATTACCTAAAATCATTTAGAGTTGCACAAAATGGTGTGGTTTCACACAAATATTACAGACATAAATTATAATAATTCCATCTCTACCTTTCTTTGTTTTATACTTTTAATATATATTCACCTTTATATAACCCAGAAAGGATTGTTTCTAGAATGGAGAAGATGATGCGAGGCAAAGGCGGTGCCACACAAACATAGATGGTCATTGTCCTTGGCGTGTGTTTGTGTACTTCTTTGCGGAGGTTGCATGTTCGTGTGGAGGCAAAGCAGTGGCTATATAATGTCTTTTTGTGGGACGAGGAAATGGTTGTTTGTTATATTTTGGCGTGAAACCCTCTATTTTTTGTTGTGGTGGTAGCATGCAAGATGCGATCTGTGTAGTTGCTTGCATCTCGGTGATTTTGGGGAGAAAGTTACTGGGGCCTTTGTAAGCCTCCTTTTTGGTATTATTATTAATATATTTGAGGTTAATGCTATTTCATTTTAGTAACACTATTTTTTATGAAAAATTGTTTCACTCTGATGTTACGTGGTTAAAATTTATGCCATCCTAATCTATGCCCTTCATGAATTTTTGTTATCTATACTCGAACAATGGGTTTTTTTGAGGGTTTTCTATATACAGAGTGTTGTTTTTATTTACATGTTTTTTTGTTCATTTCGTTTATTCCCTTCATGAATTTATGCCTCTATACTCGAACAATGGGTTTTTTTTTAATTTGTGGGTATATACGGAGTGTTTTTTTAATTTACATGTTTTTGTTTATTTGGCTTTTCTACTTTCTTTCCAATAAAGAAATCTTATGTAAAGAATAATGTTGGTAATATTTGAGGTATTGTCGAATGTCTCCATATAGCCAGATAAACAAATAATAGATATTGATCATGTAAGGAAATAAAAAAATTAGTAAATGTATTTTTTATTTCTTAGCAAACATAACAATGATTAGGAAGAACATTGTTTTGAGAATATATAGGTGGTGGTAGAGAGATAGTTAAGATATTATGGAGATGATGATGATGATGTATTTGTTTCGGTTGTGTGCATTGTTTGGTGATGATATGTGTCAAACTAGTGTGTGCTTTTAATGAAGTAGGTGGTCTGATTCTTGAGGAGGTGGTGAATCGGTGATTAAGACTTAAAAACTTGTTTGGAGGTGTGAGAAATGAAAGATAAAGGAATTAAAACACATATATACCTTCTCTGTAACTCTCTTGCAAAATTCAAATAAGATCGTAGAAGCTCTTGGACTTGTATAATCTTGTTGATATTTGGATTGTGGATTCTCTTGATATTACTCTCAAAGGGATTTGCAAATGGTATGAGAAAAATTCAAAAGGACGCGGATGTCAAATTGATAGAAGTTGGATGCAATTTGCTCAAAGCTTCCAAGGATGAATTTTCAAAGGAAATGGCCTCCTTTTATAGCTAAGGGTAAGGCCATGAAAGTGGATGCAAGTTTTAATATGCTCCATAATTATAGTAATTACATGGGAATATAATGTAGATTGAGCCTCAAAGTTACATATTTGAAGGGGTAATAGACATTTAGAATGAAAGAAGTTACATCGACAATTGAATTATACGTACAACCCGATTTTCCCCACCTTTTTGAGAATCAGAAGTGGAGTCCAAGTGGAATAGGGAAGTGAAGTTCAAGTGGAGTTAATCTGGAATGATGAAGTGGAGTCAAATAGAGTTAAATAGGATAGTGAAGTGGTAGTTGACTTAAAAAATAGAAGTATTTTCCTAATTAAGTAACCAATTTTATTAGCTACTGATGTGTAAGATAAATAATTAATCATTTATTTAATAAATGTTAATTAACTTAGCTAAGATGGTGTTGTGGACTAATTTAATTAATCAAAGGGTGTAATGTGCATGATTAATTAATTTGATTAATCAATCGTAAGAGGATGAATAATAGGATGTGAACTAAGAACATGTATGTAATTATAGGGTGTTTATATTTTCCCCTCTTTAAAGTGTTATTGTGAAGTAATACCATTTTAAAGATAGTAGACACATGCATATTAGTTAATGGAAAGTTGGTAAAACAAGGTAGAAGTCTAGATTTTCCCCGTGAAGCATTTAGATTCTTTAATGAGTAAGATAGTAAGGGAATTTCCCCCAAGCGGGTGGATGACATAGTAAGGTGGTGGACGGTCGCTTAATAGGAAGAAGACAAGGAATTTTGACAAGGATGGAAGTAATTGTGCTTGTAGCATGAACGCCATTTGGAGAGTGTGAATATAATAGAAACCTTTATTTTGTTGTTGCTTAAATATATTTGTCACCATGATTATGAAAGGATTAAGATGGTTAACCCATAAGCACATAGACAAAAACAAACACAACAAAGAAAAGATGCAAAGGAAAATAGTCCCAATATACAAAGTAGTTGTCGGCATCAAGGCTATAATGGAACCTAGATGTTATCAAACTACTTGCAATTAGTATAAAAACTAAACATCAACAATGCAAAGACAAGCGTCGAAAAACAATACAATCACTATGCCCCTAATGTGTGCCACATGATGATGATTATGTAGATGAAAATACCCCAAGGTAGGAATAGGATTAGGCGAAGAGTGGAGTAAATATACTCGCATAACACTCTCTTGGCTCTGTTGACATTAAAATTTTCCTTCGTAATTTCTTTTTCATTAATGTATGTATTAGGAATAGGATGTTGTTAAGTATAATTAGTAGTAGTATTTGATAGAAGATAACGACGTTGTCGATGCGACATTGCCAATCAATTAGACTACGGTAGCAATCAAAGTCTGATAGGAATGTTGCGGTAAAAAGTAAATATTTGTCGTATGTGGTCTTAGTAATGTTAAAATGTCAAAGTTAGAGTAAATGGATAAGTAGAGGTCTATGTAATTTAGAATTAGAAATATTATATTTGTAATAATGACAAGGAGTGATGTCATAAATATTTTGTATATTAAATTTTTGTAATATCTATAAAGGTGGAACCCATGTGAGATGATAAGGTTTATCTTATCTTAGAAGATAAGCCTACATGTAAAGACAAGAGTTGAGGCATGGAATATGATTGGCCGAAGAGATTTCCTATCCTATCTTAGAGATAGGGTGGATAAGCTTGAATTTCTATAAATAGAGAGGCCACCCCTTCTCATTTATCATAGAACAAAGTTGTAATAATTATTTTATGAATAAAGGATTCATTGTGAAGGTGTGTTAAGGAAGTCATCAAGATGAGTAATTGTGAAGTTTCTCCCATAACTATTGTTAGAAAACAAGTGGAGTTGGTAACACTTGGAGTAATTCATGGGTGAGATTGTAACAATTTCATGTTAATAATATATTTTACGGTTGTATTTCATATTTTTCATCATTCTTTTATGTAGTCATTTATGCACCCCACCAAGAAGAAGGGAACCTCATGCACACCGGCCCGCTCACCCGAGGCGCGCGAGAGGAGCCGAGTCTCTCTTTATGTGAGTTTAGTGGAAGGCATACTTCATGATCTTGACTTAGTGATTTCAAGGATGTGGAAGAGCTATAGATCTCGGAGAATGAATTCTATACCCTTCGGTCACATCAATAGTAAAGGCGCTAATGATTTAATAAAACAAAGCACGTAACATAAGTAATAGAACCAAGAAGTTGTAAACCCACAATTAGACTTAACGTTTAAGTAAGGTTCATGGTTATACAAGATTAAAAGTATAGTAGAAACATGCAAATAATATAAGAAGGAGATCTTAATATAAACATAGTGGTAACCTTATCACATTCATTCATAGGATGGCTTATACAACATCACGGAGAAGGGAGACCATAGTCATGCGCCATATACGGATCTATACATGTATGCTCACAAAACAAAATTTACATCCCCATTTCCCATTACATCCTTCCTAGAATCATCTACCCATTTTATCCCATGGTTCACGTAGTAATTCTGCAGAGCTCTGCTACCTCACTTATGTCCCTTTACTTTGCTCAGTGGCACGCATATAAATAGGCATCTGAGCTCCAAAACTCCTCTGCAGCCTTAGATCTAGCCCCAAGTGTCAAGTTGTGAATCGCCTCAGGTGCATGCCTCTCCATGTCATGATTGGCTTTTTGGATCTTCCTATCGCAAGGTATATTCCTTCAGGACACCTCGGCCGCTGCCAGGATCGGAACCTTATCCAAAGCAGAACACGTTCTTCGTGTGTTTTGTCCCATAGGTCAAAAACGGATAAGTCATGAATTGTACTTTTTGGCGTGCATCCTAGGTTCTCTAAGAACCCTTTTTGAACCTTGCCTTGCGCGCCTAGACTTCCATGCTTCATTGGTTTCGTGCTAGCCGCTTACGCGCCTTTAAGATTTTGTAGCCTATAACGGGGCCCAACATTACCCCACAGCTTCACCTGTTCTCCACCCATGGGAACCTTCTCAAAGAATGTAGTACAAAAATGCAAGGCCTTGCCTTGGGAAAGAATGGGGGAATGAATAAAGAATGGGGGTGGAGGAAGAGAAAGAGTAGAAGGAAAAAGTTTGCCTAGAGAAGCGGTAGGGGAAAATGTGCCGTAGGTCGGCCTCCAGCGTATCCCACGCGTTGACCTCATCTTGTGCCCTTTTGCAAAGGTTGCCGACCAATGCGCTCACCTCATCGAAGGTTAACCCTTCCCCCTTTGTGGTGATGGTCTCCACCATGGTTTCCAGTTCCTTCGTAAGATCCTCCAAGGCATCCATCTTCCTTGTAATGGTCTTGTAGAGTTCTTTAAGCCGTGTTTTGATTGAGACCAGAAGGGCCTCAATAGCTTCATATTTTATTTCTACCTCGGCTAAAATATTTTCTCGTTCTGCTCTATTGCCTTTGTTCTTCTCCCTGAAGTCTTTTAGCTCGGCCTCATTGTCTGCAAGTAGCATGCCTGTCACCTTGTCCTGATCTGCGCAGTGGTCGTAGGTGACCCTGCGGTTTGTGCAGCTACTCTTACATCAGCCAAGACCTTATTGTATTCAGTTATGAGTGCAATTACCTTCAACTTATCCTCCTTCTCTCACAGGCGCATAATTATATCCTTTCACGAGTCCGGGGTGAAACAGGTTGCCTTTCCATAGTGAGGATCCGAGTTAGGTCTTCAAGAAACTCCAGGGAGGAACAATACTTTTACACATGAGGGTTAAGGTCCAGGTACTTTGTGATAATATCACGGGAGATGAGCTCCACCTTTGGAGGTTTCACGCACTTTAGCTTTCTCCTCTGTAACTCCCGTTGTAGTTGAGCGCCGATCAACTTTTCAAGGTGAGTTCCTTCATCGCCTTAACTACTTCTTCCTTCCTCTTTTCCAACAGTCCTCCAAGGATTTAATCTTTTCATTTTCAGAAGATCCTTGCCTCTACTTCCACAAGACCTTGTTGAGCACATTACACAATTGCTCATCCAACAAGTGTTGTGCGTATATGAGGGGTTGAATCCCTTTGTCTCAGAGAGCTCCAGTATTGCCTCTTGGTTAACTTCAAATTTGGGCTCATCAATGTGGGAGTTGAACGCCCATGATAGCATTTTCCTCGTGTGTGGGTATCCACCCTCAAGATCGAAGGACTCCATGGTGGTGAGCTCCTTGGTGGGCATGGTACTCTAGAAGCATGCACGTAAAACTTTGTTAGGGTCATTAACATACCCCATCACCGATCTTCCTTCTGTGCACATTTACTCCTCGTGCGCACGCCCTTTGGAACAGTCACTGAAAGAGTTGGGCCTTTTGTGCTACTTCCACTCTTCTCCCTTTGTTCTTTCTTGAACTCACCGAGTACAAGCTCCGCGTTGCGCCCAACTCCTCATCGACCAAGGCATCAATCATCTTTTCTGCCTCCTTTGTCACTTTTTTCTATCTCCTCCTGGGTGAGCTTGGGCATTTCGGCTCCTTGGTGCTTTCCCCTCACTCCTCTCTTCGCTTGGTGAGCCTTCCTCCTCTTCCTCCCGAGCGTTCTTCTTACGTGCGAAGATGAATGCATCAATTTCTTCGTCTCCTCCCTACTCGAGTCATCTACATTTATCACCCCTTAGTTCATCTCCATCTCTTCTCCTTCGCCAACATTCTTCTTTCCAGTAAAGGCTCTTGTGCCTTCGGTCTTCTCTACCTCCTCTTCTTCCACTGGAGACTCGGCTCAAGACATACAGTCTTCTCTTCATCCGAGGGCTCCTCGGGAGTTGGTGGCCTTACGGGTTCGGGGTCTTCTCCCTGAACACTGTCCTCTTCTTCTTCAGGAACCACAGTACTTGGCCCCACAGTACCTACATCATCCCGCTCCTCCACCGCCCTTCGTTCCCCTTTCTCTTGGCTCCCCTTACGCTTTAGCGTAGGCTTCTTACTACCCATAGGGTTCTACAGGATGGATATATCATCCTCCACGTACGCGCCCTTTTCAAATTTCAGCCTTATGCGTAGGTAGATCCCGACAAAGATCGCAATCAGCAATAGGTAAGGTCAAGGACCTTACGATGTGCACATCCTATGATATGTATCTTTCAACGTATGCACGCTTCCCAAGGTAGACCAGCTTCTTTCCCATTTCCTGTGTTCACTTTAAGGGTGGATAGGTAAAGGTTTAATTTCTTTGACTCCTTGTACTGTTCACTCCGCTTTGGAAAAATTGGGCAAGATAAATGAGAAGGGAGTTTGCACTGTGGGGACTACAACTCGCCATCTATCAAGATGAATCGCGCCAATGCGAAGTCTTTGGTATACCACGAACTCTACTTATCCTTTAGTTTCTATGGGGAGTTTTCGGGATCTGCCATTTTACTCTGAATGCGTTCCTGAGGCGCGTATACCATTTATCCAAGCATGCCTTGTGCACCCCTATCATTGATTCACATGTATATTTATAGAACCTCTCCGCAGGCGAAGGGTCTTCACCAGGATACTCCCATACGAACTTTTCGGATGCATCTGGCACCCCGACTTCTGAGAACACAATTGTTAACAAGATGTTCCCAAATAATATCTTTCCTCCCTCCTCCGCGCTGCTTATGATCTCATTAGCTATGTACTAGGATATGTTGTACATGGTGCCTTATGTGACTTTCCTCCGGACATTTAGCTGTGGCTTGATCACTGGGTCCACCTCTCTTGTCCATTTAGCTTGGAAACAAGGTGCACACCATCTTCATTACGAGATCACCGATATATGTGATGTCATAGTATCTTGATCCCTTCTTATAATCCTGAGATGCAATGGTTTCTTTAATTACCTCCTCATCCTGGAGGTCATCTATGAGTGCATCCCCTGTGTAGTTAAGGCCTATGAAGTGTGAAATGAGTTGGGGAGTTATGCGCATTTTGCGCCCTGTGAAGCGAGAAGAAGTCTTCGTGCACACGTGTCATCAACCATTGAGTACAGCAGTGCGCTCAAAGCTTCTCAAAATATGGTAACTCGTAGAGCTGGAGAAGCCCTACCTTCTCCATTTTCACTTTGACCATGTCATTGTAGATTGGCATCCCGTCAGGTGTTTGTTTATTTGTAGGGCGCACCAGCTTCAACACCATTTCCTTCGTGATTATACTTGATCAGTGATTGTAGTCAATCACGGGCATATGTCTGATGTGAGACTCCCACTCTTACAAGAAACCCCATCCGGTACTACATTTCCGAGTACCATTCCTCATTTGAATCCAAGGGGATTTCTTCTTCTTTCTTCTTCCCTATTCCCTTTCCCTTTCCCTCTTGGATTGTACTATAGGTTTATCCACTTTGGTTTTGTGGCCATTATTTTACTCCTCACCTTCATTCCTAGGTCAACTTGTGAGTTGTCTGAAATTTATCCTTGTGCATCCCGTGCCATAAAACTCAAACCCTAATCTCAGAATTTTCTCCTTCGATCACTGCGCTTCTTCACAACGTTCCTCACACCCATGAATCACTTCTGCACTAGTTTTTAGATCTATCGGACTAGTTGTGCTTATGTTTTTGGGATTTTACTTCGCATGAGTCAGTCTTCGAAACCCTAGCTCTTGAAATAAAATCACTCTTCTTGTTTTCGCAAAGTAAAATAATGAAATGCCGACTCTTGTATATATAGCTTTTCCCACTTGTACACATTAAAGGCTAGGCCACCTACCATCATACAACAATGTTTAATGCGACGTTTTTCAAACAAACACGACTTCAACACTTTTCCTTACGTGCCAAATCCTTGTGCAAAAATTTGCCACCCATGCCCAATCCATACGCGCAAAATTTTCCAACCTTCTAGCGCGCAGAAATAATTCATCTTGACAGAAAACTCTTGCACACATGTTACCACCGCCAAAGGCACCTCTTCTATCCTCATGATTCTTGCTTTCTCCTACCTCGTGTTTTTGTGCTTTTTCTCCTTTGTACATGGATTTCCAATGTAACCTTATCTTGCCACAAACCTACCTTCTTTTCTCCTAATGCATCTTTTCAACAGGCTAATTCAAACGGTCTACTAATCCAATTCTCCTGGCAGAGTAATTCCATGCTTCTCTTTATCACCTCACCCCACACTAAAATGATGCGCGGTCCTCAAGCACATTCATAATTCGAAAAGTAATAAGGTTACCAACTCCTAAGGCGCAAAACAAAACAACAACGCGAAAGAGAAATACAAGAAGGGAAAAGCATAAAAGGAAATTCTAAATTAACTAGCAAAACCGCTTATTTATAAACACTAAGAAGCATTATTTATAGTAGGGCTTCACCTTTACTCCCATTCAAGTGTCCAAGTAATTTTGTTCCATCCAGCACTTCAGAATCGACACGCAACCAAATCAAGGATGTATGAAATTGCATAAGGACCCAACCAATGCACCTTCAACTTTCCAGATGGCGTAGAAATTTCGAATCATATATTAATACCATTTGGCCAACCTCAATTTGTTTATTCTTAATATGGTGTTCATGTCATGCCTTTTACTTTGCTTCTTAGTTGTTTGGATCCATCTTGCTAGTGAGCACCTTTCATCCAACTTTATCAAGTCATCTATTCTTTCTTCCAGCGATTTCTCATCGTCTACCCTCCTCGCGCTTTATACATAGCGATGGTAGCATAAATTCGAACGGAAGAACAACCTCCCTACCAAACACCAATTGAAATGTTGTGGCCTTGTTCAACCTTTTATACGTTGTTTTGTATGCCCAAAGAACTCGCCGACACCTTGTCATCCCAATCCTGCCTACCCACTCACATATCTTAGTCAATGTGTGACTAAGGATTTTATTGAATGCCTCTGCGGTCCCATTTTCTGGGGTGATAAGAGGTAGTCTTGTGATGGGTTACCATGAATCTGCCAATAGAATCCTAATGGTTTTATTTAAAAAGTGAGTTCCCCTATCACTTGTTAAACTTAATGAGAACCCATACTGCTGATAATGTTTTCCCACAAAAATCTAGCAGCCGTGGCCGCGGTGCAATCCTTAGTGGGCACGACCTCGCCCACCTTGTCATATCAAGTACATGTAATGATATACCATGAGTTAGTCCTTCGTGGCGGTGAGATTGGTCCAACAAAATCTATTTCCCATTTCTCAAAAGGTTCTGCACGATGATGGGGCTTAAGGTCATCTCATCCCTTCTTCCAGGTTTTCCAAGGCATCGACAGGTGGTCACAGCCTCGCGAAACTCAATGCAATCTGGTGGATCGTCTCCCACCATAGTCGGTGACTAGGATCTTATGTGCGGTTCGCACTCCCACATAGTGTCCTCCAAAGAATCCCACCATGGGATTCTTCTATTATGGCTATGTGTTCATGTTCTAATACACACCGGTGCAAAACCTCATCGCGACCCATTTTATACAAATCCCCATTGATCAACATGAAGGGCACAATACGTATGGCTAGCATTTTCTTTTCCAGTGTTTTCATTCCTTTGGGCGCCACACCTTCCGAGAAAAATAAGCAATGTCTTCTAACTCCAGGGCGTGCACCGGAACTCGAATACTGCACGTCCGACATAGTTTCCTCAATACTTTGCGCGTCCTCTCCCTGAATCAATCCTTGATAAATGATCTCGGCCCACAATTATCCTTTCCGGGTTTCAAGACTACCTTGAATTCAAATTCCTAAAAAAAAGTACCCAATGACATATGCGCCCTTGTAATACCTTTTGTTTACTAGATACTTTAAGGCCATATGGTCGAGTGTAGATTATGAAGGGAGTCACTAGTAGATATTGTTTGAATTTGTGGAGCACGTAGATCATTGATAATGCCTCGCGCTCGGTCGTTGTATAATTCTACTCTGCCTGGTGTCAACTTTCTAGTTACAAAACATAAGGGATGATCGAAAATTCCTTCTCTTGGTTGAGCAAGAACAACTCCATTGCTATACTGTAGAGAGGCATCCATGTGGACATGAAAAGGTTTATCCCAAGATGGGAATCATAGAATAGGTGCGGTGATAAGCCTTTATTTTAGAGTGTCAAATGCCCTCGCCGCGCCTCTCCCCACCGAAAGGAACTCTTATGTTTGAGAAATATTTCCAAAGGCGCGCGATCTTGGCATATCCCTTAATGAAATTTCAGTAGTACCTAGTGTGCCCAAGAAATATGTGCACGGTTCTTTGGTTAGTGGGCTCTCCTAATCCCACAATAACTATAACTTTCAAGGGATCCACTAGTAAGGCCTCTTTACATATGATATGCCCCAACAACGTTCCAACAGGAGTTGGAAAGACACATTTCTTGATGTTGAGGAAATCCTCAATGCCGACATCTCTCGAACATCAATCTTAAGTTATCACAATGGTCCCTTGACCAACCCATACATTGTCTAATCATCCAAATTACTTGAAGGAACTTGTGGATGAAGTCCTTGAATGCTTTGTACCACCACGCGTGAAAATACGGTGGGCGCATTCTTCAATCCAAAGGGCATGACCATATACGCAAAGCTTCCCCACTTGGTGGAAAAAGTTGTCTTTTCTTGGTCTTCCTTGGCAATCCTTACTTGGTGATATCCCGAGAATCCATCCATAAAGGAATAGACCTCGCACCTAGCAACTCCTTCCAAAATATCTTCGGTGAAGGGGGTGGGGAAAGGATCTATGATAAAAATAGCATTCAACTCCCTGTAATCCACGCATATCCTAATCGCCCATCCTTCTTTATGTTGATCACCATTGGACTTATCCATTCTCGATTCCTCCATGCCTCAATGATACCGGATGCTATCATTTTGTTTATCTCTTCTTTAACCATTACGCGCATTTTGGGATTCATCATGAAAGGTCTCTTCCGACCGAGCGCGCACCATATTTTAACTTTATCCTCATCTCCCCAATGAATGGTGGACACCTTTAAACTCATGGTATTCACGGGGAATAAATCCTCAAATTCACGTAAGAGATTGATGATCTTTGATACTTCCTTGTCGACCGGTAGTCCCCAATGATAGCCTCCTTGGGCTCCTTCTTCAATCCGATGTTAACTTTCTTGGTCTTGAGTGGTTCATGGTACGCACGCACACATGCATCTGCACGCATCAACTACTTCACGCATCCCAACCGAATGGTTAACATTCAAGTTCTCCATCTCCTCTCCATCAACAATGTATACCATCTTTCCTTTCTCCTTTTCCACACATACGTGCTTGAATTGTATGTCTTCTAATTCCTCCTCTTCGAATAACGCTTCCAAGCTAGGTCCACCAAGTAAGTTTATTAATCTATCCTCCGTCATGGCGCAATCCCCCAGAGTGAGGTGCTTGATAACCTACAACGCCTCATCAACTAGTTGCTTGGTACTTTGATACTCGAATGTGTGAACCATGTCACCCGCTAGTTCCTTCTAATCTCCCATCTGTCTGCAAGTTTTAAAATGGATGTACCAAGCATGCGCACAACCTTGTAGTGTCGAATACAAACTTGTGCACCCAAAGGGAGGATGGTAATGCCTCTGCCTTCTCCCAGGACCCTCGCACAAGTCTCGAATGTGGGAAGAGGTGGGTTCACCGCCATTATAGCCCTTGATAGTGGTGGGAATATTACTCCTCGAGAATCGGATAGTGAGCGCAATTCGACTTTGCACCATTCCAACACATTTTCACTATGTGCGGCCCACCACCTTCTTCTTGTGCTTTGCCTATCAAAACATAACCCAACATACCTCATCGCTCATCCTCCCTCCATTGAGCCTCCATTTCTCTCAAAAAGACCTTAGGGTATGCATCCCCAGAATACTTGGTTATTGTCTTTCCTCCCAGGCGCCGAACTATACACGTCGTGGTTACCTTGGTCACCAATCCTTTCAGATGTCACCCAATTAATTCATAATTCCCATGCACCCAATTATCACATGCTATACTGGTAGTATCACTGATAGATTGAGCATCATCAAACTAGATGACTCCTTCTGTAGGGTGGATGGTCTCTGGATCTCTTATGGAGCGCACATATATTCTATCTAGGACTTCCTCTCCAAGGGGTTCAATATAAGGTGTGGACTTTCCATCGAAGAAGTGCTATAGTCCAAGAATTGGTGGTGATTCTTGGACTAGAATTTGATTGTAACTGAATATCCATCGAGCAAAGAAAATCTTTGAGCTCCTCGCCACCGTTTGAAGGATCTGCTCCATCGATGGAAGAGGATAATTGTCTTTTAATGATGCACGATTCAAATCCAGAAATCTACGCATAACCGGGATCTCTCCATTCTTCTTCCTCATGGGCACCAAATTGGCTACCCATGAGGAATGCTTGATGGAAAAATTATACGAGCCTCGATGAGCTTGGCTAGCTCCTTTCTCATTAGTGGTTCAATTTTGGGATTAATTGGTCTCTGTTTCACTTAACTCGGCTTAGCATTAGGATCCAGTTCGATGGTATGTTGTGCTAGACCTGGATCAAAACCACGCAGATCTTTATAGCTCCATGAAAAGATGTCATGATAATCTTGACAAAGTTTGATGAAATCTTCTTTCTCTTCGGAAGTACACACTTTTCCGATCTTAAGAAATTTTTCATTTGATACTTCAACTTCCTCAAAATATTCTTCTCTGACCACCATGTTAGGGCTTTGTCTTGTGGCTTGGTCATCTGAATTGAAAATGGATTCCAAAGTGACTAAACCTTTTGGTAACTTGTTGCTTTTCAATTGGATAATTTGCTCACCATATGACTCTTGCAACTTATCTTGATTCTTTGTAGCAAACTTCGCCTCTTCTTGTAGGAAGAGGACAATTTGTTTGTCACTATCAAACACTTGCCAACTACTCACATTATCAGGGACTGCTGGTCGAACCACCATTTTAACAAATTTCTGCCCTTCTTTCATGATATCAACTGGTATGTTGTATTGTGAACCAATTGTAGCAAGCCTATCTGCATCTTGATTTTGATTTCTAGGAACCGCATGGATTCCAAAAGCTTCGAAATCTTCAATCAGGTTCAGACTCGATTCTTATATGATCTTAAAAGATTATTTTTGGATGCACTACATGCCAAAACATGATGAACAACTAACTCACTATCTCCAAAAATAGTCGGGCCTTGATTCCCTTCCTTTGGGCTATTTGAATTTTGCACAAGAGCCTCGTATTCAACAACATTGTTAGTGCAAATGAACTGCAACCGGAAAGATGAGAAGTACTTATCTCCCTCTGGAGAAATTAACATAACACCAGCACCGGATCCATTCTTACTTCTTGAGCCATCGAAGAACAATTGCCACATGATCCTTTAGAATCACTTGGTGTTTTCACAAGTTGTGGTATGATCGTATCTTCTTCATGGATATGTAATTACCTAATCCTGTTTCTTCCAAGATCCAGCAAACCAACTTCTTCTTCTGCCAATACATCAGCGTAGGGATCGTACTAATGATCTCTACTTACTTCATCCAGCAAAGTATCAGGAACTTCTTCAACAAGGGTGGTTGGTTCGTGATCAGCATCTTCCTCTTCGGGATCGCCGATGGTGTAATTTCCATTTATGGGACTAGCAGTGTAGGGTTCTACATGATTATGGCAGATTGGTTCTGCCCTTATAGTTACTTTGGTTCCGTATCGAGTCTTGAGAATCATATGTGACCAATCGGCTGATAGGTAACCGCCCATCTTGGCAAAGTGAAATCCCATGATAGGCGAGATGGAAAAAGGGGGAGGAAGATCGATGACCAATATGTCTTATGTGAACAACAAACTGGGGCATGCATGAATGGTAAGTTGAAGTCCTTTGATAACCCCAATAGTCTTAATAGCTGTGCCATCTAGCTGAACAACCCCTCTTGTAACTGGCGCATATTGTATGCCTAGTACATCTGTAATTTGTTTCGGCATGACAGAGCTACTGGCACTAGAATCGATCATGCAATTATGTACCAGGTGGTCGCCAATGATCAGGGAAATGTAGAATGGCGGTGGTTTGTTTGCCGTAGGAATGATTTTCCCTTCCGGTTGACACAAATTTGTAGCATTTGTCACTCCATGGCTTGGTGATCATTGGTTGTACTAAAACTATTCAGAGCTTCTCGCAACAGGTTTCTTTGGGAAGGGATCGAGAGTGCGTCCCACATGGTAACGCTCAGATTGGTTTTCTTCATTTGTTCTACTATGCTGAAGGGAATTGCTCCAACTTTGATGACACTTTTTTGAGCATTGGGGTCCTCCTTTGGAAAATGCTTGTTGGGCACCGTGATGCGGAGAACCATCTTTCCTGCGGTATGGCTAGCCGGTGTTTCGGTGATTTCTTTCCCGCATTTTTATCAACTACCATTTGAAACCCGAGGTTGAGAAGTGGGCGCTAGATCAGATTCGAGAGGTTGAGGCTCCATTGCTCTTTTCTTGGAACAGTGTTTGCTTGCGGCGATGAAGAATCTATATTTAATCCACAAAAATCTTCTTCTTGCCGGTTTTAGCAAAGCGGATTCTTCAGTGCTGCGGTTGATCTCTGCTGCTTCTTGCGTAGATGAATTGTTTGTTAACTCTGAAGGGGCAGATACACTTTGAACAATAAGGGCCTGGCTAAGAACTCCATTGGGACAAAGATTTTGATTTTGGGGTTGAGAGCAAGGATAACACCATTCGTAGTCTTGAACTAGATTATTTTGAACAGGTACTATAGCTCTAGATGAGCTAGCTGCAAGAGGGTTCCGAAAGTTCAAGGGCCTGACATTTGCAACTTGACTTGTAGTTTGATTTGAGGCTGATTGTTCCTTGAAAAGGAGAACGGTTAGCAATCTGCTGATTTTGTGGCTGATACGGACGATTGTATTGAAATTGTTGCCTTTTGAGTGCAACGAGCTCATTTCAAAATTTTGCAGTAGTGACTTGACTTCAAATAGGTCATTTGAAGAGGCGGAGGAAGATTGAGATGGTTTCTGGAGTCTCTTTTGGAATAGGAGAAATGATAGGTGATGATTCGTAAGATCGGAGAAAAGGGCATTGGTGGTCGTGGAGCTATCTTTCCGGCTGAATCAAAGAATTCTCTGCACTTATGGAAACTTCGTAAGCATCGAGCGGTGTAGTCCCTCCCATGGATTTGGATCATAAGCTGCTACATCACTATTCAAGGCTCATGCAAATAGTACAAGAATGCATTATGCACGAAGAAGGCTTTACTGAGCACAGGAATCCTATTCCAAGTTACTGTGGAATCGGAAGTTGAAATCACTCATGTATTCTTGGGAAGCTCTCTTTATGGTAGTAAGTTGTTCCAAAAGTGATAGGTGATCACTTTTGTCTTCAAGTGTTTACATAGCTTTTCTCCCAACTCGTCCCAAGTGGTTATAGTGCCAACACCTAGCCCTTGCGAAACCATTGAAGCGCTTTTCCCTTAAAAGAGGTAGCAAGAAGTCTAACTGCAACGTTGTCTTCGGTGATATTATGTACTACACATGATCTTTGGCTACATCAAAGATATGCTCCACTGGAGTAACATGAGTTTCCCCCGTGTAGAAGGGTAAAATTTTGAGTGCCGCAACAGGTATCGGGTCACGTTAAGCCAACATAAGAGGACTGCTTGCATTGAAAGGGGAAAAACTTGGTTCCTCACCATAGCAACAAAAGGTTGATTGTTCCTTGGTGGAGGAAATCTTCCGTAAGGAGGAGTTGAATGACCCCTACTAGGTAAATCTGCAGGCTGGGGATGTGGAAATGCCTCTTCGCTTATCTTTGGAGGAGACAAGGAAAGTTCGATATGCTTGATACTTTCCTTTCTTTGAAGAAGCTCTTGTCGAATTCTTCGCATAAGTTTCTGCCGAGATTTGGAATCCAGGAGATATAGAGTCGCGCAGTACTTTGACTTGTGTAAGTGAGAAGAGAAGTACCAACTCTGTCCCACCTTTGGGTGCACCAAAAGCTGTTGTGTGTGTGGTCGCATGGTGGCTTAAGATTTCTGTTTGATAATGAGACACCTCTAAAAGATGGAACTCTAACTTTTGTGATGTCCCACTTTGGGCATGCCAAAAGCATTGTCGCCAAATCACTTTGCACCCTCCGAATGGCCAGGATGTGAATAGGATGTTCGGTGTGATTGGGACACATGGGATCACCTCTCAAGCTGTGGGACTTGGGCTCGAGGTGAACCTCCAGGAGAAGGCCGACTTCCTCTTCCTAAACTAAGTCTTTGTCTTACTCCTAGTGTAACAAAAATGATTATCTAATCCTACGCTAACATTTTCATGGGGTTTTAGGGAAAGAGATTTACAGAAATGAAACTAAACTAGGGATGGTGATGCACCAAATAAAGGGTGTCTTCAGATTTAGGAAGGGTTAATTTGAAGAGGGTGTGTGCACCACAGGTCAACTTCACCTACTGCTGACTTAGAGAAGTACAGGATACCACGAGACTAAGAGACACGCGTTCCCTTTGTTAAACTTTATCGGACCGAGAAATATACCGGTTTCCCAAAGTGAAGAAGGATGAACTCAAGAAGGGTGAACAGACACCACAACTCAACTGCATGCAATACTCCACCACTCGATAAGCACAGAACTCAAGAACCTGCAATAGAAACTTAAACTTGCATAGTGTACCTGCAAGTACGAGAAAGGCACAAAGAAGCATAAAAGGATGAAAGGACCGAGATTAGTCACAAAACACACACTTTTATTGCTTGATAACATGCACAATGCATCATACATTCGAGAAGAGGCAATAGTTGCCATTACGGTCTTGAAGAGGAGGCTTGAAAGTTCTCTCAACACACAAGAACAACTTGCGAGTAAGAGAGAGGACCCTTGAAAAGTATACACTTGCTCGAGATATCTAAGCTGTCTCAACTTATGCGAGGCTATTTGGAACCCTTTGAAATGAGCTTCCAACTTACATTTATAGAAGAATATGTGAGAAAGAAGAGGAAATGGTCATAATTACATTCCTAAAATGAAGGCCCATGATGTATTTATTACAGTTAGTTGAACCACCTGAGAAGGTTCCATCATGGGTCATTAATTGCCTGATGACCTAGTCTTCTCAATTAATTAAAAGAATATTTAAATAATAATAATAAATATTATTATTAAAATATTTAAATAAAAATATTAATTTAATTAACATAATGTTGGGACCCCCGTTGACCCATTTGACTTGAAGAGGAGGGGGGTCCATGTGGATAGAGTCTGCACAAATCTCAACTCGGTGAGCTTCGAATCCTCTAACTCGGTGTTGCAATTGATTTTGAACCCCACACCAACTCTTTCCTCGTCTTGGAAATCGGGCTCTTTTGCATTGAGTCCTTCGAATGGTGAGCTATCAAACTCGTTTCTTATCATTTTCCTCTGTTAACTCAAAGCCATTTATGCATTCCACGTTCAAACTTCATGAAACATCACCACGAGCTCCTGCTGAAGTCACCGAGCTCTTCATCCAGCAAACGATCTTACCTTTCCTGGGCTCAAACTCACTTGAATGTCGTGCTTAACCCAACATTTCTAAAAAGAATGGTTTTACCACAATGTTCACGGTTCTTCCTTATCATATAACACTTGTAGTAAGAATGTTTTGGCTTTGCCATAATAAGCACAATTTGTACCCTCCAAACGATGAGAAAATGCCATTACCAATAAAGACCTAATGCTGCCATGATGATGACCCAGGCTCATGCCCGTTACATGTCGATAGACACCCTTAAGACTGATTTTTGGTCAAAGAACCCTTCGGTATTTTGGCAGTGCATTCGGCAATCTCGGCTCCAATCAACAATTATGCCACTATTGGGATCTTAGTATGGCATAGGTAGCTGTGAGCTACACCATATACTCATTTTTCTAGAAACTAAAAAGATCCTTTATGTTACAATCTGCAACACATAAAAGAAGATTCGAAAAATACATTGAACAACTGGGGCAACCAAGAGGACCTTGGAAAAATGTACAGGTAACAACCATATGAATTCTTCCTTAGTCGTGGATCAAAGCTAATAGAAATAAAGCTAGATAAAATTAGCTTGAAACTACAGTATAATCGTCCCGTCCATTATAAAAAAACACAGCTTTTCTGATCCTGGTAAAAGAATACTTTTATTGTCTGATTGGACGTACATAATGGAAGGGTATAAATATTGCCTACTGCCCACAGAGTTTCTCAAAGAGACCATTTACAAGTAACAAGGATGTAACATGCAAAAGCGACCAACCGAGGTATTTTGAGTTGACCTTCACATTCAATTCGTTTATAGGAGAAAAAACTTTGAGCAATTTGAATCGTTTCATCTACGCACCATTTCAAACCTTCATCTCTGGTTCGGGAAAATTTTATGAAGCCTTGAATGGCATGACTCCAATCCATTGTATACGGCAGTGAATATTTGTTTCCTGCAGTGCTTGCTGGAAGCGTTCAAAAGACTTCTACTGTGTTGCACGTGCCTGCTGCCTGTGGTTGATCTGTCTCGCGACCACATTAGTTCAGAACTGTACAGAGGATGAGGAGAAGGTCGTGGAGCTATCTTAGCCGATTCAAAGTCTGAAAGTTCAGTGGAATCCTAACAAGGGCGGATCTGTATGAAAGGAGACACTTTCTCGTATGATCTATGAAACCCAATCCACAGTCCATGCAACACGCATCCTTTGATCTCCATGCACTCGCCGCTTCACTCGGTGTTTGACTCGTTCCTCCAACCTGGCGTCATTCTTGACTCGCACAACGTGCTCTGATCCTATTTACACGGCCCGTGCGGAATTCTGATCATGGTTTTCCATCTTAATATTTCCGCGCTTGGCAGTGTTTGCCCGAATCTCCCCTTCACGGAAGTTTGGTCATGGTTTGCCAAACCAATATCTCCACGCCTGGCATAACAGCTCCAAATCTCCCCATAACGGCTTGGCAAAATTAATCCATGGGCCCGGCCTCAGCTTTGCCGCGCAACCTTGGCAAGTTCGTTCCTTATCTCCGTAATTTCCACCAGCGCGGGATTTTCAGCTTGGCCCGCCATTCATAAAAATCCACTTGGAAATCAAGTGAAATATTTCCCATGCGCGGAAATATCGTTCTCTTGCCATGATCGTGCCTTCACTTGGCAATTTGACCCGATTTCTCCACTATTCCCACCAGTGCGCGGGATCTTTTCAACGGCTTGACATCACGTCATTTCCCTTGCGCGGAAATATTGTTCTCTTGCCATGATCGTGCCTAATTGGCTATACGCAGCAGCTACAGGGTAGAGAAGTAAGCTTTATCTCAGAAATCAATCACCTCCAGAGAGAGTTAATTGTGGCCAGTGCCACACGGGGCGATCCCAAGGAACCGTTGGTGTTGATCGATGTTCTGGTTTGCGTGCGACCACGGCATGGTGATCGATAGTTGTAAAATCTTGCCGCTGTAGTAGAAGAACGAGATAAAGTTTTAGTTGAGTTGTCTCGCCTTTTCACTTTGGAAAGTCGCTTCCATGGAAGAAGCTCGATCAAATCTTGAGGCAAGTTTTGCGAATGAGGCTGAGATTGTGTTCACTACTGTTTCTAGTAATGGCTGGAAGTTATTCCAGCGCCTAGCCCATGGGTTCGATATGGTGGTTATAGATGAAGCTGCAAGCTAGTGAAGTAGGCGTGTTACCTCCACTTTCATCTCGTTTCTCACATTTTATCCAACTCTATGCATTGTGTTTTATTAGTCCAAGCTTGAGCTCCATTGGTCTCATTGCGAGCAACATCATATCGACCTCTATGTATGGTGGTCGACTCATTCCTTTAACTATGACTCACCGTGAACTCGACATGATTTCTCTTTGTGGGTTATCTTATCAAGACCGGGCTCGGTCATTTATGCTATTGTCTCCGTCGAGTCATTAAAATTGAGTTCATATTCCAATGAGGAAGCATCGATCTTTCCATGTTGAATTAAACCGAGTCGAGCTCATCATTTCTCTGCCTCATTGAGCCAACCATCGAAACATCCTCCGCTCCTATCGAGACTCTTTTATGACAAGCCAAAGTTGGACAACCGAACTTACATTTCCTACTCATGAACTCGTCTAAGGCTTGTGATCTGAGTTATGACCGAGTTAGGACAAGGCACGAACTCCTCGATGACTCGTCTCTTTATTCCCGATTTGGCACAGTTTTAGCTCGACCGAGCGAGATAAGCTTATCGAACTCCTCGATGGCTCGCATTCTTGGAAAAAATGAGCGATCTCACCTGATGACCAGAAGTGGGTCCCTGGGACCAATGTCGTGATTTGATAGTAATAAGGCCCTGTTTTCCAATTTTTCCATGTGCGTAAAATTGGATAACATATATTATTATTAATATATTTGAGGTTAATGCTATTTCATTTTAGTAACACTATTTTTTATGAAAAATTGTTTCGCTCCCATTACGTGGTTAAAATTTATGCCATCTTAATCTATGCCCTTCATGAATTTTTGTTATCTATACTCTAAACAATGGATTTTTGAGGGTTTTTCTATATACGAGCGTTGTTTTTATTTACATCTTTTTGTTCATTTCATTTATTCCCTTCATGAATTTATGCCCTCTATACTCTGAATAATGGGTTTTTTAATTTGTGGGTATATGCATAGTGTTTTTTTAATTTACATGTGTTTTGTTTATTTGGCTTTTTTACTTTGTTTTTTCTAATAAAGAAATCTTATATAAAGACTAATGTTGGTAATATTTGAGGTATTGTCGAATGTCTCCATATAGCTAGTAAACAAATAATAGATATTGATCATGTAAGGAAATTAAAAATTAGTAAATGTATTTTTTATTTCTTATGCAAACATAACAATGATTAGGAAGAACATTGTTTTAAGAATATATAGGTGGTGGTGGCAGAGATAGTTAAGATATTATGAAGATGATGATGATGATGAATTTGTTTCAGTTGTGTGCATGGTTTGGTGATGATATGTGTCAAAATGGTGTGTGCTTTTAATGAAGTAGGTGGTCACGATTCTTGAGGAGGTGGTGAATCGGTGATTAAGACTTAAAAACTTGTTTGGAGGTGTGAGAAATGAAAGATAAAGGAAATAAAACACATATATACCTTCTCTCAGAACTCTCTTGCAAAATTCAAATAAGATCGTAGCATCTCTTGGACTTGTATGATCTTGTTGATATTTGGATTGTGGATGCTCTTGTATTACTCTCCAAAGGGGATTTGCAAATGGTACGAGAAATTTTCAAAAGGATGCGGATGTCAAACTGGATGAAGTTGGATAAAATTTACTCAAAGCTTCCAAGGATGAATTTTCAAAGGAAATGGCCTCCTTTTATAGCTAAGGGTAAGGCCATGAAAGTTGGATGCAAGTTTGAATATGCTCCATAATTATAGTAATTACATGGGAATATAATGTAGATTGAGCCTCGAAGTTACATATTTGAAGGGGTAATAGACATTTAGAATGAAAGAAGTTACATCTCGACAATTGAATTATACGTACAACCCGATTTTCGCCACCTTTTTGAGAATCTAGAAGTGGAGTCCAAGTGGAATAGGGAAGTGGAGTTCAAGTGTAGTTAACTAGAATGAGGAAGTGGAGTCCAAATAGAGTTAACTAGGATAGTGAAGTGGTAGTTGACTAAATAAATAGAAGTATTTTCCTAATTAAGTAACTAATTTAATTAGCTACAATGTGTAAGATAATTAATTAATCATTTATTTAATAAATGTTAATTAACTTAGCTAAGATGGTGTTGTGGACTAATTTAATTAATCCAAAGGGTGTAATGTGCATGATTAATTAATTTGATTTATCCATCGTAATAGGATGAGTAATAGGATGTGAACTAAGAACATGTATGTAATTATAGGGTGTCTATATTTTCCCCTCTTTAAAGTGTTATTGCAGAAGTAATACCATTTTATAGATAGTAGACACATGCATATTAGTTAATGGAAAGTTGGTAAAACAAGGTAGAAGTCTAGATTTTCCCCTGTGAAGCATTTAGATTCTTTAACGAGTAAGATAGTAAGGGAATTTCCCCAAGTGGGTGGATGACATAAGTAAGGTGGTGGACGGTCGCTTAATAGGAAGAAGACAAGGAATTTTGACAAGGATGGAAGTAATTGTGCTTGCAAAGCATGAACGCCATTTGGAGAGTGTGAATATAATAGAAACCTTTATTTTGTTGTTGCTAAATATATTTGTCACCATGATTATGAAAGGATTAAGATGGTTAACCCATAAGCACATAGACAAAAACACACAACAAAGAAAAAGATGCAAAGGAAAGCAGTCCCAATATATAGAGTAGTTGTCGGCATCGTGGCTATATGGAACCTAGATGTTATCAAACTACTTAATTAGTATAAAAACTAAACATCAACAATGCTGACACAACGTCGAAAAATAATACAATCAGCGATGCCCTAATGTGTGCCACAATGATGATTATGTAGATGAAAATACCCCAAGGCAGGAATAGGATTAGATCGAAGAGTGGAGTAAATATACTCCGCATAACACTCTTGTTGGATCTGTTGACATTAAAATTTTCCTCCATAATTTCTTTTTTCATTAATGTATGTATTAGGAATATGATGTTGTTAAGTATAATTAGTAGTGGTATTCAATAGAAGATAACGACGCTGTTAGTATGACATCGCCAATCAATTAGACTACGGTAGCATCAAAGTACAATAGGAATGTTGCGGTAAATAGTAAATATTTGTCATATGTGGTCTTAGTAATGTTAAAATGTCAAAGTTAGAGTAAATGGATAAGTAGGGTCTACATAATTTAGAATTAGAAATATTATATTTGTAATAATAACAAGGAGTGATGTCATAAATATTTTGTATATTAAATTTTTGTAATATCTATAAAGGTGGAACCCATGTGAGATGATAAGGTTTATCTTATCTTAGAAGATAAGCCTACATGTAAAGACAAGAGTTGAGGCATGGAATATGATTGGCCAGAAGAGATTTCCTATCCTATCTTAGAGATAGGGTGGATAAGCAATTTCAATAAATAGAGGCCACCCCTTCTCATTTATCATAGAACAAAGTTGTAATAATTATTTTATGAATAAAGGATTCATTGTGAAGGTGTGTTAAGGAAGTCATCAAGATGAGTAATTGTGAAGTTTCTCCCATAACTATTGTTGGAAAACAAGTGGAGTTGGTAACACTTGGAGTAATTCATGGGTGAGATTGTAACAATTTCATGTTAATAATATATTTTATAGTTGTATTTCATATTTTTCATCATTCTTTTATGTAGTCATTTTGGCACCCCACCAAGAAGAAGGGAACCTCATGCACACCGGCTGCTCACCCGAGGCATGCGAGAGGAGCCGAGTCTCTCTTTTATGTGAGTTCGGTGGAAGGCATACTTCATGATCTTGACTTAGTGATTTCAAGGATGTGGAAGAGCTATAGATCTCGGAATGAATTCTATACCCTTCGGTCACATCAATAGTAAAGGCGCTTGATTTAATAAAACAAAGCACGTAATGAGTAATAGAACCAAGAAGTTGTAAACCCACAATTAGATTTAACGTTTAATTAAGGTTCATGGTTATACAAGATTACAAGCATAGTAGAAACATGAAAATAATATAAGAAGGAGATCTTAATATAAACATAGTGGTAACCTTATCACATTCATTCATAGGATGACTTATAGAACATCACGGAAGGGAGACCGTAGTCATGCGCCATATCTCGGATCTATACATGTATGCTCACAAAACAAAATTTGCATCCCCATTTCCCATTACATCCTTCCTAAAATCATCTACCCATTTTATCCCATAGTTCACGTAGTAATTTTGTAGAGCTCGGCTACCTCACTTATGTTCCTTTACTTTGTTCAGGGTTCACATATAAATAGGCATCCGAGCTCCAACAAACTCCTCTCGCAGCCTTAGATCTAGCCCCAAGTGTCAAGTTGTGAATCGCCTCAAGTGCATGCCTCTCTTTGTCATGATTGGGTTTTGGATCTTCCTATCGCAAAGGTATATTCCTTGGGGACACCTGCTGCCATGCTAGAACCTTATCCAAATGGAACACGTTCTTCATGTGTCCTATCCCATAGGTCTAAAACGGATAAGTCCCGAATTGTACTTTTGGCGTGCATCCTAGGTTCTCCAAGAACCCCTTTTTGAACCCTACCTCGCGCGCCTAGACTTCCACGCTTCATTGGTTTCGTGCGCGCTTACACGCCTTTAAGATTTGGTAGGTATTAACGCAGGGCCCAACATTACCCCACACTTCACCTGTTCTCCACCCTCAGGAACCTTCTCAAAGAATGTAGTACAAAAATGCAAGGCCTTGCCTTGGGAAAGAATGGGGAAAGAATAAAGAATGGGGGGGGAGGAAGAGAAAGAATAGAAGGAAAATTTTCCTAGAGAAGTAGTAGGGGAAAATTTTGCCGTAGGTTGGCCTCCAGCATATCCCATCCGCTGACCTCATCTTGCACCCTTTTGCAAAGGTTGCTGACCAATGCACTCACCTCATCGAAGGTTAACCCCTCCCCTTTTGTGGTGATGGTCTCCACCATGGTTTCCAGTTCCTTCGCAAGATCCTCCAAGGCATCCATCTTCCTTGTAATATTCTTTTAGAGCTCTTTAAGCCGTGTTTTGATTGAGACCTAAAGGGCCTCAATAACCTCAATTTTATTTCTACCTCGGCTAAAATCTTTTCTCATTCTCGCTCTATTTCCTTTGTTCTTCTCCACCGAAGTCTTTTAGCTCGGCCTCATTATTTGCAAGTAGCATGCCTTCCACCTTGTCGATGCAATGCAGGTGGTCGTAGGTGACCCCTGCGGTTGTGCGGGAACTCTTACATTAGCCAGGACCTTATTCTACTCAAAGCAAGGAGTGCAATTACCTTCATCTTATCCTCCTTCTCCATGCGCGTAGTTATATCCTTTGCGAGTCTGGGGCCAACGATTTGCCTTTCCATAGTGAGGATTTGAGTTAGGTCTTCAAGACACTCAGGGAGGAACCATAATTTATGCATGAGGGTTAAGGTTTGGGTGCTTCGTGATAATAGCACTGGGAGATGAGCTCCACCTTCTTGGAGGTTTCGTGCACTTTAGCTTTCTCCTCTGTAACTCCCATTGTAGTTGAACATTGATCAACTTTTCAAGGCCGAGTTCCTTCACAAATCGACCTTAACTACTTCTTCCTTCCTCTTTTCCAGTAGGTCCTCCAAGGCTTTAATCTTGTCATTTCTGAGAAGAGCCTTGCCTCTACTTCCACGAGACCTTATTGAGCGCATTACACACTTGCTCATCCAACAAGTGTTGTACATTTATGAGGGTTGAATCCCTTTGTCTCGAGAGCTCCATTGCCTCTTGGTTAACTTTGAATTCGGGCTCATCAATGTGGGAGTCGAACACCCACAATAGCATTTTTCTTATGTGCGGGTATCCACCTTCGGGATCGAAGGACTCCATGGTGGTGAGCTCCTTGGTGGGTAGGGTACTCACGGAAGCATACACGTAGAACTTTGTTAGGGTCATCAACATGCCCCATCACCGATCTTCCTTCCTCTGTACATTTACTCCTCATGCGCACGTCCTTTGGGCAGATCCTTTGAAAGAGTTGGGCTTTTGTGCTACTTCCACTCTTCTCTCTTTATTCTTTCTTGAACTCACCGAGTACAAGCTCAGCGCTGCGACTCCAACTCCTCATCGACCAAGGCATCAATCATCTTTTCAGCCTCCTTTGCCACTTTTTTTCTATCTCCTCACGGGTGAGCTTGGGCATTTCTAGCTCCTTGGTGATTGCCCCTCGCTCCTCTCTTCACTTGGTGAGCCTTCCTTCTCTTCCTCCGAGCGTTCTTCCTAAGCGAAAAGATGAATGCATCAATTTCTTCATCTCCTCCCTACTCCGAGTCGTCTACATTTATCGCCCTTAGTTCATCTCCATCTCTTCTCCTTCGCCAACATTCTTCTTTCCTATAAAGGCTCTTATGCCTTCGGTCTTCTCTACCTCCTCTTCTTCCGCTCGGAGACTCCTGCTCAAGAGATGCGGTCTTCTCTTCATCCGAGGGCTCCTCAAGAGTTGGTGGCCTTACAGGTTTCGGGGTCTTCTCCCTGACCACCATCCTCTTCTTCTTCCAGACATACGTACTTGGCCCGCAGCACCTACATCCTACTCCTCCACCGCCCTTCGTTCTCATTTCTCTTGTCTCCTTACGCTTTAGCGCAGATTCTTCCGCCAATAGGGTTGTCGGGATGGATTTATCATCCTCCACGTACGCGCCCTTTTCAAATTTCAGCCTTATGTGTAGGTAGATCCTGACAAAGACATCGCAATCAGCAGAATAGGTAAGGTCAAGGGCCTTACGATGTGCACATCCTCGTGATACGTATATTTCAATGTACGTGTGCTCCCGTAAGTGCGGACCAACTTCTTTCCCATTTCCCTGTGTTCACTGTCAAGGGTGGATAGGTAAATGTTTAATTTCTTTGACTCCTTGTACCTATTCGCTCCGCCTTGAAAAATTGGCGCAAGTAAATGAGAAGGGAGTTTGCACAGGGGACTACAAGCGCCATCTATCAAGATGAATCGCCAATGCGAAGTCTTTGGTATACCACGAACTCTACTTCTCCTTCACCGGTTGCCGTGGGGATTTTTTTCTCGGGATCTGTCATTCGCTTGAATGAGTTCTTAAGGTGCATATACCATTTATCCAAGCGCGCCTTGTGCACCCCTATCATTGATTCACATGTATACTTCTGGAACCTCTCCGCAGCGAAGGGTCTTCACCAGGATACTCCCATATGAAATTGTCGGACGCATCGCACCCCGACTTCTGAGAACACAATTGTTAACAAGATGTTCCCAAATAATATCTTTCCTCCCTCCTCTCACTCGCTAACTTATGATCTCATCAACTATATTGGGAGATGTTGTACATGGTGCCTTCGTGACTTTCTCTGAGACATTTAGCGAGGATTGCTCACCTGGATCCACCTCTCTTGTCCATTTAGCTTGGAAACAACTTGCGTGGCCATCTTCATTACCGGATCACCGATATCCGTGACGTCATAAAGTATCTTGATCCCTTCTTATACTCCTGACGGGGTGCTGATGGTTTCTTTAATTGCCTCCTCATCTTGGAGGTCATCTATGAACGTGTCCCCGTGTAGTTGAGGCCTATGAATTATGAAATGAGTTGGGGAGTTATGTGCATTTTGTGCCTCGTGAAGCGGAAGAAGTCTTCATGCACATGCGTCATCAACCATTGTATGTACAGCGCTCAAAGCTTATCGAAATATGGTAACTTCGTAGAACTAGAGAAGCCTTACCTTCTCCATTTTCACCTTGACCACGTCGCTATAGTGGCATCCCGTCGGTGTTTGTTTATTTATAGGGTGCACCAGCTCTAGCACCATTTCCTTCGTGATTATAATTGATCGGTGATTGTAGTCAATCACGGGCATCTGTCCCGATGTGAGACTCCCACTCTTGCCCTAGAAAAACCCCATCCGGTACTACATTTCGAGTACCATTCCTCATTTGAATCTAAGGGGATTTCTTATTCTTTCTTCTTCCCTATTCCCTTTCCCTTTCCCTCTTGGATTGTACTTATAGGTTTATCCCTTTGGTTTTGTGGCCATCATTTTACTCCTCACTTTCATTCCAGTCAACATTCGAGTTGTCACGAAAGTTTTCCTTGCGCGTCTGTGCCATAAAACTCAAACCCTAATCTAATAATTTTCTCATTCGATCACGGCGCTTCTTCACAACGTTCCTCACACCCATGAATCACTTTTTGCACTGGTTTGTAGATCTAACGGACCGATTGCGCTTAAGTTTTTGGGATTTTCCTTCACATGAGTCAGTCTTCAAAACCCTAGCTCTTGAAAGAAAATCACTCTTCTTGTTTTCGCAAAGTAAAATAATGAAATTCCCACTCTTGTATTTATAGCTTTTCCCACTTTTACGCATTAAAGGCTAGGCTACCTACCACCGTACGACAATGTTTAATGCAGCGTTTTTCAAACAAACCCGACTTCAACACTTTTCCTTACGCGCCAAATCCTTGTGCAAAAATTTTCCACCCATGCCCAATCCGTTCATGCAAAATTTTCCAACCTTCTGGCGCGCAAATAATCCATCTTGACAGAAGAATCTTGCACACGTGTTACCTTTGCCAAAGGCACCTCTTCTATCCTCATGATTCTTCCTTTCACCTACCTCGTGTTTTTGTGCTTTTTCTCCTTTTCAGACGTGGATTACCAATGTTACCTTATCTTGCCACAAACCTGCCTTCTTTTCTCCTAATGCATCTTTTCAACAGGGCTAATTCAAACGGTCTACTAATCCAATTCTCCTAGCAGAGTAATTCCATGCTTCTCTTTATCACCTCACCCCAAACTAAAATGATGCACGGTCCTCATCGCATTCATAATTCAAAAGTAATAAGATTACTAGCGCCCAATGCGCAAAACAAAACAAAAACGTGAAAGAGAAATACAAGAAGGGAAAAGCATAAAAGCAAATTCTAAATTAATTAGCAAAACTACCTTATTTATAAACACTAAGAAGCATTATTTATAGTAGGGCTTGACTACTCCCATTGAAGTGTCAAGTAATTTTGTTCCATCCAGTGACTTATAAGCGCACGCGCCCAAATCAAGGATGTATGAAATTACATAAGGACCCAACCAATGCACCTTCAACTTTCCAGGGATGGCGTAGAAATTTTGAATCATATAGTAATACCATCTGCCAACCTCAAACTATTTGTTCTTAATATGGTGGTCATGTCATGCCTTTTCTTTGCCTTCTTAGTTGTTTGGCTCCATCTTGCTAGTGAGCGTCTTTCATCCAAATTTATCAAGTCATCTATTCTTTCTTCCAGCAATTGCTCATTGTCTAACCCTCTGCCGCTTATACACAATGATGGTAGCATAAATTTGACTGAGAAAAATAGCCTCTCCGTGCCAAACACCAGTTGAAATTTTTTGGCCTTGTTCAACCTTTTATACATTGTTTTGTATGCCCAAATAAGCGTTAACACCTTGTCATCCCAATCCTACCTACCCACGTCACATATCTTAGTCAATGTGTGACTAAGGATTTTGTTGAATGCCTCTGCAGATCCCATTTTCTGAGGGGTGATAAGGGGTAGTCTTGTGATGGGTTACCATGAATTTCGCCAATAGAATCCTAATGGTTTTGTTTAAAAAGTGAGTGCCCCTATCACTTGTTAAACTTAATAGGCACCCATACCTACCGATAATGTTTTCCCACTAAAATCTACTTGATCGTGGCCACGGTGTAATCCTTAGTGGGCGCGGCCTCGCCCACCTCGCGATCAATACATGTAATGATATACCATGATTTAGTCGCTTGCTTGCATAATGGCCGGTGAGATTGGTCCGACAAAATCTATTGCCCATTTCTCAAAAGGTTGCATGCTTTGGTGATGGGGCTTAAGGGCATCTCATCCCTTCTTCCGGAGTTTTCCAAGGCGCGACAATGGTCACGGGCCTTGCTGAAAACTAAATGCAATCCTAAAGTGGATCATCTCCCACCATAGTCCGATGACTAGGATCTTGTGTGCGATTACACTCCCCGCATAGTGTCCTCCAAAGAATCCCACCATGGGATTCTTCTATTGTGGCTTTATGCATTCATGTTCTAATACACACTAGCGCAAAAACTCATCACGACCCATTTTATAAAAATCCCCATTTATCAACATGAAGGGTGCATTATTTATTAGCAAATTCGCAAAACAAAACAAAAAAACGTGAAAGAGAAATACAAGAAGGGAAAAGCATAAAAGCAAATTCTAAATTAATTAGCAAAACTACCTTATTTACAAACACTAAGAAGCATTATTTATAGTAGGGCTTCAGCCTACTCCCATTGAAGTGTCCAAGTAATTTTGTTCCATCCAGCGCTTGTAACTGGCATGCGCCCGAATCAAGGATGTATGAAATTACATAAGGACCCAACCAATGCACCTTCAACTTTCCAGGATGGCGTAGAAATTTTGAATCATATAGTAATACCATCTGGCCAACCTCAAACTATTTGTTCTTAATATGGTGGTCATGTCATGCCTTTTCTTTGCCTTCTCAGTTGTTTGGCTCCATCTTGCTAGTGAGCGTCTTTCATCCAAATTTATCAAGTCATCTATTCTTTCTTCCAACAATTGCTCATTGTCTAACCCTCTGCTTGCGCGCTATATACACAGCATGATGGTAGCATAAATTTGACCGGAAAAATAGCCTCCGTGCAAACACCGGTTGAAATTTTGTGGCCTTGTTCAACCTTTTATACATTGTTTTGTATGCCCAATAGCTTCGTTGACACCTTGTCATCCCAATCCTACCTACCCACGTCACATATCTTAGTCAATGTGTGATTAAGGATTTTGTTGAATGCCTCTGCAGTCCCATTTTCTGGGGGTGATAAGGGGTAGTCTTGTGATGGGTTACAATGAATTTCGCCAATAGAATCCTAATGGTTTTGTTTAAAAGTGAGTGCCCCTATCACTTGTTAAACTTAATAGGCACCCATACCTCCGATAATGTTTTCCCACTAAAATCTAGCGACATTGCCACGTGTACGGTGTAATCCTTAGTGGCGCGGCCTCTGCGCCACCTTGGCGTATCAATACATGTAATGATATACCATGAGTTAGTCCTTTGCGCATGCTACCAAAGTGAGATTGGTCCGACAAAATCTATTGCCCATTTCTCAAAAGGTTCCATCTTTGGTGATGGGGCTTAAGGGCATCTCATCCCTTCTTCCGGGTTTTCAAGGCACCCGACAATGGTCACTGGGCCTTGCAAAACTAAATGCAATCCTAGTGGATCATCTCCCACCATAGTCCGATGACTAGGATCTTGTGTGCGATTACACTCCCGCATAGTGTCCTCGGCCAATCCCACCATGGGATTCTTCTATTGTGGCTATGCATTCATGTTCTAATACACACTGGTGTAAAACCTCATCACGACCCATTTTATAAAAATCCCCATTGATCAACATGAAGGGTGCAACGCATATGGCTAATCTTTTCTTTTCCAGTGTTTTCATTCCTTTGGGCACCACACCTTCCTTGAGAAAAACAACAATGTCTTCTAACTCCGAGGGCGCACGCCACAACCTGAATAGTTGCATGTCTGACATAGTTTCCTCGATACTTTGCACGTCCTCTCCTAAATCAATCCTTGATAAATGATCCGGCCCACAATTATTCTTTCCAGGTTTCACCACTACTTTGAATTCAAATTCCTGAAACAAAAGTACCCAACGACATATGCACCCTTGTAATACTGCTTTGTTTACTAGATACTTTAAGGCCATATGGTCGGTGTAGAATATGAAGGAGTCACCAAAAGATATTGTCTAAATTTGTGGAGCACGTAGATCATTGATAATGCCTCACACTCGGTCGTTGTATAGCTCTCGCTCTCTTTGGTGTCAACTTTCTACTTGCAAAACATAAGGGATGATCGACAATTCCTTCTCCTAGTTGAGCAAGAACAGCTCCCATTGCTATACCAGAGGCATCCACGTGGATATGGAAAGGTTTATCCCAAGATGGGAATCATAGAATAGGTGCGGTGATAAGCCTTTATTTTAGAGTGTCAAATGCCCTCTGCTACGCCTCTCCCCACTAAAAGGCACTCTTATGTCTGAGAAATATTTCCAAAGGCGCGGTGATCTTGGTGTATCCCTTAATGAACTTTCTGTAGTACCCAGTGTGCCCAAGAAATCTGCGCACAGTTCTTTGGTTGGTGGGCTCCCCTAATCCCACAATAATGTAACTTTCATGGGATCCACTAGAAATCCATATTTACATATGATATGCCCCAACAACGTTCCAATAGGAGTTCAAAGACACATTTATTGATGTTGAGGAAATCCTCAATGCCGACATCTCTCGAACATCAATCTTAAGTTATCACAATGGTCCTGACCAACCCATACATTGTCTAATCATCCAAATATACTTGAAGGAACTTGTGGATGAAGTCCTTGAATGCTTGTACCACCATACGCACGAAAATACAAGGCGCATTCTTCAATCAAAGGGCATGACCATGTATGCAAAGCTTCCCCACTCGGTGGCGAAAGTTGTCTTTTCTTGGTCTTCCTTGGCAATCCTTACTTGGTGATATCTCGAGAATCCATCCATAAAGGAATAGACCTCCCGCTTAAAGCAACTCCTTCCAAAATATCTTCGGTGAAGGGTGTGGGGAAAGGATCTATGATACAAATAGCATTCAAATCCTCGTAATCCACTCATATCCTAATCCTCCCATCCTTCTTTATGTTGATCACCATTAGACTTATCCATTTCGATTCCTCCACACCTCAATGATACCGGATGCTATTATTTTGTCTAGCTCTTCTTTAACCACTATGTGCATTTTGGGATTCATTTTGTAAGGTCTCTTCTACGACCGGGCGCGCACCATCTTTTAACTTTATCCTCATCTCCCCAATGAATGGTGGATGCCTTTCAACTCATGGTATTCACATGGGAATAAATCCTCAAATTCATGTAAGAGATCAATGATCTTTGATACTTCCTTGTCCGACCCGGTAGTCCTAATGATAGCCTCCTTGGGCTCCTTCTTCGAGCCAATGTTAACTTTCTTGGTCTTGAGTGGTTCATGGTACACGCAAGCACATGCATCTGTCTTGTCAACTACTTCATGCATCCCAACCGAATAGTCGACATTCATTTTCTCCATCTCATCTCCATCGATAACGTATACCATCTTTCCTTTCTCCTTTTCCACACACACGCGCTTGAATTGTATGTCTTTGATTCCTCCTCTTCGAATCGCGCTTCAAGCTAGGTCCACCAAGTAAGTTTATTAATCTATCCTCCATCATGGCGCAATCCCCAGAGTGAGGTGCTTGATAACCTACAACGCCTCATCAATCGATGGTTGCTTGGTACTTTGATACTCGAATGTGTGAACCATATCAGGCTGCTAGTTCTGCTAATCTCCCGTCTAGCGGAGTTTGAGAATGGATGTACCAAGCACACGCACAACCTTGTAGTGTCAAATATAGCTTGTGCACCCAAAGGGAGTGTGGTAAGGCCTCTGCGCATTCTCCCTAGACCCTCGCACAAGTTTGAATGTGGGAAGAGGTAGGTTCACTGCCATTGTAGCCCTTGATAGTGGTGGGCATATTGCTCCTCGAGAATCAAACAGTGAGCACAATTCTAAGCTGCGTACCATTCCAACAAGTTTTCACTATGCGCAGCCCACCACCTTGCTCTTTGTGCCTATAAAAACATAACCCAACATACCTCATCGCTCATCCTCCCTCCATTGAGCCTCCATTTCTTTCAAAAATACCTTAGGGTATGCGCCCCAGAATACTTGGTTATTGCCTTTCCTCCTAGGCGCCGAACTATACACGTCATGGTTACCTTGGTCACTGATCCTTTTAGATGTCACCCAATCAATTCATAAGTCCCATGCGCCCAATTATCACATGCTATACTAGTAGTATCACTGATAGATTGAGCATCATCAAACTAGATGACTCCTTTTGTAGGGTGGATGGTCTCTAGATCTCTTATGGAGTGCACATATATTCTGTCCAGGACTTCCTCTCCAAGGGGTTCAGTATAGGGTGTGGACTTTCCATCAGCAAGTGGTATAATCACCCTCTCTTCCTTGTTTTCAAAGCTTATGTACCCCTTGTTAAACCAGAGATCTGCATTATTCTTATAGCACCACGGGCACCCAAGTAATGCTAGGAAATTATCTACCTCGACAAGCGCCAAGAATTCAAAATCCCAGTGAACTTAGTCCCCTGAATGGTAATGGTTGCATCCTTCAAGACACTTATGGGAATTGCCTTTATCTTATTTGCCATATACAACACATTTGAAGATGGCTATAATGTGAGTCTTCCCATTTGATGCTAGGAGCATCCGAGTGAGAACATTAACCTCTCGTGCTCATGTCAATGAGGATGTTGCTAAGAAGCCATCCATCCACTACTATGCGTTCAAAGTGATCTCTTTGTCATAATTAAGGATATGAGGTGGGAGTTTTGCATGCTGGATCTACCTTTCGTGCTCTTCCCAGCCACGCGGTACTTTTCTCTCAACCATGCTCCTAGTAGGGGAATAATATTATCCTACCTAAGCAATTTACACACCTCCTTAACCTCATCCAAGTCATCCTTTGGTGCTTCTATTGGCCTCCTTTGCCTCTCTTTCCTAGTTTGTTATTTCAAGCACTAGATCTCCCCTTATAAGCTTCAAATTACGTCCATGGTTTCTAGTAGACTTATTTAAGTGCACGGGTCCTGGATACTTCCCATTCACTACTTATTCCCTCGAAAATAGAGGTCTCTACCTTGGCGCTTCCCTTTTGTGCGCGGACTTTGCCCTTGTTGTTACCATAACAGACTTTAGTTCGATTCACGTACTACTCGCGGGAGCCATTCATGCATCAGCCTTCTTAATACTCACCATGATAGCGCCTTTATCCTTTAGATGCTGCTGAATCATATTTTCGTATAACTCTAGACACTCTTCGTACTTATGTTTCTTTCCACACTAGGAGCATTACAGGAAGATCTGGACATTCTCGCCTATAATGGTCTGTGGATCCGTAATTAAAACATGTTCCGCGTGGGAACTCACTTCTTCCACCGCGGTTACCACAACCATGAAATCATCCACGAAACCCTATTCCATGTGCACCTCCATCTCCGTGTTCTTCATACCGATGCTCATCTCCCTTGGAAGGCTGGCAATGCCATTCTAGTGCACACCAAGATCAATTGCCTCATGAATTGGTTAATCAATCTACAATCCTTAGTGTCATGGGTGGTTGAGGTACATATTTTGTAAAAACAAGATACATTCTTGTGGAGCACATCTTTATGCTTGAGGGGCACCTACTTTCATCATGGTCCCCATGACATATTTCATAATCTACCGCTATGGCGTATACCATCTTCCAAGTACATATCCCACCGTTATCCTTGGTGTGCCCTTCACGTTACAATCCACACACCACATCCCACTTTGTGAGTCTGGAACTATGTTGGTAGATAATTTCTCCAATTGCTTAGCCATGGTAGTGATCTGAGCTTCCAGAAATGGGCTAACACTAGTGTCAACACTACCAACTGCCTCAGTGCACAAAGCAGCTTCCAATGCTTCGCGTGGGTCCGTGAATGTTTTATGAGACAGAGCCCTCCTAAAGGGTGTGATCAACCCTTCAACAAACCACTGAGCATGTTGTGAAGGGTGGATATCATAAGATAGTTTAGACAATAAAGTTTTAGAGTGCTCATCATACTCCCGCACGCTCTTTGTTATTCCATTCTTTGGATTTCCTTGAGAGATCGATGCTCTTTTGCTCAAACTTCGGGTATGTGGAATTGTGCCAAGAACACATTCCTCAATGTGGTATAATCCACAACATTCTCGATGAGGGTCATAATTTCTATACCAACTATGTGCACATCTTGCAAGGTCGTCATAAATTGTTTGGCCTTTCGATCTGGGTCATGATCCCCTTTGCGTGCCATAACGGCTCGCACTAATGCACATGTTCTACGACATGTTCTATCCCACTGTAATCTGGTAAGTGTAGAGACATCTCGAAAAAGAATTGAGGAGGTGGATAAGGCCCTTGTCCTCCCGATCCAGTCCCTTGGTTTCCTCGGTGTTTCCTCTTCCCCGGACCCACTAGATCCCGAGCCACCGGCCCACCACTTCCACCTCTAGATCCTCTGTGTTAGGTACGGGGCACGTGTTTGTCATCTTGAACACTCCCATCGTTCCACCGAATTGTGCATCGATAGTTTGTGAAATAGTGCCACTCCCAATCGTATTTCCTCCACCACTTCCTAACGTGCTTCCAAAACCAGGTTTGTATATGTGCCTTGTCCAAACATTCCACTAAATCTTTGGAATATTGTGGAAGCCATAGAAGTCCCAAATGAGAAATTGTACCTTCTGGGTGCCGATCATTTATCTCCATTGATGTCAAATGGATCAACTATACTTTTCCCTCGTTTGAAAAAACCAAGCGCAAGGTTCGAGTCACTAGGTAGGGTCAAATGAGTGCCAACGACTCTTCTTTCTCTACGTGATGAGACTCTCATAAGAAGCCACAAGGTTTTGTCTCTGCGCTTACCAAGATGGGGTACCATGAGCTGTTCGGGTTCCACATCCTCCGCGTGAACCTCAACTCCCTTCCACCATGTCTGGTTCCATAACCCACTTGTAATCCTACATTTTCTATCAATCTCCCTTTCACGTACTTCATTATACTTGATCCGTCTCTCCTCCCTTTCTTTTTCGGCCGCTATATCAGCCATCTTTCCCCAACCTAGCTTCCTCACCAAACACTCGGAGTAGTTTAGCTGACCATAGAAATGCCTCTAAACCCATGGTTACCATCAAGATTTTGATTGCTGGGGAATAACATGCAGAAATTATCCTCACAGGCTCCTGTAAAAACTCAAACTCAACAACTCACTGGATAGAATACATGGAAATGCGTATTCAGTGTATCTAGTCAATACCCCCTTCCACCAATGATCTATAGCACAATTCCACGTTAGATCAACATCTTGCAAGTTACGATATGTTTCTTGGGTCTAAGGGTGTGACTTATAACACCACTCCGATCTAGATGTATAAGCTAAGAGCCATTCGAATAACTCTCTGGGAAACAACAAAAGAAGGTTTCGCATACAACTCATGATAAAGAGTGTCTTCTACCCATCTTCGTGTGTCAAACCCGGGTCCAATATTGAATCTCTCGAGTGAATTCATCCTCTCGTGCTTTTAAACCAATCCTCAACACCTTCCAGGTTATTCTCTCCATCATCACTCTTTGCACAAGGTCATGATGTATGCCATGTTCTACTATAACTTCAAAAGAGGTCCCGTGAATGGAACCAAGATGTAGTCATTTTTACACCCCACCAAGAACAAAGGAACCTCATCCGCACCGCCTATCACCCGGTGGGCACCGGGTGCTCACTGAGGCGCACGAGAGGGATCCGAGTCTCTCTTTATGTGAGTTCGAGTGGAAGGCATACTTCATGATCTTGACTTAGTGATTTCAAGGACGTGGAAGAGCTATAGAGCTCAAAACAACTTCTATACCCCTTCGGTCACATCAATAGTAAAGGTGCTTAACATATTTAATAGAATAAATCACGCAATGTAAGTAATAGAACCAAGAAGTTGTAAACCCACAATTAGACTTAACGTTTAAGTAAGGTTCATGGTTATACAAGATTAAAAGAATAGTAGAAACATGCAACTAATATAAGAAGGAGATCTTAATATAAATATAGTGGTAACCTTATCACATTCATTCACAGGATGGCTTATACAACATCACGAAGGGAGACCGTAGTCATGCACCATATCTCGGATCTATACATGTATGCTCACAAAACAAAATTTGCATCCCCCATTTCCCATTACATCCTTCCTAGAATAATCTACCCATTTTATCCCATGGTTTTGCAGTAATTTACAGAGCTCCACTACCTCACTTGTGTCCCTTTACTTTCCTCGGGGTGCGCATATAAATAGGCATCTAAGCTCCAACAAAATCCTCTGCAGCCTCGGATCTGGTCCCAAGTGTCAAGTTATGAATCACCTCGGGTGCATGCCTCTCCACGTCATGATTTTCTTTTTATATCTTCCTATCGCAAGGTATATTCCTTCAGACACCCTATTGCCAGGCTGGAACCTTATCGAAATGGAACACATTATTCATGTGGTTTGTCCCACAGGTCGAAAATGGCTAATTCCCGAATTGTACTTTGTTGGCACGCATCCTAGGTTCTCTAAGAACCCCTTTTTGAACCCTGCCTTGTGTGCCTAGACTTCCACACTTCATTGGTTTCACGTGCACGTACACGCCTTTAAGATTTGGTAGCTGTAACATAGCCCCAACATTTTATGTCATAGTCTATGGTATTATTGTGTTATGTCTATTACTTGTGTTTACAAATTACTACCACCAAATCAAAAGTTGTCCATTACTGAAATAATCATAGCACGAGGAGTTCCCTGGTGAAATATTATCGAGTCTTTGGATTCATGTTGACATTTTACTTACATTGCTGGACCATTCCTTGTTGGTGGATTTTACGGAGAGATATTCCCACTTAGTTAGAAATCATTTAGATGGTAACCTTATTTTACCATGTATAGTAGTTACCATGGTAAAATCAAATTTTACCATGAATAATATTTACCACGTAACTTAAATTTTTACCGTGAATAGTTTTTACCACAAGTAAAGTCGCTTTTACCACAAGTAAGTCAAGTTTTACCATAGTAAATATAAGTTTATTGTGGTCATTCCTAATTTCATCTGTAGAAAGGTGTAAAGTCACTTTCTATTATAGTGATTCCAATTATTTGTGCACATAAGCCTTGTTGATTATACTTGTGGGTTAGTATTTCACCGTGGTTACTTTCGAAAATGGGAAAGATTTCTATTTTTTAGCCCAATCTAATGAAAATTTCCCCTTTTCATTCAATAATTTAAACAATATTGCATTTTTAATGGCCTCATAAGAAGGGAACAATGGACTAAATTTTTTTCCTACCTGTTTGGATGGTTTAGCCCTTAAGTGGTTTAAAACAAGAGTGATAATGTGAAAAACTCATGGGATTTATTAACTAAAATTTTCTTGAAGAATTTGGTGAACAAGAAATATGCGAGATCTCATGATTGAGATCACGAAGCTAGCCCAAGGAGATAATAAGAAGATAAGGTATTATCATGCTTGTGTTCTAGAGCTAAAGAGGAAGCTTGATGCCCAAATCCAGAAGGAAGGATTAGCAGATGGGTTGATGAATGGCGTGGATAATCTCCTCTTTAAGAAATTCATTCTTGGGATGAAGCCAAAGATAAGAAAATGAGTGAATTATGACCACTCAACGACCTGTAATAAGTAAAGGAGATTACAAGAAGGTAAGAAGAAAGTATGGAAGAGGAGCCCAAATAAATTGTTACTAAGGTGGAGCCTACACCAACACCTTTGGTCGAAGCCACAACCACTCTCAATGAGAAAAATATTCCCCTAGTACATCTGTTGATGCGAAATCACAGCACCCCTGGGACTCTGCAACACGATGGGTTGAAAGTCTCAGTGCGATTGCACAACATGGAGCTTTTCCCAAGTGTGGGACCTCGCGAAATTGGAAAAGCTCTCCGGATGAAGGCCGGCTCCTATTCCTCTGTTCAGATGCACGAATAAACGCAGAGGATTTACCCAAAAACCTAATCTAACTTGCCAAGGAGACAGGGTAGAGAATGCATGAAAATAAAACCTAAACTACGGAGGTGATGCACCGAGGAATGTTGAACACTCGCTTTGCAAAAATAAACACAGACCACATAGATGCAATACAACACCATGCACAGGCAACCAAAATGCAATGAGAGATCAAAATAACAGCAATGAATACATGAGAGGGTTTAGAATCAATCACAGACATATATACATTGCTCAAAGGTCGATACAGTACATTGCAGTGGCCAAGAGGCAAAAAACGGCATTACAATCCATATGGGAGGCTTGAAAACTCCACAAATCCTCTTGAGCGAGGAGGAAAGGGAGGATGCAAAACAAAAATGTCCAACCCTTGAAAAGAGCCGCTCCTGGCCAATATATAGGAAGAGAAATGGGAGAGGAGAAGAAACCGAGTTTTCACAACTACCTCCAAGACTGCACTTAACTTCAACAATCATGGCGGTAGGTAAAAATCAACAACCTCGAAAAATGGCGAACTGCCCATTTCCGCTTCGGGATTTTGCACTGTCGGGTTCGGGATCTCCCTCTCGCATTTGCATCGGGCTGGAGGATGGCTCGACATGCTGCTTGATGTTCACATTCTCCCGAAACCCACTTCCGCCGTGATTTCCGAGCTTTCCTTTGTGTCGGGGCGGAAGATGAACTTGCATGCGCATCGGGTTCGGAGGGGTGCTCGACATGCTTCTTTTTCATGTTTTCCCGACGTGCTTCCCCGACGCCGAGACCCGATTTCTTTGATGTCGGTTTTGGGACCCCAGACATATCCTTTGATGTCGGGTTTGGGACCCCGACATATCCTTTGATGTCGGGTTTTGAAGACCCCCCGACATGTTCCTGCGCCACCGAAACCCGATTTGTTTTGCATTTATCTATATTTACCTAGGGGGTAAATATATACAACAATTTGGCGACTCATGGGTTACCTGCCTGCTAGGTAGAAGATCAATGGCCTTTTAGCAATCCATTGGGCATAGAATCATAAGCAATAACACGAAACCGATATGACATCTTCATGCAACTCCTTCTCCGAGAGCACGCTTTTGAACTATAGAAAATCAACCTAGAGCAACAAAACTGTGCTAAACACTTAGGAAACCGAAACCTAACTACAACAAGACAATGTGCATACGCACTTAGAGGAATTGAAATCTAGGCTAATATTTACAAGGGTAGAACCTTTCTCTCTTCAGTAGCAATGTTTAAGATAGATTCCGTTGACCGGAATCGGGAATTCTTCTCCGTCCAATGTAGACAATTGGAAGGCATTGCTATTTTTACATTCCATGACCATGTAGGGGCCACTCCAAATGGCGTCAAACTTGGAATGTTTTCCGGTTTTGCCCGATCTGCATCCCATTTCAGAACTAAGTCCCCTTCCGAGAAGGTCCTTGCTCTTGCTTTCTTATCAAACCATCTTTTCACTAAGGCCTGATCTTTCTCAATCGTTTGAACTGCATGCTCTCTAATTTCTTCCAATTCCATCAACTCTGCATACCTAGCCTCCATTGGTTCGAACTCAGCCAACTCCAATTGCTTCATGAACTCCAATGCAGGTAGTTCTAATGATATAGGCAATACTGCCTCTTTTCCATAGACCAACTTGTAAGGGAATTACACCTTGAGACCTCTTTGGTGTTATCCACCGTCACCCCACAATGCTGATTTTAGCCTGGTATGCCATGTTCTTTGATTTTCATCCAGAGTCCTCCTGATGATTCTTAGCAAATTTTTGTTCGTGGACTCTGCCTGTCCATTACCCTGCGGGTAATAATTTGAAGAGGTGCTCAAATAGATTCCATTCTTGATAGCCCATTCTGTAATCCTGGAACCTATGAATGCCAATGCATTATCTGATATGATAGTGGCCGGCACACCGAACCTGGTCACTATTCCTTCATAAAACTCTAGTATATTAGACTCGTTTGCCTCTTTGAGCGCTACTGCTTCAGTCCACTTGGTGAAATAGTCTATTGCCATGAGAATCCACTTGTGGCCTTGGCTTGAGTTTGGATTGATGACCCCAATGAAGTCCAATCCCCATTTAAATGGTTAGTCAACCAAGATTGGGTGCAATGGAAGTGCTGCTTCTAGTCTTTCTTTTCTGTGAAGAGTGCACATTTCTTACACTTTCTTATCCATGTATAGTAGTCACTTTGAAGATTTGTTGGCCAATAATACCTCGCCTTCATTATCTTGAGAGTTGTTACTCGTGGGGCAAAATGTCCACGGAATCTTCATCGTGAAAATCTCGTAACACTCTCTTAATTTGACTTTGTCCCAATGCACGTCAATAGAACTCCATTGATGTCTTTCTGGACAAAACACCATCAAAAGCATATATGGAATGGCTTGTAATCAAGTATCTCCTCTTTGCTTTGCTCATTTCTGGAGGGCATAGTCCGATGCAGTAGGAAGTGTATCATATTGCGGGTCCAACAAGGAGTAGGCACATCATCATTTTCTTGTTCTTGACCATCCTGCAGCATGCAAGGCGTCTCTTTTTCATCACCTACTTCAACTTTGACGGCTCAAAGCTAGTTGTTCACATAGTCCCTTTCCACGTACTAGTTTGGTGACCTTGATCTCAATGTCATATTCCATGACACGAGTGATCCATCTGCACGCTTCTCATTCAGATCCTTATTTAGAAGGAAGTCCTTGACTCCTGCATGAGAGACCAACAATTGGATTTTGTTGTTTGAGACTAGGTGCTTGAATTTCTTTAAGCTCCTGATCACTGCAAGGACATGCTTTTCAATGAAAGAGTACCTAGTTTTGTATTCCTCCAAGCCTTGACTGAAGAAAGCAACTGGTTGTTCTAATCCTTCTTTGTTTTGTTGTACTAGGATTGCAGAAATTGTGTCTCCACCACCGAAGGCATATAACATGAAATCCTTGGAGAAGTCTGGATTGACGAGAGTTGGGGCTTGAGATATAGCCTCTTTTATTGCCTCAAAACTTGCCTTGCCTTCAGATGTCCACTTAAATTCCATGCTCTTCTTTAACATCAGCGTTATTGGCTTTACGAGAGCTGCAAAGTTTGGAACAAACCTGCGGACGAAATTGATCCTTCCTAAGAAGCTTTGAAGAGCCCTCTTGTGACTTGGCAATGGCAATGCTCGAATTGCTTCAACTCTTTCTGGGTCAATCGTCAACCCTTCCTTTGAAACAATATGGCCTAGAAGTTTTCCCTCGTGAGCCAAGAATATGCATTTTTTGGGATTCAATGATACCCCAAATCTTCTACACCTCTGAAATACCTGCCTTAGATGAAAGAGGTGATCCACTGCATTTTTTGAGAATACAGTGATGTCGTCAAGATATATTAGAACTATTTTATTGATCAACCCCTTAAATGCCATATCCATTTCCCTTTGGAAGGTGGCTCCAACATTTGATAGCCCAAATGGCATCTTCTTGTAGGCATATGTCCCCCATTTGGTGGTGAAAGCCATCTTGAATTGGTCATCTTCCTTCACCATCACCTGATTATACCCTGAGTAGCCATCTAGGAGAGAAAATCTCTCGAATCGGATACTACTTGCAATATTTGTTCCATTGAAGGAAGTGGGTAATGATCTTTGAGAGATGCCCTGTTGAGGTCTCGGAAATCTACACACAACCTGATTTCTCCGCTCTTCTTCCTGACCGGAACCAAGTTTGCAACCCAGCTTGAGTGCTTGATCGGGAATATAATGCTTGCCTCTATTAGCTTGTTTAGCTCTTTCTTCATTAGAGGTTCAATGTGAGGTTGACTAGTCTCTGCTTTTGTCGATGGGCTTAGCATCCGGATCCAACTCTATGGTATGTTGTGCCAAATTTGGATCGAATCCTCTTAAGTATTCATAGCTCCAAGCGAAGACATCTACGGAAATTCTTGGCAAAGCCGTATAAAATCTGATTTCTCTGCTTAGTGGCCACTTTGCCAATTTGAATTGTTTTGCCTTCCCAACCGAAATTGCTCGAATCTTCTCTCTTGACACTGTATGTTAGCCTTTTCCTTGCGAACTGGCGGTTGTTAGGGTTGAAGATAGACTCCAATGTTACTAAACCCTTAGGAAGCTTGTTTGTTCGCAGTTGCACTACTTGATCCCCATACTGCTGCTCTAGCCTATCCTGATTTCTAGCTGAGAATTCAGCTTCTTCTTGCAAGAAATTGACGATCTGTTGATCGTTCTCAAACACCTGCCAGCTTGTGTTGTTATCTGGAACTGCTGGCCTTACAACCACATGGATGTGTGGCTGTGTTTTTCTCTTCTGATGTTGTCAACCACATCAAAGGTTGCTCCAACTGCTGCGAGCCTATCTGCGGCTTCATTTTTCTTCCTGGGTATGGACACAATGTTGAAAGCTTTGAAATCCTCAATGAGGTCCCATACCCTATTCTTGTAGCTCTTTAGCAAGTCGTTCTTTGTAGCATGTTGCCCCCTAACTTGGTTGACGATTAGCTCGCTATCTCCAAACACCTGTAAGTTCTTTATGCCCCTTTTCCTGGCCCAATGAAGTCCATGAATCAAGGCCTCATATTCAGTTGTGTTGTTTGAACAAGAAAACTGGAAATGAAAAGCTGAATAATACTTGATGTCTTGTGGCGAAATCAACATTGCACCACCTCCAGCACCTTGTCTCCTTCTCGAACCATCGAAGAATAATTTCCAAACTTTGTTTTCATCCTTTTGTTCAGGCTGAATGATGTCAGGAATGGGTGAATTTTCCTCGTGTATACAATACATGCCCAACTCAGATTCTTCAATTTCCTTGTATGGGTCAAATTCATGACTTTTGTTTGCCCATTCATCTAAAGTCAAATCAGGAATTCCCTCGACCTTAGTACCTGCTTCTAGATCACTTGAAAAATCCTCCTGATCAAAGGCTGAGTAATTTGCATTAATAGGACCTGGTACATGAGGCTCAATATGGAAATTGGCAATTGATTCTGATCGATTGTTGCTTTGGCCCATACCTTGTCCTAAAAATCATGTGCGACCAATCTGAGATAAATATCCATCGATTTTTACGGTTAAGTCCCTTGATAAGCACAACGCAAAGAGTGACGGAGATCAATTACGGACACATCTTGCAGAAGCTGTAACATTAGGACATGAATGTAGTGTTAGGCTTAATCCTTTGATGACCCCAAGCTGTTCCCACCTTTTTGCCCGTTCCATCTAGTTGCACTACTCCTTTTAGCACCTTGGCTCATACTTCAAACCCAGTTGATCCGCTATTTGCTTTGGCATCACTGAACTACTTGCCCTTGAATCTATCATGCAGTTGTGTACCAAGTGGTTTCCAACAATCAATGAAACATAGAAAGGGGAGGCTTCAAATTTTTCTTGTCGGCCCCCATCATGTTGCCTTTGCATTAGTGAGAACTTTCTCATGTCCACCGGTTTGATACATTTGTGGCGGACCAATTAGCCATTGCAGCTTGCAATAAGTCTCGTTGCCACAGGATCGCGGTGATTCCCACATGGAAATGTTCACATGTGTCTTCTTCATTTGATCGATGATGTTGAAGGGGGATGAATTGTCCTTTTGCTGCCCCTTACTTGGTGTAACCTTTTCTGGAGCTTGAAAAGGTGCGTGTGTTGCTACAACCGGTACCTTAAGCTGATTTTGCACATTTGGAGCTATGTTTGGTCTCATCAATTGTTGTTGTGTAAGAGTGGGTTGAGAAACAAGCTGGATTTGGTGGTTGTCCCTCTACTATGCTTCCCTTATTTGATCGTGTGTTAGCAGCCACGCCTTGAAAAGGCTATTGGTTAACTCCATATAAGTCTTCCGTTTGCCAATTGCCAATGTGGTTTCTGTGGAGGTCCTTCTTTGCGTTCTTATTGATTCTCTTCTGGCTTGGTTCTTGAGGAACACCAATGGTTTGCACCATCAAGGCACGATTGGTGCACCATTAAAACATGTTGACTGATTGTGAGGTAGATTGCAAGGGTAACACCAGTCGTACTTGTGCCATGTTATTTTGTGTCGGGACCAAGGCTCTTGAGGATGTCGTTGTATTTGGATCATACGGCCGAAATGGCCTGGCAGCTTGAGGTTGTCCTTGGTTTTGGTTTTGATTTGCAGCCTGAGGTGGTGGTGGTCTATTCTGTTGGTATGAGGGCCTAGCTTGGTACTGTGCTTGAGGCTGATACGGTCTAGCACTTTGAGCTTGCTGTCTTTTGATAGTCACAAGCTCATTTCCAAGGTTCTGCAGTTGTTTCATGACCTCCTGCAATTCCTTTGAAGTATTTGAAGATGTGGATGCCTCATTATTGCTTTGATTTCTAGGAGTTGGAATGGGATTCAACTCTGGTGCTTGACTGGTTGTAGGATTTCCCATATCCGGATAGAGAGGCATTGGTGGCCTTGGTGCAAGCTTGCCAGCTTGGATCAAGCAGTTCTCTTCCGATCATGCGTGTCGTAGGCCCCTGCAGAGTGTTGTCCCTCCCATTGATTGGATCATCATAGCTATGTCAGAATTTATAGCCTTCAAGAAGTAAAGGAATGCTCCTTCGGCGGTTGGTCTAACACTATTGGGATCTATCCCATGTCCGTTGGAACACGATATTGAAATCTGCAATTTGTTCGTTAGGAGCCCTTTTGATTGTTGTCATTTGTTCCAATAAAGATAAATTGTCCACCCTTTCCCGAATTGGTTTGAAAAGAGCTAAACAAAGTTGGTTCCAATTAAGTAATAGACCTCTTTGCTAGGCTCCTAAACCATTGTAAGGCCTTGCCTTTGAAAGATGAGGCCAACAACTTGATTGCTGACATCCATTTCATTTATTTCGTGGATTGCACATGCATTAGCAATATCCTGGATGTGATCAATAGGAGTAGTATGATTTTCTCCTGTAAAATAGGGGATATTCTTTAGCGCTGCAACTAGAATTTGGTTCTGAGCATTTAGGGCAAGTGGACTACTTCCCGTGAAATTGACAAAGGGATTCGGTGGTAGATGCGCCATTATGATTGGCCTAAGAACCCTGGTTGATGCGAGAAAAGGTCTACCAGGTGGAGGTGTAGACAAAGTCCTGTTAGGTGGGGATGGCGATCTTTGTGATCTTCTTCCTCTCCTTCCTCTGCCTGGTGAAAGTTGCAAGTGGAAAAATAGCCCTTCTTCTCGAGTATTAGACCTGGTTCGAATTCTTCTCATGTGCCTGGGAAACTTGTGCTGCTACACCACTGAACTCTATCCCTTCGGAGTCACCAGATGTGTTAGAGAACAAGCCTCTAAAAGGCTGGATTTTGCCAAGTTACACACCAAACTTGACAGTATTGAAAATATAATTTAAAATTTGAAGGACCCAGAGGAGACAATCTTCAATCCGGAATTCGGCCCTTGTTGTGCAGCTGCGGATTCCGAAAGCTACAGGCGGAACTCAGGTCATGCAATGCAACTCACAAAACCCGAATTGCCATGGTCGGAACTCGGGACATGCTCGACATCCCTCAAAACCGAAAAGACTGTTGTTGCGTATAGGATCATGCAATGCATCCCCCAAAACCCGAAAAGATTGTTGGGTCTGCTTTGATGCTTTCGGACCCCGAAAACCCGAAATCACTGTATACCCGAAATTTTGGAAATCAAAATATCAAAAAACTAAGGATACCCTTTTGAAGGTTCCCCTCAGATCTACCAACTGCTGAAATTTTGACCTGTTTTGAGCAAGATAAACCCTTGAAAAATGATTTGGAGTTCAGTCTGGACGGAGCAAAATCCAAAATTTTAAAACTTGTAATTTCTTGAGTGAAATTTCGTGAAAACTCCTTCAAATCTTCATGGAATGACCTCTTGGTCCCACCGGGCGTGCCAAAACTGTTGATGTGAAATCACAAAGCACCACAGGACTCTGTAACACGATGGGTTGAAAGTCTCGGTCATGATTGCACAACATGGAGCTTTTCCCAAGTGTGGGACCTCGCGAAATCGGAAAAGCTCTCCGGATGAAGGCCGGCTCCTATTCCTCTGTTCAGATGCACGAATAAACACAGAGGATTTACCCAAAACCTAATCTAACTTACCAAGGAGACAGGGTAGAGAATACATGAAAATAAAACCTAAACTACGGAGGTGATGCACCGAGGAATGTTGAACACTCGCTTTGAAAAAATAAACACAGACCACATAGATGCAATACGACACCATGCACAGGGAACCAAAATGCAATGAGAGATCAAAATAAAAACAATGAATACATGAGAGGGTTTAGAATCAATCAAAGACATATATACATTACGGTGGCCAAGAGGCAAAAATGGCATTACAATCCATATGGGAGGCTTGAAAAATCCACAAATCCTCTTGCAAGCGGGAGGATAGGAGGATGTAAAACAAAATGTCCAACACTTGAAAAGAGCCGCTCTTGGCCAATAAATAGGAAGAAAAATGAGAGAGGAGAAGAAACCAAGTTTTCACAACTACCTCTAAATCTGCACTTAACTTTAACAATCATGGCGGTAGGTAAAAATCAACAACCTTGAAAAAATGGCGAAGCTGCCCATTTTCGCGTCGGGATTTTGTGCTGTCGGGTTCGGAGATCTCCCTCTGCATTTGCATCGGGCTCTAAGGATGGCTCGGCATGCTTGCTTGATGTTTGCGTTCTCCGAAACCCACTTGCCGCCGTGATTTCGAGCTTTCCTTTGTGTCGGGAGAAAAATGAACTCGCATGCGCATCGGGTTTGGAGGGTGCTCGACATGCTTCTTTTTCATGTTTTCAGACGTGCTTCCCCGCTTGAGACCGATTTCTTTGATGTCGGTTTTGGGGACCCAAACATATCCTTTGATGTCGGGTTTCAAGATTTCCAGACATGTTCTGCGCCATGGGAAACCCGATTTGTTTCCTCGACGCCGAGACCGATTTCTTTGATGTCGGGTTTTGGAGACCCCCCGACATATCTCTTTGATGTCGGGTTTTGATTTCCGACATGTTCTTGCGCCACCAAAACCCGATTTGTTTTGTGTTTATCTATATTTACCCGGGGGGGTAAATATATACAACAACATCTACCGAGTATGAAGATTTGCTCGGGAAGATGGGCAGATTAACTATTAATCTTCTTCAAGGAAAGGAATTTAGTTCCCGGGGAGGAGGGATAGAGGTCCAAAAATAAATATATCTGAAATTATATGTTATGGTTGTTATAAAAATATACATTCTAAGTATAATTGTCTAGATAGAGCTTCTACATCGGAACAAGAGATAATGGTAAAGGAAAAACACTGTGAATTCTTTTGATGTAGTAGATAGGAGCATACATAATGAAGCGAGATGTTTTGTAACAAAAAGAAAGAAAGAAAAAGATAACCAAGATGGAAATGATCCTAAGAAGATGAGAGGAGATACTAGTAAGAAACATAGGAGAAGAAATTTAGGTGTGTAAGAATTTTTGATTTCACGGGAGACGACCATACTCCATCTTAAAAGATTTTCGAAAAGGCATGCAAATATTACATATGCTCAATTTCTTGCTATGTATTCTAAGAAGAGGCGGGAGCTGCGAAGTGGACTCAATGCTCGGCGAAGGAAGGAGGTTGAGGTACCTGTTTTAGAAGTAGAGGAAGATCCCTACGCTCTATAAGCTGATGTATCATGTAATGATATTTAAATTCATGATGTATTAGTAGATGGAGGTGCTGCAGTTAATGTAATGACCGAGTCTGTAATGAATATGTTAGATTTAAAATTGATCGCCCTCAACACTTATGTTAAGGTCATTAAATGAGGGAAAAAATAAACCGAAGGTATTGTTTCAAATGTGACAATATCTATCATGGGTGTTGTATGTGTGGTAGACTTCCGGGTGATGAAAAATGAGTGCTTGCATTGCGTACCCAATGTTGTTGGGAAGGCCATGGCTAAGGATAGTTCATGTAAGAAACTCTTTGGAATGAAGGCTTCATGACACTTTGACATGGAAGAGAGGGTGAAGATAAATGTGATCCTCGGCATAATAAGGCAGAACTTGTGGATTCAAGTGATGAAAGCGATGATTGGACATCCTCGATTACTCTAGTACCTTTAGTGAAGTGCATATAGAGGATGAAGAAATTGAGTTTGATGTTTCGGTCATGGATATCCTTCTAGTCATACCAACTCGATGAACCCATAAAATTATCCGAAGAATAAATTGATGATCTTCTCCAACAAACAAAGATTGGTGATCTTTGTGATGGAAGCGAGAAGGAATCATACCTCCATCTCTTTTGAAGTTACATGCACTTATTCACTTTTTATTACAAGAAACTTCATAAAGTAAGTTGGGTAGAACATTTTATTGAGTGGTAGATGGTGCTAAGCCCATAAATCAAATGCCATATATAATGAATCCTAATTTCTCTAAGATTGTTAAAGAAGAAATAGATAAGTTGCTTGATGCAAGATTCATATATACTATGGAGAATTTTGAATGGGTTTCTCCCATTATGATCTCAATAAAAAATAATGGGAAGCTACACATTTGTGTTGATTACAGAAATCTCAACAATGAGATGAAGAAAGATCATTACCCTCTTCCATTCTCGAGATCAAATCTTTGGCCGAAGTAAATGGCCGGAAGTGCTATAGTTTTGTAGATGACTATAGCGAGATACAACCAAGTTCGTATAGAAGAGAAAGATCAATCGAAGACTATGTTCACCACTCCTTAGGGAATGTTTTCCTATAGATTTATTCCATTTGAGTTGTGCAATGCTCGACAACATTCCATCACTTGAATAATAGGGTGTTCGAACCCTACATTGGGAAGCTTCATCGAGTATCCCTAGATGATTTTACATCTATGACGAGAAAAATGGACCACTGCACTTTGAGATGGAGACAACATTTCAAAGGTTAGATGAAGCACAAACCTCACTAAACCCTACAAAGTGTGTCTTTGGATGTTCTAAAGGTGTTTTGTTTGGGCATGTGGTATCCATAAATGGTATTAGTACCGATCAAATAAGGTTTAAAAAATCAAAGAGTTACCATTTCTTATGAATAGAAGTAAGTTGAGATCATTTTTAGGCCATGTGGGTTACTATAGAAGGTTCATCAAGAATTTATCAAAGATTACACAACCACTAACCCGTTTCTTGAAGAAGGATGTTACTTATGAACCAGGAAATAAGGCGCATGAAGCTTTTGAACAACTAAAGGAAGATTTGTTGTCTTCACCTTTTTTAAAGAATCCAGATTGGAGTAAACCATTCATTGTGTATACTAATGCTTCATATGCAACACTAGGAAGTACTCTCGAGCAAAAAGAATGAAAATAGAAATGATCATCCAGTTTAATTTAGGAGGGACAAATGAACAATGCTAAGGTAAATTATATTATAAGCTGAAAAAGAGGCTCTAGATATAATTTTTGTTGTAAAGAAGTTTAGAAATTACTAGCTAGGGTAGAAATTTACAGTTGTAATGAGATCATCGAGGCTCTAAAATATATTATAAATAAGCCTAACCAATCGGGAAGGATAACAAGATGGATAAGTTTTCTATAAGAATTTGAATTTGATATTATAGATAGACCAGGAAAGAACCATTTCAATGCATATGCATTCTCTTGAGCTTATGATGACTTAGGTTCATCTTGTGATGATGGTGATTTCCCATATGTAGCATTGTTATCCCTTGACATAATCCATAGTGAATATATAGATATTTAGAATTATCGAATGATTTCAAGTTTCCTTATGGTGTCAATGCAAATACTAAGAGGAAGATTACTCAAACAGGTCATCCATATTCTATTATGCATGAAGTATTATTTCGAATAGGGCCTAATGGATAGTGTAAGAGGGAAGTTGGACATGATTAAGGGAAGGAGCTGATAGAATAATTCCACAACGGTACATGTGGAGGACACTTCTATGGATAACTTACAATAAGAATTATCTTGGATCTTTGGTTATCACTTTGCCCACTCTTTTTAGAAATTGTTATAATTATTGTAAAACATGTGGTATTTGTCAAAACACATGGGAACCATAAGAATTCATCAACTCCATTATGCCCTATTCTTCCACTTGGTCCCTTTGAAAAGTGAGGAATAGATATGTTAGGTCCACTTACAACTACCTCACGCCAAAATAAGTATATTGTAGTTACCATGATTAATTAACCAAGTGGGTTGAAGTTAGGCCCTTGAAAACATCTTCCATGGATGAAATGAAAATTTTCATGTATGAACGCATTGTCACCAAATTTGGTTGTCAATTATAAATTGTAATGAGATCAAGGAATCTACTTCATTAATGAGGTGGTAGAAGCCCTAGGCAAAAAAGTTTTCTATTAAGCACATGAAGGCAACAACTTACAAGCCAAGCACAAATGGACAGGTGAAGTGAAAAAATTATGTATTGTGTCAAATCCTAGCAAAAGATGTAACTTTAGAGGTACATAAGTAAGATAAAAGATTCATACAACATTATGGGAATATAAGATAACATAAAAGTCAGCAACATGATACTCCGCATTTCGGTTGGCTTATGGCATTGATCTAATTCTTCCTATTGATTTTGATATTCCCACTTGTGAGAGTTATGAAAAATGAAAGGATGGATGAAAGTGATTTGGTAAAGGAAAGGTTGGTACATCTTCATTTTCTAGAGGAAATGAGGAAATAGCGAAGGATACAAGCTATAAGAAGAAAATGAAGCATAAGGAGTACTTTGATCAAAAGATCCTCTGGTCTCCATTTCAAGTAAATGACTTGGTTCTAGTATATGATTCCAGATACAAAAAGAGAAGGCATAGAAAATTTCTTCCAAAATGGATGGGACCCTACAGAATAGTAGTTGTGCATGAGAATGGTACATATCGACTAGAGGAATTGGATGGTACTCCCATTACAAAATGGGTCAACCACGACAAGTTAAATATTTTCGGGAACCACTTCATAATGTCCATAAGATTCTACTCCGAGGACGGAGTAGAAGCTAGGAGGGGAAATATTGACATTAAAATTTTCCTCCGTAATTTCTATTTCACTAATGTATGTATTAGGAATAGGATGTTGTTAAGTATAATTAGTAGTGGCGTCCAGATAAAAGATAACAACGCTGTCGATGACGGCACCACAAATAAAGTAGAGTACAATAACAATCAAAGTATAATAGGAATGTTGTGGTAAAAGTAAATATTTGTCGTATGTAGACACCTATAATTACACCCAACCAATTTAAATACTTAAATTGCACTAATTATCCCCTTTTTCGCAAATCAACGACATATCGTCAAAAACACTCATTTTCCCTCATACATCATCAATTAATTACACTAAGATAATTAATTAAGTTGTCTATCCAACAAATACCTAATTAACGAACTTCCGTCAATAAATCACCCCTTCTACCTAGACTAATTAATTATTATTAATTAATTAGCTTTCCCTTCCATTTAACCAATAAATCAATATTTAATTGATTTAATCCCCTTATAATAGCCTAAATCACACTAATATTCTTCTAATTGGCTTCTATAAGCTTACACCTACCTATTAATTAATCACCTTTGATTAATTAAAATACCCCCAACTCCCATGACTTGCTAAACATGTATTAAACCCTTCTAAAGTAAGGTTACCTTTAATAAAGCAACCTTATCCATTCCTAATCATGTTTTACCTTTATCCCACATTCATGAGAATGTGTTGAATCATTTATCCTTTGGGCTATATAAAGAGCCCTCCACCTACCTTTTTACTTACACCTAAACTCCTAAGAGAGAAAATGCAAAGCATATAACAAAGAGACTAAGAGCTTGCACCTTGTTTTCTTGAGAGTTCATCATCTTGAGGAGCTAAGCTTCCTATTCTAGCCTAAAGTGCTTAGGTCATATGGGAGGTGTCAAAAAGGGTCTTGTAGCCCAACTTTGATAAGCCCCCATTCCTAGGTTCTTGGAGATATCAAGGAAAACCAAATATTGATTGCCATGGAGCTTATTTAGGTCCATTTACTTGTTTGTTGGTAATCTAGAGAAGTAGAGATTTAAATACTTTAGCATTGTTTAATTCAAAGTTAATGCATTATGCTAGGTATTAATCTTGTTTAGCTCTCATCTTTGATGGTGTTTAGATTTTGTCATTAGCTTTGTTATAGAACTATTTAGGTGTTAGTTCTCATTCATCTAACTTAGCTAAAAACACAAAACCATGCACACATTTGGCACGCCGATGGGACTTACTCCATTGTCCTTTGCACTTAATTTCAAGTTTTTGTAGTTAAGTTTCATTTTTGGTTACTAACCCTCTTTTACACATGTTGATCTAACTTGTTTTGTTGAGTTTGCATGTGTTGAGTATTCCTTGTAGGTATAAAGGAGGTGAAGTGTTGTCAAAATTGGAATTGATGGGAAAATTTCAAGATTTCTCCATGTTTTCATTTTTAGAGCTTACTTTTTCAATATTTTACATGCTAGTTTTGTCAATTTCTTGAAAATTTTCAATTCTTGAGCATGTAGGTTAGTGTTTGATAGTGCCGAGTCTTCTATTTACATATTAATGTGGTGGGTTGCTGTCAAAATTTAATCTTGGTGACAAAATTTCAAGATTTCATCATATTTTCATTTTTATAGCTTACTTTTTATCATTTTACATGCTAGTTTGTCAATTTCTTGAAAATCTTAAATTCTTGAGCATGTAAGTTAGTGTTTGATAGTGTTGAGTCTTATATTTACATATTAATGTGGTGGGTTGCTGTCAAAATTAAATCTTGGTGAGAAAATTTCAAGATTTCATCATGTTTTCATTTTTAGAGCTTACTTTTTCATCATTCTACATGCTAGTTTTGTCAATTTCTTGAAAATCTTAAATTCTTGAGCATGTATGTTAATGTTTGATAGCGTTGAGTCTTATATTCATATATTAATGTGATGGGTTGTTGTCAAAATTGAATCTTGGTTGGAAAAATTTGACCATTTTGCAGATTAAGGGACATTTTTGACATTTTTGAGTGCATGTCAAGTGCATACCCATGAGCATAAGAGCATATGCGTAACCCATCTTCCGAAGGCCATAAAATTTTCTCTGAACTCAAAATGACTCCATTTTTTTTTGCGTTGGAAAGGTATTGAAGTTAACTATGCAATGAAAACATAAATTTGGGATTTATACTTACAAAAATTATATTTTTTTGTTATTTTAAAACTGATCATTTTCTAACATGTCTAATGTTTTGATGAATGTTGTATTTCCATGCTTACTCGATTTAGACCAAAGCGTGTGTATGATCTTATCTTGCACCTTTTGGTGATCTTGAGAATCAAAAATAACTTTGATCTCTATCTTTTTAACATTGGGATTAAACTTGGAAACTTGATTATTCATTTTCTTGAAGGAATGAACCTTTACAAAGTATTTTTCAATGGTCCTTTGATTTGAAGTTTTCCATTTCTATATAGTTGGGATAAATTTTGTGTATGATCTTCTCTTGCACCTTAGGGTGATCTTGAGAATCAAAAGAAACTTTAGTCTTCATTTTATAATATTTGGTAAATTGGAAACTTCATCTTTCACTTTTGGTTTAAGGGAATGAACCTTTTACAAAGTATTTTCAATGGTCCTTTGATTTGAAGTTTTCCATTTCTATATAGTTGGGATATATTTTTTGTATGCTCTTCTCTTGCACCTTAGGGTGATCTTGAGAATAAAAAGCAACTTTAGTCTTCATTTTATAACATTTGGTAAATTGGAAACTTCATCTTTCACTTTTGGTTTAAGGGAATGAACCTTTTACAAAGCATTTTTCAATGGTCCTTTGATTTGAAGTTTTCCATTTCTATATAGTTGGGATAAAGTTTTGTATGCTATTCTCTTGCACCTTAGAGTGATCTTGAGAATCAAAAGTAACTTTAGTCTTCATTTTATAACATTTGGTAAATTGGAAACTTCATCTTTCACTTTTGGTTTAAGGGAATGAACATTTATCAAGAATTTTGTATGGTTCATTGATTGAAAAGATTTTCTTTACTTTTTAGTTGGATTATTTGTTGTGTATGCTCTTCTCTTGCATTCTTGGATGATCTTGAGAATCAAAAGTAACTCTTAATCCTCTTTTAAATAATGTGATTTTCTTGGAGAACTACTAACACTTGAGTGCAGGACCTAAAAACGCTTATCAAAGAAAGGAGGAACCAAAACAAAATCAAAAACTACTAATACAGTTGTTATACAGGTTGCCAAAAGGTGTTCAAGCAAACCACACCTAATTAAACAAGATAAAAGGAACAACATATTCAAAACACTTGTATTGGAGGTTTTGGAAAAGGTACGTCCCTCTCCACTCAATGGAACATAACCCCTTTGGCATAACGCCTTAAGCTAAAACAATGGGGGTGGTTCTAGGAACGCCAAAGTAGTCCACCCAAGAGGGAACCTTGTGGACGAAATGGGAAGTGCTCCACACTACCTACTTGACTAGTGATACCTTTATGAGATAGCGTTACAAGTTGTCGTTGTGGCGACCCCAGTGATAGTACACGTAGATGCACTAGTTGCCTACTATTCTTGAAGGGGGTAAAGTAAAGCCGAGATACTCCCAAACTAGTCAGTGTGACTTTTTGGGTAAATCACGCTCGCTCATGGAAACTTTGTAACACCTAGGGTGAGAGAACCACCTAGGAGAATATACTTTGGCCAGGAGCCCACTTTGACCATTTTAAAATAGTGTTGAGTTGTGAACCTTCTTTTTGAGAAATGTGTGACGTATTACTTTCACCTAGTTTTTACTTGCCTTAGGGCAAGGTGAAACTCTGCTGAAGTGAGGATAGCATTTTTCATCATTTTTCTTGATTTATTTCCTTCATATTCTTTTGACACTTTGTTGATCAAAAGAGGTGTGATTACCTTTGTGTTTCCATTCAACTGTTTCTCTCACTTTTATGTCCGTTTACGCCCATCCATGTTTGTGGCTAGGTTAGTTAAATGTCTAAAGTGAGTGGAGGCATTTTCACGTCATTTGGTAGCCATTGTGATCTTGATACCCACGTCAAGATCGTCATTGTAGTTAGGCATGGTTCATCACGTGGACTTCCATAGAGGAGTTAGCTTGTTTGTCTCGTATCATTACAATTTTGATATTTACGTCTTGTTTCTTGTAAACTTGACATAAATACCTATATTGTACGGTTACGTTGCACACATTCTTAACTATTCCTAGCTATACTTTGAGCTTTTTTTTTGTTCGGTTTTATTATTACCTCGATTTCAAAAGGTGCTAGGCACTACCATTTGTGCATGTTATATCAATAACACCTTGATATCAATACTTCACTTTCTTGCAAAGTGGGTTAACATATCTTGGTGATATTGTTGTGTCATTCACAAATCGTAATTGGCACTTTTTGAGATATAGGTCTTAATCAGACTTGAGCTTGCTCATCGTATATCTTGATTGGGAGATCACATTTAACTTCATGTATTTACTTACGTCTTGTTCATTCCTTTGAACTTGGCATAAGTGGAGACATCTTGTTAATCATCTGGCGTCGTAAATTACTTTGAAACGTAGTCTAGGAGGTACTTCATTTGATTAAGTTTTGGTACCAAACAATTGTTTCATTGGTGACTTTATCACTCTATCACATTGGTATTCTCACATTGTTGACATATTCATACTCTTAGTAATTTCATTTTGCATTTCACTTAGGGGTAGTCACTAAGCTTTGCACATATCTACAACTCACCCTAGTGAAACTATCATGAAAACATGGCTCCCAAAACATGTCTAGGGTTGAAGAAACAGACATATGAGGAACAACAAGTGCACGTTTGGGAGACTTCTAACAGAAAGGGTCAAACCCCTTCATTGGACACGACTTAGGGCCACTATTTTCTGCTAGAAAAGGAAACCGAAGAGATGGTCGATCATAGTGGAAATGAATTAGAATCACCACACGTAGACTTTGATTTTGACCCCACTCTACTAGATGATTTTCTCCTTAGAAACAAAGATAGAGTTTTGGCACGGGTCGTGGAATTAGGGGCCAAATTTCCCACCGAGAATGAACCAATATTACCTACAAATGACACTACTAAGGAAGAACGCCCCCTTATCAATATGGAAGATATTTTAATAGGTGGGCATGCTTCCACTTCTTACGTAAAAAATGATAAAGTGGTAGGGCATAGAATACCCCTCATCAAAGTGCCACGAAGAAACAAGATAGAACATGAGATAGGGGAAGAGCCTCCACAATACGAAGAGGAAGAACCTTTAGAAGAAGAAGACACAAACCAAGTCACAATCCAACAACAACTCAGTAACCTAAGCCGACAACTAGCTTTGCTTACTTTCCAGGTACAGAAAGACACAAAAAAGAATGTTCAAAAGTCAAGGCCTAAGTTTAGGATCCACGAACTCCATCGAGAAAACCAAGGAGAAGAAGACATGGGGTATCATCGTGTACACATCCCCGCTTCTCCCACTAGAGAACAATTGCTCACACAAGAAGTGCAATCTATGAAAGCAACTCTTGCGAGCATACAAGAAAGCAATATAGGGAGTATTAGGAAATACCAATACAAAGAACTATGCCCCTATCCTTTTGACAAGACAATGACCCTTCAACCCTTTCCAAAGAAATTTGATATGCCAAAGTTCGAAAAATACAAAGGAAAGGGAGACCCAAGGGATCATGTTAAAGATTTCTACATGGCATGTCAAGAGGTGTCTTATAGTGATAATTACCTCATCAGACTTTTTCCTAAGAGTCTCGGAGGTCAATCATTGGAATGCTTTATGCACTTACTACGAGGATCAATTTTCACCTGGCGAGGTGGCGGAAAGATTCATGCATCATTTCTCGCATAACATAGAGAGTGGCGTCACCATGCAGACTTGTTCAAGCACAAAACAATGCCCAAATGAGACCTTCGCCAACTTCCTCCAACGATGGAGAGGGATAGCTAGTCACTTCCCTTGCACTTTCCCTGAGAAGCAGCTGGTCAGTATTTTCATCCCTAATCTCAACCTAGATATAGCTTTCCACCTCCAAATGCATTGTATCCACACCTTTGAGGAGGTTATCAAGAAAGGGATTCAAATAGAAAAGGCTCTCATTGCCAAAGGCACCCTCAAAACCCAATCTAAAAATAACCAAAGTGTCAAACCCGCTGAAAAGCCAAATATCTTTAACAAAAACAAAAACGTGGTGGGAGACGGAATCACTGATTCCAAACGTGTTCAAACGGTCCAAACCAGTCAACCTTTTAAACTAACCAAGGGCCCAATTCAACCACCACCAAAGTGACGAACATTCACCTCCCTCAATGAACCATTGTATCATACTAAAATAGTTGGATGTGGCCCACATGACCTATCCTACAATGCAAGTTGTTTGATGACAACGCTCCTAAACCTTCATGGTATAAGGAGCATGAATACGCTAAATGCATCATGTTAAAGGTCATAAGACAGACAAATGTCTGCGGCTTCGCCACTATATTCAGGACCTCATTGATAATGGGGAGATAGAGGTGGATAACCCTGGAAAAATGTAAACACCTAACGAGAAAATGGGGATTTATAAGGAACCATTCCCTAAGCATGATAAGTCGGAAAAGACAAAGCCGGATCGGGGAGACTCATCCCAAACCTATAAAGCTGTGAATTACTTGTATACCAAAAGAGATAACAATCATTACGATTCACTTATCGGATGTATTCACTCCCCTGTTGACCGTGTCAATACCATCCAGATCAAGGGAAAGGACTGCGTTGTGGTAACAAGGCGTGCCCGCCTCGTGATTCCAGAACCCTCTCTGTTGACCCCGTAAACTGGTAAATATAACCTTTTAGAACAACTTGAGAGGACACCTGCTAAGATCTCGATCTTAGATCTTCTCAAGATATCCAATGTGCATAAGGAAATTTTGTATCAAACTCTTCAGGGGTCGGGAGTGCCTTTAGAAGTCGATCCTGCATACCTTCAAGCTACGGTGGCAAATATTGCACCAAGTGAGCATCTTAATTTTAACCATAGGGAGGTCCCTACCAAAATCCTAAACATAATCTTCCCTTATACATTGAGGCGGTTGTCACCATTTGGAAAATCAAGCGGGTGCTTGTGGATAACGGATCACGGATTGAACATCTGCACACTTAAATTAGTCAAAAAATTGGGACATACAGAGGAAGATCTTGAGTCCCATATCATCACTATCACCGCATACGACAACGCAAAGAGAGAGTCGGCGAGGCACCATTACGCTGCCCATGGAGGTGGGCCCCACTTGCCATCAGACAAAGTTTCACATCCTAGAATTGGAACTTCCATATAATATGCTTCTAGGCCGACCATGGATCCATGCCATGCAAGCCGTGCCATCAACATTTCATCAATGCATCAAGCTGAAGCATGAGGGACATACGGTAACAATACCAGGAGACTCAGAGCCCTTTGCTCATTGTAGAGCTCTCAATAGCTTTGCATGAAATGGTACATATGCATGTCCCTCCGCGGATATGGCCATTCCTTTTCAGTCTGAGGCTATGGAATCCCAGCTGGATTTAGATTCTCTTAGGTCTTGCACTCATGGGGCGTCCACTTCCACATCTCCATTTGATTCATGGGAGATGAAAATTATAGAATATGGCTGTGGGGAGTATAATGTACAACAAGCACTCTTGGTTTCTGACCTCTCCTTGTCGCCCAAGACTAGAGGTCGACCCAACTACCGCTTCAGGAGACCTAGAGAGGAACACACTATTGGGTCATTCCTACTTGGAGGCTTGTTAGCTGAGGAAAAATTTCTTGATCCACCTACTACTTGGGTCCCTGAGGACACTCAGCCATCTTGTTATCAAATGTCGAATATGAAAAATCTAGTAGAATGATGTACTCCATGGGCTACAAAGGCCTAAGATGTGGGAGGAATGAACAAGGACAAAGAGAACCAGTCCCTCTTCCACATTTCAAAACAGAAAGATATGGCATTGGGATTCACCCTTATGGAGCACACCCCAACGATCAAGATGCGACTTGTTCTGAGCATGAGGATAGCTCCGAGTACCTGACACGGTGATCTGATTCCCATTGTAGCCTATATGAGGATCTGGCCTCCCACAAACCTTTTCATGAACAATCTTTGTCTTGACCATAACCCCCACCAGAGACTAACCCTTGACCTTGTGTACCCTTCCCTTGTTGAATGGGACCAACAACGTCATGTGCCACTAGATTTATTCGAGAGCAGCGCGAGGCTATTACGAGTTCATGGGCATAAGGAAACAATTCCCATTGGAGATCACAAGAAGGGTTTCTTTATCGACTTAGACACTGCGCCTACTTAACGAGAGGCTGAACTTCGTGGTCGACAAAATTTAAAGAAAAGTGAGGGAAAGAGTTCAAAAGAAAAGCCTCGGCAAAAATCAAAGTCAAGTCACACGGTGAAAACCTCTTTGAGGCATCGCTTACAAACAAATAAGAAAAAGCGAAGGACAAACAAAGTGACCACGCCAAGGATGAAAATCTCGTAGAGACATCCTTGGATGAAGATCTCAACCTACCTCCCGATCCTACGCGTATGGAGGATTTATCAAAATTGTTAGTTGAAGAAACCATTGATGTCGATATTGGTACCGAAGAAGATCCCAAGATAGTAAAATTGGTAGCATCACTCCCGTCCAGAGAACAAAAGATGTTCACTATGCTACTGCGAGAGTTTATTGATGTGTTTGCATGGTCTTACAAAGACATGCCCGGCTTAGATCCAACTTTGGTCGTGCACAACCTAGTTGTGCATGCAGACACTAAACCTATCAAACAAAATCTTCAAAAGATGCACCCAAGAGTGGCCTTGTTAGTTAAAGAAGAGTTGGAAAGGTTTCTTGTAATAGGATTCATCAGGCCAATTGATTATTCTAAATGGATATTGAACATTGTTCCTGTCCAAAAGAAACCTATTGGTATCCGAATCTGCATAGATTTTAGGGACATCAATAAAGATTTCCCTAAAGATGAATTTCCATTTCCCAACATTGACATGATTGTTGACTCAACCGCAGGGTATGAAATGCTATCGCTTATGGATGGCTTTTCGGGTTATAATCAAATTAAGATCATTGAGGAAGACCAACACAAAACAACTTTCACAACTCCTTGGGGCACCTTCTATTATCAGGTGATGCCATTTGGCCTTAAGAATGTGGGAGCAACTTATCAGTGGGCCATGACAGTAATATTTCATGATATGATTCATGACATCATGGAAGACTACGTAGACGACATCTTGGGAAAGTCCAAAACAAGAGAGGATCATCCTATCATTTTGCGGTATATCTTTGAACGCCTGCGTGAATACAAAGTCAGGATAAATCCAAAGAAGTGTGTCTTTGGTGTGCTATCTGGGAAACTATTAGGCTTCATCATGTCAAGATGAGGTATTGAGGTAGACCCTGCTAAAGTGTCTGCCATCACAGAAATGCCTCCACCTGAGAATATCAAGCAACTGCGTAGCTTGCAGGGGAAAATTCAAGCCATTCGCCACTTTATCTCCTAGCTTGTAGATAAATGTCACTCATTCACTCATTTTCTTAAGAAGGATGTCACTTTCATCTAGGGACCCGAGCAATAGCAAGCCTTTCTTTGCTTAAACAGTACCTGGCTAATCCACCTATCCTCATGCCTCCCACTCCGGAGAACCAATTTTGCTCTATATTTCCGCTACACAATACGCTATTGGTGCACTGCTCACCCAATACGACCTTAGCCATAAAGAGAAAGCAGTGTACTATCTGAGTCGCACCCTCATCACCTATGAACTTAATTATCCTTAGATTGAAAAGGCTTGCTTGGCCGTTGTTTTTACCTTTCAAAAAAACTTCACCATTACCTGCTAAATACTAAGACCAAGTTCATATCCAAGGTCGACCAACTCAAGTATTTTTGTCTAAACCCACCCTCACAGATAGAATGGCTAATTGGATCATTCTACTCAGTGATTTTGATATAGAATTTGTCCATCAAAAATTAGTTAAAGGACAAGTACTTGCCGACCAACTAGCGGAAGCACCTTTGCAAAGCACAAAACCTTTGAGTCTGGATCTGCCAGATGCATATTTTCTCTACATTGAAGAATCTATTGTATGGTAGATACATTTTGATGGATATTTTACGTTTCATGGTTTAGGTGCAGGAGTGGTCCTTATTACTCCTTTGGGTGATCCTATACATGAGCTTTCCACTGGCCTTCCCTTGCACGAACAACATTGCGAGAATATGAAGCACTCATTACAGGGATGAAGCTAGCCATCAAGTGGAATATTCAACATGTTAAGGTTGTAGGTGATTCACAACTAATCATCAAATAGGTTAATGATGAGTATAAAGTTAAGGATGACAAGCTCATACCTTACAAAAATTTGGTGGAAACTACGAAGGAGTATTTTTGTGCATTACCTTTGAGAGAGATCCCAAGAGCGCATGAATAGATCGGCAGATGCTATGGCAGCGGTGGGATCTATGCTTCGTATTCACCAGGGGAACAATGATATGCCATTTTTGAGAAAATCTACACCAGCCCACGTATGACGTCCGGAATCTTGTCGGCTTATAAGGTTGTTGGTCCCTATTCCCATGGTACGAACCCATTTTCACCTATCTTAAGGACAATACTTTCCCTCCCAATATCTCACATTCGAAAAGCAAAGCTTGATTCACTAGATATCCCATTACACCCTTTTAGGAGGTAAACTTTATCATCGTGGCTATGATGGGAATGCATTACGTTATCGGATGTGATGGAGTCAATCCAGAAATTAAAGAAGTACGATGGAGTATGCGAGCACATACAAATGGAATGGTCTTGGCTATGAAGCTGTTAAGAGTAGGTTACTATTGGCCCACCATGGAGGCCGATTGTTGTAATTATGTTAGAAAATGTGTGCTTTGCCAAAAGTATGGAAATTTCATCCATGCTCCATCACAACCATTACTGACCAATCACTACCCCATGGCCATTCTCCAAGTGGGGACTTGATCTAATAGGGAAGCTTACTCTACCTCATCTAATGTTCATACACATATCATCACAACTACAAAATACTTTACAAAATGGGTGGAGGCTGTCCCTTTAACCTATGTCACGGGAGCACAAATTTCTAAATTCATCATGAATCACATTATTTTCGATATGGTATCCACTGACCATTATCACGAGATAATGGGAAGTCATTTAAGAACAAAGCTTGTGAAAGGTCTTTGCCAACGGTTCCAAATCAGATTGAAATGGTCCACACCATATTACCCTCAAGGTAATGGACAAGCTGAGGAAAAAAACAAGACTTTGGTAAGGATAATGGAGAAGATGGTTAGCAAAACCGGTCGAAATTAGCACCTACAAATCCACCCAGCCCCTGTAGGCCTACCGAACATCAATTCACACTCCTCAGGTGCGACACCATATTCCCTAGTGTTTGGGACAAAATCTATCATCCCTTTAGAGATTGAACTCCCATCCTTGCAAATTTATCTTCGGGACTATTTGGATAAGGATGAAGATTATCGAGTGGCAAGATTGGCTGAGTTAGAGCTCTGGATGAGAGGTGCATTCGTGCTCTTAATCATCTCGAAGGTATATCAACACATAATCTCCGAAACTACAAGAAGAGAATCATCCCTCACCAATTTGAGGTGGGTGATTTAGTTATGAAGGAGAACCAGTTCAACACCGAAGAGAAGAGTGAGAAAAGAAAGGAAGTTCAAACCACACTAGTTAGGACCCTATGTCATAGTTGCCAAGTACGGCACAGGGCATACAAACCGGCTCACCCCAATGGTGATGAGATCGAGAGCCAATGAACATCATGCATCTTAAGAAGTTCTATGCTTGAACATGGCACAAAAATAAAAAAATAAAAAAATAAAAAATAAAAAATAAAAAAAGAAAAAGAAAAATAGAAAACAAGTCATCCACTAGTGAAAACCATGCAATTGTGGCACTTTGGACAAGTCCTTGGGTGAAAACTGGTTTCGGCGCCTCGGGAGGATTCATTGTTCTCAAGCATTTTGTATTAGAAGGGTAGTTGTCTTTGTCTGGACACTGGTTACTGCCTTCGAGTTTGCACACCATCTAGTCTAGCCTTGATTCGGCTTTGCGTTCTTCTATTCGCCTATAAGGGACGTGGTCTTTCATTATTTCCCATCTTATGTTGGGGGTAACTCAATGACTTCACCTTCTTGTTCATAAGTGCATGGCTTCTTCCTTGTATATTCCCCACCTAACTGCTGGGGCATCTATAATTTCTTGGTTACCTGCACATAGCTTTGGAAAACTGTTAAAAACACAAAAACAATAGAAAATTGTTTCGAGGAAAAAACAAAAACAATAGAACATTGTTTTGAGAAAACACAAAAACAATAGAAAATTGTTTCGAGGAAAAAACAAAAACAATAGAACATTGTTTTGAGAAAACACAAAAACAATAGAAAATTGTTTCACAAAACACAAAAACAATATAAAATTGTTTCACAAAAACCTAAACAATAGAAAATCAGTTTATGAAAACATATCTTACAAAAACATTTACTTGCATTGTCTTGTTTTCTTGCTTTTCTTGTTGCTTGTATAGTGTTTTGCGTGCTTGATTTTGAGTTGTTTGTTGCTTGGGTGTACTTTGTCATAGTTTATCTTTTCTTGCTTAGAATAGATTCATTCTTGCTTGTGCATATTGTAGTGGGTTTCACCATGCTAGTGTGTTAATTCTTTATTTCTTTCTTAATGCATTTGGTTGTGTTTTGTTACTTGTTAATAAGGCATGGTGATTCATGGTGTATTGCATTAATTCCTGGTGTTCTTTGTAGTATTTGTTTTGTGTTTCTTGCATGTGCTCTATTTTTTATCATTCACACCACATTACCATCACTATCATCACATCTACCATCATCTATACATCATATATAAATAAAAATGCTAAGTTTTACATCATGCATGTATGCTAAGATTATTATCACATATCATATCATCAATGGGGGCAAGAGGGGTTGCGCATAATCAAAAATATATCCCCCTGCACCAATATCATCATATCATCCCGTCCGTATACATCAAAATAACACTTGAAAACAACATTTGATATTGTCTATAGATCTATCATCTACTGATCTGACACGCCTCACATGATCATGTGCGATCACCATTTCTCTGAGAGTGTCGAGCCTCACAATAAATTTTCTAAAATGAGTGGTTAAAATGAATTGATTGCGATGTTTTTACCCCCTGGGGGGTATATTAACCTGTTTTTCACCGATCGGATGGCCGAGACACCCGTTTAGCTCACCATTTTCTCCTCATTCATTTTGTGGAATAACTATTTTCTCTTTATTTTCACCGTATCGGGGAATTTTTGTCCAATACCCCTTTCTTCTCCCCCGGAAAATTTTATTTCCCCTGGAAATTTTTATTCTTCTTTCATAGCCTCGTAAATAATTATTTTTTCTTAATTTTTCCACTAAACAAGGACATTATTTGTTGTTTGTTTCTCTTTTCTTCCACCTAGGGCACTTTCTATTGCCCCTAGGCCCTTATTTTCTTCTTCTCCTTTCTTCTATTGTTTATCATGGTTCAGAAAGCCAAAACAATACAAACATTTACTATATCAATTTTTTTTTCCAAAAACAAGGCAAAATTTTAAAAAAATCCTAAAAAGTAAAACACCCTACAAAATGGTAACTTGCTTCTTACGGCTGAAACTTGTGTCTTGTGCATGGTATTTTATTCATATCCTATTGGTTTATCTCACATTTTCCCCGATTAATATGACTTGTGGATCATGGATTCAAAACCATTCACAAAAGCTAGTTGCTTGCTTGCAAATCGTACTACTGGGGCTCTTTTGGTTGCTGGTCTTTGTTCAAGTTGTGCACAAAAACTTTTCATGGACCCCATGTCTATTTTAATTTCCCCTTGCATGTATCCTTGCTTGGGGCATCATTTTTAACCCTTTTCATCAATCACGAACTTGTGGATCTCTTCAGCTTGATAACAAAACATTTGTACAACTATCTTGATTGTTGTTGGGTTGATATGTGCGTTCGTACTTGTTTTCCTGTTATATGAGCTTGTTTCCTTCTCGTATTGCATTGCATTATTGTATGTTACGTGGAGTTGGTACTTTCAGCAATGGCCAATTGTTCGTAGTATGGCTTTTCATGTCATTCTACCTTTGTCGTATGCTTATATTTTCATAAGGACCGATGATGTAGTTCTATGGCAATATGATGACATCAAATTTGTTCCAAACAAATAAGCGGCTAGAGGTTAAGATCTTCTCTCCCCTCATCCATATTTCTTCTACACCACTTCCCTTTCACCCCTAATTATCCCTCTCCTTGAGGAATCTGCCTCATCCCCATTCTTCTCGCCTACTTCTCATCTTTTTCGATCGTCGTTCGAAACTTCCTTCATCACCCCATCGACAATCGAGGGGGCATCTCTACCTCCTACTATTTTTTTCTTCTATACCTTCAAAATCTCTTATGTCTACTATCTTTGAAGTGGCATCACTTACGCCACCCCAAAGAGGAGAAAATGTAGACACCTATAATTACACCCAAGTAATTTAAATACTTAAATTGCGCTAATTATCCCCTTTCTCGCAAATCAGCGACATATCGTCAAAAGCACTCATTTTCCCGCATATCCTCATCAATTAATTACAATAAGCTAATTAATTAAGTTGCTATCCAACAAATACCCCGATTAATGACCTTGGTTAATAAATCACCCTTCTACCTAGACTAATTAATTATTATTAATTAATTAGCTTTCCCTTCCATTTAACCAATAAATCAATATTTAATTGATTTAATCCCTTATAATAGCCTAAATCACACTAATATTCTTCTAATTGGCTTCTATAAGCTTACACCTACTTATTAATTAATCACCTTTGATTAATTAAAATACCCCAACTCCATGACTTGCTAAACATGTATTAAACCCTTCTAAAGTAAGGTTACCTTTAATAAAGCAACCTTATCCATTCCTAATCATGTTTTACATTTATCCCATATTCATGAGAATGTGTTGAATCCTTTATCCTTTGGGCTATATAAAGAGCCCTCCACCTACCTTTTTACTTACACCTAAACTCCTAAGAGAGAAAATGCAAAGCATATAACAAAGAGACTAAGAGCTTGCACCTTGTTTTCTTGAGAGTTCATCATCTTGAGGAGCTAAGCTTCATATTCTAGCGTAAAGTGCTTAGGTCATATGGGATGTGTCAAAAAGGGTCTTGTAGCCCAACTTTGATAAGCCCCCATTCCTAGGTTCTTGGAGATATCAAGGACAACCAAATATTGATTGCCATGGAGCTTATTTAGGTCCATTTACTTGTTTGTTGGTAATCTAGAGAAGTAGAGATTTAAATACTTTAGCATTGTTTAATTCAAAGTTAATGCATTATGCTAGGTATTAATCTTGTTTAGCTCTCATCTTTGATGGTGTTTAGATTTTGTCATTAGCTTTGTTATAGAACTATTTAGGTGTTAGTTCTCATTCATCTAACTTAGCTAAAAGCACAAAACCATGCACACATCGTATATGGTCTTAATAATGTTAAAATGTCAAAGTTAGAGTAAATGGATAAGCGGGGTCTACATAATTTAGAATTATAAATATTATATTTATAATAATAATAAGGAGCGATGTCATAAATATTTTGTATATTAAATTTGTGTAATATCTATAAAGGTGGATCCCATTGAGATGATAAGGTTTATCTTATCTTTGAAGATAAGCCTACATGTAAAGACAAAAGTTGAGGCATGGAATATGATTGACCTGGAAGATATTTTCTATCCTATCTTAGAGATAGGGTGGATAATCTTGAATTTCTATAAATAGAGAGGCCACCCCTTCTCATTTATCATAGAACAAAGTTGTAATAATTATTTTATGAATAAAAGATTTATTGTGAAGGTGTGTTAAGGAAGCCATCAAGATGAGTAATTGTGAAGTTTCTCCCATAACTATTGTTGGAAAACAAGTGGAGTTGGTAACACTTGGAGTAATTCATGGGTGAGATTGTAACAATTTCATGTTAATAATATATTTTATAGTTGTATTTCAGATTTGTCATCATTCTTTTATGTCATAGTCTGTGGTATTCTTGTGTTATGTCTGTTATTGTGTTTCAGATTACTACCACCAAACCAAAAGTTGTGCATTACTGAAATAATCATAGCATGAGGAATTCCTCGTGAAATATTATCAGTGCAGATTTGTGTTGACATTTTGGTTCCATTGCGGGACCATTCCTACTTGGTGGATTTTCTTGAGAGATATTCCCACTTAGTCGTGAAATCATTTAGATGGTAACCTTGTTTTACCATGTATAGTAGTTCTGATGGTAAAATCAATTTTTACCATGAATAGTATTTACCACAAGTAACTTCCTTTTTACCATGAATAGTGTTTACCACAGTAAAGTCATTTTTACTACGAGTAAGTCAAATTTTACCATAGTAAATGTAAGTTTACTGTGGTCATTCCTATTTTTTTGTATAAAGGTGTAAAGTCACTTTCTATTATAGTGATTCCAATTATTTGTGCACATAATTCTTGTGTATTGTACTTGTGGGTTGGTATTTCACCGTGGTTACGTTTGAAAATGGGAAAGATTCTTATTTTTCAGCCCAATCTAATGAAGATGCTCCCTCATTCATTCAAGAATTTAAGCGATCTTATATTTTTAATGGCCTCATAAGAAGGAACAATGGGTGAAAGTTTTCCTACCTTTTTTGATGGTTTATCCCTTAGGTGGTTTGAAACACTAGGTGATAATGTGAAAAAATCATGGGATTTATTAACTAAAAGTTTTCTTGAAGAATTTGGTGAACAATAGAAATATGCAGATCTCATGATCGAGATCACAAAGCTATCCTAAGGAGAGAAGGAGAAGATAAGGGATTATCATGTTTGTGTTCTAGAGCTAAGGAGGAAGCTTGATGCCTATATCCAGGAAGGAAGGATTAGTGATGGATTGATGAATGGCATGGATAATCTCCTCTGTAAGAAATTCATTCTTGGGATGAATCCAGAGATCGGAAAATGAGTGAAGTATGACCACCCAACAACCACGGAATAAAGGAGATTACAAAATTGATGATTGTACATCCTCACGATTAATCTAGTACTAGTGAAGTGGACATAAAAAAGATAAATAAAGTGAGGTTAATATTTCGGTCATGGATATCCATACGGTCATACCGAATTATGAACCCATAAAATTATCGAAGAATAAATTCATGATCATCTCCAAAAATTAAGATTCTTGATCTTTGTGTTGAGGCGAGACGAAATCCTAACCCCATCTCTTTTATAGGTACATGCACTTATTCACTTTTGATTACAAGGAACTTCATAAAGTAAGTTGGGTAGAACATTCTATTGAGCCTGGTAGATGGTCTTAATCCCATAAAGAAAATGTCATATAGAATGAATCCTAATTTCTCCAAGACCGTAAAAGAAGAAATAGAGGTTGTTTGATGCGGGATTCATATTTGTTGTGGAGAATTTGGAATGGGTTTCTCCCATTGTGATCTCAATAAAAATAATGGGAAGCTACACATTTGTGTTGATTATAGAAATCTATTCAAGGTGAAAAAGAAAGATCATTACCCTCTTCCATTCTTAGATCATATCTTGGATGAAGTAGTTGGCTAGGAGTCTATAGTTTTCGGATGGTTATAGTGAATAAAACCAACCGTATAGAAGAGAAATTTCAGTTGAAGACTACGTTCACCACTCCTTGGGGAACATTTTCTTATAGAGTTATGTCATTTGGGTTGTGTAATGCTCCAGAAAAATTCCAATACTTGATGAATAGGGTGTTTGAACCCTACATTAGAAGCTTCATCAGAGTATTCTTGGATGATTTTTGCATCTATGGGAGAAAAATGGACCACCTGCACTAGATGGAGACAACATTTCAAATGTTAGATGAAGCACAAGCCTCACTAAACCCTACAAAGTGTGTCTTTGGATGTTCTAAAGGATTTTTGTTAGGGCATGTGGTATCCAGAGATGGTATTAGTGCTTGATCCAGATAAAGTTTTAAAAATCAAAGAGTTACCATTTCCTATGAATAAAGTTTACTTTGGGAGCAGAAAAATGGCGATCTTGAGGTAAATTATACGTAACCAAAAAGGAGGCTCTAACTATCATTTTGTTATAACAAAGTTTAGAAATTACTTCTAGGATATAAATTTGATTGTATGACAGATCATCATGATCTAAAATATATTGTAAATAATCCTAACCCATCAGGAAGGATAGAAAGATGGATAATTTTGCTACAAGATTTTGAATTTGATATTATAGATAGGCGAGAAAAGAAGCATGTCAATGAAGATGCACTCTCTCGAGCCTATGATGGATTAGGTTCATCTTATGATGATGATGATTTTCCAGATGCAAAATTGTTATCCTTGACATAATCCCTAGTGAATACATAAATATTTTAAATTATCCGAATGATTTCAAGTTTCGTGATGGTGCCAATGCAAATACTAAGAGGAATATTACTTAATCCGGTCAGTACATATTCTATTCTGCGTGGAGTATTATTTTGAATAAGGCCACGATGGAAAGTATAAGAGAGAAGTTTGATGTGATCAAGGGAAGAAGATAATAGAAGAATTCCATAGTGGTACATGTGGAGGACACTTCTCTGGAAAACTTACATCAAGAAGGATCTTTGATGCGAGTTATCACTAGCCCACTCTTTTTAGAGATTGTTATAATTATTGTAATACATGTGAAATTTTTCAAACACATGGGAACAGTAAGACTTCATCAACTCCATTATGTCATATTCTTCCGCTTGGTCCCTTTTGAAAAGTGGGTAATATATATTGTAAGTCCATTTCCAACTACCCCACGCCAAAATAATTATATTGTAGTTGCCACATATTTTTAACTAAGTGGGTCAAGCTAGGCCCTTGAAAACAACTTCCATGGATGAAGTGGCAAGGTTCATGTATGAATTCATTGTTATAGATTTGGTTGTCCATTAGAAATTGTAATAGATAAAGGAAACTATTTCATTAATGAGGTCGTAGAAGACCACGGTAAACAAGTTTTCTATTAAGCACATGAAGGCAACAAATTACAAGCCAAACAAAAATGGATAGGTGGAGTGAAAAATTATGTATTGTGTTAAATCCTAGCAAAATATGCAACTTTGTAGGAACATAAGTGGGATAAAAGGATTCATTTCTGAATTTTGGGCATATAGGGAAACATCAAAGTCAACAACATGTTACTCCCCATTTCAGTTAGTTAATGGCATTGATCCAATTATTCCTATTGATTTTGATATTCCCACTTTGTGAGAGTTATGAAAAATGAAAGGATGGATGAAAGTGATTCGGTAAAGGAAAGGTTGGGATATATTCATTCGCTAAAGGAAATGAGGGAAATAGCAAAGGATACAAGCTATAAGAAGAAAATGAAGCAAAAGGAGTATTTGATCAAAAGATATTTTGGTCTCCATTTTAAGTAAATGACTTGGTTCTAGTATATGATTCTAGATACAAAAGAGAATGAAGAGAAAATTTCTTCCAAAATGGACAAGAACCTACTGAGAATAGTAGGCATGCATGAGAATGGTACATATCAATGGAGGAATGTGATGGTACTCCCATTACAAAATGGTCAACCATGACAAGTTAAATATTTTTCGTGCACCAACTTCATAATGTTTATAAGAGTCTACTTCAAGGATGGATTAGAGGCTAGGGAGTGGGAAAATGTCGACATTAAAATTTTCCTCCGTAATTTATATTTCATTAATGTATGTATTAGGAATAGGATGTTGTTAAGTATAATTAGTAGTGACATCGATAGAAGATAATGACGTATTTGTCGCACGGCGCCACCAATAAAGTAGAGTAAGGTAACATGATCAAAGTACAATAGGAATGTTGTGGTAAAAAGTAAATATTTGTCGTATGTGGTCTTAGTAATGTTAAAATGTCAAAGTTAGAGTAAATGGATAAGTAGGGTCTACATAATTTAGAATTAGAAATATTATATTTGTAATAATAATAAGAAGTGATGTCATAAATATTTTGTATATTAATTTTTTTGTAATATCTATAAAGGTGGAACACATGTGAGATGATAAGGTTTATCTTATCTTAGAAGATAAGCCTACATGTAAATACAAGAGTTGAGGCATGAAATATGATTGGTCGGAAGAGATTTCTTATCCTATCTTAGAGATAGGGTGGATAAGCTTGAATTTCTATAAATAGAGAGGCCACCCCTTCTCATTTATCATAGAACAAAGTTGTAATAATTATTTTATGAATAAAGGATTCATTGTGAAGGTGTGTTAAGGAAGTCATCAAGATGAGTAATTGTGAAGTTTATCCCATAACTATTGTTGGAAAACAAGTGGAGTTGGTAACACTTGGAGTAATTCATGGGTGAGATTGTAACAATTTCATGTTAATAATATATTTTATAGTTGTATTTCATATTTTTCATCATTCTTTTATGTCATAGTTTGTGGTATTCTTGTGTTGTGTATATTTTTGTGTTTCAGATTACTACAACCAAATCAAAAGTTATGCATTACTAAAATAATCATAAAGACGAGGAGTTCCCGGTGAAATATTATCAGTGCGATTCATGTTGACAGATCCATTGCATAAATGATTGGAGTTGATTTTCCCCAAGCATGATTATGAATAATATAAAGGAAGAAATTTATAGTCGTAAGATTAGAACAATCACTAGGGTAGTAGATAAAAGTAGGAGTTTATAAAGATTGTGTAAAAGTTTGAAAGATCCATTCAAGGTTTTCCAGTTATAGGATTTTATGAGAAATGAATATTTATTCAAAAAAATTATGATTTTTATGAGTTTTTCTGATTTTTGAATATATGATTTTTTTGATGGTTTTACAAAGTTTTATAAAAACTTGATGCAAAGAAGAGGAGTTGCATGTTTATTACACTGCTTTAATATGGATGATTTTTTTATGAAAAACCATAAAATAATCATGTCAAACAAACCCAATATGAATAAGAAGGAACTACACCAAAGTTATATGTGAACTAAGATGTAGAGAAGTTTCCTGCAATTTTTCTACAATAAAGGTTTAAACAAAACACAAAGAAAATAAGAAACTAAAAGAAGAAAATAACATCATCACAATGTTGAAAACCCACAATAATACAACATAATTTGTAATAATAAATTATAATGACACTTCTAATGTGTTCAAATTTGAAGAATTATATATATATGAATGCCCCAAGTGATATTTTAGAACGCGATAGGATTGGATCAAACCGAAGAGTAGTATGATGCGTAGATACTCCAAAAGACAATCTTGTCAGATCTAGCTGAAGTTTGTTTCAGTATTGGGATAAAGCCAAGTGTGCCCCTAAGAAAATTTGTATTGTAGTAGTCAACGTGATTGTTTGATAAGAAAAAATGATTTGGAACAATCAGATGACGAAATTGACAAAATGAGTTATACAATTTGCAAAAGTTTTTGTTGAACAATTTCAGAATGTTTTGAGTTTTAGGATTTTTTTAGCAGTTTTATATTGTTTTTGGGTTTTTGACATATTTTTATGTTTTATTTGTATTTTTGTGAAACAAATTTGAATGTTTTTATTTTTTTCTCAAGCATATTCGAATGTTTTTTGTATTTTTGGAAACATTTTTGAATGTTTTTGTAATTTTTGAAACATATTTGAATTTTTTTGTAAGGGATACAGTATGAGATCATGTTCAAATAATTGTAAGCATTTCATTACATTAGTAGAAATGTAGATGATGTAATGATATGATGTCTCACTTTTCTTGTGACTCCACACGATTAGGAAGATGTTAGGGCTCATCACCGACATTCAAGAAGGACGCGATGCAAAGTTGAATAATGATATGAAATTAAAGAGAATGGATGCTAAGACACAAGGTGTAACAATGATATATGTGAGAAAAATTTAATGCATCTCTAGTAACGATTATCCGACCGATTCCAAGATGATTCCACTTTATATGTTTTGACTCGACTTAGATCCATTGACGACCTACGATTCTCAAGTTACTGGTTGAATGAATTGTTGTCTCTCTTTAATATGAGAAGCTACATTACTTCTTGGGATGTATATGATTAAGCACTTTTGATTCATATTTGATAAATACTTTATTGATTAATTATTTTTGTGAAGGACTGCCTACATCTTTCCCCATGCCACTAGTAAAAGACAAGGGCTCAACACTAAAGAAAAAATGTAGGTGAGTAAGGACACATGCCTCCATTCCCAGTCTCATACTACTAGTAAGAAGTATGGGCTCATCACCGAAGATTGTGAAGGACAAAAGGTGTAATTATTGATTTATATATATATTTATTTTTAGATCGATTTTTCCTTTTACGGTGATATTTTTCTTATTAGGAAGAAACATTCTGACCCCAAGTCTTAGCCACATGCGACTACTAGGATGCAAGGGTTCAACACCGTAGACTGAGATGGATGATCAAAAAGGTCTGAGTAAAGAATTTTTTTCTTTTCGTGAAAGAGAAAGCTTATTTAAAAGGAGGAGTTTCCATCGGTAAGCTTTGAGACAATACCGTAGGTAAAAGATCTAAAATGGTAGAAACCATAACGAGGATAAGACAAAATTCCAAATAGGAATGAAATTAACATGTGTCTTGATAGGTGAAGAATGTGAATATATGATAATAGTATGATTAAACTATCTTCCAATGGATGAAGTAATTAAAATTATTTGTTCAATGAGATAACCATGCAAATGGCCTTCCCTAGTGCAGAGAGAACCCATACAAGAATTTCATACTTTTGATTATATGTTTTTGATGTTTAAATAGTGCTTTAATGATGGGTTTGACATGAAGTTTTATTATATTTTTATGATTTTTAATTTTTTGAGTTTTTGTGCATGAGGATTTGTAATGGTACCATCGGGAGAGAGGTCCATGTTTATGAAATTTAAATGGTCCGAATTTATGAGACTTGGTTGGATGAGATCCAAGCCAAAGGAGTAGCTAGAAGGATTTTCAATGTATCCATAATTTTAGTAGTCCTAATTTATGAGACTTGTGCAGACAAGGTCCAAGTTAAATTAGGGAATCAATATTCAATGAGTCCAAATTTATAAAACTTGGGTGGACAAGGACCAATTCAATTATTAAGATAAAATATAAATATATATGCTTAATCACAATGCAAGATTGTAGTAAATTAATGACTAATGAATTACAACAATAAACACCTAAGAAACTAAGCAAAAAAATAATGGAACCCTAATTGTAAAGAGAGGGTAAGAATCCTTAGTTGATTCAAAGTGAAGTCTAAATTAGATTGATGCTCGAACGATGAATAGAAAGGAAACAACATTGCACTGGGAAGCCCTAGAAAATGCAAAATTGACTTAAAAAGAAAGATGCAAAATGAGGGTTTAGAATGTCCTCAGTTGTCACAATGGTGAACTTACGATTGAGCATTGCACTACATCTCAGAACCAATGTAGTTTTATGTGTGTGTGCAAAATTATGCCCTAGGTTTCTCTTGTGCGTGTCACACTTGGAATAACGAAGTAAGTAGCTAGATGTAGAATGTAGTAAATGTGTGCATGGAATAGAATGAACTTCCCTCCTATGAAGTGTGATGCAGAAAACTAGCCCTTGTGTCCCTTGTGATGGAGCTAGATGGATGCAATGGAGCTCTTAGATGCCTTGATGGATGTAACCTTAGGTGGTGATAGATAGTGCTTAGTGTTTGGTCCTTTATTATGATCACATAAATTTATATTTATATGATTCCTTTTACTTGAATTTTGTAATTAACCCCGAAAAGGCCGACTACCAAAAATATAAGATGCTCAAATGACTAGAAAGGACCAAAAAGTGTGAGTAAAGTACAAAGGGGATATGGGCACCCAGAGGGGATGAGGGCACCTATCCCCTGGTGTCTTGGCATGGGTGCTAGTGTCCAGGATGAAAATGTTGAAGAGTAAAAAGGAAGATTGAGCAAGTAAGGGTGTAAGACTTGAAAGTAACAATAAAAAGCAAAGAAAGGTGGCCAAAGACATGGGTTAATTAGTACTTTTCTTACTTAGGAATCATATGAATAGTAGTATGTAATCAAGGACTAGATAATTACCCAAAGTGCATGATTTTGTGTCTACATTTTCCCCCACTTTATGTTGGTGAGTGGAAACTTGGTAACATAAAGTAGATAGAGATGTGTACCTGATAACCATGTAGATTGATGATGAAAGTGTGTTGAGGGACTAGAAAAAGACAAAGCGTGGAATGATAAAAATGTGAAGCATGGATGCTAAGGAGGAGAAAGTGTAAAAGTGATGATGAAAATGAACCTAGGTGGAAATGCATGTGTAGATGTCATGATGTTCCTGTTGTTGATGTCGATGATGTTATGTGTGTGTGTTGATGATGATGTTGATGTTGACTACCGCTTCCCATACGGATGGACCTACAAAAGAGAAGAATGAACAAGTAGTCAAATACACATGTATATGTGATCAAAATATGTAAAAAAGTGTGTAAAAAAGTATGTAAAAATGTGAAAATGTGAAAAAGGAACATGTGCACCTAATTTGTGATGAGGAAAGAGTGTAGAAAGGATCATGTAGATGATGATGCATGAGTTTTTTTGGGTGATCTCATGCCAATGAAATGGAAGAAGTGTAGGGAGAATAGTCTAGTGTCATCCTCCAACCTTTAACTACTTCCCAATTAATGTAGAACACCACTACAGATGGTGTGTATAAATGCATGTGCTAAGGAATATCTGCCCGTAAAATTGTTGTGTATGGAGTTTTAGATTGTGTTGAACTACCAATCACTATGTAATTTCCCCTAGTGTAATCCTCTTGTGTCATTGTTTCCCCTAGTTTTAGGCATCTAGGAAAGGTCGTTGTGCTAAGGACCCAAGTATGATTTCGAGCCCCTATCAAAATAAAAAATGTGTTGTTGTACCATATTGTGTGTGTGTATAATGTTGTATGGGGTGATTGATTCACCCAAATGATCCCCCCCTCATTTGGGGTGCATGCAATGTCGTTGAAGGAGTATGTGGCCCAAAAGAGGACCGACCATTGTGTTAAAATTGTGCCCTGTAGGGGGAAGGGAATGTGCTTGGTAGAAACCAAGGCACACACAAACAAAGTGGCTAGAGAAAACAAGTGTTAGTACAAGAAAAGACAAACACTCATGTAAAAGATGAAATGTAAGCTAAAAGACAATGTATAAGCTAAGGCATAAGTAAACAGCAAGAAGACAATGTAGACCACAAAAAGTGGGTTACAAACATGGGACATCACTCATGATGTCACAAGAAAATCAAGGCCATAAGTGGCCACAAAAAAGCAATGTGAGAACAAGAAATACATAGGGAAAATCCCACAAACAAGAGAAAAAAAGGCAAGAAAAAATGTAACAGACAACCATGGAAGAAAATAGTCTTCACAAAAAAATGTTACACATGAAGCACCCATTAGCATGTTAGAAAGATAAAAAGTATGTCAAAGCATGTATAATCTGATAAAGTAATTGTGCTATGAAACAAAATGAAACAATAACACCTGTAGTGTACAAAGTGGATGCCCAAGGAGCCTATGTATGGGACGAGTGGGTAATAGGTATTGCGCCAAACATCCATGTTGATGTGTAATGGATCTATGTATAATCTATGATCACAACTAGAAAGGAAAGTGAACACACATGTGTGTATGATAAAGATAATGACATACAAGATATCTATCTAGCATGTGTAATAAGATGAACATGTAACAAGTAAATGTAAGAAAGAGTAAATGCAACCAAGATATGTATATGTTGTGGATGAGATGGAATGGAATGTAGTAGTGAATGATAGGAGAAACATGCCCCCGAGTGGATGTGTATGTATGAAATGAGGTTCATTTATTTATGCCCCCTCAATAGTCAAGAATGAACCATAAACAAGAGTGTGTCATCGGGAAATGGTTTGAAATGTGTGCACATGTAGAAAGAGTTATGAATTAATCATGTGAGTGTGTTGATGTGGAATGATGATGTATGATGATATTAAAAGTAAATTGATGATGATTGATTTTGAATGTGTGATGATTTAGCCTAAATTTTATATCACTATATGTGCAAGTAATATGCTATAAATGTGATGATTTAGCATAAAGTGTATATCATGAAATATATGAAATTGAATGGTAGAAAACGTGATGATGTAGCACAAAGCATATATCACAAAATATATGGATAGGATGCTAGAAAGTGTGATGATTTAGCACAAAGCGTATATCAATGATGAAATGTATGGATGGAATGCTAGAAAATGTGATGATGTATAGCACAAAAGTGTATATCATGAAATGTATGTGAAGAGGATATATAGAAAAAGGGTGATTATAAGCATAAAGTGTATATCATGATATGTGTGAAGAAAGATGGATAGCTAGGAATGTGAAATGTCATATGATAAAAATATGATTGATTGATCATGTGAATATCAAAGTGCATGAATGATGTAGATGTGAATGATGTGAAATGCAATGTTTAATTTTGATTTATATCAATATTGAAAGTATGAAATGTGTGTGATGTCTAGCATGGTAAAATGCAACAGTCACAGTAGAGATAATAATGATGAGTAAAATGTATGATATGCATAGTAATGTGTAGTGAAAAAATATGTCATTTGTGTGTGACGTGTGAAACATGTAATGTGGAATCATGTAGTGTAAATGTGATGTGTAGATTATATAATGTGAATGCTGTAAAATGTAATAATGAATGGAGGATGTGTAATATGTATAAGTGTATAAAGCACAAAGTGTGATGATGTATGAGAAGTGGTGAAGATGTAATGTAGAAATGTGTATAATGTTTGAAGATGTGATGTATTGTAATGTAGATGTAAGTGTGTGATAGAGATGTTCATGTATATAGTATCCTCAACAAAGTGAGCGTGAACCAAATCACAAGAGTACATAAATGATATGGTAAGTGTATATGTGCATAGAATAGCATACAAAGTAAAAGGATGAGTAAAATGTGTAATATGTGTAGAATAGATTCCATAGGTGTATACCTAATGTAATATAGTGTAATAGTAATATATAAGTAATGTGTAGTATACAAACAAGATGCATATGATTATATAAATGTGTGAATGCAAAGCGTGTGTGATCTAAGATATATAATAATATAGTGTGTAGAATGTTGATGTTGTGGAACCATGATGTGTGAAGAGTGCATGATTGTGAGAAAATGCATGGTAGATGTAAGAGGAACATTTGTAGATATGTATGAAAGTGTATGATGCCATGTATTTAAAGAATGTGAAATGAGGTGAGATAAAATATCATGTGTAAATGATAAATAAAAGTGCAAATGCCCATAAGTAATGTGACATAAGAAAGTGTTTAAGTAATGTCATCTAAGAGGTCATCATTTTCATGATCAAAATCAAATGTATATGAAGCATCCGAAACTTGATAAGTGATAGTGTTGGGTTGATGAGTAGTAAAGTCATTGAGGTAATGGATACATGATATAGGCATATTCCCAATGATGAAAGGAGGTAATGGAAATCCATGTGCATACAATGAGTGAGATTCTATGTGTATAGCCAAGAAAAGAACTGTTTCAAATGAACACATGACCAAAGGGCATAGGAAATGAGATATCAATATGATCAAGGTCTAATATGCCCCCAATGTAATCAAGCCAAGATTGTCCTAATGTAAGTGAGATAAGTACGAGGGAACATGTAAGAAATATCATGAATAAAATAATCATAGCCCATAAAGTTACAATGATGTGAACAAACCCATGGTAGAGATGATGATCATAAGGCAGAGGAGGAGGATATCAGATCTGTAAAAAAGCCTAGAGTCAAACCATCATGTGAACATATAGTGACATAGATAAATTAGGATCAAATGAAAAAATATGTTCCCAATAAGCTTTCATTCATGAAAAGCATACATGTAAATGGTGAGTGTGTTAATAGGAGATAACCCATGTGAAGGTGCAGGGGATGGATCGATGACGTCCATAGACTTAGATGGATAGGTCCCTGATAAAGAATCACAGAAGTAGTAGTATCAGACTTGTTGAGGTAATGGTGTAGATATGAGACAATATATATCATGCAAATAACACTTTCAAGTGGTGGAAAATGAGGCTCAGTATCCATAGGTTGGGGTTCATAAGTAGATAAAATTTAGAGTAGGAAGTGTAGTATTAGGATCATGGTCACAATATTTGTATGGATGATGGTCACAAAAAATAGTATACTCGATACCCTCATGTAAGAATTTAACACAGTGATGTACAGTAAAGGGAACTGCTTGTATGGCATGAAGCCATGGACTACCAAGTAAATAATTATATGAAATAGGGAAGTCGATGAAAAGAAAATTGTGTTAAGAGTTTTTGGTCCAAAGGTGATAGGTAGAGTAATGACCTAAGCATGGATGAACAAAGCCATCATATGCATGAAGAGAAAGACATGATGGACTAACATTAGCAATCAAAAGACCAATATTTTCAAGGAATGACATGGGACAAAGATCAAGTTCAAATCCATTATCAATTAAAGTACGCTTTACACCCACATTATAAATGTGAATCATGATGTGCAATGTTGGGTCATTCTAAAATATTAAAAATATTAATGAGGATGAGGATTAGGATTCAATGGGAAAGAATATATTTGAGAGAAAGGAATATAAAATATTTGATAGATAGATGAACTGGATGCATATTAGCAGGAATATGAGTGGTAGCTAAGATATTTTTGACTCTTTCTCTTAATTCAGGATTGATAAGAAAAAATCATTAATGGAGATACTCATGATGATAAGAGCCATAAAAAGATGAGAAATAAAATAATGAGGATCCTAATGTGCAAAGATTGAAGTTCGGGTTCACCAAAATGATTAAGCTAAAATGTAAATATAGAGCCTAATGTGAATGAAAGAATTCAATATAATAAATAATGAAATACAAGAATAAACACTCAAGAAACTAAGCAATAAATAATGAAACCCTAATTAAAAAGAGGGTAAGAAGCCTTAGATGATTCACAAAGAAGTATGAAATGTGAAGCTTTGAAACCTACTAAATAAAAAGGAAAGCAACGTCATCACAAAATCCTGGAAAATGCATAGATCTGGAGGAACAAGATGGATGGGTGCTGGAGAGGGACAAGGGTGCCCATGGGTGCCCTAGACCTATTTTTGGCACTTGGGTCTACATGAAAAATGAAATAAAAACCTCCTCTGAGGTGTCGTAAGGTGTTCTCCTTTAGTCTCCTTTGATCGTTCCAAGGTCGCACAAGATCCAAGGTCACTGAAACCTACAATAAAGAATAAACCTGTGCAAAACCTCAAATAGACATCAAATCCCAAAAAAATAAAGATGCAAAATGAGGGGTTGGATTGTCCTCAACTGTCACAATGGTGAACTTATGACTGAGCATTACACTACATCTCAGACCCAATGTAGTTTGTGTGTGTGTGTGACCTATTGTTCTCTAGTAGTTGTTGCACTCTGTGTGTGTCACACGTGGATAATAATCGAAGTAATAGCTAGATGTTATGAAAGAAATGTAGTAAATGTGTGCATGGAATAGAATGAACTTCCCTCCTATGAAGTGTGATGTAGAAAACCAACCCTTGTGTTCCTTTGTGATGGAGCTAGATGGATGCAATGGAGCTCTAGATGCCTTGGGATGGGTGGTGATAGATAGTGCATATTTTGGCCATTTTTATTTACTTTCACATAATTCTTGACCTTCACCACATTTATATGAGTTTTCATCGATTTGTGTCATTTTAGCATTAATTAGGGTGTTTAGGCAAGACGAGGTGCCCATAGGATCCTTGGTCCCAACGTGGTACCAATACGAGATGTAGTGCGGTGATAATTTAGTAAGTCTATCATTGTGTCGTAAATTGAGGACATTCAAACCCCTTTATTTGCATTTTTATTTTTGTAGGGTTTGATGCTTGTTTTGGGGTCTTATAGGTATATTCTTCATCACCGATCATTGGTGACATTCAGAAAAGAGAAGTGATTTAAATGTGATAGGAAGTGAGGGATTCACATCCTCTTCGACCCCCGTAGAGATGGTTTCTAGACCTCCTACATAGACCAATGTGCCTGAAGTTAGGTAAAGGGCAGCCGCACTGGCGCCCCGATCCTCTCCTGTGGCATGCTAGTCCAACAAAACAACTTAGATATGTGTCTTCTGGAGCTCTGTGTGGTTGCATATGCATTATGTTTATCCAATTCATCCTACGGCATAGTCCCAATCAACCTCCGAATCAGCTAAGCTCCTTTTAACCCTACTTTTCAATTAGGGTGTCACATTTTCATTAGTTTCTTTTCTTGTGTAACTTTATATATTCATTCATTCCATTTATTTACTATTATTTACTAATGTTCCTAGTTAGATTAACTTAATAAAATCCACATTTTAGTTAATCATTTTGGTGAACCCGATCTTTGAATACACTTTCTCCTTGGGCTTCTTCTTCGTATACCCATCACTCGTAGTGGTCATTTTGGAACTTTTCAATATTGTGAGCTGCCCTCATTCACCCATAGGGTTTCCAAACTAATGGTCGATATCCCTACTTCTGTAGCTCCCATTGAAAATCCTTTGGATAATTCAAATAATGTTCCTCTTCATGAAATAGAGGCGTCGATAGTGAGAAATCATATGATGAAGACACAAATGTTGACCAAGATCAACTCAACACTATTACTAAATTTTGACAAGATTTGCGTGAAAACCCTACTCATATTCCTCATTTCTTGCATGTTCTAATTTATGCTAAGAAAACTCATGAATCTTTAAACTCTATGGTTTCTCATTCTTCAGCTCCCATGGTCTCCAATCCACCTACTTATGTTTCTTCTCCTATTCTTACAACTACCGCTCCCATCACTCACCCTAGTCTGCAAAATCGTAGCTTGGCTCTTCTTCAAATACTCCCAATTTAACATCCCTATATCAGGATTTACAAACCCAAATTCATCGACTTGAGATCACTACTTCATGTGTATCACCATTTCTAAATCTACATAATTTCTGCATACTCCTTTCACGCCTAATTTCATTTCTCCTAAGCTTTTTATCTTTAATGGCCACGATGACCCACAAGAACATCTCATTTCATGTAGCATGCCTTGACTATGCAGATGATCATGCTATACTAGATAAGTTTTTCCCTCATAGTTTACAATATTATGCGATGCATTAGTTCTATGACCTACCTGTACATTTGGTAGTCTCTTTCACGCATCTCACCGATGATTTTCTCATGCACTTCTCTATTAAAATTGGCTCTAAGATCTCTTATTCACAACTTAAGAAAGGTTCTAATGATTTTTTTTTTTTTTTTTGGATTATGTCTTGCACTATAAAAATAACTTAGCTAAGATGTCTAATGTACTTGCAGATATTAAACTCCAAGATCTATTCATTCAAATTCTCTTGCCACCTCTCCTGGAGAGTGTTCTTTTTTAGACTTCTCCTTCATTTGATCAACTTTTTCATAGTATTAAGCTTCGTGAAACAAAACTCTTAGCTATATACAAGCTTAAGTATCAAGATAAATTATCATCCTTTACACGATTTCAGGGAAAGTCAACATTCAAGCCATCTACGAAAAAATCCTTTGATACAAAGGTCACCATCAATGCAGTATCTACTACTAAGGAGCTTCAATCACAACCATTTAGGCCTAGATTTTCTAGGTTCAACATCCCTCCATGAATTTTGTTACCACAACTACTCAATAGTAACCTTATTACATTGCCTTATCCTCTACAAGTTGATCCATCTTGACTAAAAGGGAAAAATTTTAATGAAAATTCCCATTGTGACTATCATCAATGTGTAGGACACTCTACCAATCATTGCTTTCGACTATGACTTCTCATTCAGGGTTTGATTGATGATGGTCAAATTGAGCTTCTAGAATCTACCACATCTCCACCTATCAATGAAAATCATAAGCTAAAAATATTTAATAACCCTTTACCCAAACATGACACAAAATAAATTAACTCACCAGCTATTCATGTATATCACATAGTTCATTCTCTTGCATTAGGGGCTCTGGAATATTTAGTTGCACATATTGATGCTTCATGACCAGTCATCTCTATTTATAATCACGATTATCATGCAAATTTTACATCTAATCACTTGCATATTCATGTATTTATCGGTGTGATATCCATCAATAATACTAAGGTTGACCCTTCGTGGCCCATTAGTTCATGTTCCATTCCACTTCTTAAGGTTATCGGTTAAAAACTCTTTGGCATTGTCAAACTACATGTTATTGTTGGTCTTCTTACTATGCTTGTGCCTTTCCTCATTGGAAACACAATTGAGGGGTGTGACATGCTTCTTGGTCTCAATTGGATTCGTAGATCTCAATCTATTATCTATATGAATCATTTTTGCTTAAATTCATTCATGAAAACCAAGTTATTTCTATTGATGGTGTCCCTCCATCAAATCCATGGTCCCCATCTCCTCATAGAGTAACTAGTACCCCACCTAGTTCATCTAGCGCATCACATTCTATGTTACTCAAAGAACACTCTACTCCTAGTTCACCTAATCACGCATTGTCTACATGACCTCACCACTCTACTAGTCCTACACATAGGTATAGGCCCATTCCTAGGAAATTTATTACATCTCGACGTAGATCACCACCTTGGTTTATTCCATGTGGGTGTCCATCACCTTTGCAATCACCATCACATATATCTCCATCACCAACACATTTTTCTACGCCATGAAATTCATCATATATTCATCCCTCACATGCACATAGGCTTCATTCACAAGAGCAATATTTTCCTAACATACCACCATTATTAGACCACGGCCATATGATTTCATCATCACATGCATCGGATAAAGGACCTTCATCATTAACTATCATTGGATATTTTATTCATACGTACACACTTGGGGGGATCATATTAACATTAGAATCTCTGCATACATCAATTTTCTATCATAGGCATACTCATAAAAAATTTAGTGTCATCATTACACTCGATGAAATACTCTTTTGCTTCGGTTCTCACTTGATTTTGATGACATATTGCACATGAACCCCACACACTATACCCTAGGTGCTACACACTACATCTATTCACACATCTTGCATTGTACATCATACATTCTACATTTAGTCTACATCATCTAAACCATTGGATATCTTCACATTATACACATTTTCTAGGCATCTTGCATCATTCTAAATAATAAATTATTAGGCTATCTACCCTTACGACATTACATTCTACATATCACATATTTACACATCTTACACATCATATGGTCATCTATTATCATCACGAATATTATATCTTATTCTACGCACTACACTCATCCCCCTAAGACGCACTTTAGTTCCTATGTCCATACTTGACTGCGCCGAGGGTACACAAATCAAATGGGCCTTATCATACTTACATGTTCCTCATTCAACCTTTCATCATGTGACATTCCTAGGTTAGTGACATATGCATTAGACTAAATGGTCACCTATTCCTTCATCTTGTAGTGGTATATGCTTTTAGGATACATCACCACTCATTTTAATCTTGTAGTGTTATACACTTTAGGATACATCATCACTCCTATGTTCATCTTATCATGATATAATCTTTGGTTATAAGGTTCACACACACTCCATCACTAGGTCCCATTTTATCAATACGCATATATATTCATCATAGTGCGTTAGGAACAATATACACTTGATAATTTCCCAATGATGCACTCTCATTTACGAGTTAGTTCTTAAGCGCTAAGGGGAAAAAACAAATGAACCTCATTTAATACATTTCCATTCACTCGTGGGGCATGTGGATCCTATCATTCCATCCATCCAAACATATTGCATATCATGGTTATTTTTACTCTTTCTTGCATTTGCTTGTTCATGGTCACTTTATTACACATGCTAGTTAGATGTCTTGTACATAATTTATCTATACCATCCACACATGTGCATTCACATTATTTTCTAGTTGTGATCGTGGATACATATCATTTCCTTGTAGTTTTGAGTTGTGTAGCTAAATTACTTCACAAATAACATGTATTGCAGTTTTCAAGGGTTACAAAATAACCGATGTCGGTTAGGTAACCGAAGTTAGTCACCTAGAGAAACTCGGTATCGGTTGGGTAACCAAAATCGGGTTACATTGTCATGAATATTTTTATTTATAACGCGGTGTTGGTATCAAAATTGATTCTCATGTGAGGGCCGAGCAAAGATTATCACGAATCTAGCGAGGATGCTTAGAGACAGTAAAAATCATGATATAATCCGTTTTGTAGATGGGGAGGGGATTTAGTGACTCTTTGTCACTCAAGCGTTAGAGAGAAATAGATAACACCTTATTAAGGGTTTAATATACCCTCACTACTTTAGGTTGTGCCTTCAACCAAGGTGAGAGGACCCGTCCTATAACCCGTATTGGTGAAGGATATCAAGAGATCCTTCTTTGCACAATTTTTAGGAAAACCTTGAGAAACTATGATCAATACAACATAATATAACTCTCACGAGTTGTCACACTTGAGAGTGGAGATGTTTTCCGGACAAGGTTCAAGTTACTAAGACAATAATTGAAACCTGATTGTTTCTGCATATTTTGGCAGTGGAATTTGTTAAATCTTTGTGGATACATAGTACAAATAGGGGTAGTTCATGTAGGATTTATCATTTGAGAAATTTTTGGTGGGAATTTAAGCAAGATAAAGTTGATTATACCAGATCTTTTAGAACCTTTACAAATATTGGAAAACTCACAGACAAAATGCTTCAAAATAGCTGAATTATTCCTTCAACCAAAAGGTGTGTATCAATGGAGGCCCAGAGATGCACGATTTCATACACTCTTCAAGAATTCAACACAAAGGCTCATGTTAAATAATCAATTAAACGTTAGAAGTCCCTGATTCATCACGCCTAAGATACACTCATAGAATTACAAAAATATTTGTCAACATAGTGAAAGTAAAGTGATTTTTATTTTTTATTTCATTATAAGATGAAATCTCTTCTCATAATGAAATTGAAAATTCCACAATTCTATCAAAAAGATAAGATGTTGTGTGATTAAGAGGGATTTTAACATAAGATTGCAAAAGGAACACAAAAACTATTTGAAAGCATTCTAAAATAAAAGCAAACACAATTATGCTCATGATCAACAAAAATTCATTTGAGGTTCATTAGATTCATTAAAGGGAAAGTTTCTTTAACAGTCTCAGAGCTTGTCAATGGTTGTACACTTGTAACCATCTTGACATGATTAAATCTAAAACATAGGAAATAAACTGGTTTCTCGGATGGCCTCTTGGGAAAATGGTTTTCTCAAACTTTTCTCGAAAAATTAAACCCCCTTTTTCACATGACATTTCATGCTTTTATATCCCTTTACATCAAAGATTTTCCCCCAAAAACAAGAATATTCCGAGGAATACTTTGTTTGTTACAAATTTGTTCTAGAAAGTGATATTTAAAAATTTACATCTAAAAGCTGCCAGTGTACGAGAGATAAGTCTTTTTGATTATTTCCCCGGTTTCTTTAATGGGGCATCCGGTTGTCGCTTTTGGAAAATTACCGTAGCTTATTTCTCCTCATTATTTTCTCGCTGCATATTGCTATGTTGGATCCTACTCTGTTGGTACCTCACTAAGTTGGGTTATGCGGTCAAGTTTGGGGAGAGTTCCTTCTAAGTAAAATATCTCATTATCACAGTCTTCAATTATTCCATCAATTTCATTTAACCGACCTCTGAGATACTCATATTTTTCCTTGCTTCGTGATGACTTCCTTTCCCATCTCAATTAGTTGTTCAACCCAAGTATCCACCACTTGGACCTTCTTGAAAACAATATTTATTTTTTCCATTCCTTGAGGGGTATTCACATATACATCTACTTGATCATGATTTGGATTTCCCTGTAAGTTCCTCCAAGCATGAACTTAAGGCCCCTAACTTGTTCTTTGAGTTGCTTCTTTTCACCCCATCCTTATCTACCTTATGTAGAATATCACTCACTACTTGAGACACTCCTTTTTTTAGTTGTTACGTTGAAGGATTTCCCAAAGGAATGACACGAATGCTGTAGTCATCATCGATTATGTCTATTCTTGACTTACCCTCGCAAGGAGTTGTTATATCCAAATTTATTACCCAGGATGAATGAGTAAGAGTTCTAGTGATAGTTTTGGATCTTTTTGGGGCTCTCTTTGTCTTGGGAAAAGATAAAGTAGTAAGATCAACTACTTGTACGGGAAGGGTGATTTATTCATTTGAGATCAACTCATTGATCCATCCCATTTTCAACCCTATTCCATTTTTTTGTTCCCTAAAATCCTTGCTGAAGTTTCTCGGAGAAACTACTAAGCTGTTGGACACTTCTTGTTCCTTTTATGCCAATAATTATGTATTTTCTAGAGCATGTATCTCAATTATCCCAGTCAATTTCACTCTTTTGCATTGATTCCTCTAGATGCTTCTTTTCACGATCCGCACTTCAGATTGGTCACCCTTAACTTGATTTACATTCAAATTCAAAGGAACTATTTTCTTGTTTCTTCTGCTGAAACCATACTCACATGAATCTATTCTCCTTTACCCTTTTGTATCAAAGTTTGGGAAATGGGTTCCTTTTCTCCCAAAACAGGCTGAGTTGCCAAACTACTATCTTCTTTTCCCAATGATACATATAGCAATGTTATGGTAGGTTGTTCTACTAGAAATGAATCCACATTTCCCACTGAAAGTTATGGTTCTCCACCAATAACAATTTCCTCATCAGTAATCATATCTTGTGCCATTTTTAGTCTTTCTTCAAAATACAATTTTCTTTTTTGAATAAGGTCATCACTCTCAGTAACCTCAACAAGAATGGGCACAACATTTTCTACCATCAACTCGGTATCAACATCCTTTTCCACCAATAGCTTTGGTTTTTCCACTTCCAAAACCATTTGTTTTGGGGAAGACAAGTTTACTTCCTAATTCTTTACTTCAATTTTTAGTGCATGAGGGTCCCTCTCTGATTCCTTACTTGCTTCAATACTAACCACTGGTGTTAACAAGGGTTCATCAATAGAAAAATTGAGTGCATCTAACATGGATAACCCTTCATCAACATCTATATCAATTACCTCAATTTGTATACTTTCAAACTTATTCATTATTTCAACTGGAGGTGGATTGATATCCTTAACATGTAGATCCTCACAAATTTTCATACCTAGTAAAAAATTGACTGCCCACCGGATTGAATGTAGTATTTCCTTGGGGACTGAACTTTGAATGCATTCCACTTCTTTTTCCACAAATAATGAATGAGGGATCATAGGAATTACTTTCCCCATATCTGGAAATGATGTATCTTGTTGCTTCGGGAGATATCAGATTTCTCCACTGGGAATCAATTATCCCATCCCCATTTTTGAATTTTTTTGGGTGAATGGGAACCTACCCTTACAGGGACTATTTGGTGGAAAATTTTGGGCTTCTTGTGTGCCCTTTCAAACTTCATCAACTCAGGTGGTGCTCTCTTTCCATCCTTGTGTGGCCTAGGCTGAATGTGACCACTTGCAATAGCTGCACTCATTAATTTATCAGTGATATGTGGCTCTGGTACAACATTTGGGAGGATCACATGTGATGCTTTAGAACCTTTCCTTTGACCGGAGTGGCATTGCAGTAGTAATAGGAGCATTTACCATGGACTTTAAAAAGCATTTTTTTAGTTTTTGTCTAAAAGGCAGACATGGAAGTACCAATCTCACTAGTGGCTATTGTCCATTCATAAATAATACCATCGTAGGTCTCTTGGAAGGTAATAGAGGAGCCTTTCCTCCTAATGGGTCAATCTTATCAGCACCCTCCTTTAGAGGTGGGATATCATCATTCAAGTTCCCTAGTTTTACGAAGGTATTGAGGACTCTTGTATTTTGTCTTGATAAGTAAATATTTATCTGGGCCAACCAATTTACTATTCTCCTCATGACATCAATTATCCTTATGTAGGGATCATTAGAATATTCCTCATTCCGATTTGGGAATCTTCGATCAATGTAAAATATGCTCATTGTGTTTAAATCATCCACAACTCCTTACGGGATGATTGCAACCTTGAAGTCTACTACTTGTGATAAAGTCATCATGGAAAAGTCCCTCAACGACTTCTTCATCATCCCTATAATTCATCCAGTAATCCTTAAAGTGAGGGTTGTGCTCAAAAGTTTTAGGAACATTGTAAAACACCAAGAAATGTCATAGTTAGCTCTAGCCTCAAATGTCTCCATAGCCAAAATCTTCATTTCTTCTCCAATTAATCTAGCTTTTATAATAGAAGGGCATGAATAACTTCCCTATCTCGATAGGGAAATTGAAATTTGTTTTGTGCCTCCCGAGAAATTAACTTGTGCCACGGGAACCAATTTCCTTTCCAATTCATAGCTTTTCATCAACATACCTAGATAATTTAAAAGGTTTTCCCTCGAAACCACTAACCCTGATATAAGTGAACTTATTGTATTGAATGAAGTAACACCCATACTCCATGATAACTTGCCTTGCTTGCTCTGAAATTCTAAATTGTTCCCATTTTGGTTTGAGCGGGTAAATGATTGGTGTAAAGAAAGCATCGTTTACCAATTTGACATTTCCATTCTAGTTGGTTAACTGTAGTTGGGGGAAAATTTCAAGCATTGGGAAATTTTAAAAATTAGCTTGAGGTGAAAATGTTGGGAAAAACTGTGTCTTTGTAGTATTATAGATCAGGTATGTCATCATATAGAACTCCGGTTAAACCCGTAACATCCCCCATCTCAATTTTTTACGCGGGGTAGCCATATGACCATGAATTTCTTCAAAAATGAAATTGGCCCAACAAATATTTCCTTTTCTCTCTAAAATGATCCATATATATGTGGCCATCAATTCCTTAAACTCATTTGTATTCTCCAAACCTGCCATTCTACTCAATAGCACAATGATATCTTCAACTTCTTCAACGAATTTTCCCTAACAAACCTTTTGGGGATTTTAGGCTGATGTCTTTCTCTCTGTGAGGAGCCATTTTGTGTTTATCATTTTTGCATAATCCTTTTTCTTTGCTTCATAATCCTTCAAGGCCAACTCAATGCCAATAGTAATCGGGTTGGTAATTACAGGTGTAATTTCAATATTACTCTAATGGCTACAGTGTTAATATCAACACCTTTGTATCCCGCTCCCATCTAATACCTCTCTCTTCTGATAATCATAGTTCATGGAACAAAACCATACTAATTCAAGGGCATTGAACAAAAAGTGGGATGGCTCCCACCGAGGTAATATGGCTATCACGAATTACCTTCAAGGATTCACTCATATGGGGACTGTTTAACCATGGATGAAAATCATTCAAGTCGTTACTCATCAAATGTGTTTGTTAACTTTTCTAGGTCACTCATGACCCCGATGTACTCGAGGAAGAAAATGGAATATTCTTCATTTCAAAAACCCTAACTTTACTTCTGCTTTGGTTTACCAATGAAACATACATGATTCACAAGAGTTTAAAAATATTACAGTTTTACGTAGGTTCGAGCAATTATGATTCTAAATAGAAACTTTCACACTTCTCAAGTTCATAATTTGAGCTCCACAAAAGTTTTGATTGCACTTTTACGATAAAAGCGACAAGATACCATCAAATTAACAATAAAAAATGAAATGCATTTGCATCTCCTAAGTTCCTTATTTTATGTATGAGCATTAATGGCGGCGAGAATTAAATGCATTGAATATCATAAAGTCATTAACTCTGTCTTTCACAACTTTGAGAAAGAGTCATCCACGTGGAAAATATTTTAGCTAAAGTGGGCTCAGGGGTATCTTTTGTATTTTGTGACACTTATAGATATTGTGCATATTTTGACATTTTGGCCCACCCATCTTGCTTCTCATGTGGGCTCAACACATGGCTCTACAGGCGTAAATAGAGTCGTGACTCACTTTGACAATTTTACTTCTTTTCAAAACAAAGCTAAAATTTCAAAGTACCCCAACAATCTACCTCCCGCATTTGCAAATTTATATGGTCCCAGGTGGAGTCGTAACTCATTTCAATAACTTTACTCCTTTTTCATAACAAAGCCAAAATTTCCAAATTGCCTCAGCGACCCGTCTTTCCACTTTTGAGTCTTTATACGGTCCCCAAAGCCAGTGCATGAGTGACTTTGATAACTTTAATCCTTTTTCATAACAAAGCTGAAATTTCCGAATTACCCCGCAACCCACCTTCCCACTTTTGAGTCTTTATCGGTCCCAGTAGTCGCAGTCACTTTGATAACTTTATTCCTTTTCTAAAATAAAGAAAAAATTTCCAAAATGCCCCGATGATCTCGATTCCCCACCTTTGAAACTTTACTTGGTCATGGCCGCAGAGTCTCGACCCATTTTTACACTTTATTCCTTTTTCAAAACAAATCCAAAACTCCAAAGTGCCCCGACAACCCACCTTCCGCTTTTATGATGAAAAATGGCCACGTGTCCTTTTTTGGGTCTTCGGAATTATTTTTAAAATTTCACACCTTTTTCCATAATGCCTCAAAACATAAAAAGGGTCCGCCTCTCTGCAACCACTTGAATTGTGACAAGTGTACACCTGCAGGACTAAATTAAGGATTTACTTAAGTCGCTTAATATTTTCAACTATCTAATTAGAACTCATTGGAGCACGGGACCAATTTGAAATTTTGCAAATATAAACAAAAAGCGGCAAGTTCACAAAATGGACCCACCATGCCGCATCAAATTAGGGAAGAGCACGTATCCGCAAACATTCGGAGAAAATCGACAAAGAAGACATGACCACGGAAAAATAAAAAGAGCAGGAAACCCCACCATTTGCGCCCAAATTACAAATTGTTCCTCATGGATAGAGAAACTACAAATAATACATGGCTAAACGTGATCCAAGATCATATAAAAAGATTGACAACAACACCCTAATGAATGGATTTCTTTCATGCATCCATACAGGGAAACATAAAATATTTCAAACCATGCGGACCGAGAATTTTTTTGAATGCAAAGGCAAGATTAAATCGAGCACCAACACACGAGATTAGATCCAAACTTTGATTAAAATGTGATCGGATGGTTGTAATTGCATAGCTAATATGCTCTAATGTTTGTATATACTTATACGCTAGAAAACTAGGGTTATAAGGAGAGATTGACTATTATTGTAAGAAGATTTTTTGGGAGAGATATTAGAGAATCAGTGAGGAAAAATTATTGTACATCCGTGAGAGGTGTGGAAGATTGCAAATCTTCATTGTATATCCTTTGTGAAGAAAGAAAAATAGATTGGTTATTTCTTGGTGGACATAGCCCACACTAGGTGAACCATGTTATATCTTGTGTATTTTCTTCTAGTTTAATTTCCATATTTATTTCTTGCATGCTTAAATTTGATATATCTATATAAGCGTGTGTGATCTAACCCTAAAAAAATAGTATTAGATATTTGTTTGATGGTTTTTTGTGTTGACATATTTACTCACAGAGGGATTTCTGATTGAGTGGGAGCACAACAATGGTAGAAGATAACAAATATAAAGTGGATAAATTTGACGGCCGTAATTATCAATTATGGAAGATGCAGGTGGAATATTATACGTGTTAGAAATATTTATATTTACCGTTGGATGAGAAAGAGAAGCCTACGAAGATGACTCGATGAAGAATGGAAGATTCTTGACATAAAGTCTCAGTAGGATATATAAGATTGAGCACGGAAACATCTCGTAGCTTCAAATATTTTGAATCAAGTAACCAAGGTAGAGTTGATGAAATATTTAGATAATTTATATGAAAAACCAAGTACTTTGAATAAAGTTTATTTGATGAAGAAATTATTTAATTCAAAATGTAAGAATGTGGATCTGTATCAAGCCACTTGAATGATTTTTGTTCTATTGTAAATCAATTAAAATCGGTGAATATTTTGTTTGATGATGAAGTGAAAGCACTTTTATTCGATGTTCTTTTCCAAATAGTTGGGATAACTTGGCAATGGATGTTAGTGATACAACATCTGCTACTAATAATTTGAAGTTTGATGATGTGCTTAGTATAATCCTCAATAAATAAATACAGGAAAAGTATAGGATAATCATCATCTAGAAATTATTTTAATGTAGAAAGCGGAGGAAGACAAAAAAAGAGATCCAAGAGCAATAATAATGGGAAATCAAATTCAAATATGGGTAGATCTAAATCTATAGGTATAGGAATAACTTACTAGAATTGTGGAAAGAAAGGACATGCAAAGAAGGATTGTTGGTTCAAGGAAAACAAAGAGAATACACTAGATAAAGGTAAAGAGGAAAATTTTACAAGCGAGGTAATACAAGATGCCCTTATTCTCTCCTTGGATAAGTAAATTAGAATCTTGGGTTTTAGATTTAGGAGCTTCTTTCCATGCTAAGGGGAAGTTCATCTAAAATTCTCGAATGGAACTACATGGGTATTGAAAGATGTGAGTCATGTGCTTAAGGCTCAAAAGAAATCTAATTTCTGGAGGACAACTAGGTGAATCTGGTTGTATGGTTACTTTCTGGTGATTCTTAGAAAGTTTCCAAGGGAGATATTGTTGTGGAAAGAGGAAAGAAGGTAGGAACATTGTATTTTTCTACCTGTATTAATGATTTCATTTCTTCTCTAGCTTCTTTAGATTTAGATGTAAGAATGTGGCATTATCGACTAGTCCATATGAGTAAAAACAAAATGCAAATTTTAAAGGAAAATGGTAAGTTATCAGATTTGAAAGATGTAGATCTTGATTTCTATGAGAATTTCATATTTGGAATGAAAAAGAGTGATATTTCTCAAATTTGGGGTAATAAAAGGGAGAAAAAAATTGGAGATTTTGTACTCGGATGTGTGTGGGGACCAACCGGGTAGCTTCTCTATGGAGGATCCCAATATTATGTGACTTTTATTGATGATGCCACAAGAAAGGTATGGGTTTATTTTATAAAGCGTAAATTTGATGTTTTTGAGGCTTTTAAAAGATGGAAATACCTTGTTGAAAACTAAACTTGTTTAAAGTTAAAATGCCTTAGATCGACAATGGTGGTGAGTATTGCGGCAAGGTTTTCAATGATTATTGTTTAGTGAATGGAATATGCAGAGAAAGAACGGTTCCTAGAACACCACAGAAAATGATGTGGCTAAAAGAATGAAAAAAACTATCATGGAACATGTAATAAACATGAGAATACATGCTAGATTACCCTTACAGTTTTGGGCAGAAGTAGTAGACATGACAATATATTTAATCAACCGTGGGCCTTCAAGTGCACTAGATGGTGGAATACCAGAAGAATCTTAGACTGGAAAAGAGGTAGATCTTTCTTTTCTTAGAGTATTTGGTTTAGAAGATTTTGTGCATATTGATAAAGAAAATAAAAAAAAGGTTGGATGCTAAATCTAAGAGATACGATTTTATTTGTTATGGCTCACGGTGATTTCAGATTCTAGTTTTGGGGTTTAGAAGATTCTAAGATTGTTAGGAGTTGTGATATTGAGTGGAATGAAAGAGAATGTATAGGGATCAGGTTTTGATGCCTAAGGATAAACCGGGTGAAGAGTTTGTGAAATAAAATACATTCTCAAATTTAAAAACAAAATCTACGGAGACAGTGCTCGGTGTAGGTAGGAATAAGGCCGACATTGACATCCGAGAACTAACATTGGTGTGTGAACACTGATAGCCCGGCGTTGGTAGCTAGGACTCGACGGCGTTGGCTATAGATGACCGACATCGGTCACTTTGTCGAGGTGGATACAAATGTACATTATGTGTAGATTGAGCCTTAGGCACCCCATATTTCTAGTGAGAAGGTCAAAATGGGTAAATAGACCTCCATAAATATTTTCACCTTCCTTATTTTATCTTTTATTGACTAATAGTGGTGAACCATAAATTTTTGAAGAAGCAATGCAGGAGGAAACCCAAAATAAGTGGGAGCATGACATGGATGAGGAGATGGAATCTTAGGAAAATAATCGGACATGGGTTTGGTTAAGTTTCCACGCAACAAATAATAGGACATTCAGAATAAATGGGTTTACAAGATCAAGGAGGAAGAGGGTGGACAAACAAGATAAAGTAAAGGCTTGTGGTAAAAGGGTTTACACAAAAACTAGGTATTGATTTTGGCAATATTTTTCTTGTAGTAAAATTAATTCCATTCATATTGTTTTGAGTTTAGTTGTAGTAGAATATTTTCACTTAGAACAACTTGATGTTAAGAAAAATTTCCTTCATGGTGATTTGGAGGAAGATATATATGCATTAACCACTTGGTTATGAAGTCAAGGGAAAGGAAAAACTTGTGTAAAGTTTGAAAAATAGATTTTATGGGCTCAATCAAACTCTAAGGAAATGGTATATGAGGTTTGATAGTTTATGCATGAGCATGGTTATATGAGATGTAAATATGATAATTGTGTTTATTTCAAGAAGCTTAAAAATGGAAGCTATATTATTTTGTTATTGTATGTAGATGATATGCCTATTACAAGATTGAGTATGTAGGACATTGTTGAGTTTAAAGAAAATTACCTCATACATTTTCAATGAAGGATTTATGATCTGTAAAGAAAATCTTGACATGAAAATTCAAAGAGATAAGAAGAAAAGGTAATTATATTTATCTTGGGAAGATTATATTAATAAGGTTTTGAAAGCTTTAAAATGTAAAATTCAAAACTAGTAAGTACACCTATGGTTGGACACTTTAAATTAAGAAAAATCAAGTGTCTACATCACATGAGGAGGTTGAGTAAATGACACAAGTGCCATATTATTTAGTAGTTAGAATAATTATGGATGTTATGGTTTGTATGCGACCAAACATTGCACAGTCTAAGTGGGATTATGAGCAGATTTATGGCTAATCCAAGTAAAGAGAATTGGAAATAATTTGAATAGATACTTGAATATTTAAGAGGGACACCCAACATGCAATTATGCTATGGAGGGTCAAATACTTCTTTATGCAGATATGTTGATTTAGATATGGCTGAAGATTTGGATGGTAGGAGAAGCGCCATTGGATATGTATTTAGAGTAGGTGACATGTCAAGTTAGCTGGATTTCAAGATTGCAAAAGGTTGTGGCCTTGTCTACTACAGAGGTTGAATATGTTGCAATTAATGAGGCTAGCAAAGAGATGATATGGATGAGAAGGTTCATGGAAGAGTTGGGAAAGGAGTAAGAGGTTTATAGATTTTACAGTGATATTCAAAGTGTGATTCATCTCATAAAGAACTCTGAATTTCATTCAAGAATGAAACAAATTTAGTTGAGATATCACTTCATACGATAGGTTTTGGAGGATGGGAAGCTGAAACTAGAGAAATTTCATACAAATGAGAACACTGAGTATATGCTAACGAATCCATTGGCAAAGGAGAAGTTGGAGCTTCACTCCACTTTTTTATGTCTTCAAGTTTGAGACTCGAAGAGGAAGAAACATGCCAAGGAAAAGGATCAAAGAATGGATATGCACGGTGCAATACAATAATTTATCTCCAAGTGGGATATTATTGAGTTGTGGAGCTAAATTTCTTCACAAATAATATAAATTATGGATTTTAGGTTTACTTTGGAATAGGTGCAGTTCGAACCATGGGGAGTTAGTTACAAGGAGGAGCAATTAGTATTGTTTGGGTAAGAATCATGGTTTACCTATATGTGAATTTTTATTTATAATGAAATATTATATCTAACCTTTGATTAAAGGTGATCGGAAGGTTATAAATGTATAGTTAAGTTGCCATAATGTTTGTATATGCTTATAAGCTAGAAAACTAGGGTTAGAAGGAGAGATTGACTATTATTTTAAGAATATTTTATGGGAGAGAGATCAGAGAGAAAATTTAGAGGAAAAAGTATTGTACACATGTGAGAGGTGTGGAAGATTGAAAATATTCATTGTATATCCTCTGTGAACAAATAATAATAGATTGGTTGTTTCTTGGTGGACGTAGCCCACACTGGGTGAACCATGTTATATGTTATTTTGTATTTTTATTTTATTTGATTTAATTTATGTATTTATTGCTTACATGATTAAATATGATATATATTTGTAAAAATGGTGTTATTTAACCACAACACACAACATGGATGGTCACCTTCTGCCCTTCCTACACCGGTAAGACTTGTGGGCATCCACATTCATCTCTCACAAAGTGCTTAATGATTCATTTGTACTTGAAAGCACTTTACATTATTTGGTTATACACACTTTTGACATAATAGTTATCTTTTTAGCATGCTAACGGGTGCTTCATGTGAAACATTTATTATGGAGGGATATTTGCTTCCATATTTGTTTGTTACATTGTTTGTTATTGCTTGTTTTTGTAATAAGGGCCTTGCCACTTTGTTTAGTGTTCACACTTGTTTATTATATGTAGCTCATGATCAACTTACATGTCTTGTGATATCATGAGTTATTTCCCATGATTTGCATCCCAATTTTTGCAGCTTACTTTGTCTTCTTATGTGTTTACATTACTAAATTGCTTGGTAGCTTATACAATATTTGCGTAGATTACACATTTTATTATATATGGATGCTTGTTCATACTAACACTTGTACTTGGATAGCCTCTTATTTGTGCATGTCTTTTTCAACCAAGTGCATTTTGTTCCCGCTATGGGAAGAATTACAAAGTTCATGTGGTGGGTCCTAGGTTTTGGGGCCACATTGTCCTATCAACAATGTCACATGCACCCCGAAGAGGGGGACATAATTTGGGGTTTTACATTCTACACATCGATTCTACACCATTTTAGTTCGGTATAGTTTCCGCCCTTGGAATTATGGGTTATATAATGAGTGGGTTTGGGCAGTCACGAACCCCATACATGGAGGCTTTAGCATTCATACATGGTTTTTCTTATCATTCTTAGGAGGAGTTAAAGGTTGGAGGATAAAAATAATTCATCCCTACACTTCTTCCTAATTCCATTGGATCATAAAAACTAGGCAATACAAAGATCTCTTCATACATGTTTAGGGAAGTAGTTAAAGGTTGGAGGATCTTGGTGGTGAATTCCTCCCTATACTTCTTGAGCCCTATGACGTTGGATCTCCCAAAAAACCCACGACAAGATATATTATTTCTACACCCTTTCTCTCATAACGAATGAGGTACACAATTTCTATTTTTCATTTGTGTATTTTACATTTACATACTCTTACATATATATACATTCATCTTTTACATGCATTTTTACATATATACATGCGTATTTGACTTCTCGATCATCTTCTCCTTACAAACATGACCATATGAGAAGCAAGTAGTCAAAAACAACAACAAAAACAATAACAAAAAAGGTGTCAACAACAACATTTTGTGCTAGCACACACCTCATACTAGTCATGCATTTACACGCTTCATCATCTTTTTATAACTCCATGCTTTGTCTAGTCCTTTAACGTGCTTTCTGCATAACTCTACATAGACATCAGGTACATATCTCTATCTACTTTATGTTAGCGATCTTTCCACTCACCAACATAAAGTGGGGGAAAATGTAGACACTAAATCACACACTTTGGGTATTATTTAGTCCTGGTCTCATACTACTATTCATATGGTTTTGAGTGAAGAAAGTACTAATTAACCCCCTTCTTTTGGATATTTTTATTTTCTTTTTGTCATAATTCCTAACCTTCACCTCATACATGCCCATTCATTTTTCATCACTTTGCATCATTTTATGATTGAGTTGGGTACTGTAATGCGAGTATTGGGGCACCCACAGGTGCCTTATTCCCGGATCAGGGTGCCCTAATATTTTTGGCACTTTCCCACCACTTTTTGGGAACTTTCTAGCCATTTGAGATTTTTATCTTTTAGTGGTCAGTCCTTTTTGGGTTAATTAAGAAATTAGAACAATAAAACCATGTAAATGTAAAGTTATGACACCATAATCATGGACCAAGTACTAGGAACTACTACCATCATCTAAGGTTGCATGGATCTAGAGATCATTTGCACGCATCTAACTCCATTACAAGGGACATGGATGGTACATATGTATCACACATCATAGAGAGGAATTTTATTTTATTCCATCCAACATTCTATTACATTTTCTACAGTTATTATTGGCTACTTTTACAAAGTGTCCTCGTGAAACAAGAGCAACCTAGGGCATGATCATATGCACACACACATAGAACTACATCAGGTCTGAGATGTAGTGTAGTGCTTAGTTAGTGAGTCTTCCATTGTGGTCATTGAGGACAATCTTACCCCTTTATTTGCATTTTTATTTTTAGGGTTTGATGCTTATTTTCAGGTCTTACAAAAGTTTATTATTCATCACTAATCATTGGTGACATTTAGTACAGAGAAATGATTTACACGTGAAAAGAAGTGAAGACTTCATATCCTCATCGACCCTACAGAGCTAGTTTTTATACCTCCTTCAGAGACCATGGTTCTGTAGGAACCTTGATCCTCTCCCATGTGCCCTATTCCAACAAAGAGGATGATATGTGTCTTTTAGATGTTATGTGTGGTCGCATATGTATTCTTTTATAGTTCATCTTATGAGACATTGTTGATCAGCCTCCAAATCAGCTACGCTCCTTTTAACCCTACTTGTTAATTAGGGTTTCACATAAATTCATTAGTTTAGTTGCTCGGGTAACTTTTTATATTCATTAATTTCATTTATTTATTGTTGTTCTAGTTAGATTAACTTAATAACATCCACATTTTAGTTAATCAAAGCACCCGAGAGGATGAGGAATCTCGACATTGGTGTCCTAGCTATCTACTAGTGTCCATGATGAAAAATGTTGAAGAGTAAAAAGGAAAACTGAGAAAGTAAGGGTGCATGACTGAAAGTAGAAATAAAAATCAAAGAAAGTGGCCAAAGACATGGTTTAATTAGTACTTTTATTATTAGGAATCATATGAATAGTAGTATGCAACCAAGACTAGATAATTACCCAATGTACATGATTGTGTGTCTCTGGTCAATAGAGTGAATCAAAATATTCAATGAGTCCTTAGTTACAAGACTTTGGTAAAGATAATAAGGTTATAAGTATAAAGAAAGAATTTGAAGATTTGAGGGCTTGAGTCCTAAAGAATTAGACTTTGGTGGATGAGATCCAAGTCAAAGGAGAAAATCAAAAGATTCAATAGGTTTTTAAAGTATAAGACTTTAGTGTAAAAATCCAAGTCAAAGGAGATAATTCAAATATTCAATGAGTCTTGAGGTATGTGAATTGGGCAGATGAGATCCAAGTCAAAGGAGAGAATCAAAAGATTTAACAGCTCCTGAAGTACGAGAGTTAGGCGATGGGTTCCAAGTTAAAGGATGTATAATTAGACAAGTCCTAATCCTCAATATGATCAGAAGACCTATGTGATATTAGAGAAGGTTTTTTTGAGACGAAGGATATGTTGAAATGCACATTCATCTATGAGTGTAAGAATGTGAGGAAAGAATGATGTTTCCATAGATTTACACCCTAGGATCCTTATAGACTCTATAGAGAAAATATTCAATGTTACTCCTTTGTGGCTATGGATAATTTCATTTGATGAAATATTTGCAATTAAATCTTTAAAATGTTGTATAAGGATATTCCTTGGAATACAAACATCATATACTACATGTATGTAGATGTATTGACATCTGTAGTCACAAAATCATGCACTTTAGACATTCTTTATCTTGGTCTCATACTTCTATTTAGAAGATTCTTGAGTGAAGAAAGTACTAATTAACCCCCATATTTTGGCCATCTTGTTTTATTTTATTTCATCATGACCGCATCTTTTTATCCACATGCCCAGTCTTTTCGGCCATTTCCCATTATTTTAGCCATGAATGGGGCACCTAGGCTAGTCTTGGGGCACATGTGGGCACCCTCATTCCATAAGGGGTGTCTTGGTCCTTTTTACTTTCCCGCCACTTTATTGGCTCTTTCTAGCTGTTTGGTATCTTTATATTTCTTGTGGTTGGCCTTTTTATTGTTAATTATGAAATTAGATCAAGATAACCCTATAAATATAAAGTTATGAGACCATAATGAGGTACCTAACATCACTTACTACTATCACTCATCTAGAGTTACATCCATCTATTGCATTTGAGACCACTTGCATCCAAATAACTCCATCATCAAGGTAGAAGGCTACGAAAACTACATCACACTTCATAGGGGAGGGATTCTATTTTATTCCATGCACACATTCTATTACATTTCATACACATATTTATTACTCGCTACTTCAAAAAGGGTGGCGACACAAGAGCAACCTAGGGCATTCAAATTGACACACATAGAACTACATCGGGTATGAGATGTAGTGCATCACACTCGATTAGTAAGTCCACCAATGTGGCAGGTGAGGTCATTCTGAACCCTTCATTTGAATTATTAATTTTGAGGGTCGATGCTTGTTTTGGGGTCTTGCAAGTTTCTCTTTTGTCTTGGAGTATTCGTGACATCCATCATAGAACAAAGAAGTTGATGCAACACACAATGAGGGTTTTGGACCACCTTGAGCCCTATAAAATTTAGTTTTAGAGATTTTACGCAACGTGCCACCCATTGCATACCGAATGCCCATAGGTTCCCTAAGTACTTTCGTCACTACTTGTCAAGTTAGATACTCCATATCCACCTTGTTTGGCACTTCTTCACATTCATTCTTGTTTGATTTCTCCAAACACCTCTACAAAAATCTCTTACAAGTATCTACTATTAAGCAAAGTCCTTTCCTCTTCCTTCTTACACATTAGGGTTAGTTTTTCCTTTTATATAGTTGTGTAGTTCATTTATATTTCTCATTTACTACATTTATTTACTTTTTTACACTAATCATAGCTTAGATTAACTATCCCCATACTACATAGTCCATTTTAGTTAATCATTTTGGTGAACCCGACCCTTCTTCATTACACCTTCTAGGGCATGATTTTACATTTAGTCATCATGCGTATCTCAATCAATGATTATTTTCTTACAAATCCTGATTTACTCCATAGAGTCCAACATTTTCTTTCTACTACTCATATTCATGCTGACATGCATCCCGACTCGGTTTATCAGGCCTTTGTTGATGCATTTTCTCCACACTTAGTATTTAATTCCAACCTTCCCTCTGATGTTCACACTTTTGATAATGATCCACCTTTTCATATCATCTCTCACATTTATAATGTTGTTATTAAGTGTACTTTGATTGATAATGGGTTTGAACTTAACTTGTGTCCTATGTCATTTCTTGAAGTTTTAGGTCTTACCACTCGTGACATTAGTCCCTCTAGTGTTTCCTTATGTGCTTATGATGGTTCTATCCATCCATGTTTTAGTCACATCACATTTCCCATCACTGTTGGTTTTAAGACTGTCCCTACTACCTTTTTTGTTGTTGATTTCCTAGTTTCTTATAATTGTCTACTTGGTAGGCCATGGCTTCATTCCATGCAAGATGTCACCTCTACTATCCATAATTGTGTTAAATTATTACATGAAAGCATTGAATACACTTTTTTCATGACCATGATCCATTCTAGTATTGTGAATGGGCTCCTAATACTAATCTTCCTATCCCACGCATAGACATTACAGATGAGACCCAACCTAGGGAAGAACCACCTCACTTTCCACCACTTGATGGTACTTATTGTGTGATATATGTAGTTTCTTCTATGCCACCTGCTACTATGACTACTTTGATTCCTTATTAGGGCCTATCCAGTATATGGACGCCGCTCTATCACATCCACCTCCACATACACCCACCCATTCACTTGCACACTCTTCATCAATGATTCATATTGGGAACACATTCCATTTGATCCTACTTCACCAAAAACCATATGTACACACATGAGATTAGCTCGATTAGGATTTTATATTGATGACATCCATCCTCCACCATATGACCCTCATTTATATCATGGGTTAGTTTATGTTCTGACGGCCCATGGTCTCTGCGTATTTCATCTCGATGTATTTCTTGCATGCAATCATACTACTTCCCCACTCACATTAGGAAAATCATGGCTTGATTATATTAGGGCACTCTAGATCCTAATCATACAAATATATCTTTCCCCATGCCTTTTGGACACATTTTCATCTGCAATAGTTCTTTCTTAGGTTATACATAGAATCTTACTCATTGGTCATCTTTTAGTGGTATACACTTTAGTCGATCACCACTCCCATTATATCATCTTGTAGTGGTATACACCTTAGGTTACATCACCATTCCTTAGCTTTCATATTATAGTGATATACACTTAGGGATAAATCAAAACTCACCCATTCATCAATTCGTGATATATGATTTGGCTATAGGGTTCATGCAAATATTTTCTATATGTTGCACATCATCACCGCACCACGCACACTTATCACAAAACGGCGTGCGAAATAACAAAAACATCACTGCGACCATTCCCCAATAACAAACTCTCATTTATGATTCATTCTTGACTAATGAGGGGAAAATAAAATGAACCTCATTGCATACACTCCCATTCAATTGGAGGGCACGAAAATCCTATGATTCCATCTTGCGTTCCATTTCATCCATCCATAAAATATTTCATTGTCTTGGAGTATTTTCTCTTTTTACTAGTGTTTTACATGATCACTTTACTACACATGCTAGATCGATTTATTATATGTAATTATATATACCATCCACACATTCACGTTCACACATTTTTTTAGTGTGATCTCGGACATAGGACTCTTACACATGGCATGGATGCTCTCCTTCTACCCTTCCTACACTTTGGTCGTTAGGGGCTTCCACATTCCACTCTCATAGGTTCTATTGTTTCATTTTATGCTTATAAATTTACATTTGGTTATTCACGATTTTACCTATTGGTCATTTATCTAACATGCTAATCAGTTTTCCATGTGTAACACTTGTTTTATAGGATTACATGTTTTCATAACTACTTATTTTCTTGTTTGTACTTATTTGTGAGTGTTTTCTATTTCTATGGGATTTTCCTATGTTGTGTGTGCACACTTATTTTTTTTACAGCCATGATGACTAGCATTTCTTGCGACATCGTGAGTGATGTCCCATGTTTTCTACTCTCTTTATGTGGCTTAATTTTATTCTTGTGTGTTTACACTCTTGTGTTTAGTAGTTCTTACATTGTTTACGTAATTTACCTTTTTTTCTTACATTCATGTGTTTTTATACTAACACTTGTTTTGGATATCCATCCTTGCTTTTACGTGTCTTGGTTTCTAACAAGCGCATTCCCTTCCCCTAGTAGGGAAAATTTATAGATTACATGGGTTGGTCCTCTTTTGGTGCCCCATCCTCATATCGGAGATGTCGCATGCACCCCCAAAGAGGGGGGCATCATTTAGGATTTTCTACATACTAACATAGATATTCTACACCAATTTTGTTTAATTACATACAACGATTGGGTTTAGACTAGTATACGAACCCCATACATAATGAATTTTGTAGGACATCATGTCCTTAGCATTCTGGGAAGCATTTACAGGCTTGGAGGTTACAGTGGGTGTGCCTCTCTACACTACTTCGGCCAGTGGCGTCATAACTCCCAAAAATCTAGGGACGATACAAAGATATCTTCACATAGATTCAAGGAATAAGTTAGAGCTTGGAGGACACAAAGCATTTCCTCCCTACACTTATTCGGCTAGGGTGGCGTGAGATCACCCAAAAAATTCATAGTACATGATATCCTTCTACTCTCTTTCTCTTGACATGGATCAGGTCCACATGTTCCATTTATGATTTCCATTTACATTTACATATTTTACATATACATGCATATTTTCACATTACGAGTTTTACACTTAGATACATACATATTTGACTAATTGACTATTTTCTTCTTGGAAGTCGACCATATGAGAAAAAGTAGTCAAATTGTGGGAAAAAATAATAATGACATCAACAACAACACTTGCGATAGCACATGGTTTACTAAGCATGTAGGTATATTATACATCGCAACAACTACACATGCATTCCACCCCTAAGCTCACTCTCACCACTTTTTCTTTGCATATTTTCATCTTTAGTTTACTGCGCTCCTCCATCTTCTTCATCATTTGACACTTTTTTCTAGTCTTTTGTGTGTTTCTACTACACTCTTCATAAACATCAGTGCACATCTCTATCTACTTTATGTTACCAAACGTTCAACTCACCAACATAAAATGGGGGAAAAATGTAGTCACAAAATCATGCACTTTAGACATTATTTTCCCGGTCTCATACTACTATTTAGAAGGTTCTTGAGTGAAGAAAGTACTAATCAACCCCCATATTTTAGCCATCTTTTTTTTGTCATTACCGCCTCTTTTTATCCACATGCCCGGTATATTTCAGCCATTTCCCATTATTTTATCTATGACTTAGGCACCACGCTAGTACTTAGGGCACCGTGGGTGCCAGTGGTGCCACCCCACCGAGGGCACCCAGATCCTTTTATACTTTCCCACCACTTTTTGGGTTCTTTAGAGACGTTTGACATCTTTATCTTTTCTTTGGTTAGCTTTTTCAAGGTTTATTATGCAATTAGATCAATATAACCCTATAAATATAAATTTGTGAGATCATAATGAGGGACCTAGCATCAATTACTACTATAAATCCATCTACAATTGCACCCATCTATTAAATTAGAGATCACTTGCATCCACATAGCTCCATCATCAAGGCACAAGGCTAGGACATATGGGTCACACTTCATATGGGGAGGGATTTTATCCTCTTCCATGAACACATTCTATTACATTTTCTACGAGATAGTTATTGTTCAATACCTCACAAAGTGTGAATGGCACAAGAGCAACCTAGGGAATGCACATTCACATACATACAACTACATCGAGGTCTAAGATGTAGTGCGGTCTTAGTTAATAAGTCCACCATTATGGCAGTGAGGTTAGTCCAACCCCTTTATTTACATTATTCTTTTTATCGTTTGATGCTTGTTTTGGGGTCTTGCATGTCTTTCTTTCATCTTGGAGTATTCGTGACATCCAACAAAGGACAATGAAGTTTATGTGATATACATCGAGGGTTTTAGATCACCTTCCAACCCTGTAAAATTTAGTTTGAGAGATTTTGCACTGAGACCAAGGTGCTAGATTGTAAACAAGAGTTCCGCATGAGCACCTCGATCTGCTTGAATTCCAATCTAGTTAGATCCTCCAGATCCACCCTTTTAGGGAATTGTGCATAGTCGTTCCGGTTCGATTTCTCCAGTCACCTCTACAACATTCTCACGAAAGGAATCTACTATTCAACCAAATTATTTCCTCTCCCTTCTTGCACATTAGGGTTAGCATTTCCTTTTTCATATTTGTGTAGTTTATTTACCTTTATTATTTATGACATTTATTTACTTTGTTATAAATTTTCATAGCTTAGATCAACTATCCTTGCACTACATAGTTAGTTCATTTTTAGTTAATCAACATGTAGGAATCATTTTTGATGATATTCTGTAATATTAATTGTGTGAGGTATAATGGACATAGAAGGATACATTGTTGTAAGTTTCCAATCTTATTGTGGTTGTGTTTTTACAAAAATACCAGATATGTTAGGCATATGAGTTGACGGTGAAAGAATAGAATCAAGCTCAATATTTCTTGATGATGGTCCCTCTTACGAGTGTGCCTGCAATTATAAAAAGGGTGGAAAGGGAGTTTTAAAGAAAGTTCAAGATCGCATTTGATGTTAGAAGGTTCTTTGTCTGAAATAGGTTCAATGTCTATTAGGACTAACGAAACAAAATATGAAAAATAAAAAGATTAGATTTGATTGAGAGAGACTTGAATTTTATCATCATGATCTCATTGATTATTAGTATGTATAGGATTTTGGACAACATTAAACTCTTCTTGAATTTTTTTTCTAGTTGACATGTCTTGGTTGTGATAGCTTTGTCACGAGAGGTTTATAAATATGTATCCATTGTAAATGAAGTCTCAAACATAATTATTAAATCACACACATCTATCTATTGAGTGGCCTTTGTACCAGTATGGATAAATTTACCCTTTGATGAAGGATTTTGTAAGTGGATATTTTTTCATTCTAGTGTTTATTAGTTGATGAAAAACACTAGAGATACTTTTAGCGGAGTAGTGCCTTCGCTAGGTTCTATGATTGGATTTACGGTTGATTGTTCATGTATTATGTGCTCATTTTGATTACCCATGACACCATCATTGAAGACATTACGATTCTGCGGTTGACATGCCAAGATTTATAGTGATGAGTTCTAGTGTTGTTATTTTTATTGGTATTGTATCCATTGTATTTAGAATGTGTCTTGATTAAGCCTTTAACAATAAGGGCTTTCTCAATTTGATTTCTGTTTTTGATCTCCCTCAAAACTATTGAGGCGGTGCATCTGCATGTGAAAGGATAACTCATTGTTAAGGTTTGTGATGAAGATGTTAGCCATGTGTTTTCATGGATTGAACATGGGAACGGACTTACAATTCCTCTCCATCGTTGTAAAAATTGTAAAAATATTTCATTAATTCATTGGTTTGCATAACACAAATCCATCATTATGACTCACGAGTCAAGGTTGATAGAGAAATGAAAAAAATCTCTGAGAGATCCATGAAGTTGGTAATAGATCCCTTTAGAAGTTGTAAGAACCAATCCAAATCTTGTCCTCCTAGACTCTTATGAAAGAGGTGCAAGAGAAAAATATAGTTATATGACACTTCTTGGCATGCTATGAAAAATTCTTCGATGTGCTCTCTTAACAGTTTTCCCATTATTTTTATCGAACTTGATGTCTCAAAATATTTTGGAATGGTTATGTGTAATATGTCCATGCTAAAGGGGTAAGGAAACAATTAATCAAAGATGAGTTGTTTGTGTTGTTTTTACATAACCGATATAGTTTATTTCATCATTTTCCACTCTTGAGAAAATGGTGAATTAGTTTATGGGATAAATTATGAATTACCATTCTTAATATTTTTGTTTTATTTATGTGGCATAAAATATGTTTTGAAGGTAGCGTTACTTTTTGTCATTTTCTCGAAGTACCTTTTCTATCGTTGTTAGTGACTTGATAGGATAGGAGAGAAAATTATTTTCTCATCTCAGTAAGTTGTTATAAGAACTCATTATTTAATTTTTTATGTGAATCACTAATTCTTGAAAGAGAGGGATAATGAATAAAGGTGTGATGAATAAGTCAACCTTTAGCAAATTTAATGCTAATATTGGAAGAGAGTAGAAGGTTTGAAAGATTGACCATTAAAAAAATGAATTCTAAGATGGAAGGGGAATGATTTTTAACATCTCAACCCTTAGAAAAGTGAATTCAAGATGGAATAGGTGAAATAGGTTGACTTTCTCAACTTGTGAAAAAATGTGTATTCTGAGAGAGGAGAATTGAAATCACAATGAAAAAGATCAATTCTTAAAAAAATGATTGTTAAGAGGAAGAGACTTAGAAAATTGGTGAAGGTTCTAAACTCTTAACAATATGAGTGCTAAGAGATGAGATGAAATAATTGAAGGGAACACTCAAATAATGAAAATGTTAATGTTAAAATATAGAGAAAAAGATGATGATGAAAAGGTTTGAATCTCGACAAAGTGAATGTAAGATAAAAATGGGGGCTGATTGGATAAAGATATTGAATTAGAGAAAAGTGTGAATTATTTAAAAGATATGAGTGAAGTAATATGTAGAAGTAAAAAAATTCAACAAAGTGAATGTTAAATGTGACGATGTAAGATGATGGAATGCTTGAAGTTCAACAATGTAATGTTAAACTTAAGACTTAGAAATATGATAGATCAAGGTGATCATGATGGTGCTTGACCATGATAAAGTGAGTATCACAATGTCAAGACTTGGATGAAGAAGGATGATAGTGATTAATTTTGGATGTAGATGTCCACAATTTAAGACTTAGACACATTTTCAAAGTGACGATTTTAAATGAAGAAAAGTTTGGAAAGGATGGAAAATCCAAACTAAGATTTGAAAAAGTGTAAAAGGGAGATAATGAATGATTTCCAATGAAGGAAAAAGATGATAAGTAAAGAAATGATATACAAGTGCAAATAAGGAAAAATTTGATATGGAATAAATGAGCCCAAATAAGGAGTATTTGGGAAAGTAGAAAAGATATGGAGATGAATCCAAATAAGGAGTATTTGGAAACAATTGAAAGGATGCAAAGATGAATCCAAATAAGGAGTATTTGGAAACATAAAAGAGAGAAGAAAGTGAAACCAAATTATGGGTATTTGGGAAAGATTGAAAATGAGGCGAAAGTAAGAACTCAAGATACGAGTGTGCAAAACAACTCACGAAAACAAAAAGAGAGAAAAGAAAAGATACTAAACAATTTTTTTTTTTATAAATGGGTTTGCCTCTACCTTATATTGGATTGGTCATTATGTGCCTTCCTAGGTGGTTATATCAACTAGGTGTCAATAGTATACTTGAGTGAGTGAGATTCTATTTCTAGCTGTTGGTTTTACTTTACCCCCTTTGAAACAATGAGCAAAGATATTGAAAAAATGAATTACGTTGGGGTCACCACTGCTGGATATAAGTTACTCTAATATCAAAAGGCGTATTAGTCAAGTGGGTTGGGGGTACCCATTTTTTCAACCAGTTCTCTCAATGTGCCGACTACTTTGGGGTCCCTATGATACTCCTCATAATGAGTTTTATGGCTTAAGCCAAAGCAATTCCCACAGTTATAAAGGTTGGGAAATATCCTTGTCATCTGCACTGAAATACATTGTGAATTGATCATTTTATCTTGATTAAATATGATATTGTCTTAACCACAATTCTTTGACCAAGGAAACCTATAACTAGTAATGCGTTTTAAACATCGTTAAATGTAACTTTGCAGTTATTATTTTAATTATATCCTTACTGTAGAGTTGGTCTTGCAAAAAGGATTAGATATGTTTTCTTGAGGTGGAAAGGACAAGACTAAAGACGTAATCTCGAGTTTCTGATTTCCAAGATCACTTAGAAAGTGTGAGGAAAGAGCGTACACATTTAAATAACTGAAATTAAGAAAAGAAAAATTTAATTCCCAAAAGTACCTAAGAAATAATCATGTTTCTCATTTCCAAGATCACTTAGGAAGTCGAGGAAAGGTCATACACGTGATCATTTCATGATTAGCCTCACAAAAACAAAAAACGAAAAAACAAAACATAAGAAAAATCCACCATAAAGCATTAGTGATTATGAAAAAATGATTAAAGGTTAACAAAAATGTCCAATAACCCTACAAGAGCAAGTTTCACAATTAGTCCATTTTAGCTAAATGATGAAAAAAAGATTAAATATCCTAATTAGTGAAAATGACCTAATCAAGTAATTAATTAAAATAACGAATAAATGAATTAAAATACACGTATTGATCTAACCTAATTAAATGAAATTATAAGTAATTTAAAAAAATTAAAATAAAAGTGTTGGTCCCATTGGGTGTGCCAAAATGTGACCACTTAAAAGTCACGAGAAAAATGAAGGATAAAGGAATTAAAACACATATATTCCTTCTCTATAACTCTCTTTGCAAACCTCGGGTAAGATTGTAGAAGCTCTTGGAATTTTATGATCTTGTTGATATTTTAATTATTTACGCTCTTCATATTACTCTCCAATTGGGATTTGAAAATGCTAAGAGCATATTTCACAAGGATGTGGATGTCAAATTCATAGAAGTTTGATGTAATTTTCTCAAAATTTCTAGGGATGAATTTTTGAGCGAAATGGCCTCCTTTTATAGCTAAGGGTAATGCCATGAAAATTGGATGCAAGTTTGAAAAATATCTAGGTTAATTATGGTAATTACCTAGGAATAGAAAGTAGATCGATTACGAGAGTTGCAGATTTGAATCGAAAATAGACATTTGGAATGACAAAATTTACATCCGAGTAATTGAATTACATGTATAACCCAATTTCCCGACATTTATTGGAATATAGAAGTGGATTCCAAGTGGAATAGGAAGTGAATTTCAAGTGGAGTTAACTAGGAATGAGGAAGTGGAGTCCAAATAGAGTTAACTAGGATAGTGAAGTGGCAGTTGACTAGGAAAATAGGTGTATTTTCCTAATTAAGTAACTAATTTAATTAGCTACAATGTGCAAGATAATTAATTAACCATTTATTTAATAAATGTTAATTAACTTAGCTAATATGGTGTTATGGACTAATTTAATTAATCCAAAGGGTGTAATGTGCAAGATTAATTAATTTGATTAATGCATCGTAAAAGGGTGAATAATATGATGTGAATTGGGAACATGTATGTAATTTAAGGGTTTTTATGGGAGGATTGTGTATTTTTAGGCCTTTGTATTTTATGGTGTTATCCACTACTTATTTTTAGTCATCTACTGACATTAAGATCATAGGAATTTATGATTTAAGCAACAAAGAATGTATTTGTAAGCGCTGACTAAAAATTGAGGTACATATAGTAGTTTTTTTGTGATAAAAATGTGAGGCATGGGCATTGTTAGGTTGATTTTGGAAACATCTTCCAAAATTAAACCTTATAAAAGTAATGTAGGTTCTCTCCATTATGGAGTAATTAATGTATTGTGTACTAGTTGTGTAGTACCCACATATTTTGATTCCCATTATTAATTATGTTTTTTATTATTGGCAAATAGTTTTTGAAAGGGACTATACCCTTGAGTACAAAGATGGCCTAAGAGCCGAGAAAAGGAATGAGAACCGAGAGAGAAAAGGATCGGAATCCAAATGTGACAATGAAGCTCAAAGTAGCCAAAAACAACTACCCAAAGCGAGACAAAACAACAAAAATACTGCAAAAGCGGTATAGAGACCCATGAAAAAAACATCAAAAGAACAAAGCAAGAACAGCTAAAGCATCAACAACTACTTTTTGGCTGCTTTGTCAATGTTGGTCTTGATATTCTTCCAGGAGTGGAACATACCCAAAGTTGTCATGTGGGCAGCGTCATTATAATCCAGCTGCTCAATGGTCCTCTTGCTTTCCTTATCGTTACCCCAAAGAGTTGCTTAGGAACACCGGCTGGGGTTGGATACACTTTTGACATGTTGCTCGATGAACTCCTCAATCACCCTAAATATGACCATGTTGTAATCATGTCAAGTTTTGGCCTTCCTAAACGGGAATCTAAGGAGTTCAACTTATTGTAGATATCATCAATCATGCTGCTTATCAATCTCCACCTCCTCCTCCTTTTTCCTCTTGCCTTTCTATTTAGCCAAGTTCTTAACCTCATCCTTGACGGTTTCATTTCAGCCTCTAAGGCATCAGCCTTTTGAAGAGCTTTCCATATGCACATCTCGGGGGCCTGTGCTGCTTTGATATTCGGAAGGTCATGTGCAATTTCAATTTCATGAGGCCCCTTCTCCACAAGAGTCTCGAGGTTAAGCTTTCTAGAAGCCACGATAACCGTGCAGTGCGAGGTGGTGGAGGCGAAGTGTGGGGTGGGAGAAGAAGAATCTTGGATGGCCGGTAGGGGGGTGGCAGTGCAGCGGTGGCGGGAGAGAGAGGAGAAGGAGAAGTGGCGGCAGTGGTAGAACTGGCGGAGGGGAACCGTGCTAGGAGAGGATGGTAGACCAGGATACTTAAGTAGACAACATTTATGAAGCAGCAAAATAAGCCCTTGGTGTAAAGGAACCTCCGGGTATGTACGAAACTCCAAAATGGGCGTTCAAGAGAGTTGACAAGTAATGGGGAAAACAAACCAAGCGATTCCTACGGAAGTGGTTAAGAAAGATGAGATGCTTAGCGAAATAGTGACAAACCTTCCTTCGAGGAGATGAACCGTATCATCATGCGAGTAACCTCATCATATGGCGAGAGGAACAAGCTAATAAGAAGGCCATTTGTAACATAGATTAGCTTCTCGATCCTTCCATAAATCTCCTCTCTTCAACATCCACTGCTCGACCCTTTTGTTGAAGAAAGCGGTAGCCCTCAAACTAAGGCAGTCGCTTCAGCAATAAGTTCTTCATTGACCAAGATCTTCTATCTTCCATACTCAGCGATCCAGTTCCTTCCATTCCTTCACAAAAGCGCACGAAATGCTTTGATCATGCCCCTGAACCTTCTCCACGAAATTGGTGATGCCACCCTTGCGAGAATGTTCCATAGCTCAATGTTGTCCTTCCGGTCAGTCCGCCTTTGGCTCAATTTGGCAAGGGGTCCCCATCTTCTCATGTGCTTAAGCTGTTTGCAAAAAAATCCCAAATTCTTGTGAGCGCTGAAACCCGTCCGCTTCTTGCTATTGTAATCTGCACAATATTGTAAATGAGAGCCGTTGCTTTTCCCACGAATGGCTGCGTGTCTACTAATCTGAGTCTGCGGAAACTCGCATGTGGGGATAGCCCGCTCCCTGTCATCAATCACATTACTACTATCTTCGGTTTCCGTGGAGCTTTGTATCCGGCTTTTTGTAGTCGCAGTGCAGCCCGCATGCGCGATTTTCAAATCAATGAAACTCCACTTAGTATTCCCCATATATTTCACACTATCTTGTTTATTTGACATGATTTGCATCATCATATTCTTTAAGTCAACATGTGTGGAAGTTTTATTGATCTTTGATCCACATCCAAAATCATGACTCGGCTCTAGATATTGCTTACGTATAGAAATCCGCATGAATGCTGTTTTGAAGCTGCTTAGGGATGTTATTATTATCCCAAACAGTGAGGTTAACATTAATGCCATAATTAGCTAGCGCATCCGCCAATTTATTACCCTCCCGGTAAGTATGCATGATCCTGATGTTATTGAAAGTATGACTAATACTTATGGACTCTAAGATAAAATCCTTGATGCTCCAACTTGGAGATGAGCATTGTTTAAGAAGATTAATGATATTTAGGGAGTCCCCTTCAATAATGAGGTTCTGAATATTTTGAGTCTGGGCAATTCTCAGGCCCCATAGAGTAGATAATGCTTTGGCAAAATGATTAGTTTGAATTCCCATTTTCCCAGCATACGCAGCAATCAAATTACCTTTATGATCCCGTATCGCTCCTCCTCCTGCCGCAATCCCAGGGTTTCCCTTAGAGGCCCCATCAAATTTCAACTTATACCAATTAAAATCAGGAGGATGCCATTTAATCGAAGATCTATCAATGCTATTCCGAGATTGCTCCGACTGTTGATAGTTCCAATCTGCCAATTGGATAAGATGTATTCTTCATTCTCTGGATATCTCTTGTTCTTGGGGGGTTTAAATCTAGCAATATTTTCTTTGATACCATTAGAAATTTTACCAATGCTAAGTTTATAGTTTTGCTTCTTATCTCACGAAGATAATATCATTTACTGTCCTTCCATATCCTCCATATTAAATGAGGGATAACCAGCTTCCGAGATCCTTTTAACAACACAATGCCTAAAGGGTGGGTTCCATTGAGTCCATAGTTGATTAAGATCCTTCGGAAACACCCAGAGAGATTCAAATTTAGAGAGGCAAAACTCCATATTCTAGTGGCATATTCACTGATGTATGAATAGGTGGTGATATCCTCGAGAATCATTCTTGCAAAGATGGCACCTATTAGGAATTATAAATCCTCTTCTCATCGGGTTGTCGGTGGTAAGAATCACTGCCTCGATAGCCGGCCAAAGGAAATTTTTATTTTGGGAGTTAGTTCGGACATCCAAATCTTGTTCCAATTGAACTCTGTTTGACTCTTTTGTCGTGGAAGAAATTATTATATCAGATTTGTGAGTAATTCCCATCATTGGAATTATTCCATACCAGCTCATCCTTGGAATCCAGTGACTTAATGTAATAATATCTAATTGATCTTGAAGGGAGGAAGTAATTTTCTTGAGATCAATTCCCTCCACGATAAGTTTTTCCAATTCTTGCTTTGGTGTCATTTCCTTGATATAGTCTTTGATTTTAATGCCATACTTGCTTATAAGACTGTCCTTAACAACCCCAAATCTATCCATGAGATTTCCATTAAACCAATTATCCTCCCAGAAGTTTATGTCCCTACCATCCCCCACTTTCCATTTACTGCCCTGCTTAATGAAATTTCTGCTCTTGACCAGATTGTTCCAAAAATGGAACCATAGGGGAGGTGCTCATCTTGCAGGAAAGAGTACACAGTTTGATGATTTAAATATTTTGCTTTGATTAAATCAATCCAGGGTTGTTTCTCAGACAACATTCTCCAGCCCATTTTAGCAATGAGAGCCTCATTCATTTTCTCAATATCTTTTATACCCAAACCTCCCATAAACTTCGGGGTGCAAACCTTATCCCAAGCCACTAAGTGAAATTTGAACTTCTCTTCCATGCCTTGCCATAATTTTTTTTGAATCCTTTCAATTTTATTTCTATAGGAAGAGGGGATTTTGTAGAGTGACATGACATAAATGGGCAGATTTTGAAGAGTACTTTTGATGAGCAGGCACTTACCAGCACTAGATAAAATGGTTCCTTTCCAACCAGCCATTTTTTTTGGAATCTCTCCAATAAATCATCCCACACCTTGCAAGAGACTTTCTTAGTGTCGAGAGGAAGGCCCAAGTAAGTGGCTGGAAGCACACTTATCTTACAACCCAGAATTTTAGCAATTTTAAGCTGCCTTTCCTCGGAGTGTTGAAAAAAGATGGTGCTTTTATCAAAATTAATCTCTTTCCCAGAAGAAGATTCGTAGAGACACAGTAAAGCCTTGATAGCCTTGGCTTGATGACTAATGCCGAAGAAGAAGGATAGTGTCGTCCGCAAATTGCTGATGGGAGACGGCTTGCTGATGGAAGTGGGCTTAGAGCCATTTAAAAGCCCGTCATTAACCGCTTTGCCAATTGTTCTACTAAGGTCATCGGCCAAAAGAATGAAGAGTAAGGGGAGATAGGGTCCCCTTGTCTAAGTCCTCTGCTGCTAGTGAAAAAACCCATAGGCTCCCATTAACTACCACGAGAGAATGCATTTGTTGAGATACAATCCTTAATAATTTTTCTAAATTTTTCCGGGAACCCAAATTTTGTTAAGACTTTGTCGAGGAAAACCCAGAGACCTTGTCAAAAGCTTTATTCATATCAAGCTTGAGGACCATATTTTCCTTTTTATTATTTTCCATAGAATGTATGGTCTCGTGAACCATAATCACTCCGTCTTGTATAATCCTGCCTTTGATGAAGCCACTCTGTTTGTCTTGAGATAAGATCATTCATGATGAGTGAAGTCTAGTAGTAATAATTTTGGTAAAAATTATGTAGATGGAATTCACAAGGCGATAGGTCGAAGTCCTTGAAATCTTTAGCACCCATTTTTTTTAGGAGCCAACACAATGTGAGTGTTATTAAGCTATTTTAAAATATTTCCCGTTCTATAGAATTCATTCACCGCTCTGAGAAGATCCTCCGAACAGATTTCCCAAAATTTCTGGAAAAACTTTATAGAGAACCCATCCGGACCAGGAGCCTTATCACCCTCTAAAGCAAAAACAACTTTTTGTAGCTCTTCAAGCGTGACCACTTTGGTGATACTTACGAATTTATGATCCTCAATTTTATTTTGGGAATGGCCTCCAACATAAAAGAAATAGCTTGAGTTGATGATATTCCTCTCCTCAAGAAGCTTTTTTTAAAAATCAAGCGCTTCTTTCTTGATGCTATTGGGATCTTTTATGATATTTCCATTGTTTTTAGAAACTTCTAAGATCCTATTACAGGATCTGTGCTTCAAAGTGGTCATATGAAAGAACTTCGTATTCTGTCTCCCTCTTTAAGCCAAATAGCTCTAGATTTAAGTCTCCATAAAGATTCCTCTCTGCTGCAGATCGTATGCAACTCTGAAAGAATATTCTTTTCATTAGCTTCATCTTCAGCTGATCTCCCCATAGTATCCATTTTTATTTCCAGATCCTAAAGTTTTTGTTTTAACTTCATTTTATTTTCAAACACATTACCAAAAACGCTTTTATTCCAGATTTTGACTTGCTTTTTGACATTTTTGAGATTTTGAACCAATCTAAATTGAGCAAGTGCCTTCACCATTCCATCCCCACCATTCTTTTATCTTTTCATAGATATTTTCATGCTCCATCCACATATTTTCAAATTTGAGCGAGCTTACGGTGGGTTTAGTCCAATTGAGAAAATTTAAGGCAATCAGATTGTGATCCGATCCAACTACGGGTAAGGAAGAGAGGTGGAAGTATTGACTGAGAATCTAGCTTGTTGAAATTAGTGCCCTATCCAATCTCACTGAATAAACTCCTTTCCCAACCTTTTATTATTCCAAGTGTATTTATTCCCATGAAGATCCACATCTAAGAGAGGTTATGCTCAGCAATAAAATCGGGAAAATCCTCCATACCGGTAGAAAAGTGGAAGTACCTCCATACTTTTCACTGGGTTTAGTGGGGAGTTGAAATCCCCATAATAAGCCGAGTTAGCGAGAACAATCTTGGTTTCTAAATGTTTTAAGGTCAGCCCAAAGCTTCCTTCTACCACTAACCGAATTAGGGGCATAAATGTTAGAAAGGATCCATTCACCATTATTCTCAATAGCTTGCACAAATTTAATTGCAAGATGATTAATACTAGCATTGAGAACCATACCCAAGATCTGATGTCTTTTATTCCAAAGAGTAGGCGGTCCTCGAAGCTCCACGGGAGTCAACAGGCAGTGCCATTTGAGTTATCCCAAAAACTCTTTTTAATAGTTTCCAGGGTCTTAGCTTTCATCTTAGTTTCTTGCAGAATCAAAATACTAGGATTTGGAATCCCGTAACTCCTTGATGGTTCTCTTCTTGGAGTTTCCATTTAGACCTCGGATGTTCCAAGAAATAATCTTCATTTGGAATGATTGGTGGTTGGAATTTCTGATGTTTCAACCGGCCAGCGAACTCCATCTGCAATGTCCCTCTCCGTTCTTTTAGATCTAAGATCCTTTTTAGAAGGTCTTCCTCTTTTTACTTCCTCCAAAGTCAACTATTCTTCTAGCAGAAGACCTAGTTGTTCTGGATGTAGAGGTGTCCCAATTGTCTTTTTTCTTTTTCTTATCACTGTAAAGTGATTCTGGGATCATTTCAAAACCTTTCATTCTTTTTTTCTTTTTTGAAATGACCTTTGTGAATCCAGAATCTGGATCCTCCTCATCCATGATAGGCGTAACTTCTCCCTCTTCACGTTCTTTCTGAATCTTGTCAAGGTGTGCGTCGTGTATCGGTATTCAGTGTGAAAGCAAGCCGGAAAAACAAGCGATATGTTCTTTGGAGCAAGGAGGTAAATCATCATTTCCATCTCCCCTAGGAGAGTTTTTCTGCAATGGTTCTTTAAGAGCCATACAGTCCTTGTTTGAAGTTTCCTCAGTGATGCACATCTGATTATCTATCTCCTTACTGCTCTGAAATTGCTCAGTAGGGACTATATTAATCTTCACAGAGCCTTCTTGCTCATTCACCACCATGGATACCTTCACAGGATTTTCCAAGTCTTCTTTGTTAGGTGCTTCAGGAAAAGCTGCTGCTGAGACTTTGGGATGCCAGACCAGATGTTTCCTTATTTGAGTTCTAAAACCCCTTTTTTTCCCTTTCTATTTAATTCCAACTCCTTCTGACTAGGAGCTTTCTTTTCATTCCAGCTATCCGTGCTAGGAATCCTACTATCCTTATTCGGAGGCCGAGCCCTCCCAGTACATTCAAAGCATCCAAAGTGGGGATCTTCTTCTTGGAACAACTTTATCAGAGTGCCCAATGCTATGACAGTTTTTACACCTCAAAGTTTCAACCTCAATTTTTTGGGTCCAAATCCCATATCTAGATTTCAAGATTATGTGTTCGGAAACTCTGTTCCATTGTAGAGAAAATGCAGAAACGAGAAAAAGCAAGTCTAGATCTATTTCTCGTGGGCCCATCCAACCCGATAGGGGCACCTAAGGATTTTGCAATATTTAGCAGAATTTCATCATCCCAAAAATGCAATGGTAGTCCAGGTAACCTACACCAGATTGGGATGGTGTTTATATTTTCAGTATTAGGGTCAAATCAGGATACCATTTTTTCAAAAAAAGGCCCATGTTACCCAGCCACCAAGGTCCTCCAGAAGCACCGATTCCAAATCCTCTTGCTGATTAAATTTTGCAGAAAAAATCCTTTTGGCATGATGGTAATGCTCAGGGATCCCTTAGGTTTCCACTTTCTCAAAGCCCATTTTCTAATGAAATCAATATTAGGTCTAGAGCCAAGAAACTTACCAACGAGGGAGAGATTCACTTTGCTTAAGGCTCTATCAACACATCCATCTGGGACCCTCAGGCAGGTGGCACCCTCGTTGTCCTTTTCCCACGTGAACTGACCAGTATTTTTCGGACCCACCTTGATGTTAGGGATTTGAAGCAACTTATTCTAGGCCATAGGTGTGGATCCCAGCATTTCCACATTTTCATTTATAACCGTCCGATTTTGGCCAGAGATCTGCCTTTCCTCAGCATTCTTAGGTTTAGTGCGCAGACTTTCTGCGGCAGGAATCGTAGAGACAACAACGCGAGCAGATTACCTCTAATGTTTTCTTCTTCACTCGTACTTGTGCTCACCAACGTCTGATTCTAGCCACGAGATCAGCCTCTCCTCAACAATTTTAAGCTCGGTGTGTAGACATTACGCAGCCAAAGATCGCAGTAAGCTGCGTTGCCATAGTTTTCTCCATCGCTAGTTTTCTCCATCGCTAATTAGAGACAAATATTAATAACTATTAACTATGTTGACTCATTGTAGCACCATATTATTTTGATTGAGACATTGAATATCATATATCTTTCATTTTGATGATGATGTTGCTACATTACATGGATAATTATATGCTGATATTAGATGTTAACTCATTTCATGATTGTAATTTGTAGGGCATATGATGTCAACATGCTTGATTATCTTATGGTATCAATGTGATGTTATGGCTAGATTATGAGATATCACATGATGGTATATATGTATATGTTGTAGAGGTATTTTTTTTTCCATATTATTACATTGATGATTGATCATAGTTTGGTTATTTAATAGCTAGTACTTGATCATGTACGGATTATAATTGAGAAATGTTAAACTTTGGTCATTGGTGTTGCAATTGATGTTAAGTGACATTGATAAAAAACATTGAGTGGTGAATTGAGGCTTTGTAAGAGGCATGGGGATTGATTGGTAGTGATTTATCATTGGTTCTTTGAGATTTAGGATGGATTCAAGGAGAATTCAAGGTGCTACAAGCTCAAACTAGTGAGGTGGTTGATCACTAAAGGAAGAGTGTAGTTACAATGCTTGGCTCATAGGTTCTACAAAATATATATGATGATGTAAGCATGGGAAATATATCTTACTTTGGATTACAGGTCATTTGGTGGAAGTCTCAATTCAAACTGTCTCATTTAGGCCTATTTCTTAAGCCTGATGAGATGTGAAATGTTGGTACAGGTCATGAAAAGACAATGTAAGCATGGGAAAGGCATAGGAATTTTTCTTGGGCATGTTTGATTAACAACAAGACTTATTTTATCTCCTGGAGGTAAAATTTAAAAATTCACCAAAGTTGGCCTTGAGAACTGATAATGTAAGATGAGGTAAGTGAGATAGTTTTGAAGAGTACATGAATATTTATGAAAAATAATCTCATGGATCATGTAGAGGGGTTAGTTTTGGTACTTCATGCCAAATTTCATCAAGTTCTAAAAAGGTATGTGAAATTTGTGTAAGTTTTTCTAAAACAAGCTTCTTAAGAAGTGCAAAATAAGTTGTTTGTCTTCTTAGCACCCAAGAAAAATATAGTGCTTTCTTCAGATAAATCATATAAGGAATTTTTTTAGAGGACTCCAAGATTAAGGTATTGTAATTTTTAGGTAAAATGGACAAGAATTAAGGAAGTTATGAGCATTCTTCTGCCAATGTTTTCTCTCTCTCTAGGGCTCCTTCGAGTTGATTGGTGTGAATAAGGAAAAGTTTGAAAAAGCTATGAAATGGGGTAAGAAACACTCAAGAATCCCCAAATCTTTAAAAAAACAGTTCAATGGACCATCAGATAAGAGATAAACAAGGATTCATTACTTTTGCATGCATTAATCTTGAAATAAACAAGTAAATCTAACATATCTAGTTATCCTCTACTCTTGAAAGCTTTACAAATGAACCTAGGTATATTATAAGAAATCAGTTTTGTGATTATGAGAATGGAATCTCTCCATTAATGGCTAAAGATCCATATAATTCCTTCCATTTACTCAAACTTGTGAGTGTAGTGTAATAGCAAAGAAAAAGCAATATTAGCTCAATATGACAAATGAAGAGAAGCTCTAATCCTAGCAATAATACTATAGTTTAGCCTAGAAAGGGGAAGTGTTCTTAGGAAATGAGAAGGGGGTCTAGTCCTATTTATAGTTTTTGGTTTCCAAAAATGGGAGACTTTGGGTACATGTGGGATAAATGAATAAGCCAAAAAGCACTTTAGTGAGTCAAAGTAGGATTTGACTAGGCTTAGGAAAATTAATCACAATTAGTGAGAAATTAGGGTTCTGAGAGGGTTGTGAGAGGTCTAATCAATCCAATGAAATGGATTGATTATCTAGGAAGCTAGTAGAAGTGGTCTAGAATAGGATTAGAAGAGGGTTTAGTCAAAATGAGGCTATAATAGCTTGCTTAATTGGTTTATAAGAGGAATGTGACAAAAAGAGTGTCGTCGGAGGAGTTAGATACGTCTAAATGACGATGTGTCGTCAATTTACAAGGAGTATACTTGTTAGTGAAATATTATGAATAATATTAGTTTGATAAATCTACATGTGTCTACATTTTCCCCTCTTTGGGGTGGCGTAAGCTACGTCACTTCAAAGAAAGTAGACAAACATGAACAATTGAATTTTTTTTTGAAGGGGTGGAAGAAAAATTATTAGGGTGGAGGATGCCCCCTCGAGTGTCGATACGGCGATGAAAGAGTTCGATTGACGGTGAAAAGATGATAGAAGGATAAAATAAGAAAGAACAATGTGAAAGAGAGAAAAGAGGAATAATAAAGAAAATATCAAGGGGAGATATTGAGCTATTAACATCTTTTGTGGTACGAATAATATCAATTACATCATATTGCTAAGAATCTTCATCATCAGTCCTTATTATAATATAAGCATACAAAAAAATTATAGAATGAAATGAAAATACATAATACAAATAATTATCCATTTCTGAAACTGCCAACTCAATGCAACATACAAAATGTAATGCAATACGAGAAGTAAATAAGCTGATCTAACGGAAAATAAGTACAAACACACACACTCAAACCAACAACATCTAAGAGAGTTGCACAAATATTTCGTTATCAATCTTTAGTCCAAAATATATTTGATAAATGACAAGGGTATAAATGATGCCCCAAACAAATTGTACATGCAAGGGAAAGAACAAATGACACTTGGGCCCAATGGAAAAGTAGTGTGCATGACAAAAAAGTACCAAGCAACTCATTGTGCCTTGGAGTATAAATGAAGTAAGCAACGTAGCTCTTGTAAATGATTATAGAGTTAGATGATCCACAAGTCATTGTTTCAAAACATGTGAAAATTCTAGCAAGATATGAGATGAGTGTCATGCGAGAGACACATATTTCAGCTACAAAATGAGCTTGCTACGGATTTTAGTCCATTTTCAAAGTTTTTCACTTTTTTTTTGGATTTGTTTTGGATTTTATAATTTTTTAATTTTTGATCAATTAGAAGAATTTAAGAAATGGAAGATCACCTAGAAGCACATGAAAATTTCCCCAGGGTGAAGAAATGGTCGTTGGATAGCGATAAAATGCTTCGGTAAGAGGAAGAATGAGTTAAAATAATTATTTAATAGAAATAATTATTGCGACGGGTAAAATAGAAGAAAATAATGGAAAATAACACCTGGAATATTTGAAAACTACCCCAGGGTGAAGAAATGACCACTAGGTAGCACTTAGTGCTCCAGCATAGTGAAAATTAGTAAAAATAATTATTAAAGGATATCCAATAATTATTTCGGTGTGAGAAGAAGAAGTGTTAGAAGGATCACATCAGCCAAAACATGCCCTGGGGAATCGAAACCTTAATATACACACTTGGGAGGGTAAACCATCATGGATAGTTTATTTACTACAAATATTTTTCCGATTATCACCACGAGTGACTTTGTGAGAGAGAGAGAGAGAGATGACTAGGCTTCAAAGGAGGAGGCGACGAGCGAGATCACCTTCGTGAGTACCTATGGGAGGACAACGATGGACCCTTTGTGAGTGCCCTATATTTTTCTCGTTAACTTCGTGTTGGTGAGAAAATTTATCGGGTGGAAAAACTTGTGGATTTCTTGCCAACGCTTTGGGAATATAAGTCCCTCTACTTAACCGGTGCAACTGCCGTATGTGCATGTGTGAGAAAGTGTGGATTTCTATGGTGGTCTTTCGACCGGGGATCTAATAGGGGCACTCCACTGACCCTGCGGCAAAGCTAGCAATCTCTTCTTAGAGAAGTCTTTGTTTATAGAGTGGGAAAGGGAGTGAGAAAAGAGGTACGAGGACTAATCTTTGCAGGTAGAAAATCAGATTCCTTCACGCACTAGTTAGAAACTTCAACACATGCATTCATGAAAAGAAACAACCCTACAATTAAGCAACAAGACCAAATAGAATTCGATGAACACAAAGTATCATGAAACCCCTTAGTCAAAGAAACCTAGAAACTCCCTCTTATATTGATTGCTTAGACAAAAGTTGTACATAGTGGAGAATGGAAGAAATTGAGAAGGGGGAATAGAAGAAAATGACTATCTCCTTTGTTCTCTCAAGGTGTAATATACTCTTGAGTTTACAAGATCAATCACCAACCCTTTGCAATGGGAATGGCGTTACAATTTATAGAATGAGAGGTGACTTATCGTCTTCCTCATGACCCTCCATATGCCTTAATATGACTTAAGATTGTTCATATTCCACTTTAAATATTTAAGTCCCTTTTATAATAGCAAGGCGACTTAATTTACATTATATTTCTAAAGTCATTTAAGTCATATTAAAAAGTGCAACCCTCAACGAAAAATATAACATTTGAAAAGAGAGAGTGTCGTATGAGAAGCGAAGAGTGAGAGAAAGAAGAGGAAGAAGAAGAAGAAGAACTATGTTGAAGGATGAGTTGCTGCAATGGACTTGGCTCCATTCTTTGACTGTTCTCCACTTCATGATCCTGAGAAGGCTTCTGACCCATCCACTTTGGCTTCATATCTCCCTTATAAAAATCAACTTGCTATTTTTAGTAAGTATGAGAAATCAAGTCCCGATCTTCAACTAGATGTTGTGGCTCAGTTTTCCTCTTTCTCTTTGTGTTCCTTGTTCCTTCTGGATCAACTTTCTATTTTTAGCAAGTTCTCGAGGGCCCACTTACTATTTTTAGTAAGTGCCAAAAATGTCCATTCTGGTGAATTCTCAGTTGTAGTGCACCTCCAATGTCTTCATCTCCTTCTCAGGCTCTTACATTGTTGATGACTTTCTTGAAATAGCAGTTTCTATGTAGTAGACCTGCTATTTTTAGAAAAGTTGGCCTCTGGGGGTTGGATTGATGTGGAACAAAATTTTTTGATATGGGTTTTTTCCCAATATCACCCCTCTAAAATTTTGGGCCCGCCCGCTTAAAAATATAGGGGTATGGCAGCCATTAATGGACCTCAAAATTGTAGGTTTGGTTTTCTCCTCTGTTTGTGAAGAAAATTATATTTTTGATGTGGGTTTTTTTACGGTGCTTCACGTGCAATCTTACTTGATCCGGGCCGGTTTGATGGGAAATCCCACTTCTTTCTTGTAAGCCGGAAAGGAGATTTCTTCATTATGGATGCTCTATCATGCATGGGGGAATTTGAAGGTATATTTTTATGGTCTTGGATAGAGGAATGAATAGAAATAAACGGTTCATTGATTCATGCCTTTGGTTTGCAAGCTTTGTTTAGATTTCCATTTTTAGCTATGAGGATTTTGTTCTCTTCTTTGTTGTTCTTCGTTTCTCCTTAGCTTGATGGGGATTGCTTTTGAGACTTGTACATCACCATGGGAAAGGTATTTCATTTATTTTTGATCTTGTCTCGAGCATTTGCAATGGCGGAGTGATGGTAGAATGTTGCAGAGGAAGAATGGAGGAATGGAGTGCACATATAACTGTTAGAAGTTAGAAGCGGGAAAGCGGCACTTGGAATTTTTTTAAAAAGATATGCACAATTAGGCTTGGGTGAATTTTTCCATGCTTGATGTCCCTAACCTCAGGGATGTGAGGGACATCAATTTCACAATGATCAAGATGGCGACACGTGGCACTAGATCCAACGATAGGGAATGAAGGAGGAAAAAGCTGCTTTAAAGCACTGGGAGCTGAAAGGAGGTCACATGGGTGTCTAGAAGACTCCCTATGGGGGATGGGAACATTTTTCAAGGTCTGATGTCCCCCACCTCAAGTGCATAAGGGACATCAGTTTCCACGGTGGTCCTAGAGGTGACACGTGGCGCTTTGATCCAATGGCGGGGAATGGTTGCTCCAAAGCGCACTTGGGGTTGAGCGGCGGTCATGTGGGTCATATGAGGGTCCCATAGGTCACATGAGGGCTGGGAAAATTTTCCAAGGGATGATTTACTGAACTTAGGGATGTCGGGGCATGAAATCCTGCAGGGAGGGCTCCCGGTGTTGACATGTGTCCTTTCGAGAAAATGACCAAGTCCTGAATTGCCTTTGAGAGGGTAACCTGGAATGAAGTTAACTTGAGATCCTGGTTGAATTTCTTGGTGAAATTTTATACGATCCTGACTAGAAATGGAATTTTAAATCCAATTATGTGGGTATAATGTCTTAATTTTACCATATGAGCCTTGAAAAATAGGATTTTTTATTTGGGACTCCACTTGTGCCTGAGAAAAACTGCCTTCCAATAATATGCGCCAAGGTGTTGTGAAAAATATTATTTCACCATCAGTAGGTCTTAGAATCGTATTTGAATATGTTTTTTTTACTTCAACTCCATCAGAGCTCCCAAAATCTTCTTGAATCCCGGCCAGACTGTTTTAGGCTGTGTACCGCCTAGGCTTGAGAACCTTGTTTTTCTCTCAAACTGCTCCAAGTATTTCAAAACTTCCCAAAGCCTTCCAAAATAATTTATTTTCTATCATAAGTTATTCCAATCATCTCCATGTTGAATTTTTCCCTTCCTTTTTGCTCCGAGGAGGATCAATCCATTCACAGGAAGGCCAATGACCCTTCCGTGACTCCCAAAATTAGCATTTTCAATAAATTCATAAAATCGCCTAGGGAATGAATGGAATTTCCTCAATCACCTAGGGGGATGATATAACATTGGTTGGGAGGTAATTTGGGTATTTGACAGATTTGGGGTGCCTAGGAATGATAAAGCATGAAAATTTCGGCATAGGGGTATAATTGTCGTGCTTGGAAATTTCAATTTCCCTGTTGCACATTTGCAAAACAACAACTGGCTGTATCTTGGGGACATTACATGGACATATAGAAGTGAAGACATGGCATGGGAATCTAGAATCTCAATTTTATACCATCTAATTTGTTGACTAGTGCCTTAACCATTAAGCCTGTGAGTCATGCACAACTTCTAGAAAGGAAGATTAGAAGAAGGAAATGCACACACACAAAAATGACAGAAAAGAAACACACGACACACAAAAGGAAGGGAAAAACACTCAACAGAAAGGGAAAACACCTATCAATCACCTTTGGTACAAAGTGAGGGACAACCCACTTTCACTGAAGTACTTTTTATTTCTCAAAAGTTACTCTTGAAGAGGCAACACCGAATGATGATGTTACTGAAACCGTTGTGGGTTCTAAAAATTATCCTCCCCTCCTCAACTACTTATGAAAGCCAGGTGCTTTCACAATTATATGTGTACTTAGTAGGAGTGAGTCCATGTGGGCTTCTTGATGCACAAGTCCTTGCTTGGAAACTTCATTGTTTTCATGCTCTTTGAAATTGGTTTCATCGTGCGAGTTTCCTTACATGTTTATCCATATAGCTGATTCTCCATCAAGAATCTCATCACTGCCCCAATGCTGATTTTTGTTCCAATTCCTTGAACCTTCTAAGTTAATTTCTTTCCTAGGTCTATGCTCATTGAAATATTCTCCATGAGAAACATTTGATTCATCCTTTATCTCTATTCCATTATGAGGCATTTGAGTGTCGAAGGAAGGGATGGAGGAAAACTCATACTTGTTTTGTATGTTCATGACAAGAGTGAAGAGATCAAGAATCAACTCGGGGTCTTCCGCCACTTCTACTGCATCCAATATTTCTTGCACGAAGTTATGCTTCATCATTTCTTGTAGCTCCTCTTTGTACGCCTTTGAAGAATATTTATTTTTCAGCTCAAGGAAACTACCGGAGGGATTACCTCGTCATTTTGGGAATCGCTGCATTCTATCAATCCTTCATCAAAAATATCTTCATCCTCGGAGGTCTTGAAACTCCTTGATTCACTTTCTTCATCATGGAAAGAGTCTTCATCTTCAAATGGGAAAGAAAATACTTCAACTTCATCATTGTATCCACCAACCATTGGCTTGAGAGGGACATCATATTTCTCATCTTGCCTTATCTCAATATGGCTGACCTTCACATTAGTTAAGGCTTCCAAATCAGCTTCATGCTTATCTTCCATATTCATGGCTTGTATTAAAAGTTCCAGACTGATCTCAGGGTCTTTTGTTTCTTCGCGGCTCTTAGCAGTCCTTGTATAGACATTTCTTTCAAACCTTTCACGGGCTCATCACAAGCTGATTTTGTCTCTCCATAGATTTCTTGACCGAGATCATCTTCATCCTCAAATGGGAATGATAATAAATCCTCATCTTGGAAAATCATATAATTTGATTTATCTTCTTTAAAATCATTGAGAACCATCTCCTCTTCCTCATGGTCTCGCATCATCGGCAATTGGGGCTGCCCTCTTGTAACTTGAATCTCTTCAATGCTTCTTCAAAATCCAAATCTATTTGGGAAGGCATGTCTGGGCCTACCAAGATGGGTATATCCTCTTCTTCCTCGATTGCCACAAAGTGATTCATCTTCCTGCTACCTTGATATAAGATGTTAGCTTCTAGGATTCAGAATTTCATATTGTGTACCTCATATTCTTCTCAGAAGTAATTTCTCCATGTCTCCCTTCACTGGTATGGTTGCAAAAGACCAATTCATCTAAATTTTCCTTCCCAACTCTTGGCAGAAATTTCTACTCAGCAACATTCCGAATGAGGCTGGGACGTCTACTACCAAAATCATCGTTGAAACTTTCTTGTCTGGAAATTTGGCGAGAGCCACCTGTGCATCTTTAACCTTCCCTACAAGTGAGACCTTTTTTGATTCCAAAGAGTAATAAGAGCCACTAGGTGGAGTCATTGTAAGTTTAAGAGCCTTGGTGACCTTCAAAGGCATCACGTTATCTGAGGCACCAGAATTTATTATGCAATTATTCAGTACATATTCTCCAACAAGAAGGGAGATGTAGAAAGGTTCAACTTTATTAGTCTTTGATGCACTCAGAGAAAGCATGTTCTATGAGGGAGGTGTAGGTGAGTTTGGTAGCATGCCTTTGGAATGATGAGCTACATCATTGGGTGTTAGACTACCACTCCTGATATATTAGACAAACCTCTCAAATTGTTCAAGATGAGTCCGCAAATATTTGGTTTTGGTAATCTACACTTTGGCTTTTTTTGCATATTCTATGAAGTCAAAGGGAGAAGATGTGGACAAGGGGGTGAAGGGACTGATTTTGGAGTCTGGATAGGCTTGGGAGTAGGATTTGATGTTTGAGGAATGGAGGGTATTTTGAATGACACACTAGGAGCTTTCAAGGTATTAGATTTTGTAGGAGTAGATTTAGATTTAGACTTGGAAGAGACATTAGAAGACTTACTTGGGATTATGGGAATCTTCTTACTTGTTATAGGGTTAGGATCCAACAATGCAGACTTCATGGAAGATGGAAGTGGGGATCCTCGACTAATTATTTTGTTTTGCGGAGTCACCACAGGAGGATCATCAACCTTCTTTTCTTTTGCAGCAGTGGAGGGAGATGCTCTTTTCTCAGACTAAGAACGAGTGAATACCACACATGAGAAATTGGGTGCATCTTCTTCATCTTCTTCATAACCTCTAGAATACTCACAAAATATGATTTGTGTATCATTCTCAAACTCATCACTTTCTTGAAATCATCACCTTCTTGTTCAAGATCTTCTTCACTTTCTTGAAATCTGTAATTTACATTCACGGGTGGGGCCTCCAAGGAAAGTCTTTGGGGTGCTCCTACAATCTGATTTCTGTTGCTTCTCTAAGAAGAAACTCGTTCAAATAATTCCCTCTTCAAAGAGGCCATCTCATTCACCAACTTTTGCAGTGATGGATTAGTTATCTCATCTTCAAGATGTTGGGCCTTTCCCTTTGATGGATTCTTGATCTTTCCAGAGAGGATGAGATCGTCATCCAATTCAATGGCCCTCCTTTGTGCTTCTACAATGTTCCTTGGTTGAACTTTTCATAGGAGAAATCCTACCTCTTGTGATTGAGCGTTTATGAAGAATCTTTTGATATTGTTATGAAAGGGAAAATCTTCTTAGGTATCCTACGTAGAAAGCTGTTGAAATGAGCCACAAAGTCTCTCATGGTTTCACTTTCTCCTTTCCTCATTTGAGCCAACTACACCAAGAGGTCTTGACAATCTTCAGTTGATTTAAATATTTCCTCGAAGGAAGCCTTGATGTCATCCCAACCAGTGATGGATCGGGAAGGTAGGAGGTAGAACCATTCTGCTACTTTTTCTTGGAGGGACTCCACGAACAATTGTCTTATAACATCTTCATGTTGGACACCAAGAATTCCACATGATGTTGTGAAAGTAGTGATGTGTTCTTCCGGATGTTGTGTGTTGTTACCTTTGAACTTTGGAAAGTTCTTGTGGGAACCCGTTGGTAGATTGTGAAGGGGGATCAAGAGAAAGTGGGCCTATATTCCTTCCCCATGGAACAATGGGTTGAGGTATTTCTTCTTCATCCGCCATTGTTTCTTCTTCTTCTACTTCAGCTCTTGCTTCTACGAATTCTTCTTCAAATTCTTCTTCTTTTGGGAAGTCAATGTTCAATGGTTGTTGAAAAATTGCAGAATTTGAAGGATTTTGGATAGGATTACCAGGTGAACTTCTTGAAGAGCCAAATGAAGAGGAGGCTTGAGAGAAGAAATATAAATTATCTCTAATTCTTTCTTGCATATTTTACGAAGCTTTGAAATTTAAATTAGCAACACCTCTTGACCTTCTCAACTGGTGTATCTTCCTTGACCATCTTTTGAAAACTTCGTAGTCGAGAACATGAAAGGGAACTGTGGAATGTGAAAAGTCATGTGCAGAAATCAGCAATGTATCTTTCGGCAATGGAATTTCATGAACTCCATTTTTATTTTTCAATATTTGATTTTTTTTTTTTTGAATTTTTGGGACCTTGTGGTTGTATATTGGGTGCAGATGCTACTAAATCTGCCCCACGGTGGGTGCCAAAAATTGTTGTGAAAATTTTTTTGGGTGGAAAAACTTGTGGATTTCTTGCCAATGCTCTGGGAATCTAAGTCCCTCTACTTAATCGGTGCAGTTGTCATATGTGCATGTGCAAGAAAGTGTGGATTTCTGTGGTGGTCTTTTGACCAGGGATCCAACAGGGGCACTCCACTAACCCTATGACAAAGCTAGCAATCTCTTGCTAGGGAAGTATTCATCTATAGAGTGGGAAAGGGGAGTGAGAAAAGAGGTAGGAGAACTAATGCTGCAGGTAGAAAATCAGATTCCTTCACGCACTAGTTAGAAACTTCAACACATGCATTCATGAGAAGAAACAACCCTGCAAATAAAACAAGACCAAATAGAATTTGATGAACACAAAGTATCATGAAACCCCTTAGTCAAAGAAAGCTAAAAACTCCTTCTTCTTGTATTGATTGCTTAGACAAAAGTTGTACATAGTGGAGAAATGGAAGAAATTGAGAAGGGGGAATAGAAGAAAATGGCTATCTCTTTTGTTCTCTCAAGGTGCAATATACTCTTGAGTTTACAAGATCAATCACCAACCCTTTGAAATGGGAATGGCTTACAATTTATAGAATGAGAGGTGACTTATCGTCTTCCTTATGACCCTCCATATGCCTTAATATGACTTAAGATTGTTCATATTCCACTTTAAATATTTAAGTCCCTTTTATAATAGCAAGGTGACTTAATTTACATTATTGCAACCTCGAACGTAAAAATATAACATTTGAAAAGAGAGTGTCGTATGAGAAGCGAAGAGTGAGAGAAAGAAGAGGAAGAAGAAGAACTATGCTAAAGGATGAGTTGCTGCAATGGACTTGGCTCCATTCTTTGACTATTCTCCACTTCGTGATCCTGAGAAGGCTTCTGACCCATCCACTTTGGCTTCATATCTCCCTTATAAAAATCAACTTGCTATTTTTAGTAAGTATGAGAAATCAAGTCCCCGATCTTCAACTAGATGTTGTGGCTCAGTTTTCCTCTTTCTCTTTGTGTTCCTCATTCCTTCTGGATCAACTTTCTATTTTTAGCAAGTTCTCGAGGGCCCACTTACTATTTTTAGTAAGTTCCAAAAATGTCCATTCTGGTGAATTCTCAGTTGTAGTGCACCTCCAATGTCTTCATCTCCTTCGCAGGCTCTTCTATTGATGACTTTCCCAAAATAGTAGTTCCTATGTAGTAGACCTACTATTTTTAGAAAGTTGGCCTCTAGGGGTTGGATTGACATGGAACGAAATTTTTGATATGGGTTTTCACCCAATATCACCCCTCTAAAATTTCGGGCCCGCCCGCTTAAAAATCTAGGAGATTTTAAACTTTTAATTTTCAGACCTAGGCAGTGCTTCTGGGTACGACAACCATTAATGGACCTCAAAATTATAGGTCTTTTTTTCTCCTCCATTTGTGAAGAAAATTATATTTTTGATGTGGTTTTTTTCTTTTGGTGCTTCACATGCAATCTTACTTCAATCCAAGCTGGTTTGACGGGAAATCCCACTTCTTTCTTCGTTGAGCCGGAAAGGAGATTTATTCATTGTGGATGCTTTGTCACACATGGGGGGAGTTTGAAGGTGTATTTTTGATGGTATTGGACATAGGAATGAACAAAAATAAATGGTTCATTGATTCGTGCACTGGTTTGCAAGCTTTGTTTAGATTTCCATTTTTTAGCTATGGGGATTTTGTTGTTCTCTTCTTTGTTGTTCTTCGTTTCTCCTTAGCTTGATGAGGATTCCTTTTGAGACCTGTGCATCACCATGGGAAATGTATTTCAGTTCCTCGTTGATCTGCCATTCGAGAGCATTTTCAATGGTAGAATGTTGTAGAGGAAGAATGGAGGAATGGAGTGCACATATAACTGTTAGAAGTTAGAAGCGGGAAAAGCGGCACTTGGAATTTTTAAAAAAGATATGCACAATTAGGCTTGGGTGAATTTTTCCATGCTTGATGTCCCTAACCTCAGGGACATGAGGGACATCAATTTCCACAATGAGCAAGATGGTGACATGTGGCACTAGATCCAACGGCAGGGAATGAAGGAGGAAAAAGTTGATTTGAAGCACTAGGAGCTGAAAGGAGGTCACATGGGTGTCCAAATGACTCCCTATGGGGTATGGGAACATTTTTCAAGGTCTGATGTCCCCCACCTTAGGTGCATAAGGTACATCAGTTTCCATGGCTGTCCTAGAGGTGACACGTGGCACCCGATCCAACGCGTGGGAATGGATGCTCCAAAAATGCACTTGGGCGCCGAACGATGGTCATGTGGGTCATATGAGGGTCCCAGAGGTCACATGGGGGCTGGGAAAATTTTTCAAGGGCTGATGTACCTGACCTCAGGGACTTTGGGGGCATGAAATCCCGCCTTGAGCTCCTGGTGCTGACACATGTCCTCTCGAAAAATGACTAAGTCCTGAACTGCCTTTGAGAGGGTAACTTGGAATGAAGATAAATTAAGCTCGCATGTGGAATTTATTGGTGAAATTGTATATGATCCTGACTGGAAATGGAATTTTGAATCCAATTATGTGGGTATCATGTCTTAATTCGACTATATGATCCCTGAAAAATAGGATTTTGATCTGGGACTCCACTTGTGCCTGAGAAAAATTGCCTTCCAATCATATGCGCCAAGGTGTTGTGAAAAATATTATTTAACCATCATGTAGGTATTAGAATCATATTTCTGAAGATGTTTTTTTACTTCCAACTCCATTGGGAGCTCCGAAATCTTCTTCGAATCTAGTAGGCTGTTTTAGGCCTGTGTATCGCTTTAGGCTTGAGAACCTTGTTTTCTCTCAAACTGCTCCAAGTATTTCAAAAATTCCCAAAGCCTTCAAAAATAATTTATTTTATGTCATAAGGTATTCCATTTACCTCCATGTTGATTTTTTCCCTTCCATTCTACTCCGGGGATCAATCCGAAGGGAAAGGGTGTGACCCTTCCCGTGACTCCCCAAAATTTGCATTTTCAATGAAGTCCTAAAATCACCTAGGGGAATGAATGGAATTTCCTAAATCACCTAGGGGATGATATAACATTGGTTGGGAGGTAATTTGGACTGACTGGACAGAGCTGGGGTTGCCTAGGAATGATAAAGCATGAAAATTTCAGCATAGGGGTATAGTTGTCATGCTTGGAAATTTTCAATTTCCCTGTTACACATTTGCACAACAACACTTCGTCATTTTTTCTTAATTTATTGCTTTGTACACTAGGTTAGGGAAAATGCAACACATACGTGTAAGCATATGCACTAAAATGATGGGTACACACTGCGTAGGCGTTTAAACAAAATACACACACTCGTAATGCATTGGTTGGGACACGTATACGTCTGTGGGAAAAAAATATGTGTACACGTGCACACTAAGCTGGAACACATATGAGATAGGTTAGATGCGTATGCATCATGTGGGGGAAAACAAATGTGCGCATGTGCATATGCCGAAAGGCATGCTTAGGCACCTTACTAGACGCGTATGTGTCATGCAAATGTCATAATGGATGGGAGATAAATTATGGGCACGTGCACATTGATTAGGTGCGTATGTGTTGAAGGGGGAGGCATATATATGTTGGGAACATATGTGCTAGGAAGAAACATTTAAATAATTTTTTAAGAAAAATAAATCAAGCGTACATGAACGTAGGCTACAAATTGGTAGAAGAAAGTAGAAATTAGTAAAAATAGAAGAATGTAGATAGAAATATCGTATCAAGTGTATTGTCATTTTATAGAGATGATTACCTGTGCTTCATATTAGAGGATGGTACATTCACTTAGCAGCATTATAGAGGCATGTTTTGATGAGAAGGATATGAAGATACTAGATATCCTCCTATACGTGACTAGTTTGGCTTATGTGGAAAATATGCCATAGATTACACTTGACCACGACCTCCTCAAAGCCTTAGCTAAGAGATGACAGAGTAAGAGCCAGTGCTTCCAGCTCCCGACTAGTGAGATGATCGTCACCCTAGAGGATGTGTGGCAGATATACCAATTCCCCATCCATGGTGAGTTGATTAAATATACGAGCCATTAGCCCGACATTGATCATTATATTTTAGATTTGTTTGGAGCTCCAGATATCCCTTTTCGAGGTATGATAGTTGGATTATACCGGTCCATAGCAGATCCTAAGCTAGACCGAGTTGTATTCTACATGATGGCCTTTGTCAGTGGAGTCTTGCTCCTTGACAAGACTAGAGTTACCTTTCCTCTGGGCCTCATTGGAGTTATCCATGGATTGATTGATGGTCGAGATATATTGTTGGGGCCGGTGAATACCGACACATTTATATTGGGACCTGCACCTGATTACCTACTACCATTTGAATATGGTAGGTCCGGCCCGTTTGCTACAGATTTAGGCGTGGGACCATATCGCCATTGGTCATTCCACAGGTGTTTTGAGAATTTGTTATCTAGAGGAGCCTTCTACTATGGGTTGGGTTCTGGCAGAAATGATGTACGGTTGTACATGGGAGACATTTACCATAATCACCGAGAGTTTGATGAGCTACAACGGGTTTGCAATAGTACGGAGGCCATACATACACTTTCAGTGGTTCGAGGATGGCTTAGAGCTCAGTAAAGCGACAGTTGAGCACTTCATGTTTGGCAGCCACAACTATATGTGAGAGTTATACAGAGTTGATTGGTTCCATAGAAATATATGTACAACAAAGGATGTGTTAGGGCCAGATATGTGGTATGCTTAGGGTGCGAGAGTATGTCTATATAGGGTCATAGATTACTATGGAAAAAGCCATGGCTAGTTATTTGTAAGCGGTGCTAGTTCCGTGGGTACCTTTGAGGAATTCCAGAGATCCAGGGTGTACAAAAAAGTATGGGCCATGATATCAGATAATATTACCTTATCGATTGATGATTCCGAGAGTAGCCTATGAGGTAGGAGTGAGAGAACCTCTAGTGGGACCTCCTAGCAGTGGTGATGAGGGTGACGGGGTTAACGGGGATGATGTTGATGATGATGATGATCCCTTTGATGTTAAATGTTATGATGGGGGTGGGGGATAGGTTCCTCCACCACAATATACACACTGGGAAGGGTCATAGGCGTAGAAAGAGACAGGCTCCATTGGTGCCTCTTATGTAGTTTCCTCTAGTTGGGATTGAGATGGTATTCATGTTCCATTTAAATAGGTGTATCTGCAGTAGGGTCCTCAACCTTGTTCTCAGGTGGTGGTGGAGATGTTGGAAAATTATTTGTGCTTCAATGAGTTACAAGTGGAGATAGCGATTCAATTATAGGTGGCGGAACGGAGAAGGATCAAGCCAGGAGCACAACTAGATAGTTACAGTGGAGAGAGACCAGGTGAGATCTCAGGCTGGTCAACATGGAGATTTGGCTACATGGTTATAGTAGATAAAATAGCTAGCACATGTAGGCACAGAGATATTGAATCTATTACATCAGGCACACATACATTGGATTTTATTTCACACTAGGATCAGTCCCAGGGACCCAGTGTAGGGTATCACTACGTAGAGAGATCATGCAGGCACAAGATCATGTCCATACTATCACATCAAATAGAGATCAACATGTTTTCGCATTGAGACAGGCTCATGTGGATATTGGTAGAATTATAGGTGAGCAGATTCGCCATTCGAGTGAAGCTACAACTTTTGGTGATACTTGAGATGATACATGACATTATGAGAGCTAGTGGCAAGGCCTCGTATTACAAGGCGACCAATTTTACTATTGAGAAGTGCGGAGGGATAGAGAGTGAACTTTTTTGATCATATGGGTGTGAGAAGGATAGATCTAGATCATGGAGGTCAGGGTGGTTGGTACAACATCTCACTATTTAGGGTGGTACACCTTTGAGTCGTTTCATCCCATCGCAGTACATAACCTCCATTTCAGCACCCACATCCCGGCAATCTAGGAGATGGGGAGAGTCATGGATGATACTCTTTGTATATGACACACCTTTTATATGTATGTATGCCTCTTATGAAGGCTGATTTTGATCGATGTATGTACTGATGTACCATTTTGATTGTATGCCTCTTATGAAGGCTTCAACATGATTCATGCCCTGTGATGGCAATTTGTATCGATGATGTATATCCATTTTTGAGATAGACATTTTTACATGTATATATGGACATTCGATGTTATATTTTGTCATGTTTTTATATGTCTTTATGATGATGACTCATGTTTATGGATGTATTGAATATATCATGATATTGTGTGATTTTGATTTCTATTTTTAAATTGATGATGTATATTATTTTTTTAAATTAATGATATATCCTTAGATGATATCATAAGTTTTTTCCATGAGATACATAGTAGATTTAGTATACGGGATGATAGGGATGATATTAGTGTGGGGGGGATATATTTTTGATTATATGTAACCCCTCTTGCCCCATTGATGATATGATATGTGATGATTAGCTTAGTATACATGCTTGATGTAAAACTTAGAATTTTTGTATATATGATGTATTTAGATGATGTTACATGTGATGAATGATAGATGATAGATGTGATAACAAATAGATGTGCAGTAAACAAACACATAAGAAAAAGTTAATCAAAACTAAACAAATATACACATACAAAATAACACAACAATACGCAACTAGAAATGAACTCATGCAAAACCTTAACAATAGATTAAATTGGTATTCAATCTAAGTAAGTAAAATGAATCCTAATAGATGCATATAACAGATGATGAAAACATATCAATATTTTACAAGTATGAAAGTTAAAATGAACTCAATGTGACACATAATTAAATCAAACAAGATTCAATCTAAGGTAAGCAAATGAACCATACTTTAAATCATACAACGTGAAAAGATGTTACAACCAAAACTATACAAACTGACAACTAAAAGAAATTTAATCACTACTTTGTTTTTGTGGGACAACATTGATGTATTTTCTAATGTTTTGGTGTTATCTCGAAAGATAAGTTTTCAAGGCTACTGTTCACATTGTTTTGGGGTTTTCTTAAGACAATGTTATGAAGTTGGTGTAGCTTCATTCCTAAAAGGGTTTTTTAATGTTTAGATTTTTGTAAATTTTTTGAATGTTTTTTATTTTTAAGGTATGTTTTGAAAAAATGTACAATGATGAAGAAAGTGGATTCCCTAGCGTGATGTGGGAATATACAAAAAAGTTAGAATGCCATGTGTATGTTCAATAAGGTTAAATACAAAGGTGCCCCCAAATTTATATGGGAATATACAAAGGTGAATTCCTTCACACATATATAATTAAAAACAAGCCAGATCATGGCTTGACAAGACAAATTTGGTAGGGTTCCTAGACCTAACAAGGGAAACCAATCCTAGATAGAGGTGAGAGTTACCCATCTAGATGTAAGAGTATCTTGTGAACAATGAAATCCTCCTTGAGCGTTGGAAACCAGTTTTCACCCAAAGACCTGCCTAATGTGCCACAATTGTGTGGTTTTCACATGTGGACGACCTATTTTCTCTTTACTTTTTCTTGACTTTTTTTTTTTTTTTTTTTCTTTTCTCCTTTTTCTACTTTTTAGGTATTTTCTGACATCTACCCCATGCTTAAGCATAGAACCACTTGAGGTGCATGGATTCATGGTTCTTGAATCTCTTCATCATTGGAATGATCAATTTATATGCTCCGATCCATATTTAGTAACCACCATGTAGGGCCCTAACCAATTAGCTTCAAATTTTCCTTTCTTTTCTCTATCCTTAACAGTGTTTCTTGATTTTATTTTAGAACAAGATCACCTACATCAAACTCACAATGAATGATCCATTTTTATATCCTCTTGAAACTCAGTTATGATAAACCTTTAGGTGATTAAGTACCCTCATACACTTATCTCAACAACTCTACTCTCTCTAGAGAAAACTCTATAGTCTTCATCTTTATCAAGATAGTCTCAAAGAGATATTCTCAAGGAAGGAAGCTCCACTTCCAAGGGTATGATGGATTTAGTGCCATAGACTAAGGAATATGGGGTCACACCAGTAGGAGTGCAGATGGAGGTTTGATAGGCCTAGAGGGTGGGATGTATTTGTAAGTGCCAATTATGACCAATCTTACTAACCATTTTCTCCATGATTTGTACAAGATTTTTATTGGTGGCTTCATATTTTCCATTACCTTGAGGGTAATAGGGGGTGGACCACTTGAGTTGGATTTGAAAGCATTGACATAATGCTTTGAATATTTTTTTTTTGAAAGACTTACCATTATCTATGACAATGGTGGAGGGAATGCCATAATGGAAAATGAGGTGATTCATGATGAATTTGGAGATTTATACACCAGTTATATAAGTGAGAGGCACAACCTCTACCCATTTAGTAAAATACTTGGTGGCGGTGATAATGTGGGTATGACCATCTGATGAAGTAGGATGGAGCTTCCCTATGAGATCCAATCCCCATTTAGAAAATGACCAAGGTGTTGTAATGGGTTGTAATGCTTATGCTGGTGCATGTATCAAGTTACCATATTTCTGACAGAGTTCACACTTCTTGATGAAGTTTACAAGCAATGCTTCCATGGTGGGCCAATAATATCCCACTCAAGAGTTTCTTAGCTATAACCATGCCACTAGTGCTCTGTAAATTCCACCATGCACTTCTTTAATAGCGTGGAATGACTTGGTAACATCCAAACAATGTAGCAGATTCCCATCATTAGCCATGATGATAGAGGGTGCCTCCTAAGAGGGTGTAATGGGCTATACGGAGAGGATAAGGATTTCTTCTCAATATGGGTAATGTTTAAGGAAATGTGCCATTTTGTAAGTAGTTAAATATGGGATCATACCAAGGTGAGAAAGGACCAACAACTTCACATGCCAAACAAGATTCTGACATGTCATAGGGGCACTCGTAAATGCTCTACAAAGAACAACATTTTACTTGCCTGAGGTGGAATGTAATAGGGATCCGATAGTAGCCATAGCATCCGTGGACCTGTTATGTGATCTTGGTTGTTGTTAAAATAATCTACACAAAATACTTTCAAGGTCTCGACCAATTTCTTATATGGAATGAGCTTCTCATCTTTGACCTTATACTCATCATTAACTTGTTTAATGATTAGTTGGGAGTCATTGATGACTCATAGCTATCAGATATTCCAAGTGATAGCTAACTTAAGGCTGGTGATAAGCCTCATATTCTGCAATGTTATTAGTACATGGGAATCCCAAAATGGAATGCTTGTGGAATAACCTCTCCTATGGGAGTGATGAGTACCACTCTACTCCTGACCCATGAAATGTGAATGATCCATCAAAGTGGAATTTCCACACAATGGACTCTTCAATATACATCATGGATGCATCTATGGAAGATCCAAACACAATGGTTCCATTCTAGTAGGGGATATTTCTTCCAACTGATCAGCCAATACCTGTCCTTTCAACAATTTCTGATTAATGAACTCAATGTAAAATTCACTAAGGAGAATGATCCAATTAGCCATTCATCCCTTGTAAGGGTGGGTTTGGATAAAAGGTACTTGAGAGGGTCAACTTTGGATATCAACTTGGTTTTATTATTAAGGAGGTAATGGTGAAGTTTCTGAAAGGTAAAGATGATTTCTACATGCCTTTTCAATCTATGGATAATTCAACTCATAGGCAATCAAGGTGCGACTAAGATAATAAACCACCCTTTCTCTATGTGGTCAAGGTCATATTGGGAAAGAAGTGCACCAATAAAAAACTAGGTGGTTGAAATATATAGCAAGAGGGGTTCTACCTGGGGTAGGTGGCATGAGAATAGGTGGGTTGATGAGGTATTGTTTAAGCAATGCAAATGCCTTTTGACAATTTGGTCCCCAATTGAAAGTAACATATTTCTTCAGTAGATGTGTGAATGGATGGCACTTATCCACAAGCTATGAAATAAAATATGGATTTCTTAAATTTTTCCTTGTAAAACTTTGTAGTTGTTTGAGATTTGTAGGTGGAGGCATCTCTGTGATAGTTGCAACCTTTTCTAGGGTCCACCTCTATTCCTCTCTATGAAATGATGAAACCCAAGAGCTTTCCTGATATAATGCCAAAGACACACTTTCTGGGATTCAAACGGACCTTATAATCTTGGAGACGCTAGAAAATACACCTCAACACTTTAGGGTTCTCTCCTCTGGTTTTAGATTTTGCTAAGATATCATCAACGTAATCCTCCATGATGTCATTCATCATGTCATGGAAGATGACCATCATCATTGTGCGTTGATAGGTAGCCCTGAAATTCTTGAGTCCAAAAGGCATGACTTTGTAGCAAAACGTCCCCATGGGGTGATGAAATTTTTCTTGTGTTGATCTTCCTCTGTAATCCTAATTTGGTTATAACTTGAAAATCCATCCATTAAGGATAACATCTCATAACCATCAGTAGTCGAGTTGACAATCATGTTGATATTAGGTAAAGGGAAGTCATCTTTAGGACATGCTTTGTTGATATCTCAAAATTCTGTAGATTCTCGATACCGACCGACTTCTTTTGAACTGGGAATATATTAGATATCCAATCTAAATAGTTGATGGGTTTAATGAAGTCTGCCCATTGCTAACAATTTTTCCAGTTCATCTTTAACAAGTAGTGCAACCTTTGGATGCATCTTTCTCAATTTTTCTTGATGGGTTTAGCATCTGGGTGCACAACAAGGTTGTGCATGACCAATTATGGGTCTAAACTGGCATATCTATGTATGACCATGAAAATATATCCACATATTATTGTAACAATGCCATGAAAACCTTTTGTTCTTGGGCTAAGAGTGAAGCTCCCAACTTTATCATTTGAGGCTCTCTTCTAAACCAATGTTAACATTAATCATCTCTTCAAAAACATCTTAGAAGCATCTTCCATCCATGTAGGATCAGGGGGAAGAGTAAGATCAACTTCCTTAGGTGGCTCATCATCATATTTATAAGGATACTCCACTTTTTCTATGATTTCTTCATTTTTTTTTTCTACTAGTGCCTCAAATAGCTTTTTTCACTGAGAGACTTATGTTTTTTTTCCAAGGATTTTCTAAAGTATTCTTGCCCTTCTTATGATTTTTTTTTCAGGTGTCCACACATCTCTACTTCTTCTCCAAAGTATGCACAAGCATCTAGTTTGATGGAAAACCTTTCTTATGATCTCCATTCGAATAAGAATCCTTGAGCCCCATGAATTCTGCAAATGCCTCATCATTCTCAAAGAAATCGATTGACACATGAAATTGTTGATCCCAATCTATAAGTTTGGGATATATGAGGGTAACTTGGTAATTGATGGGGTATTGGATTTAGATAAGGTAAAAATAACTGAATTAGGAAATAGGTTAGTGGAGGAAAGATCCTCGTATAGGCTACATTGGGAATCTACATCACTATCTGAATGAGATGAGCCATCCTCACAGTTGAAGAGGTGGCATCTATCTGGAAGGTGGATCATCGTGGGTCTTGATTCTCGAGGCCGTTTTGTTAGATTTGAAATGAGGAATAGGAATAGGCTCTAGCCTTCCTTGTGCATTTATACCACATCCAAACCCATTATAGCCCATGACATACATCATGTGGTGGCCTTTAATATACTGTGGAGCTTGATGACAAATGATACCATGGTACCTTTAGGTACCCTCCTAGTGGGATCTTCTAACATATTTTCCTCGGATAGGAGACCACTAGGAATAAAATTCTCCAAAGTGGTTCAGGCATCTATCCCTAGTACTCTTGAATTAAAGTATGGTTTACCACATGTCTTAGGTGACACTAAAAGATCTGATATTAATAAGGCCTGTTGAAGAGTGAATTGATCATCTAGACCATACTTTATAGATGTTTCTTCCCATGATGTGAAGGGATTAACAATGATAGGAAATTATGATTAGAAGGAGTGAGTGTATCTGGATCTACACATTCCTTCATAGCCTCTATTTGTAAGGGAACAACAATATCATGAAGGACATTCATATGTTGCACATGTGAGAAGTTGTGCAACACTCTACAATGTGTGAATGGACTCTGGATCACCTGGGATGGTGATTATCTGTCTCCATGGCACAACTTTATACACTGATGGAAAGTGGAGGAATGGCCTACATGGCATGGATCCATGGGCATCCTAAAAGCATGTTGTAAGGAAGATCCAAGTCAAGGACATGGAATTTTGTATCATGATATGTTAGCCCTACTTCCATTGGAACCACTATAGTACCTGTTGATTCTCACTCTTCATTATCATAGGTTGTGATTGTAATAGTTTTATTCACCCAAATCTGCTTCTGAATGGCCTAGCTATTTTACCAGTTTCAATGTGTAGATATTTAGACCTAGACCCATCGTCCACAAGCACTCTCTTGATCTTACGATGAGTAACGAAAACCTCTATGTATAAGGGTAAGTTGTGCTCTGGGTTATTACGTGGGATTGTAATGTGATCAAAAGTAATATGATCATTAAAATCAAGGTGTGTGACCATTGCTTGCAAGTGTGTAGGATCTACTTGGAGACTCCTAAACTCTGAAGTGTTTTATATAATATGTTTTTATGAGCCATAGAGAGATCTTAAGGAGATATAGGATCAAGATTCTAGCTGGTGTCTTCTCTAATTATTCTATTAAATTATATTGGCCTTCTTGTGGAATGGGTAGGGGATATGGTATTACCAAATGAGCCCATCGTGTACCTACAACATAACTCTTCTCTAAGATCCTAATGGTATTAACCTGTTCATCAGATGAATGGATACAACCTATAAGGGAGTCAAATGGTTTATTTCTACTAGATAAGTATAGGTAGCAGTCTGATAATCATTAGAGGCTTGTCCATGTGATATGACTTCTTGTGTTTCTTATCTTCATGATTAGGAAAAGGTTCTTTGAATATACCCATATTTTCATTAGGTCCTTTCCCTGAGTTAGATGGTGAATCTACTATGATCTTACCCTCTTCGATGAGGTCTTGTATATAATGCCACAATATTAGGCATCTATCAATTTTGTGTCCTTTGACATGGTGGAAATCGTAGTATTCATGCTCTTTGAACCAACTTGGTTTAGGTGCATCTTTGGATATGGTACCATCATGGTTGGGTATTGTACCATGTTCACTACGTCTAGTTATTTAAGTATAGCAGATAGTGATTCAATTAGAGGTGTAAACATGCACTTTGTAGGTGCCTTTGGGTGAGGTCCTTGTGAAAGTTTAAAAGTGGACCAGTCTATACATCTTGGAATCTCTTGGAGTCGTGATGCCATCACTAATGAAATTTTTTTTTTATTAAATAACTTTGTTTTATCAACATGATTTTTTCTTATGTTTTCCTTTGTAATGGGTTTGAGTGTCCCCTTTCACAATAAGAGCCTTTTCAATCTGGTTTCTTTCTCTATAACTTCTTCGAAGTTAGAGCCGCAGTGCATTTGTAAGTGAAAGGCTATTTTTAGGTTCAAATTGGGGATGAATATGCTTACTAACTATTTTTTAGAAGGACACAAGGGAAATGACTTTCCAATCCTTGCCATCACTGTAAGAATCCTGTGAAGGTCTCATTAGATTTTTCTTTGTGATTACAAAGGTGTTCATGGTGATATCACTCTCCATGTTGAAAGAGAAATGTCACACAAACTTTTCAGCAAGCAAGTGGGGGCCATGTCGTGATCGATCCCTTAGGTATACTAAAGAACCATTCTAATGCCTCTTGCTCCTAGGCTATGAGGAAATAAATGTATCAAGTAGTTATCACTATAAGCAACTTCCTGAAAGCCATGTAGAAGTCTTTGACATGATTACGTGGATCACTTTTACTTTTATACTTTTCAAATTTGGGGATATCAAAATGTTTTGGAAATGGTTTGCACAACATATCCTTATCAAAGGGGTAAGGACATAGTTCTTCGTATAAGTATTTTCTACTATGTCCTACATTTCTCTCTTGTAGAGTAGTAAGTGTATTCTTCATTGATTACAAATCTTGTTGAATGAGTTGTTCCTTTGTGGGTGATAGCGGTCTGTTCACTTTAGCAACCTTGAAAATTATATCATCATATGGATCCATGTGAAACTCACTTGATTTTTTTTAAGTCTATCTTATGCACACACTCTTACTCGAAGAGCCTAAGTTTTCTAGTTTTTGACTGATTTTTAGTATCTATCGTTGAATGATCTCTTCTTCGACTAAGGGATCATCTTCATCATCAAACCTAGGAGGTGGTGAGTCCTTGCACTCACATTCAATTTTTACTCTATGTGAAGCCTTAAAGTAAGGTCTTCATGAATCATCTGTTGGTTTTAGTGGGTCATCTTTGACATTGTTGTTACGTTTTCCTGAAGTGGAAGCATACCCTATGTCAAAAGGGTTATCCATGTCTATGAGGGATGGTCATGGTTGTTCTTCCATTTGTGGTTAATGGTTAATGGTTTTAATTGAATCCTAATTCAGCTCTTGCAAGTACTTGGAATTTTATAATAAAGGATATCCTCAAAATAAGTTTAATTCAAGAACTCTTGCAAGTACTTGGTCTTTGTTATAATAAAGGATCTCATCAAAGTAAACTAAGTCTAACTTGTGTTGGTCCTCTGATGTATCAGAATCTTCTCCACTATGATCAACTAGTGGTTCAATGTCTTTTACTTGTGAAAAGAGAGGTGCTAAGTTATTACCAGTGAAGGGGTACGATGTGAAAGGATTTTCATCTAAATCACATCATCTAGTTTAGATGCCATTTTGTGATTATAGGCATCACTAGTCGAAGTTGTGCTAGGTTTTTCTAAGTGTATTCAAGTTTATATGAAACCTAGGTGTATGTGATATGAATCGTTTAAAGTCCCACTATCTCAAAAGATGTCCTAAGTACACAAAATATGCAAATGTTATTGTACGTTAGGAACAAATATGCAAATTCTCTAGTAAATCTGTCAAACACTCAACTATTTTTAAAACACTCTATACCTTAAGCTATGGTTTCAATGATAAGCACACAAATCAGATAGTGACAACACCCTATCAATACCTAGGTCGAGTTGAAACATCAACAAGATCTAAGTACCAAATTTGTATTGACATGATCTCTCCACGAGGTATACTATGACTAGTTCAAATGCTGACAAAATCTAAGTCTTTGATAATGGAAGTTGCAAATGTGAGTAACGTAACAACACTACCTAACATGTTAACCAATCCTAGAAAGGAAAGGTGTTAGTATCAATATGATGTTATCGTGATATGAAAAATGCAGTATCAACACTTTCAAAAGAATTTTAGATGATGTTGGGATTGAAACTAAATACAAGTATAGCAAGAAGTTGCTAGTCATGTGAGTCGTAATGATACAATAAGGAAACTTATATCAAGTTCTCAAAAGATGAAAACAAGATGTAAGTGTCACAATTGTATGGCTAAAATGTGGGCAGAGTAACAACTCAAAGGGGAAATGATGATGAAATGAAATCCTAGCTATGAAGATGATCCTAAAATCAAGATCACATGGTTATCAAAGATATAAGGACATATCCACGCACTTTATACGTTTAACAACTCAGCCAAAACATGGATGAGTGTAAATAGAAAAAAAGTGGTGAACACTATCTATGAAAAACACTCCAAAAGATGCCTTCCCTTGTCCCAAATGGGCAACAAGAATGCAAAGGTATAGATCAAAAGATGAAAATAAACTAAGTGGCACTTGGGCAGAGTTTCACCTCATCCAAAGGTGAGAAAGAAACCAAGATAAGTGATACATCGTTTAATTTCATGATGAGAGACACTTAGATCTAACTTAAGTGGATTCATTACCATTGTTTGAAAAATAAGGCTTTGAATCCAAGAAAGTTATCACTTCGTGATGGTTTGACAAGATGATAATGGACTAATAAAAGTGGGCTCCAAGATAAAATGGATTTCCTAAGTAGTTCACTCAACTAGGTGTCATTTCAACAGTTTGTCTAAATGCGAGATCAATTTTCCAAGGTTTCCCAAGGAGTATCTAGGCTTTACTTTACCCCTTATGATATAATGATAAACTAGTGTGTTCAGTAGTATCATCACTGGGGTCGCGATATGAAAACTTTGAATCTAAACTCACAATGTATGACTAGTCAAGTGGGTAAGCGAGTGCACATCCTATTTCATCCACGAGGTTACTTAATGGGTGGATTACTTTAGGGTTCCTAGAACCACCCCCATTGTTGTAGCTTAAGGAATTATGCCAAAAGGGTTATGTTCTAGTTGAGCTAGATAGGGACATACCCTTTTCCGAAACCTATAATACAAGTGTGATGTGTGGTGTGTTTTTTATCTTGCTTAACTTAATGTGGTTTTAAGTAGCACACCATTTGGAAACCTGTATGAAAACATGTATTAGTGGGTTTGTGTTTCAAAACTCCTTTCTTCGATAAAAAATTTTGGTTCTACATGCGTAAAAGGTTAGTAATTTTCCAAAAAGATCACAATATCATAAAAGAGATTTTACGTGTTGTTTTTATTCCCAAGGTCACCAAAAATGTGAGGGAAGAGCATACACAACGTGAAAAACTCAACTATAAATAAGTAATGGAAAATAATTAAATAATTTTTGCAAAATGACTTAGTTTTAACCAAATTTGAAATATTAATCAATTATGAAAGTAATTCAATTGTTTTGAAAGCAAAAATAAGGTTTTGAAGCATTTTTTGGTTCCCAAGATCACCTTTAAATGCGTACGAAGGAAGAGCATACATGTTCAAAACCTTATTCAATAAAAATGAAAACACTTAACTAAGTTCGTATAAAAAAATGATGGAAAATAAACTTGTAAACCCTATTAAACAATTTTTTAGAAAACAAAGAAAAGTAAAATTTAAAAACTAGAAGTTTTTATTTTTGATCTTCTGAGGTCTCAAGAAAATTTTTGGATTTTAACACTAACACCTAACACGGGTCCAATGAGGAGATATGACTCCCAAACTAGGAGACTATGCCCTAATAGGAATAAATATGGATGCAAAAAGAAAGTGAATGTGAGGTTTGATGCACGCGTCAAAAAGAAACATACACCCCAATCGAGGTTTTTGATGGAAACGAATATGATAGTAATTTTGGAACACTGTGATGAATAGGTAAAATGTGTGCAAGTGTCAACACACCCATCTTTTGACAAGACGTGGGCAAGGTAAAAATGTGAAGTCAATAGAGAGTGGGTACACAATGCTAATTTTGACACACATACGTGTGGGACAAATGATACATGTCCCTTTGTAAAAGTTTGATAGCTCAAAGTACAATCTTGACAAATATGTCCAACTAATGACATACGCCTTTTCGATGCATACGCATCCTTCAGGACACCTGTGCATACCCCATAAAAACTTAAAATCACGGAAATGCAAAAATTTAAAGGATAGGAAAAGTTAGTTTTTATCAATGAAAGCCTATTTCTAGCTTGGACCCATTAAATGCTTTAGCAAAAGGAAGAAAAAACCCTTTTAAAATGTGAAATTTGTTAAAAGACAAGCTTTTAAAACCTAGAAAGCATAAAAATGGTTAGAAATGGACATGTAAAGCCTAGAAAATACTTTAAAAAGGACTATGGAGTAAGTCCCACCGGGCGTGCCAAATGTGAACAAGGAAAAGTCGTAAAAGCTTGGAATGGGGTAAGAAACACTCAAAGAATCCCTTTGCCAACAAATCAGTTCAATGGACCATAAGATAAGAGATAAATAAGGATTCATTACTTTTGCAAGCATTAATCTTGAAAAAACATCAAATCTAACATATCTAGTTATCCTCTACTCTTCAAATTTTTTTAAATGAACCTAGAAGATTCTAAGCAATCAGTTTTGTGATGTGAGAATGAAGCTCTCCATTAATGGCTAAAGTTTCCACATGGTTCCTTCCATTTACTCAAACTTATAAGTGGTGGAAGAGCAAATCAATTTTAATATTATGACTCAATATGAAAATGAAGAGAAGCTCTAATCCAATGAGCTAATACTATAGTTTGAGATAGATATCAAGATCAAGATGTTCTTAGAAATGGAAGGGAAAGGAGGTGACCCTTCTATTTATAGTTTTGATTTACAGTTTGGAACTTGGGTGCATGTGGGACAAAGAATAAGCCAAAAATCACTTTAGTGAGTCAAAGTAAGGTAAACTAGGCTTTAGGAGAGGTTAATCATGGTTTAGGCTAGTTAAGCATGATTAGTGAGAAATTAGAGGCTTTGAGAGGTTTAGGATCAACCATTTCAGGATCGATGGATAGCTTATCTCAGAAGCTAGTAAAAATGGTCTAGAGATAACTAGGAGATTAGAAGAGTTGAAAGGAAAATTTTTAGCTAATAAGAGATATCAACACAATTTGTAGATTATAAGAGGAATATGACCAAAAGAGGGTCGTTATAAGAGGGGATTAGATGGAGCGAAGAGTGGGAATTAACGTAGTACATTAATAGTTTAGTGTAATTGGAGGAAATGCTAAGTGTAAGCATATTTTAGGTGTATACAACTTTGGAAATGAGCACAAAAAAAAGAGCCCTAACTTCATCGTCAAAATTTACTTCTACAGAGTTTAATTGATTAGTAACCTGTGTTAAATTCAAAATTTCAAATGATCACTTCATTGAGAATCGTCTCATGACATCATTGTTTTTAAAGATAGGTTCAGGAAGTCATACCCAATTTTTTCAGTTTATGATTCTTAAGTATAATATGATGTGAATTTATTATCAAGTTCATAAATTGTCTTTTTCCTTATAAATATTGTCAATACAACCCCCTTGATCAACTAATTCCTATTCTTTATCTTTCATAATCCTTCAAGAAGTTTCACTTTCCATGGTAGATAAGATATTGATATAAGTAGTTATCTTTTGATCTTCCATACCTAAAAGTTAAATCCATTTCCTAAATGTGTACTTGTTATTTTAGACCAGGTCCCACTTAACAAGAAACCATCCATTATGAGTTTTTTAAATCCAAAACAAAATGTGCTCCAATACAAGGTGCTGTTAGGATTGAAAAAGATGAGCAATAAAAATGGAATTAAAACGCAAACAAAAAAGAAGTGATAATCTTACAAGATAAACCCAAGATTTTACGTGGTTCATGTATTAAATCATAGCTACATACACAAGAAGCAAGCCAAACTTATCTTTTATTCATTAAAATACAATACAATTTCTCTCGTGAAGTCTATACTACAAAGATTAAATCCATGCACATATATATCTTGTTTTCCACATTGTAAAATTTTTTTCATGGTTAAACAACCTAAATATCACATGCTTATAAAAATAACAACTCCATTTTATTAATAAGACAATGTTATTTTTATCTAAACCATGAAATTTCTCCCAAAAAATAGAAAAAGAAAACTTTTAGTACTTTAACTTGCAATTAGGCTCCATAACGATTCAACACATTTAATACCTTTTTTATTGTTTCATACGTATGTAACATATCCAACACTTTATATATTTTATTGTTTCATTTTTCCAATCATAAGTATTTCAAGAAATTTATTTTAATAATTTTTTGTTGGGGTTAGAACACCCATTGTTGACTAATAATATATCAGATCTAAGCATACATGTAAATAAAAGTAGATATTCTACAAGAAGAAATATACAAAACAAGAGACATAAATTAACACCGATTTAATGTGGTTCACCCAGTGTGGGCTACGTCCACTAAGAAAAAAGACAATCTATTATCCAAAGCTTTGACAAGATATACAATGAATATTTACAATCTTCCACACCTCTCGATGTTTAGTAATTTCTTTCTATTAAGATTTTTCTTCATCACCAAGAATTCTCTCTCACTAATAATGGGGTTCTTTCTAAGTTCTTGTTAATTCTCTCCTCTTCTAAACCCTAGCTTTTATGCTTATGTAGTCATTTATAGAATTAGGGCACTTAGCCATTCAATTACAATCAATATAAATACTTTAATGCTAAAAATAGATCTAATTCCAGAGTTAATTAAAACATCCTCGCAGGTAAAAGATCGAATCTACCTAACCGTGTTTGTTCCTCCTTTCCTAAGTGATGCCGATCATAGGTGACCAATATGTTGGGTGATCCCTCCATAACTGATTTTGGTTACATCGTATTTTCTAGCAATTTTTTGATTTGCATTCTAAAATGAAGTAATTGAGCTCCAAAACTCAATAATCTCTCACTTGGAGTTTAATTACTACACCATACCTGTACAACATCATTCTTGGATCCTTCCTTAGCTTTGTTTCTTCCTCTTCAAATCTCAAACTCAAAGACCAACAGAAGTGGAGTGTAGCTCCAACTTCTCCTTTGCTAATGGCTTCATTAGCATATCCGTAGGGTTCTCACTCGTATGAATCTTTTCCAGATTCAACTGTCCATCCTTTAATACCTTCCGTATGAAGTGATACCTCAATTGAATGTGTTTCATTCTCGAATGAAACGTTGAGTTATTTGCCAAATGAATTACACTCTAATTGTCACCCAAAAAGTTTACAATCATCTTGCTCCTTTCCCAAATCTTTCATGAACCTACTCATCCATATCATCTCTTGCTAGCCTCTGTAGCTGCAACATACTCTGCCTCTAGTAGTAGACAAAGCCACAACCTTCTGCAATCTTGAAATCTAGCTAACTTCCATTCCACCTACTGTGAAAATATATCTAGTAGTGCTCCTCCTACCATCCAAATCTCCAGCCATATCCGAATCAACATAGCCACATAATGAAATATCCAAACCTCCATAGCATAACTACATGCTAGATGTCCCTTTCAAATACCTGAGTATCCATTAGACTATTTTCCAATGCTCTTTACTTGGATTGGCCATATATCTACTCACAACTCCCACTTCCTATGCAATGTTTGGTCTTGTACAAACCATAGCATATATATGAGACTCCTAATTGCTGAAGCATATGGTACTCATGTCATGTATTTGACCTCCTCATGTGATGAAGGAAACTAATCTTTGCTCAATTTGAAGTTTCCAGCCATAGGTGTGCTAACAAGATTTACATTCAACATGTTGAACCTTTCTAACACCTTGTAGATATAATCCTCCTAAGACAAATATAATTTCTTATTTTTCCTATCTCTATGTATTTACATGCCAAGGATTCTTTTCAGATCTCCTAAATCCTTCATAGAAAATGTGTGAGCTAGCTTTCCCTTAAGCTCATCAATGTCCTACATACTAGATCTTGCAATAAGCATATCATCCACATACATTAACAAAATAATATAGCTCCCATTTTCAAGCTTCTTGAAATAAACACAATGGTCAGATTCACATCTCAAGTAACCATGCTCATGCATAAAACTATCAAATCTCATGTACCATTGCCTTGGAGCTTGTTTGATCCCATATAGGCTCTTTTTCAACCCGCACACTAATTTTCACCTTAACCTTGACTTCATACCCAAGCAACTACTAAATATAAATCTCTTCATCCAAATCATCATGAAGGAAAGTTGTCTTCACATCTAGTTGCTCTAAATGAAAATCTTCTATTGCAATTAAACTCAATACAGTATGAATAGAAGTCATCTTAACAATAGGAGAAAATATTTCACCAAAATCAATACCTACTTTTCGTGTAAATCCCTTTACTACAAGCCTTCTCTTGTACCTTTTCTATCCACTCATTTTCTTCCTTGATCCTGTAAACCCACTTGTTCTGCAATGTCCTCTTACCTATTGACAACTTAACCAAATCCCAAGTCTAGTTCTGTTCCAAGGAGTCCATCTCCTCATCCATGTAATGGTCCCACTAAATGTGAGTCTTATCCCGCATTTCTTCTTTAAAACTTTATAGTTCACCATTATCACTCAATAATAAATAAAATAGAGAAGGTGTAAACATTTCGGAGGTTTACTTATCCTTTGGACCTCTCACAGAGTTTTTCAGAGGCTTAATCTGGACCTCTGGACATTTGTATTCAAATCTGGCCGCTTCTAACCACGTCGCGTGGTCTCGTAATCGATGTTGGTTCATCGCTAACCGATAACGGTTTGGATCCTCTGTAATCATCTAATTTTTGACCGATTTCGGTCATGGGCCAACCGACCAACCGTTATTGTGTATTTTGTAGGTATTAATTTAAACCGAGAGTTCATTTTCATCAATAAACTTTCAATTTTTCATCCTCGGGTACCAAAATTTGATTCCTATACATTCTCTTTTCATTCCATTCAATATCACGACTCCTAATAATTTTAGAATTCTCTAAATCCCAAAATTGGAAACCAAAATCACCAAATCCATAACCAATGAAAGTTGCATCTCTTGGATTTTCATCTAACTTTTTACTATTTTCCTTATCAACATGCACAAAAGCTTCGAACCAAAAATTTAAGAAAAGAAAGATCTACCTCTTTTCCAATCCAAGCTTCCTCTAGTATTCCTCCATCTAGTGAACTTGAAGGCCCATGGTTAATCAAATAAACGAGATGTATCAACTGACTTTTGTCCAAAATTGCAAGGGTAATCTAGAATGTATCCTCATACTTCTAGACATGTTCCATGATTATCCTGTTCATTATTCTCGCAACACCATTCTCTTGTGGTGTTCTTGAACCGTTATTCTCTACGTATCCCATTAACTGAACAATAATCATTGAAATCCTTGCTACAAGTATTCACCACCATTGTCAAATCTAAGGCACTTTAACTTTGAATTTGATTCATTATCAACAAGGATTTCCATATTTTAAAAGTCTCAAAAACATCAGATTTATGTTTAATACAATAAACCCATACCTTTCTTGTAGCATCATCAATGAAAGTAACATAATACTAGGATCCTCCATGAGAAGCTACCTAAGCTGGTCCCCACACATCTGAGTGTACAAGCTCCAATTTCTTCTCCTTCTTAGTTACCCCAACTTTGAGAAATCTCACTTTATTTTACTTTCCAAAGATACAATGCTCACAAAAATCAAGATCTAAATCTTTCAAATCTGATAACTTACCCTTAGCCTTTAAGATCTGCATTTATTTTTGACTCATATGACCTAACCGATTATGCCACATACATGCATATGAATTTGAAGTAGATAATGTAGAAAATGAATCAGTAATATAGGTAGATAAATATAATGTTCCTACCTTTTTACCTCTTGCCACAACAAAATCACCCTTGGTGACTTTCCAAGAGTCTCCTGGAAAAGTAACCATGCAACCAAATTCACCTAGTTGCCCCGCAGAAATAAGATTCTCCCGAGGTTTGGCACATGCCTCACATATTTCAATATCCATGTATTTCCATTATGCAATTTTAGATGAACTTCCCTTTACCAAGAATACCGCAAGGTTCATCATCACACAAATAAACATGCCTAAAATTTCCTGGACATAATTTTTGAAATAAACCTTATTAGGCGTTTCATGGAAAGAAGCTTATGAATCTAAAACCCATGATTCAATTCTATTATCTAAATAAATAATAAGAGCGTCCTTCATTACCTCTGTTGTAATAAGATTTGCTTCTTTACCTTTGTTTGGTTGTTGGTTATTTTTATCCTTTGATCAACATTATTTTTTGCATGTCCTTTATTTCCACATTTCCAACAAGTAATTCTCTTACCTTTGGATTTAGATCTGTTATCCCTTGAATTTGATTTCCCATTACTCTTACTCTTGGATATCTCCTTTTCCCGCCCTTGCTTTTTTACATTCAAAGCATTTTGATGATGATTCCTCCGTACTTTTCTTGTGAATTTATTCATTCAAGATTATACTAACTCGTCAGAGGAATGACGAGGATCTGGAGGGAAAGCGAAAAATGTGCATGCATGAGGGAAAAATGGCTCAAAAGAGGCCCATACTCCATTGTTCATAGATCAGAAAGGTGTGTACATATAGGGGAGTAAATGTGTAACTCCCATGTAAGAAAAGATTCCTCCATAATGGAGAAGAGGAGTTACTTTCCCAAATGGGAATGTAACTCCTATGACACAACTTACACATATGACAGATTCTGTAAGAGAATCTATCATAACTAATATGACACCTAAGACCTATGATCTCACCTAAGTGAGATGACTCACCTGGTGAGGTGGCAATACACCTAATAAATAAATAAGAGGTGAAGGAAATGCCACACACACCAACACCCCCCCTTCATCGTAACTTAGGATGAGGTGGAAAGTCAGAGATGAGAAGTGGGTCCTCGGACACAAGGCCTGATGAGGTACCCACGCACAAGAAAAAGGTCCCAAGTAGTGAAGGAAAACCCAGTGGGAAAAACATCCACCACAAGAGAACAAAACACTCTCTAATCTAAGAAAGATGCCAAAATGGGTCTTGGCCATGACGAGCCTCGAAAGGGTACCCATGTACAAAGAGGCAATCTCTCAGAAAGAAGAAGAAGAGAGAAGAAGAGGGAGATGAGAGGAATGCAGAAGATGCCATGGATGGATCTGAACTCTGCAGCTCTAGGAGGTCTCCCAGAAGAATGTCGATGATGAGATCCTCTGCCTCTGGACTAAAGAAGAGCCACCCCACACCGAATTGTGTGCTGCCCTTAGGAAGGACATAGAAATGACGTGCTGGAAGTCCGCCCACTCCACAAAGGAAACTGAAGGCAACAACACGAAGAACTCTGAGTCTGGTGCATACGAAGTGTGACATAGGTCTAGCGAGTGAGTGCCAAGGAACCGAAGGTAATGCCACATGCGTAGAACTGTCAGAGTGAAGAGGAACACCCAGAAAGGATGTCCAAGTGATGTGAAGGGAACAAAACATCCTCCACAATAGAAAAGGGATCCACAACTGAGGGTGGATCAATGAAGGTCTCTGGAAATGTGGAAGTGACATGATTCCCGGAAGGGGCACTCCCAACAACAGAGATGATGAACTCCTCTGAAACACCTGTAGATGGATGAGGGACCTGTAGAGCATCACAAGTAGACTCTGTGAAAAGATGACTAAGGTCAGGCAGATACTCGTCCCAATGAGGGGGCTCAACAAAAATAGAAGAGCGATGTCAGATAGGTATGAGTCATCCAATGAAGGTAGAGGAGTGAAAGGGGCCTCACACACTGGAAGTGGAAAGGAGGCGGGTGTGATGACTGTATGAGACTGAGAAGGAGACTGCTCGATATCTGATGAGATGTGGGAAGTGTCAACACTCTCTAGAATAGTGAGAGAAAGAGGAGAAGAGTCCTCTGTAGTACTCTCGACATCATAACTGGGTGCACAATCCTCGTCATCAGAAGTAGAACCAAGCGAGCCTGTGTCAGTGGAACTATCATCACATGAAGAAATGGAGGAGACAACTGAATCAGCAACAACAACAATGGTGGTAGTATGTGAAGGGTCTCCATACAAGGACTGAAGAATGCTCCAGACACGGTGAGGTGGATCTGAGTCTGCCACGTGAAACCAAAGAGAACGAGAGACATGCATCATCATGTGACCAAAGACATGGTCACAAGTGTCGAGGAAGTCCTCTAGATGACGATGATCAGTGGGTGCAGGAACTGGCCCAAGTAAGAAGGGTAAAAGACCCTCGTGGGTGAAGTAACGTTCCATGGAAGCACGCCAAGCTGAATAGGTCTCTCTCCCAGTGAGAAGTGGCGGAGGTTATAAGGTGATCCTATGATGCTCAAGTCTAGAAAGAGCACTCTCCATGATGAAAAATGCAAGATGCACAAAAGCAAGACGTCGGACTCGGCCGATAATGTGTCTGCGTGTGTGAAGGCCCAAGAGTACAATCAACCCCCAGAATGTGGCACTTTATAAAAGTAGTGTGTTTACAAAAATGATAATGCCATCATGTAATGTGTGAGAAATCATGCAACTTTGACTAAGGAAGCGCTCAAAAAAATGAGCAGTGAGTCAAAAGTTATGGCATAAATACGATTCCCGCAACTGATGGAAAAAGTCAATAAATGCTACAAACGCATTAAAAAGTGCTCAAAACGGGTGCAAAGGGTATCGTGTGACTACTCGTTGGAAATGGCATCAAATTTTAGCAGGGTTTGTTTTTCTTGCGAGGGGGGATTAGCCTCCTGCCAACCCTAGACCTCACCCTCCGTCTTCGACACACGCGAAGGAAGGACATAATACAAGCAAAATTAGAACCTAAAAATTATTACAATGCCATAAAGAATGTTTTTATCATCAAAACATCAAAAAAACAGATTTTTTTAACCTCTAAACAATGTCTAAAAGGAAAGTGGGGCCCATGCTGTCAAGCCATGTGGCTGTTTGACCAAGTTGAGCTTAAACGGATTCTCCACGGAGTCTTCTTTGCAAAACAAATGCCGAGCTATGCGTTCTGGGTTGTCAGACACATGCAGGGGCTATGCCAGGGTTTGAGGTGGTAGAAATGGCCACGAGGTGAGTGCCACAAATAGATGGATTCAACAAATGATGTTGTAAAACCAAGTCGAACAATCAAGGTGCACCATCCACGTCTTTGTGTGAGGTTCAAGCGCAGCAAAGGGCCCAAAAAAATGCAGAGGTAGGGAATAAACTGCACCAAGAATATGCAGTCAGAAGCTTCAAGTGGTGGACGCGTTGCAAGGAAGGAACTTGAGCTAAAAAAGTGCATGTCCGACCAAGGAGTTGTGAGTAACTAAAAAAGGTGAGTAGTGGCGGGAAAAGAAGCGAACCATTAACCAGTTCACAGAAAAAGGAACCAAAAGGGCCAAATCAGGGAGCCGAGGATAAAGCAAGTAGGAGTAATGGAAGAAGGAATTGCCACGTTTCAAAAAGCAGGTTCCACGATGAGTTTAATTCACATGTATAGAGTCGTGTTGATAGCTGAAAAGAACCATCGACTCGTGGAGATTATTCCAAGTACAAGTTGTTATAAGGTGGGCGAGTTTGTTTCATAGGCAATGGCAGTGAGAGTAGACGGTGAGCCAGTACGTGGAGAACAACGGTTCAATTGAGCGAGCAAAGGAAGTTCATGTGCGAGAGGGGAAACCCAAAAGCATTTACAGAGTCGAGCTTTGTGAAGCTCAACACAAGCATGAATCAGCCAACCACTCCCAAGGTGACCCGAATGCACGAGCATAGGCGGGATCAATGTGGAGAAGGTTGGCTAAACAACCAACAAAAGCACCAAGAACCACGAGCCAATTTCTAATTCAGATCCACCACCAAGATCCAAGGCATTGCTTTTAATGTTTTTTTAATAACGAGTAACCATGGAGCCATGTAAAAGAAATGTAGCAATGATGGTGAATCAGCCCGGGAAAATTATGTCAACCCGTTGTAAGATCCAAATGCAGAGTTCTCACTATTCATCGCCAATGCAGAAAATAAAATCAACGTGTTGGTTTATGCCGTAGAGCTTCACTTTAAAAAACAAAATGGAACCCCAACCCACGAAACAAGCAAAACCTACAAATTTTCTCAAAACATGAACACAAACAACAAAAACCAAACACACGAACCTCTTAAAAATAAAATGCAAGTAGAGCACAAAAAGAATGGGAACTTGCACAAGAAACTACGAGGCGGAGAGTAGTAAGCAACCAAGGTGAGCAACACGATTCCGATCCCCGAGCTCTGATACCATGTCGGAGGAATGACGAAGATCTGGAGGGAATCCGTGAGCATCGACACGTTGCACTCAACCGCGGAAATGGCGTAGCTTCAAGATCGAAGCAAGAACTCACCGAAAAGCAATGTGCATGCATTGAGGGAAAATGGCTCAAAAGAGGCCCATACTCCATTGTTCATAGATCAAGAAAGGTGTGTACATATAGGGGAGTAAATGTGTAACTCCCATGTAAGAAAAGATTCCTCCATAATGGAGAAGAGGAGTTACTTTCCCAAATGGGAATGTAACTCCTATGACGCATAACTTGACACACCTATATCATGAGATGACTCAGTAAGAGAATCACCTCATAACTAATATGACACCTAAGACCTATGATCTCACCTAAGTGAGATGACTCACTATCGTGCAAAGAACATAAAATTAAAGTGAGGTGGCAATACACCTAATAAATAAATAAGAGGTGAAGGAAATGCACACACACGGATGATGGGGTTAGCACACTGATTGTACAGATAATATATCGATGTAAGCATACATGCAAATAAAATTGGATATTCTACCGGAAGAAATACACAAAACAAGAGACATAAATCAACACCAGATTTAATGTGATTCACCCAGTGTGGGCTACACCCACCAAGAAACAATTCAATCTATTATCCAAATATTTGACAAGATATACATTGAATATTTACAATCTTCTACACCTCTCAAATGTGCAAAGTACTTTATTTCTCTCAAGCTTTTACTTCTCCAAGAATTCTCTCTCTCATAATTATTCTCACAATCATCATCAAATTTTGCAAATTCTTCTTAATTCTTACTTCTAAACCCTAGATTTCATGCTTATATAGGCATATAAAAACTTTGGGAACTTATGCATGTAATTAAAATCAATAGATCTAATTTAATACTAAAAATAGATTTAATTCACGTGAGTTAATTAAAACATACACGCACAAGTAACCAACACCGGTTACCCCTAACCGATGTTGGTTCCTCCTTACTGATCGATGTCGGTCATAGGTGACTGATGACGGTCCCTCTATAACCGATGTTGGTTCTTGTGTTTTTAGGAAGTTTCCCATTGCATGCTAATCTAAAGTAATTGAGCTCCACAACTCAACATTTTTTTATTTCATTTAGTGTCAAATGAGAATTTAATTATAGTTTTTGAGTTTCTTCATGAAACAAGTTGCAGAGGTCAATATTTGATGTGTTTAAATGCAAATTCTTGTGAAAATCAAATTAGAAGCTTCTTGAAATCATTTCAAAAGCTTGTACATGGCCTAACTAGTATAGAAGTTCCATTTCCTATTTTTAAATAAAAATTTTATATGATGGCCTTAAATCTAACTCTCGACAACTTTGTGGTGAACCAATGAAACTCTCTAAAATAAAAATTCAAGGTGAAGGGTGATTTAGACCTTGAAAAACATTTAAGAGAAAATAAATGTTCATTCGGATATCAAGGAGTGTTTTTCTCATGTTGAATTTATAAAATTTGTAACAATATTAAATGTATGATTGATAGTACGAAGTGGATAGTAAAGATAAGTAATAAGGTGATGATCGGTATTCCTAGGTAAGTGAAAGGTCGGACAATTTGCTCACGCTTTTTTGGTTCTTGATGGAAACTAAAGGCCAAAAATAGTTACAAAACCATGAATCTCTCTCCTAGATCATGCCGAGAAGATGGAAAGACATTTTTGTCTTTATAAACAAAAGTGAATTTTCAAAGGACTACTTAACTTACAAAGGGTGATTTGAAGAGATAGGGTATTGTGAGCTCGAACGAGATTGTTGAGAAGCTGAAAAGCAAACAATTACAAAGGAAATTTGAAGAAACAATTTTAAGAAAAAGCTCATATTAGAGCGAGAAGAAGTTGGAAAGGTATTTGAGAAGTCAAAGTGGTCTAAAATCAATTGAAGGAGATTAGGAAGTATATAATGAATACGTATGAGAGATAGAAAAATAGAAAAGGATAGCAATAAGAATATGAAAGTGTGTGAGATAACTATACAACGAAAAAAATTGATGTATTTAAGACTAAGGAAGAGTGCGAGATAAGTATATGGAGAAAAAATGAGATCCATTGAAAAATATAGCGGCAGTAATCCTTATGGGAGTAAAAACATGAAATGAAAATGTATATATGAAGATGAGAAGATAGAACAAGGTAGAGCATAAAGTGACTTAAAATAGCGTGTAGTAAAAGTGAAACAGTCTCATGAATGGACTTCTCGAATGAGATTTTTTTATAATTCAAAGGTTACTAACAACCGAGACAATGATATAGAAAAAAATATTGAAATGGGATTGATAAGTGTTGCAAAAAGAATATACATTGACATATGACAATCATAGAAAAAGCTGTGATTAAGTAAGACTGTGTTGAAGGAGCTTATGTGGATGAATAGTGAACATGAGTCGAGAGAATGTCTTTGATGAGTCAAAGGAAGCTGTGATTTCCTTAAGAAATCGGAGAGCAACTTAGAAATAAGAAAAAAATTGAATGGTGGATGAAATTACAGGTGAATTAGTAATTTTGGTTCAAAAATTTAGTGTCATAATCGGGGGCATACAACATATTGAAAGAAAATGCAATAAAGAGAAAAAATAGGAGAAGTGAGAAAATATATAGGTCATCATCAGTTGTGAGAGACAATAAGAAAAGTGTGACCAAAACTCAAGAATAATTCTAAGTTGCATCTTAGCACATAGGGGGTTGTAGCCTCCTTGTAAGTAGTAGCTTATAGAAGATCAGTTGTAGCTAATTAAATTCTAGGGAGTTGTAGCTTCCTTGCAAGTTGTAACATGCAGAAGGTCAATAGTTGTTAACTGAATTAATTTGGGGGTTGTAGCCTCAAAATTTGAGTTGTAGCTCAACTTGAAATCATTGTAACTCATAGGAAAAATTGTCCAAATCTAGTTATCTAATTTCAGTGGGTTTTCTCCCATTTTGGGTTTCCCACTTTAAACATTGTGTATTGTCTCTCTCTCTCTCATTTTCTTGTGTATGTTTTCATGTGCTTTTCTTAACAAGTTTGGTGAAGTAGAAATATCTGAAAATTTTAGTAAGAAATTGATTCACCCCCTCTATGTCCAAGTTTCCAACAAGATATTGTTATATTGTTATCATATTTGCTAGCTATTATTGGGTAGGTATAATTTTTGACTTGAGTGTGTAGGTGACATGTTTATCCATGCGATAAATGTGGGAATCAGTGGGGATGCATCCAAATAGAAAAATAATCCCTACGAGATAAAGTTTCCTTTGTATTTTATTTTTGTAGTGGGTTATTTTATGTGACCATGGTTATTGTTGTGGACTATTACCCCTTGTGATGTTGTATTATTAATTTTTACATATTTGGTTTTGATAAACCCTTTTTCTATGGCATTGTAATGTAATTTTAATCCTCCTTTCTATTAGCTTTGATCTTGTGTTTAACTCTAACCCCTTGGAATTATGCAAATTTGGGTTTATGTTTTTATTTGTTCTTTCTAATGAGGGATTTGGGAAACCTAATCATGGATTAGGTGAGCCCAACTACCCCTCCTAAATGCCATATTTTCCTAAAACTCGGATTTGGGAAAAAGGTGAGATTTAAGAGGTGTATAAGGAAATCTATGGGCTAAAATTTCCTTAGAAATACCCCATAGGCACTATACCTATGTGTAGGTGGGATATTTCAAAGAAAATTGAGTTCATATTCCCATTTTACCCATTTTTCCCCTCATATTTTATGAATTTTTCTTGAGTATGTGAATGGTGTTGGTATGTGGGGATCCTCCATGATTACATGGATATTTTCCTTTTTATATTTTATTTATGGTTTCTTGAGGTGCAAATATTGCGGATTTTGGGTTGGTTGAAGCTTAGGTGGAGAGAGACACTTGTCACCCTCCCATTTGGTTCTTTGAGTTGCTCTCTTTCTATATCAACCCCTCTTATGGATGGTAACGGGGTTACTTTCTTCATTTTTGTCTTTTGGGATTTCTATTGGGACATTAGAAGGAGAAGGAAGTTGATTGTAGGAGCTTGTTTTGAAGCCAATTCTTGATCTTGAGGTAGGATCTTACCTAAATTTTGGTTCTCATTTTGAAATGGTAAAATTGTGTGTTGGACAAATTCCTTCATTCCTAATAAAATGAATGAACTAGTAATGAAATATATTAGAAACTCATAATATGGAGGATTTATGGTACCTCGGATACATGATGTGGATGAACGGGCACAAAATTAATGGTACACACTACTACGAGTTCTTTGACATGCAAATAAGGATCACTTAAATAAAATGGATTAGATAAGATGTGTGGGGGATTCCATACAAAGCGGCTCCAAGAAGTGTTACCTTCCTTTCGTGGATGTCAACCCCTATTTGAGAAGAAAGAATGAAGTAAAGGATGGATAAGTAGATAACATGCGAAAGCAGAAATACTAGTGAATCGAAAGTGATAAAGATAGATCTAATTACTGATCTAATCTAAATAAATACAAATTGAATTATACTTGATCTACATCAATGGTGACCCATACCGTGCAGAGGCAGGTTGACGATGACATGGGAGAGTAGATCTTGATAGTAATATGAATATGTATGCCTGTAAAGGTCTTAGTGCAACTGGATGTAGATGAGGTCTTTAGATGTTAGGAGATGGCCTCTAGAATGGATTCTAGAACAAAAAGGTAGAGGAAAGGATGAAAATTAGTGATCTCGGCGTGGTGTTTGGAAAAGAGGACCTTGGTCGACACTTACTAGGAGAGTCGACGGTGACTATAGTAGAGTTTGGATAAGGCCAAGGTGAAAAGGATAAAATTTGAGACCGAAAGTGAATAAAATGGAAGAGAAGGTTGTTGATGGAGCTTTGAATGTTGTTGAATCTGATCCGAACTCGGAAAACATTAGATGTAAACAATAAAAGGTAATATGATAAATATTGCATAAATAACACAAATATGATGATAAATATCTTGAAGGATAATCGTCGATGTGTATTCCATTTTCCCAACCCTTTAATTCCCAATCACGCCGACATATTACCCGAGCTGAATTGGGAACTCACCCGATATGCATGAAGGCACCGATCCCCTCTTTTATGTGAGCCTTGCAAGAATATTCATCATTATAGAAAAACAATATATAGACACAAACACATACATCCATTCTAGCACAGAGGTAAAGAAACTAGATCCAAGCACAAATGCACCATAATATGAACATGATCATTATAACAATACAGAGGAATCAGATCTGAACCATGAGAAATATGAAGAACATAAGGGTTTGGACCCATGAACATAGATATTCAAAACAATCCACCTCATATATTGATTCACAATTGTTTATAGTATCCATATTACATCAAAAAGGGTCATAATAGACCGAATACATCAAGAAATAGCATCCTAACCCTACCAAATGAATCTACTCAAAGAGTTATAGCCATGCTCTCCCTTGTGCATCTAAATTCTCTCTTGCATCTCTTTCCTCGCATCACACCTCTTCTTCTCCTCCATACCCATATTCATCCATCCTTTTCTTTAGATCCAAACACATTCTTAAATAGAGAGGAGCTCTCCTTTACCACCTCAATGTTACTTAAGAGAAAATCGTATGCCTAATGTCATCATATACTTCAATGCTTGAGTAATCTAGACATGTAGTTGTCACCTAAGTAATAACTAACTCTAATTTATAGCTCTTAAGCACAATGATTATATCCTATAATATTATTTCCTTGGGCTGCAAGTCTCCATGTTCTAACCTTATCCATTATCACACCTACCCATATCCTCACATGTTTTCCATGCAACACCATAACCCTAAAATGTGGCTAAGTCTCAAAACCCTTTCCTACTCATGTGCGTGACTTAGCTATTCCGGTGCGCTCTTCCTCATGCACCTTCTTCCTACACCTTCTTACGCACACATTGATCCTCTACTCCAGGACTTAGTAATTTTTTTGGGCTCAACATTACCCCACACTAAACTTGTTGTCCATCCACGAAACAATCTGATCTCCAACAAAGAATAAAGAATGGAAGAATAAGATGACCTATATCTAGCTTATGCCAAAGAACAAAATAATTTTTCTACTATTGCACAAGGATTGGGAAATTTTTATTCAAGGATGCTTCAATCTCATTCCAAGCATCCACCTCACTCTGTGCCTATTTAAATAAATCCCCTATCAGCGCATTGACCTCATCAAATGTCAACTCTTCACCCTTATCCTTCAATGTGTCAAAAATATTCTCCATTTTCTTGCTAAGGTTGGTCAACGCGTCCATCCTATGTGTCACCTGGGGGTATAATTCCTTGACTTTACTCTTAATAGAGGTCCTTAAAATTTCAATTGCCTCATATTTCTTCTCAACCTCTACCAGATCTTGTCACGTTCCACCTGATTTCCTCTATTCTTAGCCGGAACTCCTTCAAATATGCCTCATGTGTAGCAACCAGTACACTTACCACCCTGTCTCTATCTTCACAATTGTCATAGAAAACTTCGGCCATATGAGCTGTGGTTTTCACTGAAGCAAGAAGCTTAGTGTACCGAGTTATGGTCTCCTCAATTTGTAATCTTTCCTACTCTTTCTTTCATGCCATAACTTCTTCTACCAACTCTAGTGCAAGTGGTTACTTCTCCATCATGATGATGCACATCAAATCCTCTAGGAAGTGGAAGGATGACTCATACTTCTATGTAGGGGGAATAAATTCGGAGTGCTCTAAACTAATGGAGTCTTAAATATTGTATGCTTTCTTGTAAGCTTCACATTAATTCCCCTTTTATTCTCTCAACTCAGTCCTCTACCACATAATTATAGACTCCTTTCAATTTATCCCCTTGTCCTTCTATATAATATCCTTGTTCTTTTCCTCCAATTCCTTATCCAATGATTTAATCGTATTATTCCTCTCAAATAACCTCTATTTGATCTCTACCGACACTTTTTTTAAGTGCATTACACTCTGTTCATTAGTCACCTTTGAGAATCCACATAGTATTTACCTCCGTAAAGCGCGGTGTGTCTGGGTAGTGTACTTGTGTTGACTTCAAATTCCATCTCATCAACATGGGATTCAAAATCCCATGACAAAGATCTTCCTTGTGCGTGGGTGTTGGGTTTATAAAATGTACTTTTAAAAAAACCATAGTCAGGGGACAGAAAGTCCCTCCTCTTTAATGGGAGAGGTTCCCTTATTGAAAAAAATGGAAAAACCTATGTACAAATGTACAATTTGCATCAAGATGTGGATTTCTGATATCATGAAATGTGTTTTAGATCAGGAAGGTTATCAACACAAGAACAAAGGAATTAAGGAGATGGGAGAGAAGGAAGAAAACAATACTTTCAGGGAAAATAGCTAGCAGAGAAAACCCTTATGCGTATTGAGAAAATGAGAATAAAGAACATAATCATTCACATTCACAACACAAAATACTATTCTCAGACACAAAGTTCTGGAAAACATATCAATGAGAACACAAAGTTTCTAATCACAAAGATTGAATGATTCAAGATTTGGGTAAGCAAGAGAAGAGAAAGGAAGAAGAAAGAAAGAAGAAGAGAAGCCTCTGTATTGATTTCTTTCAATTCAATTTACACTTGCAGAGTATCAAAATTCCAACCCTTTACAATGGCATCGAGAGCCCATTAAATAAACTTCAAGAAATGGTTACAACATTTATAATTTCTTTTAATCATCTGTAACCTTTCAGATTCTTGATTCGTGAAGAAACACTAATGGTGGCGAGAGGAAGATGCTCTGCAACATGGCCATTTAAAACCATTTGAATATGAGCCATTGATCCTTTTACAACTTCAAATGTGAGCCCTCCACGTGGAAAAGATCAAAATTGAAATGGGCCTGGGGATGCCATTCGCATTTTGGAACTTTATAGAGATTTGTCATTTTTTGATATTTTGGCTTGCCCATCTACCAGTTGGACATGTGGTATCACGTGAGTGACAACGAAGTCGCAGATCACTTTTTACAAATTTAACTTTTTCCAACCAAAAGGCTTAAAAACTTAAAGTTCTTCGCTGGTCCCGCTTTGACTTTTCAATGCATGAATTGACACGTGGCCTCACGTGAATGGTTGTTGAGTTATGGTTCACTTAAAAATTTAATCCCTTTAGCCAACACAAAGTATGAAAACTTGAAAATGCTCCACCAACCCGTTTCCCCGCTATTGAATTTTCAATGCATAACTTAACACGTGGCCTTACCTGAGTGGCTACAGAGTTGCGATTCACTTTAAAACTTTACACCTTCTTTTGGAAACAAAGGTAAAATTCCTAAAGTGTCCCGACAACCCACCTTCCTGCTTTGCACTGAAAAATGACCACGTGTCCCTTTGTGGGCCCAAGGGGTCCATTTATACTTTTATGCTCTTTTTCACCAAACTGCCTCAAAGCACAAAAAGAGTCCGCCTTTCCGAATTCGCCAAAAAGTAGCCAAGTGGCAAAAAATACTAAGTTCGTTGGTGTGTGTTATTTTCCACATCATTAGGTGAGTCATCTCTTAGGTGAGATCGTAGGTCATGTGTCATTTAGGGGTCATTATGAGATTCTCTTATGCGTCGGTGTCACATAGACGTCGTGGTCGTGTGTCAGTGCGTCATATGCGTCATTGGGAGTTACACTTCTATTATGGGAATGTAACTCCCCTCTCTACTCGAGTTGTCATGATTGCAGCATTGGGGTTACTCAACACCTCCTATATGTACACCCCATTTGATCTATGAGATAGAGGAGAGTTTTGTGGCTTATCAGAGGTTTTACCCATTTTTCAAATCTTTGCATGCACATTCGGTTGATGCTCACTCCTCCTGAGATCTCTTCATGCTTTATCATTCGCACGTCCATGATGACATGCACATCATCCCTCATGATCCTCGCTTATGGGTTTTAAACCCTCTTTCATGGTATCAGAGTGGATCTTGTGGATCCATTTGCACTCCTCGACATTTTTGTGCATTTTCTAGCTTCAGGCGTGATATCTAGTTCTCGTTGCGTGTGTCGTAATGGATATTTTGTTCGTGATCTTCTTGCACTGATTTTGGGATTCATACCTCTTGCATGTTTTTGGATATTTTTTTGATTTGGGTTTGCACCGATTTTTGATTGAGTTTGGTTTGCTTTTCATGTTCATGTGTTTCACTTGATTGTCTTCTTGCTCGTGTTCATGGGTTTTCATGTGCTATTTATGTTTTTGTTATAGTTAGAGTGTTTTTGTGTCAAGATCCGAGTTTGAAGTTGTTTTCTTGTGCTTTGGTTTTGGGGTTTTTTGGTTTTGTTGTTTTGGCTGCTCAGTTTAGGCCTAACTCAAGATCACAACAAAACCTCAACATCTCCCTTAAGCTCCTTTGGATCTCGGTGCTTCCTTCATGCCCTACATGTTCCTTCTTCATTTCTTGGATCTCTATGTTTTGGTGCCTTATCTCATTTCTTGCTTTTGATTGCTACCCTTTGAACTCTTGTCCTCATCCGTTTTAAACCTTTTCTCATCTTTGTTTCATGCACCAAGTTATCAACATCTATGTTTTTGTTTTTCTTATGAGCTTGGTTTTTTGGATGTGCATCCTGTGGCTCCTTTTTGCCCGGGCGTGGTTTTTGTGTGCATGTTGCACATTGGTACATCAGGTGCTTTTTGTCAGGTTCATCTCATTTGGGTGCCTTTTTTCCCTGATCTGACCGTGGTCTATTTTGCCTCGACCTTGCTCATTTCCATGGCCATTGCCATCCTTTCTCACCGATGTTCACTATTGTTCACTGTTTCATGCTAGAATGGTGCTCCAAAGTTGATTTTTACGCCCTAACTTGGTTTCATGACCCTTGACATTCATCCCAGTTACACACTTTTACACCTGACATTGACTGGATACCCCTCCCACCTACCACTCTCCACACGACTTGGGAGACTCTACACAATGGCTGTATCCCACCTTCGATGATTAAAAACACTTTGAACTCACCTACATTTTTGTGCTCCAATGTGTGACCTTCACTTGTTTTGACACATGGCTCGCTCACGCCTGGCAGCACCTACCCACTCTCCACATGACTCCTACGGTGACTGCAACACAACAACATCTTGGTCCAGCTCCACCATTGCTTAACACATCAACGTGGCCCCCATTCCCTTTTAGAATTTTTAGGTGGTTAAAAAAATCTATTTTTTAATGTTTTAAGGTTAAAAACATTTTTCATGGCATTGTAATAATTTTGGGCTTCTTTTTGCTTGTATTATTCCCTTCCTACACATGTCGAAGATGGAGGGCGAGGTCCGGGGTTGGCAGGAGGCTAATCCCCCTCGTAAGAAAAACAAACCCTACCTAAATTTGATATTTTATTTCCAACGAGAGTAGTCACACGATACCATTTTCACCCATTTTGGGCACTTTTTTAATCCATTTGCAGTGTTTATTGGCATTTTCCATTAGTTGCGGGAATCGTATTAATGCTATAACTTTTGACTCGTAGCTCATTTTTGAGCACTTCTTTAGTCAAAGTTTCATGATTTTTCACACATTACATGATGGAATTTTCAGTTTTGTAAACACTACTTTATAAAGTGCCACATTCTGGGGGGGTTGACTAGTACTCTTGGGATTTCACACACAGATGCATTATCGGCCGAGTCGATCATCTTGCTTTTGTGCACTTTTGATTCCACATCATGGAGAGTGCTCTTTCTAGACTTGAGCATCGTAGGATCACTTTACAACCTTCACCACTTCTCATCGGGAGAGAGAACTATTCAGCTTGGCGTGCTTCCATGGAGAACGTTACTTCGCCTGAGGGTCTTTTACCCTTCTTGCTTGGGCCAATTCCTACACCCACTGATCATCATCATCTGGAGGACTTTCTTGACACTTGTGACCATGTTTTTGGTCACATGATGATGCATGTCTCTCATTCTCTTTGGTTTCATGTGGCAGACTCAGATCCACCCCACCGTGTGTCGGAGCATTCTTCAGTCCCTCTATGGAGACCCTTCACATCTTTGCCACCATTGTTGCTATTGTTGATTCATTGTCTCCTCCATTTCTTCGTGTGATGATAGTTCCACTGACATAGACTCATTTGGTTCTACTTCTGATGACGAGGATTGTGCACCCAATTCTGATGTCGAGAGTACTACAGAGGACTCTTCTCCTCTTTCTCTCACTATTCCAGAGAGTGTTGACACATCCCACATCTCATCAGATATCAAGCAGTCTCTACTCAGCCTCATATAGTCATCACACCCACCTCTTTCCACTTCCTAGTGTGTGAGGCCCTTTCACTCCTCTACCTTCATTGGATGACTCATACCTATCTGACATCACTCTTCTATTTGTTGAGCCCCCTCATTGGGATGAGTATCTGCCTGACCTTAGTCATCTTTTCACAGAGTCACTTGTGATGCACTACAGGTCCCTCATCCATCTACAGGTATTTCAGAGGAGTTCATCATCTCTATTGTTGGGAGTGCCCCTTCCGGGAATCATGTCACTTCCACATTTCCAGAGACCTTCATTGATCCACCCTCAGTTGTGGATCCCTTTTTTGTTGTGGAGGATGTTTTGTTCCCTTCACATCACTTGGACATCCTTTCTGTGGGTGTTCCTCTTTTCACTTTGACATTTCTACGCACATGGCATTACCTTGGTTCCTTAGCACTCACTCGCTAGACCTATGTCACACTTCCATGCACCAGACTCAGAGTTCTTCGTGTTTCTTGCCTTTAGTTTCCTTTGTGGAGTGGGAAGACTTCCAGCACATCATTTCTATCCTTAAGGGTAGGCACATAGTTCGTGTGGGTGGCTCTTCTTCAGTCTAGAGGCAGAGGATCTCATCATCGACATTCTTCTAGGAGACTTCCTAGAGATGCAGAGTTTAGATCCATCCATGACATCTTCTGCATTCCTCTCGTCTCCCTCTTCTTCTCTCTTCTTCTTCTTTTCGAGAGATTGCCTCTTTGTACATGGGCACCCTTTCGGGCTCATCTATGGTGTAGGACCCATATTTTGGCATCTTTCTTAGATTAGAGAGTGTGTTTTTCTCTTATGGTGGATGTTTTTCCCACAGGGTTTTCCTTCACTGCTTGCGATATTTTTTTGTACATGGGTACCTCATCAAGATTTGTCGGGACCCATTTCTCATTTCTGACTTGCCACCTCATCCTAAGTTACGATGAAGGGGGTGTTGGTGTGTGTTATTTTCCACATCATTAGGTGAGTCATCTCACTTAGGTGAGATCATAGGTCCATGTGTCATTTAGGGGTCATTATGAGATTCTCTTACGTGTCAGTGCATTAGTGCGTGTCGTCATATATGCGTCATTGGGAGTTACACTTCTATTCTGGGAATGTAACTCCCCCTCTCTACTCGAGTTGTCATGATTACAACATTGGGGGTTACTCAACACCTCCTATATGTACACCCCATTTGATCTATGAGATAGAGGAGAGTTTTGTGGCTTATCAAGGTTCTTCCCATTTGTCGAATCTTTGCATGCACATTCGGTTGATGCTCGCTCCTCCCGAGATCTCTTCACGCTGTCGTTCACACGTCCATTGATGTGCACATCGTCCCTTGTGATCCTTGCTTGCGGGTTTTAAAACTCTTTCAGCTTCCACACTTCTCTTTTTCTATTTCTCCCACACTACACTCCACCTCATGCTCTACCAAGTCCTTGATGATATCTTCCACCTCCTTCTCCACCATTTCCTCTAACTATTCACCGAATAGTTGTGGGGTCTCTTACACCTTTGACCGACTTCATTTTCACTTCTTTCTCCTTCTTAAGAATCCTCCATGCAGATTCATTTCATTCTTCATCAAATTCATGTACATTGTACATAGGGGGTTCTTCTCTGACTCGCACCCCTCATCCTCCTCTCTAGTCTCATCACCCTTCACGCTCTCCATTCTCTTAGATTCTAAACACCGAAATACCCTCTACTTCTTCACTAGAGACTTCTCCACTAGGTAATTCTACTTCACTAGGGACTTCTTCCCGCGAGTATAAGTACTTGCGCCCATGCCTAATTTTTGTGCCCCTATGGTCTAAACCACACACGCACTTGGTGCCCTACTTACTACGTTTCCTCCCTATCTCTCTTCTTTTTCACTATCTTCTTCCTTTTGGTAGGGTCTTCAAGGATGGAGACATCATCCTCAACATACATTCCTTTCTTAAATGTATGCCTTAGGTTTATGTACACCCTTCTTGTTGTTGTGCCTACACATGGTAATGTTACGAGACTTAGTATATGTATGTCATGAGAGACATACTTCTCCACATACACTCACTTCGAGGGTACACAAGTGTCCTCGCGTAATGCATGGTGATCCCGATAACTTCACTTAGATTAGACATTAGTTTCTTATCCTCCTTAAACCAGCTTAATCGTACTCTAAAAATACTATTCCTTCTTCCTACACCTTCTTCCACGCACGATGGTCCTCTTCTCTATGACTTAGTATTTTTTTTGGGCTTAACACAATGCAAACATGTCTGAAAGATACCTAGGAGGTTTTTAGCTATTATAGGAATGCTCTAGCATGAGAGAGATTTCACAAGTCATGAGAAAGCTCCAAAATTACATGTATCTATCTTGTTTTAAAAAGGAAGAACTTGGTTTTATAGGGTCGTTGGCATCGGGATGGGTCGACGCCAACCACGAGGAAAGTTTCCCCAAAGGGATGGATTTTTTTCTTTAGGTTAGGATTTGGGATCTTAAGGATTGAAAAAGCACTTTAAAGATTATATGCGGGAAGAAGGTGGTTAGGGAGAAGGTATGGGTAATTAGGGCATAAAGTAAGATAGGATAAAAGATGGGGAAAAGTGTATGATAAGGATTTAGGATATAAGCATGATAAATAGAAAGTGGATTAGGAAAGTGGATATTAATTAATGAATTAATGGGTATTAATTAATTAATGGGAATTTGTAAATATTAATAAATATTAAAGGTGATGGGATAATACATGGGAATTTAATTAAATGAAATGAGATTAATTAAGACTATGGTAAAATATGCACATGTGGGTGATTAAGGGTAGTGATACCAAATTTTATTGTCTATATTTTTCCCCTTTTTGTTGAATGGTTTGCGCAAGTCATGAGGAAAATACTATGAGAGTTGGATGGATAATAACATAAGATTCATGTTGAGTTGGAAATCAATGACTCGTTTGAAAAAAAGATAGATGATGAAGGGCGGGTGGGTGAAGAAATATAGGTAAAATGATAACCAAGGCAAGATGCCCCAAACAAAAAGGATCGAAATAATAATAAAAACTATTGTGTGGACTCCAATATCACATCGATAGAGGAAAATAAAGATCTCATCGGAGATAAGTGACAATGTTCTACGGGCCGGTGAGTGGCTATAAAGCACCACAATATCGATGCAAGATGGAATGAATAATAGGTAATAGGAAAGTCATAAAAGTATGGGAAACTATATGCAAAAAGTATATGCGAAAACATTTGTACGCGAGGAATCAAATGAAAAGGTATGCGTCCAAAAAGGGATGATGATGAAAATAATGGTGCCCCCTGGGAACAAAAATATGGCCTTGAGGGTGAATTGGAAAGCAAGTGGTGAAATAATATGCCCCAAAGGGGAATAAGTATGGCCATAAATGTAAAAAGAGAAAAAGTTTTCCCAAAGAGGGAAAATTATGGCCACAAGGTGGAATTTGAATGAAAGTATGGTGCTCCAAGGGGAGCAAAAACATGTCCACAAGAGTCAACTTCAAGAGTGGAAATGGATAGAATTCCCAAGAGGGAATAAATATGGCCTCAAAGGAGGACTTCATGTGCATATTAGATAATATTGTGAGATAAAATTCCGAAGGAGGAGTAAATATGGCCATAATTGTGGAATTAGAGAATATATATGCCCGAAGGAGAATTAACCATGGCTAAAAAGGTGGAATTAGAGAGTATGTATTCCTAGGAGGAGGGATAGTTTGGATGTTGGATTAAAATTCTGGAGGGAAAAATAAACATGGCCACAAATGTGGAATTCAAGATGATACATGGAGGATGCAAAATATTAAAATAAAATTCCCTAAAGGGAGAATATAGATGGCCACAAAGGTGGACTTGAAGGTCAACATTAGATGATGCCCTAGGAAAGGATGTAAGGAAGATGAGGAAAATCCAAAAATAATGGTGTCAAGGGACTCGACGGTGACAAGGGCCAATCAATTTCTAACTAAGGGGTCAACAATGACCTAGAGTCGATGAATATATAATCTTGGGGTTCGAACGACGATGCTCATTTTCACGTGCAAAATTGATGAGAGATAGAAAAGTGACCTAATAGAAAATGATAAATGGAGGCCGCAAGAGCAACAGGGAAATGCTAGAGGGTGTAGAGAATGGTGATTAATAAAACCCACACTTTTTTAATTAAATTTTTGTTTTATTATTTTATTTGCATTTTTTACAAAAATGGATGGTGCAAGGGGCGGTTGGTGGAGGCCCAAGTGGGTCGACATTGGTGGGCCCTAAGGCATGTTGATTGACCCCTCAATATGTCGACCCAACCTGGGTCGACATTGACTAGAGTTAGATTGGATAATTTAGGATTAAGATGGATTTTGGATGAATTTTAATGTATTTAAATATATTTTGGATTAGGGTCTGATGTATGCATGTTTTATTGGTGATTGTAGGCTAGGGAAACCTTGTACTTGAGAAAACAAGTTCCGGCTCTGTATGAGCAGATCAGATCGGTTAGAACAGATGCCGAGTGGGATTATCTCTCCGTAATCAAGGTGGGTTGAGGTGGACTCAAGAAATATCGAGAGGATACCAAGAGATGTGGGATTGATTATAACATTGGTAAAGAGATGGGATAGACAAACATGGTAATTTTAGTTCGGGATAGACAAGATGATTATCACACTGGAGGATGTATCTGCATCCTCGAGCTGCCTATTCGGGGGAGAAAATAGTCCCATCACAATGATAATAGATTAGAAGTTTTGACATGGCTATTTGGAGTTGATGCACCTCATATTAGATTCTCTTTAGGGGAATTATCATATGATTTGAGGTACAAGATAATTGTACCTCACAAGCCATTTGATCTGCTTGATTATGATGACGAGTATCATGTTATGCATTTTAGGACTGAGAAGGAGCTCGGTTTCAATGGACGTTGGCTAGTGTGGTTGAAAATATAGTAGATCACCAAACAATATTTTCATTTAGGACTTCCTATTTAGATCTAGTGTACCAAGAGTTATCGATGTAACGAGAAGGAAGGATATCGTATTGGACGTAGGGTTATTGATTCACCGTAGGGCCTATGAGCACATTGTGGTGATTAGGCCAATAAGGATACCATGGGTCACATGAGACCATATAGAGTGGTAGTAGGATTTATGAGGTGGAGGGCCGATCGGGACTTTGGAGACAAGAATGAGAGGAGTGTGGAATGGTATGTGGACCGGCCGGGTTGAGTTGGCTATAGATTAGATCATATGGAAGCCATATTGAGAGTTACTTTCATGGCCTAGGAAGATTTAGATTTGGCCGGTATAAGGTGGATGAGGTAGGTGTAGGGGAGCCGGGTCAAGATGATCAAGACCGTCAGTTTGGATGAGTATGAAATTTTTTTGGAGTCGTCTAGATGGTGCCTAGGGATCCTATTTTATATAGGAGGGAGGAGTTAGACAAGGATTTTCAAGTCCTATCATGAAAGATAAAGTGGAGGAAGATGCTACGTTGTGGGATGAGGATGATGATGTGGGAGTTGGATTAGGATTTTCTAATTTGTTGACAACCACTTGGGTGGCTCAGGTGGATGTGGAGGGAGGAGAGGAGGAGGTAGAGAAGATGGAGGTTGAGATAGAGGTGGCTCCGGGAGGTGGTAGAGACGCTAGTGATGGAGATTCCATAAAGATAGAATGACTACATGTCGAGTTGGATATGATGTGGGTAGATAGGGATCTGTTGGGTGTAGAGAGGGACATAACTCTTAAAATGAGGGATACGGTCACACATGAGAGAGACCGAGAAAATCAAGTATAGGGACAACTACTTGAGATGAGGGAGGCCTACAAGGCCTATTTTGGAGATCCGTTGAGTATACTAGTGACAGAGTTGGTGAGTGGTGCTCGGGAAGAATCACAAGGTCAAGATAGATGGCACTTCCCGGTATGATTTCCATGGATAGATATAGATCCCTAGCCAAAAAGGCTAGGTATTATGAGGGGATCTTATTTGATAAGTATCTGAAAAACTACTGCAAATCTTCGGGAGCACCTTCTAAGGAAAATAGATGGAGAAGCATGGCCGTCGAGGAACACGACAAGTGTGGTGTAACCATAATGAGAGGAGAGAGGCCACATGAGTAGTGGTGATGCGCAAGGATCAAACATTGTAGCTGCCTGGAGGAGGAGAGGATTTAAGGATATCAAATGTCCATTTAACATATTTTGATGACATATATGCTTTGAGAGAGGTCCCTTGGAGGCTAACTATGATGTATTTATACATATATATGATTCTCGATTAGCATTATACTTGATTATACAATGTGATGGGCTTAATTTATGATGTGATGATGATGGATTTACATATGATGTTGTTTGAAATATGTTATGATGATGTTTTTTGTTTGATTTAATTTATATTTGATGTTGATGATGAAATAAATTAATGCGATAGTTATATGGTTAATTTTTCAAGTATGATATATGATAACATTGGATGTAAATGATGATAGTAATATGTTTTGTATTGATGATGATGAATGTATATGTATGGATAGTATGTGATGTTAAGAAAAAGGGTAATTTGAAAATAGATGTGATGAGTGATGATAAAAAAGATAATAGGTAAGAATAAGTAAGTAGATGTGAAAGATGTGGGTAGGATAAGAGTTATAGATAAAGAAGGATGTGTTTATAGTAAGAGAGAGATAACAAAAATATGTTTGTATTAAAGCATGGACATGGGATAGATGTAAATAGAATTTTTACGATAAAACACAACTATCGATGGTAACCCAAGGAATGAAAAGCATTACATCATATCGAGGAACACATGAGGAAAAGATGTCTCGTAATCACATTAGAGGTAAAAATAAGGGGATCTAAGGAACGTAAGGCACATGCGACCAAAATAGATGTTAGCATATAACTAATGATAGTTAGTCATGTAATAGATAACAAGGAAATATGGATAAAATTAACTCATAAACCTAATGTTGACATGAAAAAGGGGTTTGAGATGTAACTTTCAAGTGGTAATGGGGTTCTCTGTAAGTGGTGTTCCCTAAATATATACCCTAGGTCTAGGAAGGGAGAGATCAAAGCCGATCAATGCGGGAAGTTTGATAGAAGAAAGCTAATCAATGCGGGAAGATTTCTTAGGATGCTAATAAAATGGAAGGTTGATCAATGTGGGAAGCCTACAAATGTAATAAAAAAGAGTAGCCATCCTTTGAATTTTTGGTCTACTTTGTACATAATATAAATGACAAGAATAATATATGATAGCCGTCCTTTAAGGGATCGGTCTATTTATTTTGATTTTCTTTGATTTTGATTTGCATGCTCTTTTTTTCTTTTTTTGACATGAATGGCTATCCTTCGAGGGAGAAGAATTTTTTTTTATAACTTTGATTTTTATAAGAGCATTCGTGAATTTTTATTTTTACATGGAGGAGAGTGGGAATAGCGAGTAGACCACCTAGGAGAGGATAATAAATGTACAAGAGACATCCCTAGCCCCTTTTCATAGTTTGAATAGGTGAATAAGAGGGGGATGGATGTAATGATTATGGATTTCTCACGAAAGGGGATAACCTATCCATAAGGAAAATGCTATTGGAAGAGTCGTGGTGCTAATATTTAAGGTCAAATTTAGGAAAGTGATGGTAGACCACATAATTCCAAACCATCACAATAGAAGATGAAAGAGGCTAAAATGGAGGAATGATCTAAATATATGAATAAGTACCATTGGTAGGTGGGTTGATAATAGAATGGTTAGAAGTGAAATGTGTTAAGTAGTTCCACCTTTAGTTTACCATCAAGGTAGGCCAAATGATAAGCACCCAAACCATACTTATGCGTGATAATGTATGGTCTAATATAATTAGAGGAAAACTTTCCACTTTGGCTCCTTTCTAGAGTAGTAACATTCTGATTTAAGAATAAGGTTTCCAACATCGAATTCACGTTAGGATAGGACGTAATATTGTAAAGGATTATACGCTATATATGAGTGAAAAATAAAAAATAAACACTTAAGGAATCGAAAATATGCCTCCCTAACGAGACAAAGAGATGGTCCCTAAGGGAGGGAAAACTATGATCACAATGGTATATTTTGGATAAGAATACGGTGCCTCTAAGATAGGCACAAATATGGCCACAATGGTGGTCTTTAGGTAAAGCCATGGTGCTGCCAAGGAAGCATAGATATGGCCACTAAAGTAGTCCTCGAAAGGGGAGATGACAGATACATTGGTTGATAAGATCGAGATGATCCGAGCTAGATAAGATAAGACGATGTCAAGTATGGAGAGGAACCAATCCACGAAGCAGACTAATCCTAGAATGAAGTCCCCTATCGTAGGAGGATGAATGGATGGGGATAGGATGTGTGGATAAGAATAAAGAAGTGAAAGGATCAACTAACAAGGGGAAGATGCTCCTCGAAAATGGATAAACAATAATTTGGTAATGATGGATCATAAGGGTGGTGTCACAAGGAAAACAATATCGATGAAAAGGGAGGAACCTCACCGGGATGAGTAATAAGGGATGATTTGGATGAATTAAGAGACCTAAGAAGTTGGATGGACGGAGATGTGGTAAAAGGAGTAGGATGGGGCATGGATGAAATGGTAGATGGATAAGGACAATCATTAAGGAGGTATTATCTCTTAATAATATCATAGACAATGGTGTAAAGGGCCCTACAATGTTTCAATTCATGACTCGTGAGTATGATGATAAGTGTAGATGCGGTGGGAATTGAACCATGAGGGTTTGAGACTATTTGGGTCAAAGGCCTTGATAGGTGTAGCATGATTTTGGATATTTGGATAAAATGTTGGAGGACTTCTACATAATATTCGATGTAGATGTTATGATGGTTCTTGTCAAATGGTGTGGATGGTGAGGATGAGGGTGAATTGTGCTAAGTTCTTGGTACTTTGGCTGTGATCAATATTCTAGAAGAAGAAGCAACGATGCATTATTTAGGCTTAGAATGATTGGTAAGTGGAGGTGATTTTGATGAAGGAACTGGTCCTAGGAGGGATTCAGACTATTTGGATTTTGATTGGTTGATTGATCATGATGAAGGAGGTGGTCCTAGGATAGATGGATGTATCGCTAAAATAGATGATGTAGATTTGGCCTTGGTTGGAGTAATGTTGATCTTCTTATGAGGCCGTGAAAGTGACCTTTGAGTAAAGGTACCAAGAGTTTTGCATTTATTCTATGAAGAATCAACCTTGGGAGGGATGTCAATTATTTATACTAAAGGGTCTAAAGGTGGTGTTATGGCTAATTGAGGAAGTAGTTTTACATGATTAAGTCCAGGAAGGTGAAGATTGGTTCGATGTGGGAATGTCTTGTAGTGCAGATGAGATGGGAGGGTCACCTATAGTTGTTGCAAGTTGAAGTGCTCTCTAATATTATTCAAATGAGGAAAGTGGTGTAGAATAAGAGGGAGATAATGGAGATGAGGTTACTATTATCAAATTTCTCCCCTTAGGGTAGAATTGGATAACATGGATAAATAGGACCCTAGGGGTGGAAAGGGCTTCACGGGATAAATTGAGGCCTAAAAAAATGTTGTTTCGTGGGAACATTTATGGTTTTTCGGGAAGGTTGGGACAATATTTGTCTATTCTTTTCTTTTCTCGGGTCTTAGGTTTTCCGAATGTGAACATGGCCTCTGGTAGGGCCACATCCACTCAAAATGAACAAAAATGGAAAATATGTGTAACTAGTCCAAAGGTACTATATTTAATTTCCATTGGCCCATTAATCCTTAAAATTCCAAGAAATTAAAAAATGGGGAAAATATGCAAAAATGACTTGAACTCGGGTCATTGAGCTAAATAGCTCACCTAGTAGCTTTGTCGTACTCATAAGGCGAGCTGGTTGAGTGATAGAAGAAGAAATGGTGGCTGAGTTGTTGTGATAGCTCGGGCGAGGTCGTGAATGGTTTGGAAAACCGGGATGGTCATTACGTGGGGAAGAGTTGATGGAAAACTCGGTGCATGAGCATCAAGCACGAAAGAAATGACAGGGAACATTAACTTAAGGGGGTTCATGAGGAAATCTTGCGGACTAGGTTGTGTGGAGTGATTACCTTACCTAACTAGATCAACTCGACAATGGTTCAACACAGAGAATGGTTTGGAGATCACGAAGATGTAGGGATATTTTTATCGGTTGAACGTAAAGGATGGATGTATGATCATTAGCTCGGTATCATTTTTAGTAGTAAATGGATCTACAAGGTGAAGTATATAGAAAAAATCAGACATGTGAAAGAACACGTGATTTTCTCAAGGCTCGGCTTATAGACGTAGCTCAAATGCATGGAATAAATGTTGAGTCGATTTAGTATCTTTGGAGGAACCTTTCAAGCTTGAAAGGATGAGCCATGGAGAGGCGTGAAAGAAGATAAGTAGTGGTTGGCTAGGTGAGACAAATTTCCTTGGCTCATGGAAGAGCTCAAGGTTGGGTCGAGTAAGGACATGGTAGCATGGAGATAGGTGTAGATCCAAAAGATTATCTTGGGAACTTGGGAAGAACATGAAAAGTAGGTAAGGGAGATCAATGTTGTATCGGTGGTAATTTTAGGCATGGATGTGGTTCAACACCGCTAGAATGAGTCGAGCCATATAAATTGGAGTGAGTTACTCAAACAAAAGACTGATTCGCTCCTATGAATGACATCTTGAAGGGGTGAAAATTAGGATTTAAGTTATAGTTCGGTTTTCCTATTTTTGAGCATTAGTTAATTTTAGTCTATTAATTGCATTATGAGTTAGAAAGTTGGCAATTCCTCTAATTTAGGGATGTAGAAGATGCGTGGCAATTTATGTGCCCGTAGGAATAAGCATGCGAACTTACTAAGAATAGCAGGTTCTAGTAAACTGCTAAAAATAGTAATTTCCGCCACCTAGAGTAGATTTAGTCAGAGTTAGCTAGAGTTTACTTGGCAACTCGAGTTGGGAGTTGTTTTCCTATTTAGGAAACATTGTAATTCATTATTTGATAACAAAGAAGGAGATCTATTTTCTTTTGGAGTTCATATTATTTGCAGTATATCTGGTTTGTTCATAATTTGGCTACATTATCTAGTATCAGAGATGGTTCGAAGTATTTTTTAAAAAAAAATGGCAGGAAGAGGAAGAGGAAGAGGAAGAGGAAGGAGGGTGGTATTGCCGGATGAATAGAAATATGCAAGATCTGAGAGACAAGTTCTTTGCGCTTGCTGCAATGATAACCCAAGAGAGGAAATCAAGGTGGAGATGACACGAGATGAAGAAGAAGTTTGTGAAGAGGAGGAAAGCACAAGCACCACCATTAGCTTTTGAAGAAAGGATGCTTGAGCATTAGAAGGAAAGAATGATGGGATAAGAGTTGATGTTTCAGAGTATGGTGGTAGTCTAAAACCAGAGGAGCTGATAGATTGGTTGACTAGCATGGGAAATTTTTTTGAGTGGAAGGCTATGTCAGAAGAAAAGAAGGTAAAATTTGCATGCACTGAAATTGAAAGGTCATGCTATGTTATGGTGGGATCACCTACAGAAAGAGTGGTCAAGAAAGGGGAAAGAAAGAATTAGGACGTGGAGTAAGATGGAGAAGAAGCTGAAAGATAAATTTCTCCCTGTGGATTATGCACAAACCCTTTACAGGAGGTTTCAGAATCTCAGACAGAACTTACAAACAATGCAAGAATACACAGATGAGTTCTATAAGTTGTCCATTCGTGTAGAGCATGAAGAAACTGAGGAACAAATGGCTGCGAGGTATGTTAATGGATTAAAATTTTCTATTCAAGATGAGATAAGTATGCATAGGATTAAAAGCATGGAGGATGCCTATCAATTAGCCTTAAAGGCTGAGGAAAAACAAAATCGTCAAAGTTTTAGGAGATCACCTGGAATGAATAGGGGGCCTCATCTTCCTTTCGGGGATGAGCTGGTTTCAGCCAAGGTAGGGGAGAATCATCTCGTGGATTGGAAAAGCAAGAGGATACGAGACAAGATTTCCAGAATCAACAAAGAGGCAGAGGATTTTCTAGGGGTAGAGGATATGCTGGCGATAGAGGATGGGAGGCTCCACGAAGACCATTTGTTTATTACAGATGTGGTGAAGAAGGGCATCGGGCTTTTGAATGCCCACATACTTATACACATGAAAAAGGCAAGGAGATGCTCCAAGAGTAAATCTTGTTGAAGCTGAGCAAGTAGAAGATGAACAGGACCTCGAAATTCCACCAGATGTTGGAGAAACTCTGATGATCAAGAGGACGATGATTGCTCCAAGAAAGGAGGTCAAGGGGGATGCATGGCTGCGTACAAATATTTTAGAACAAGATGCACTTCGGGAGGAAAGGTATGTAATGTTATTATTGATGGTGGTAGTTGTGAGAACATGGTTTCAAATGAGATGGTCGATAAATTGGGTGCATTGTGAGAAGAATCCTAACCCTTATCGTATTGCATGGTTTAAGAAGGGTAATGAAGTTATTGTTGATAAGAGATGTTTAATAAGCTTTTCTATTGGGAACAGTTATAAGGATGAGATTTGGTGTGATGTTATTCCTATGGATGCATGTCATATCTGCTTTAGGAAGACCATGGCAATTTGATAGAAAAGTTATTCATGATGGGGAAAGAATACTTATACTTTCTGGAAGGATGGCACAAAAATAGTTTTCTACCTCTTAAAGAAGAGGGGAAGGCTGAAAATATGCTTTCTGCAAAGGAATTTGTGAAGGAGGCAAAGGAAACCGGTTTTTGTTATGCACTAGTTGCAAATAAGGATGAACTTGTAAGTGCTCAAATACCAATAGAAACATCAAAATTAATAGAAGAATTTTGGATGTTATTCCTGATGAGCTACCAGATGGATTACCACCCAAAAGAGATATTCAACACCACATTGATTTGATTCCAGGGTCTTCACTCCCAAATCAAGCGGCTTATAGGATGAGCCCGACATTGCATGCAGAGTTGAATAGGCAAGTGGCAGAGCTCGTGCGAAAGGGGGTCGTAAGGGAGAGCATGAGTCCGTGTGCAACACCAGCTTTATTAACACCAAAGAAGGATGGAACATGGAGAATGTGCACGGATAGCAGAGCGATCAATAAAATTACAATCAAGTATCGGTTCCCAATACCTCGCCTTGATGATATGATGGATGTGCTTGCTGGATCTAAGTATTTCACCAAGATTGATCTTCGAAGTGGTTATCATCAGATTCGGATCAGAGAAGGAGATGAGTGGAAAACAACATTCAAGACGGGAAATGGATTATATGAGTGGTTGGTGATGCCATTCGGGTTATCCAATGCACCTAGTACTTTTATGAGATTGATGAACACCGTGCTACGGGAGTATAATGGTAAGTTTGTTGTGGTTTATTTTGATGATATCTTGATCTTTAGTAAAACTAAAGAAGAACATTTGAGGCATCTAAGGTTGGTATTTGAAGTGTTAAGGAAAGAGAAACTCTATGCAAATATGAAGAAGTGCACATTTATGCAAGAGAGTTTGGTATTCTTGGGCTTTATTATTTCAGCAGATGGGGTACAGATGGACTCAGAAAAGATAAAGGCAATTATTGAATGGCCTACTCCACGGAGTATAATAGAGGTAAGAAGCTTTCATGGTCTAGCAACATTTTACAGAAAATTTATTAAAAATTTCAGCAGTATTGTAGCTCTATAACAGATTGCACAAAAGGAAGGGAGTTTTTGTGGACAAAGGCAACTGAGGATAGTTTTCAATTCTTGAAGAAGAAGGTGACAGAGGCACCCATTTTGGCACTACCAGATTTTGATAAAGTGTTTGAGGTTGATTGTGACACCTCACATGTGGGTATTGGGGCTGTTCTAAGTCAAGGAGGAAAGCCAGTAGCTTTCTTTAGTGAGAAACTGAATGAGGTAAGAAAGAACTACTCTACTTATGATGTGGAATTTTATGCAATTGTACAAGCATTAAGGCATTGGAGGCATTACTTAGTGCCTAAGGAGTTTGTGTTGTTATTCTGAGACCACATAGCCTGAAGTATGTGAATACCCAAAAAAGAAGTTGAATAGTAGGCATGCAAAGTGGGTATCATTTTGCGGGGATATACTTTTTCTCTAAAACATAAATGGAAAACAGAATCAAGTTGCAGATGCATTGAGTAGGTGTGTGACTTTGTTTACCACTATGGAAAATGAGGTGGTGGGTTTTGAAGCAATAAAGGGTTTGTATTCTTCTGATTTGATTTCAAGGATATTGTTGAAAGATTAATTAGTCCATTGTCAGACAATGCAGGAGATGTCTGGATGAGTATATTTTACAGGATGGCTACCTATTCAAGGGATGCCAACTATGTATTCCAGTTGGGTCTATGAGAGAGAATATAGTGAAAGAGTTGCATAGCGGAGGGTTGGCTGGGCATTTTGGTAAAGATAAGACGATAGCCTTGGTAGCAGACAAATACTATTGGCCAAAGTTGAAAAGAGATGTGGTAAGATATGTGGAGAGATGTCGAATTTGCCAAGTCTCGAAAGGCCATGCACAGAATACAGGGTTGTATATGCCGTTGCCTGTTCCTAAAGGGTCGTGGACAGATCTGAGTATGGACTTTGTTTTGGGATTACCAAAAACACAACGAGGTAATGACTCAATTTTTGTGGTTGTTGATAGGTTTTCTAAGATGGTTCATTTTATTGCTATAAGAAAACAAGTGATGCAACAGGCGTAGCAGATTTTTTTTTCAGAGAAGTTGTTCGTTTGCATGGTGTTCCAAAAACCATTACTTCAGATAGGGACACAAGGTTCTTAAGTCACTTTTGGCGGACTTTATGGAAGAAATTTGGAAACTCAACTTCTGATTGAGTAGTGCTATCATCCATCCAGGTGATGGGAAAATAGAGGTGGTAAATAGGAGTTTGGGAAACCTGTTAAGGTGCATCGTTGGGGAAAAGCCGAAACAATGGGACTTAGCATTACCACAAGTTGAGTTTGCATATAATCAGTTCCATAAACAGATCCACGGGAAAGTCTCCATTTTCAATTGTGTATGGGAGTAATCCAAATGGGGTGTTAGATTTGGTACAACTACGAGTTGATGGTGAGAGTCGAGTGATGATGATGAGAAGCATTTGCCGAACATATACAACAATTGCGGGGAAGAAGTGCGAAGAAGAAGAAGAAGCTGCAGAATAGTAATGATAAGTATAAGGAAAAATAGATGATGTGCTGAGAGACGGAGAAAGGTATTTGAGTTGGTGAGTTGGTTATGGTATATCTGTGGAAGGAAAGGTTTCAAGAGGAACCTATAACAAGTTGAAGTACAAGAAGATTGGTCCCTGCAAAATCGTGAAAAAAATAAACGATAATGCTTATGAGGTAGAATTGCCAGGGAATTTTGATATTTCTCCAGTGTTTAATGTTTCAGATTTGTATTCTTTTCATGGGGATGGTGCAGAAGGGGATGTTATTGATGAAGTAGTAGATTGGAGGCAACGAGGTTCGGTGAAGAAGAAAGAAGAAGTGGATCAGATTCTAGATAAGAAAACAATGGACACGCGACATGGGAAATACAACAAATATTTGGTACATTGGAAAGGATTGGAACAAGAGGACAATACTTGGGTCATAGAGTGGGAGATTAAGAAGTTGGATGTAGATAAATGGAAGCAGTTTGAAGAAGACAACTTGCAGGAGCTGCGTTTTTTTTCAAGCAGGGGAGAATGATGCGCCAGAATTAGCAGGAACTTGACAAGGTCATAACTTGAGCTCGGGTGTCCGTTTGAGTCCATTTTTTTTTTGAAACCACGTGTTTGATGAGAGGAAACAGCAAACCCACCTACCGGTTGGGGCAAGTTTTGACACGTTTTGGGCCCTAAATCCGCCATCTTGAGGCTGAAAATTAGGATTTAAGTTATAGTTGGTTTTTTTCCTATTTTTGAGCATTAGTTAATTTTAGTCTATTAATTGCATTATGAGTTAGAAAGTTGGAAATTCCTCTAATTTAGGGATGTAGAAGATGCGTGGCAATTTTTGTGCCCGTAGGAATAAGCATGCGAACTTACTAAGAATAGCAAGTTCTAGTAAACTGCTAAAAATAGTAATTTCCGCCACCTAGAGTAGATTTAGTCAGAGTTAGCTAGAGTTTACTTGGAAACTCGAGTTGGGAGTTGTTTTCCTATTTAGGAAACATTGTAATTCATTATTTGATAAAAAAGAAGGAGATCTATTTTCTTTTGGAGTTCATATTATTTGCAGTATATCTGGTTTGTTCTTAATTTGGCTACATTATCTGGTATCAAAGATGGTTTGAAGTATTTTTTTTAAAAATGGCAGGAAGAGGAAGAGGAAGGAGGTGGTATTTGCCCGAGATGAATAGAAATATGCAAGATCTACGAGAGACAAGTTTTTTGCACTTGCTGTAATGATAACTTAGAGAGAGGAAATCAAGGTGGAGATGACATGAGATGAAGAAGAAGTTTGTGAAGAGGAGGAAATGCAAGCACCACCATTAGCTTTTGAAGAAAGGATGCTTGAGCATTAGAAGGAAAGAATGATGGGATAAGAGTTGATGTTTCAGAGTATGGTGGTAGTCTAAAACCAAGAGGAGTTGATAGATTGGTTGACTAGCATGGGAAATTTTTTTGAGTGGAAGGCTATGTCAGAAGAAAAGAAGGTAAAATTTGCATGCACGAAATTGAAAGGTCATGCTATGTTATGGTGGGATCACCTAGAAAGAGTGGTCAAGAAAGGGGAAAGAAAGAATTAGGACGTGGAGTAAGATGGAGAAGAAGCTAAAAGATAAATTTCTCCCTGTGGATTATGCACAAACCCTTTACAGGAGGTTTCTGAATCTCAGACAGAACTTACAAACAGTGCAAGAATACATAGATGAGTTCTACAAGTTGTCCATTTGTGTAGAGCATGAAGAAACTGAGGAACAAATGGCTGTAAGGTATGTTAATGGATTAAAATTTTCTATTCAAGATGAGATAAGTATGCATAGGATTAAAAGCATGGAGGATGCCTATCAATTAGCCTTAAAGGCTGAGGAAAAACAAAATCGTCAAAGTTTTAGGAGATCACCTGGAATGAATAGGGGGGCCTCATCTTCCTTTCGGGGATGAGCTGGTTTCAGCCAAGGTAGGGGAGAATCATCTCGTGGATTGGAAAAGCAAGAGGATACGAGACAAGATTTCCAGAATCAACAAAGAGGTAGAGGATTTTCTAGGGGTAGAGGATATGCTGGCGATAGAGGATGGGAGGCTCCACGAAGACCATTTGTTTGTTACAGATGTGGTGAAGAAGGGCATCGGGCTTTTGAATGCCCACATACTTATACACATGACAAAAGGCAAGGAGATGCTCCAAGAGTAAATCTTGTTGAAGCTGAACAAGTAGAAGATGAACAGGACCTGGAAATTCCACCAGATGTTGGAGAAAATATGATGATCAAGAGGATGATGATTGCTCCAAGAAAGGAGGTCAAGGGGGATGCATGGCTACGTACAAATATTTTAGAACAAGATGCACTTCAGGAGGAAAGGTATGTAATGTTATTATTGATGGTGGTAGTTGTGAGAACATGGTTTCAAATGAGATGGTCGATAAATTGGGTTTGCATTGTGAGAAGAATCCTAACCCTTATCGTATTGCATGGTTTAAGAAGGGTAATGAAGTTATTGTTGATAAGAGATGTTTAATAAGTTTTTCTATTGGGAACAGTTATAAGGATGAGATTTGGTGTGATGTTATTCCTATGGATGCATGTCATATATTGCTAGGAAGACCATGGCAATTTGATAGAAAAGTTATTCATGATGGGGAAAGAATACTTATATACTTTTTGGAAGGATGGCACAAAAATAGTTTTGCTACCTCTTAAAGAAGAGGGGAAGGCTGAAAATATGCTTTTGCAAAGGAATTTGTGAAGGAGGCAAAGGAAACCGGTTTTTGTTATGCACTAGTTGCAAATAAGGATGAACTTGTAAGTGCTCAAATACCAATAGAAACAACAAGAATTAATAGAAGAATTTTCAGATGTTATTCTGATGAGCTACCAGATGGATTACCACCCAAAAGAGATATTCAACACCATATTGATTTGATTCTAGGGTCTTCACTCCCAAATCAAGCGGCTTATAGGATGAGCCCGACATTGCATGCAGAGTTGAATAGGCAAGTGGCAGAGCTCGTGAGAAAGGGGGTCGTAAGGGAGAGCATGAGTCTGTGTGCAACACCACTTTATTAACACCAAAGAAGGATGGAACATGGAGAATGTGCATGGATAGCAGAGCAATCAATAAAATTACAATCAAGTATAGGTTCCCAATACCTCGCCTTGATGATATGATGGATGTGCTTGCTTGGATCTAAGTATTTCACCAAGATTGATCTTGAAGTGGTTATCATCAGATTCGGATCAGAGAAGGAGATGAGTGGAAAACAACATTCAAGATAGGAAATGGATTATATGAGTGGTTGGTGATGCCATTCGGGTTATCCAATGCACCTAGTACTTTTATGAGATTGATGAACACCATGCTACGGGAGTATAATGGTAAGTTTGTTGTGGTTTATTTTGATGATATCTTGATCTTTAGTAAAACTAAAGAAGAACATTTGAGGCATCTAAGGGTGGTATTTGAAGTGTTAAGGAAAGAGAAACTCTATGCAAATATGAAGAAGTGCACATTTATGCAAGAGAGTTTGGTATTCTTGGGCTTTATTATTTCAGTAGATGGGGTACAGATGGACTCAGAAAAGATAAAGGCAATTATTGAATGGCCTACTCCATGGAGTATAACAGAGGTAAGAAGCTTTCATGGTCTAGCAACATTTTACAAAAAATTTATTAAAAATTTCAGCAGTATTGTAGCACCTATAACAGATTGCACAAAAGGAAGGGAGTTTTTGTGGACAAAGGCAGCTGAGGATAGTTTTCAATTCTTGAAGAAGAAGGTGACAGAGGCACCCATTTTGGCACTACCAGATTTTGATAAAGTGTTTGAGGTTGATTGTGATGCCTCACATGTGGGTATTGGAGTTGTTCTAAGTCAAGGAGGAAAGCCAAGTAGCTTTCTTTAGTGAGAAACTAAATGAGGTAAGAAAGAACTACTCTACTTATGATGTGGAATTTTATGCAATTGTACAAGCATTAAGGCATTGGAGGCATTACTTAGTGCCTAAGGAGTTTGTGTTATTTATAGACCACATAGCCCTGAAGTATGTGAATACCCAAAAGAAGTTGAATAGTAGGCATGCAAAGTGGGTATCATTTTTGTAGGGTTATACTTTTTCTCTAAAACATAAATCGGAAAACAAGAATCAAGTTGTAGATGCATTGAGTAGGTGTGTGACTTTGTTTACCACTATGGAAAATGAGGTGGTGGGTTTTGAAGCAATAAAGGGTTTGTATTCTTCTGATTTTGATTTCAAGGATATTGTTGAAAGACTAATTAGTCCATTGTCAGACAATGTAGGAGATGTCTGGATGAGTATATTTTATAGGATGGCTACCTATTCAAGGGACGCCAACTATGTATTCTAGTTGGGTCTATGAGAGAGAATATAGTGAAAGAGTTGCATAAGCGGAGGGTTGGTTGGGCATTTTGGTAAAGATAAGATGATAGCCTTGGTAGTAGAGAAATACTATTGGCCAAAGCTGAAAAGAGATGTGGTAAGATATGTGGAGAGATGTCGAATTTGCCAAGTCTCGAAAGGCCATGCACAAAATACAAGGTTGTATATGCCATTGCCTGTTCCTAAAGGGTCGTGGACAGATCTGAGTATGGATTTTGTTTTGGGATTACCAAAAACACAATGAGGTAATGACTCAATTTTTGTGGTTGTTGATAGGTTTTCTAAGATGGTTCATTTTATTGCTGCAAGAAAACAAGTGATGCAAGGCGTAGCAGATTTTTTTTTTCAGAGAAGTTGTTCGTTTGCATGGTGTTCCAAAAACCATTACTTCAGATAGGGACACAAGGTTCTTAAGTCACTTCTGGCGGACTTTATGGAAGAAATTTGGAACTCAACTACTGATTCAAGTAGTGCTATCATCCATGAATGATGGGAAAACAGAGGTGGTAAATAGGAGTTTGGGAAACCTGTTAAGGTGCATTGTTGGGGAAAAGCCGAAACAATGGGACTTAGCATTACCACAAGCTGAGTTTGCATATAACAGTTCCATAAACAGATCCACGGGAAAGTCTCCATTTTCAATTGTGTATGGGAGTAATCCAAATGGGGTGTTAGATTTGGTACAACTACCAATTGATGGCAGAGTCAGTGATGATGCAGAAGCATTTGCCGAACATATACAACAATTGCAGGAAGAAGTGCGGAAGAAGCTGCAAAATAGTAATGATAAGTATAAGGAAATAGCAGATGTGCACAGACGGAGAAAGGTATTTACAGTTGGTGAGTTGGTTATGGTATATCTATGGAAGGAAAGGTTTCCAAGAGGAACCTATAACAAGTTGAAGTACAAGAAGATTGGTCCTTGCAAAATCGTGAAAAAAATAAATGATAATGCTTATGAGGTAGAATTGCCAGGGAATTTTGATATTTCTCCAGTGTTTAATGTTTCAGATTTGTATTCTTTTCATGGGGATGGTGTAGAAAGGGGATGTTATTGAAGTAGTAGATTGGAGGCAGCAGGTTCCGGTGAAGAAGAAAGAAGAAGTGGATCAGATTCTAGATAAGAAAACAATGGACACGACATGGGAAATACAACAAATATTTGGTACATTGGAAAGGACTGGAACAAGAGGACAATACTTGGGTCATAGAGTGGGAGATTAAGAAGTTGGATGTAGATAAATGGAAGCAGTTTGAAGAAGACAACTTGGGGAGCTTGTTTTTTCAAGCGGGGAGAATGATGCGCTAGAATTAGCAGGAACTTGACAAGGTCATAACTTGAGCTCGGGTGTCCGTTTGAGTCCTTTTTTTTAAACCACGTGTTTGATGAGACGAACGCAGCGGAAACCCACCCTATTGGTTGGGGCAAGTTTTTGACACGTTTTGGGCCCTAAATCCGCCATCTTGAGGCCGAAAATTAGGATTTAAGTTATAGTTTGTTTTTTCCTATTTTTGAGCATTAGTTAATTTTAGTCTATTAATTGCATTATGAGTTAGAAAGTTGGAAATTCCTCTAATTTAGGGATGTAGAAGATGCGTGGCAATTTTTGTGCCCGTAGGAATAAGCATGCGAACTTACTAAGAATAGCAGGTTCTAGTAAACTGCTAAAAATAGTAATTTCCGCCACCTAGAGTAGATTTAGTCAGAGTTAGCTAGAGTTTACTTGGCAACTCGAGTTGGGAGTTATTTTCCTATTTAGGAAACATTGTAATTCATTATTTGATAACGAAGAAGGAGATCTATTTTCTTTTGGAGTTCATTTTATTGCAGTTTATCTGGTTGTTCTTAATTTGGCTACATTAGAAGGGCATTTCAAAATTTGAGGAAATGGGCCTTCGAGAGTTTAGAATGGCTCAATCGATGCTAGGTAAGTAGGGATTTATGAAATTCTAATTCCTCAAATTCTGAAGTTGGAAAATAGGACTTCAAATCTATAATTTATGTTCAGGATCGCATACAAAGTTTGGTGTTGGGTGATCAAAGTTATTCCAAAGATCGATCCCAAAGTGAGGTGGTCGGGTTGATGCCGAATCATCATTTGAGTAAAGGTGTTGGTGAATAATATGGGGAATCCGTTGGAAGGGGTTTACCGGAGTAAATACGAACCGTAGGATGAGTTGGTTGAGTCACATGGTAGTGTTGGAAAATCATAGAAAAATTATTAATTCCGATTCATTGAATGAGTAACATGGTTTGGCCCAATGTGGAATAAAATGGATGCATGGATCTTAACAAAGCAAGCCATGTTGGATCAGTAATTCAATGTGAACGCGTCAAGTGGAGAGTTACGTACTCGAGAGGGTGTTTCAAATGGCTTGCCAAGGTGCATTGAAGTGGCCAACCAAGTTAAATACGAACCTTCCAATATAAATGTAAGTGGGGATCGATGAAAAACCCGCCACGTAAAACAAGTGCTCACCAACCAGCTTGGTGAACTCATTGGTGAGCCATTTACAAAGTCAATAAAAAAACCCCTAATTGAAAAATGAAACCATGTGGAACCTACAAAGCACATCGAGGTGCTTTTTAAAAAATATTAAAATATTATTTTCAATTAAATGGGGTCATTTAAATTTATGAGAGCATAATGGGGTAAGTTTTTTCCCGTGTAAAATTGATGATGCAATCAAGTATGGAGTGCCACAAGAAAGCATGGCCAATAACATGATTAATTCATCTGCTACATTTTTTCCTAGTTTTTAGGAGTTCTTCTTTCTCTCTCTTTAGCTCAGTTTTTCTATAAATGTAAAAGGGAATGAAAAATTGAAGAGTTAGAAAAACATTTCTAAGCTTCCCCTCTCTTCACAAGCTGAGTTTTTAATTTAGAGGCTTTCAAGCCTTCCTTCTAAAATTTGTAATGGCAGCTTCTGCCTCTTCTTGTTGTAATGATGCACTATCCTAGTTTTTGGAATAATAAAATTATTATGAAGAATGGATCAAGCTCCTAGCCTTGAACAAATTTAGTAATAACAAATATTACACAAGATGGGATTGGTAATATGGATAGGTAGGTTTCCTAGTAAAGGCCAGTTCCTAGAAGTCAAAGGACTCCCTTACGTGGATTTCAACCCACTTTAAAACACTTAAGCTTATTTATGAAAATGAGATATAACATAAGATATATGAAAATATGTGATCAAATGTCTACCACTTATTTAGTCTATTACAAATATCAATTGATAATGATGATATGAAAATAAATGCATCTAGAAATCAAACTTAGAATCCAATCTCAATTTGGATTCTTAGATGAATTTGAGCCCATTGAATGAGCAGCTAGGTCATCCTCCTTCGAGAAATATATGAGTCAGGTTCCTCGATGTAATCATTTATGAAAAAGTATGAAAGCTCCTCCTCAGTGTCGTATAGACGTGCAAAATTTGAGTCAAGATCTTCAAGGCTGATTTCACTCCACAGTTCTGATTTAGGTTCGAGTTTATGTGTCTTCATGGATGTCAAATCCACTTCGTGTTGGTACTCAAACTAATCTAGGTCAGCTTGGATATGCTGCACTTTGTAGTAGGCTCCCTAAAACTCTTCAGTGGCCTCACAGATCTTCTGGGTGGACTGAAAATGGTCTCTTAGTATATCAATTAGGCAATTGCGTGAATGGCGCACAACTCTAGGTCATGTAGTAGATCGTATTGTTCCCAATGAAGAGGATGTTGAATGATCGACAGTGAATTGATGTTGGTGATGGGTGATTAGGTCCACTTATGGCCATCTAAAAATCCATACTTGACAAGAGAGATTAGTAACACAAAAGGACAAAAAGTATTTGATAAAAGATTCTAAATGAAATATGATTGTTAAATAAACAGAAAATATAGAAAATAGAGTGATTATAGGAATGTAGGTGATTTTGGAAAATGTAGTTGATTATGATAAATTTAATACATGTTACTAAATAATATGAGATTTAAGATTAGCTAGAATGAAACTATGATCTTCTGAGAGAAAAAGGTGAGATAATGTAATGATTAGACAAATACATTTAAGATGAAAAATAATAATTAAAAAATACTATGAAAAACCTTTGATTGATGACGGAGATGATAGGTTGAATTGTGATTGCAGTTGGATGATGAACGAGCTTGAACAAACTCCAAAATGCTTGATGGATGTGAACTTTGGATAGATGTAAAACAACAATGATGAAACCCGATAACACTTGATAATGCTGATAATGCTCTGAAATTCGATGGTCATGAATGGTCCTGAAGAGAGGCAAGAAAACTAGTATTTATAGATCTCAAAGATCAAGGAAATCATTGGTGTTTTTGGTTAGTTTCAAATTTGGGAGAGATATGGAGGGATAAACCTTCTATTTTGAACTTTGGTGCTTAGGGATTTTGAAAGATTGTAGTGTGATAACTTAGAGAGGTCGAGATGTGGTTAGATGAGGATAGAGGTGGTTAGGATAGATGTGGGGATGATTTTAGTAGGTTCCTATTTTAAACTAGTCATAACTAGTGTGAAGTAGGGGCTTGTCATAGGGATAAGTTAGATGAAGATAGAGGTAGTTAGGGTAGGGATACATTTAGAAGGTTTCCTATTAAACTAGTCGTAACTAGTGGAATCATGATGAGTTCATGTGGTGAGGTGTAGGGGTGAAGTGGAATATCTAATTAACTAATTAATTAATTAATTAGCCATGGGAAGGGGATGTGACTTAGGAAATGTGGTGAATGATTAATTAATTAATTAAAGGGGTGTAGGGGTAATGACCTAGGTTTAGGGATGTCATTAAATGATGTGACGATGAGTTTAATTGAGTTAATTAAATAGATGACTTAGGTCATGAAATGGTATGTGGATGGGTATATTTATTTGATTATTTGTGTGGGAATGGGGTGTGCAGATTTTTGGTGTCTACATTTTCCCCTTTTTTCTAATGTCTTAACAAGGTGTTAGACAAAAAAATGAGAGAGAGTTTTGGTTGTATGGGTGATTGGTGTAGCATAATATAGGAAACACTAGTTGTTTGCATGTGTTTTTTTTTTCAAAGGTTTCCCCATTCAAAGGGGTATCAAAACAAAGTGTGCTACTAAGGGATCAACTTGATAGGAAACCAAGGGTTTATGCCTATAGACGTGTGATCCACAAAAGCAGGCTAGTTTAATGGGAAAGTCAAGTGATGGGGGCCAAAGGGCACATGTCCCATAGACATATGACAAGTCCCAAAAGTTGGTGTTTTTTTTTTTTAACTTAGGTGTTTGGGTCCTTTGAAAGTGACACACTTGTGCAAAAGTGGTGTTTTATCATGCTTAAGGGATGCAAATGATAATGGTTTTTGCTAAAAATAAGGGTGAATCATTGCATTTAGGGAATCACCACGATGATTGAGTACAAAATCACTGGTGATTGAATCGTGGTAAAAGTGGGGTATATATAAATACCAAACCCATTTGGTTTTTTATTTTAACTATGGGGTAAAAAAATGGCTTTGGAAATTGATTTGGGCATTTTGAAGGTGATTTTGAGTGATTTTGATTTGATGATGATGATCCTCTCAATAGAGAAAGAAAACCACCAATGGTGAGGTAAGTCAATTTTATCTTATTTTTGTGTGATTTTGGTAGTTTTAGGATTTCTTGTACCATTTTTGGGGTGTATGGGTGCCCTAGCCAAAATGTTGGTGATTGATGCAATCATCTAGTGATTTGAGAATCATTTAGTGATTGAGATGAATCATTGGTGATTCATCTATGTTTTTGATATTTTGAAGTAAGTAAAGTTTTTGATGTTTTAGATGTTGTTGGTGCATTTTTTGATTTTTGATTTTTGATATGTTTATGGATGATATTAATTATTGATTTGTTTATTTTTTAGGTGGATGTGAAATTAAACATTCGAGACCACATTCCATTGATTTTAGAGTAGGTGAGGAGGATATGTCAGATGATGATTGGGCTCATGTAGAGGCTATTGGTTTTGGTGCTATGAGGCATTATAGATGGATCCATAGATGTTTGGGCTTGATATTGGCATTGTTAGAGAGGTGGAAATTTTCCACCAACACTTTTGGTTTCCTACAGGGAGAGATCACTATTACTCTAGAGGATGTTCACCATATTTTGAGACTATTTCGATCCATGTGGGACAATGGTGTATATACTATCACTAAGGTAGAGAGGGATGGTGTGATGAGAGGTTATATGGGGAGGATGTTGAGATATCGATATGAGTTATCGGGGTTTTTTATGGTCGTGTTATTTTTTGAGAGAGTAGGCCATGTTGGATGACTATGATTATGATGGCCATCATGTGTTATGCTTTTCCAGATTCTAGGAGTGGTCATTTTCCATGGATGATGATAGGGGTTTGTGTTGAGATGATGGAGCATCATATGGTTTTTGAGTGGGGCCCACCCTTACTTCACACATAGACATTTAGAGAGATTTGTGGGCCTGGAGGGCTCACAAATGTTATGGTATAGATGTTGGTTTTTCTTACAGGCTTGGGCCTCTAGAGCACATTGCTATTTCTCGACTAGAAGGGTTTCATGGGGCATTGGTGATCACCACCCTAGTTTTATGAGATGGAGGTTAGATAGGGGCCGTGGGGAAGAGGAGATGGAAGAGATTTATAGAGACTTTTATTTTTGGACTACAGGTGGGGATGTTGTATGGAGGCCCTACTTGGATTTACAAGCCCTAACCTAAGTATCCTCAAGAGTTACTTGGTTTACAACAACCTATGTGGCTCTAGAGTAGAGTGAGTGAGCATGAGTTGCTTCATTTTGATCATGTTGTAGTAGTTTGGATTGGTGTAGAGAGTTCTTGGTGAGCCTGTTTAGTATAGGTGGGAGGATACAGATGTAGATACTCTGAGGAAGTGGTGAGACTTCCATTATTTTGAGTTTTAGGGGCTACATGCCCTAATGAGGAGGAGTGATTATGACCGATTGATGATGCGGGGTTACCCCTAGAGTATACTGCATGGTGGGTTCCATATTTGAGGAGATTTGATAGAGCCCAAGTAGCACATAGGGGCTCAATGATAGGTGAGGTGAGACAAGTATGTGCTCGGATAGAGGGAGGAGCATGGAGGAGGGGAGGAGAGACAAGATTTTGATGATGAGGAGGAGGAGGGTGATGATGACTTAGTTACTGTTATTGTAGTGATGATGAATGAGAAGGCCATAGTGGAGGGAGAGAGAGACGTAGCTCGAAGAGAGAGTGATGATGATCTGATTGGTGTTTGGGATACCCTCATTAGAGAGAGAGATGGATTGAGATTGATTGGGAGAGAGAGATAGTCTCAGTGCACAACTTTATACACAGTCTCATAGGTCTCTAGATAGAGACAAGTACAAGGGGCATAGGGATTCATTGAGGAAGGCCTTGGGGATCACAAGGCCTTCTATATTGGTGTGGAGTTATCAGTGATGGCTCATTCTAGTAGGAAAAGAGGGAGCACCTACAACACCTCCTCCACATGGGATGATTTTGGTGGCTCATTATGATGTTGTGTGGGTAGATGAGACTACTATGTTGATTTGATCATCAAGAACTACCTAGATGCCACTTTGTATGTTGATCACTTAGCTTCTAAAAAAGGGGCTACAAGTAGTAGAGGCCTAGTGTGAGTGTAGTGAGTGTGGGACAACCACCTTAGAGGCCTAGAGAGAGTGGAGGGTGGTGGAGGAGCCTGAGGTGAGGTTGTGGTTATGATGAGTTTCTAGAGGGGGTGAGAGATACAAGTGTTGTTGGAGGCACACATGCTCTAGGAGGAGAGGTGGTGTTAGTATAGTACTAGGAGATGTAGATTTTACTAGTTGATTTGATGTATATGATGTCATAGGCTCATAGAAGCCCATTTTTTATGATGATGACATATTGATTTTTTGGACTTTGATTATGATGTATACCAAACTTTGATTTATATATATATATGATGATGATGAGTTTTATGGTTTATATTGTATTTTAATTTACATGTGTTATATGTTTTATTTTTATTTGAAATGTGTTAATGTTTTAGATGGATTTTGATGGATATTAAAAGAACATGATTTGTAAACATGATTTATATATTTATTAAGTGTGGTTGAATTAATTGATTAAATGATTTTAAAATGTGATCTTAAAAATGTGCCAAATAAAAATGTAACTAAATAAAATGAGGTAAAAATGAAATGATTGCCCCATTATGGATTTGATATATACATGATAGGTTTGAAAATTGTAAAAACACTTGCACTTGTAGCCTTATCAAATGTTAAATAAGATTATCAATGGGTAGTTACACAAATCATGATAAAAATGTGAGTTTGAGTGAATGTGCTTTGCTAGGATGATGAAAGGGATTTTTTATGTATGTAGGTGATGTGGAGAAAAAGGGATCTCCTTTTCAACAAGTTCATAGGAACAATGCCCCATCTTTACATATTATTTTGAAGAAAATTGATTGTGATGGGAAGCTTGCTTATAATGGGAAAGTTGATCGATGTGGGAAGATTTCTAGATGATTTTGATATTGATGTATTTTTGAAGGTTGATCAATGTGGAAGCCATTTTTACATGAGTAGCCATCCTTCGAGGGTATGGTCTACATTTTGATTTTTGACAAGATGGTCATCCTTGAGGGATCGGTCCATAATTTTTTGGTAGTTGTTTTCCTTGAGGAGAAGTCTACTTTTTATATTTTTGATAATGATTTAGATTTGTGAATAGTTGTCCTTGAGGGATCTATTATATTTTGATATTTTGATAAGAGGAGCATCCAAATGATTTTTACATACATTTTTGAGATGAGGGAAAACCCTAATAAACCATTTCAGAGGAGGGATAAAACATGTACATGACCTACACACACATGCCCCATGTCATGTTTTTGTTGGTATGGATGGATGGGTGTAATGATTTTAAGGGGTTCTTGCAAAGGAAGGAACTTAAAATGAAATATGTGATGAATAGTCGTGGTGCTCATCTTTAAGGCATATTTAGGATGTTAATGGATAACCACATACTTTCAAATCATTACAATGATATGATGAAGTGATAGGATTTGGATGTAACTATTGTCATGATGATCAATTATTTAATATAGAAAGGCCACAAGTGTGAAGCATTCAGAGGTTCCCTTTTAGGTTCCCCATCAAGAGAAGTGAGATGATATGCTCTGACCCATACTTGTGAGTAATAACGTATGGACCAATCAATTGGGGGAAAAATTTCCATGTTTACTCCATTCTAATGTAGTGACATTTTGATTTTATTTAAGTACAAGATCACCAATTTTAAAGTCACATTCTTTGACATGTTTTTTATATGCTCTACTAATACATTCTTGATAGACTTGATGATGTTCAAGGGTTGTTAAAAAATTTTCATCTAATAATTCAAGTTTTGCTAAGTGGTCTTGATGATTCTTCATCGGGGATGAAATATTTGAGAGATACATGAAGTGACAAAATTTGGAATTTGAGAGGTAGGATGGACTTTGAGCCATAGATGAGTGAATAGGGCATAACACTGTAGGTGTGTGGATGCTAGTTTGATAAGCCCAAAGAGAAAACAAGATTTGGAGATGTCAATTCCTTCCTGTCATCATCTACTATTTTCATAAGGATTTTATTAAGTGTTTTGTTAGAGGCCTCAACCTATCCATTTTCTTGAGGATAATATGGTGATGAAAACTAAGTTTGATGTTGAATGTATCACAGATTTTTAACTTCTTTATTTTTGAAGGATTTTCCATTATATGTGATGAGTTTATGTGGGATACCAAAACAAACATATGATATTTTGATATATGAAGTTGATGATAGGTCCGATTTTTTGAGGTTAAAGGGATGGATTCAACCCACTTAGTAAAGTATTTAGTTGTTGTGATAATGGAATGATGTTGTTGGGATGATTTAGGATTGATAGCACCAATGAGGTCTAACCCCCATTGAGAAAAAGGCCATAAGTCTAAGTGGGTTGTAATGCTTGACTAGGACATGTGAATGAGATCTGAGTGGAGTTGGCATTTAACACATTTCTTTATGTATGCACAATAATATTTGGTGATAGTAGGCTAGTAATACCTAGCCATGTATGACATGTTTAGTGATGGCATTTCCACTAAGTGACCACCACAGATGCCATCATGGATTCTTTGATTTCTTTAGTTGATTCATGTGATTTAAGACATCGTAATAGTATACCATCAAAACTATGTTTATAAAGGATATACCTATGATGATGAAAAGTGAGTGACATGTTGAAGAAATGATCATTTAACACCATGTGATAAATCTGATGGTAGTTTACATTCAGTGAGATAATCATATATCTATGTGTACCATAGATCGGGTGGATTATTTGTCAATGATATTAATGGAAGGCATCTCATTTTGATGTGAAGGATGGATCAAGCATTGAACAACTACAAACATCTTAGTTTTATCCTTTGATTTTTTTTTCAAATGGGATGAGGATCGAGAGATGCCATAGTGTCTACAAACCTATTAGAAGATCATGGAATAGCTTGAATGGTATAATGATCAAATGCCAAGGAGAAAGTTGACAACAACTTTATATTTTTGAAGGATTTCATTTTACATTGATATTCTCCTTTGACTTGATTGATGACAAGTTGTGAATCTCCATAGATTTCTAGGATGTGGACACCTAAGAGAATGGTGGTATTTAGACCCATGATTAAGGATTCATATTCTAGCCATGTTATTAGTACATTGAAGTTAAGTTTGAATGATAATAGAAGTGGAATATTCCAGGAGGTATGATAATGACTCTGGCTCCTCCCCCTTCTTGGCATTTAGAACCATCGAAGAAGAGAGTCATTTTAATGGGGATAAAATCAGATTCATCGATGTTGTTGATGGATTCATTGGGAAAGTATTCATGAGGGAGTTGATTATCTAAGGGGTGCATCAAGTGAGTTGATTGTAATGGCCTGACCTTTAATAGATTTTTGTGATATAATTTTGAGGTCAAATTATTCATGAGCATAAGCCATCGAGTTATGTGATCATTATGATAAGGTTTTAACGTACATGGTTTTAAGTGGATTAAAGATGGTGATGACATATGTCTTGTGATTGAGGAGATAATGTCGAAGTTTGGAGGTGGAAAAATATAATGCACAACATAATTTTTCAGCTTCAGTGTAGCATGTTTCATACTCATGGAGTGTGTGGCTAATGTAGTATATGGCCTGTTCATGACCTTGATTATCATGGTGGGTGAGCATAGCTCCTAGAGCATGTTTGAAGTGGATATGTATAGATAAAATGGCTCCCCTTTCATGAGGTGGAGTAAGCACAGGAGGTGATAATAGATATTGTTTGATTTTTCGAAGGATTTTTGGAAATCAAAATCCCAATGAAACTCTACATCTTGTGGAGTAGATGGTGAAATGGTTGACAATGGTTAGAAAATTTGTGATATGAAACATCAAATTGACTGCAATTTACCTTAGAGGCTATGTAGTTTTTTAAGATTAGATGGTGGAGGCATTTCAATGATTTCTCTAACCTTTTTTGGGTCAACTTCAATGCCTAGATAGATATGATGAATCCTAAAATATTTTAGTGAGAACACCAAAAACACACTTTGCAGGATTAAGATGAAGAAAAAACTAGATGAGATGAGTGAAGATTGATTCAAGGACATCAAGATGGTATTTTTTCATGATTTGGATTTTCCTAAAAGGTCATCGATGTAGTCTTTGACAATTTTGTGGATGAGGTCATGAAAAATGTATGTCATGGCACATTGATAAGTAGCCCCTACATTTTAAAGACCAAATGGCATGACATGATAAAAAATTTCCCCAAGGGGTGATGAAATAATTTTTGTGTTGATCATCGGGGCAATGAGGATTTGGTTATAACCAGAAAATCCATCCATGAGGGAAAGCATTTCATGGCTAGTTGTTAGGTTGATGAGTTGATCTATGTTTGGAAGAGGGAAATCATATTTAGGAAACAAGATTGAGATCCCTAAAGTCTGTGTAGATGTGTATCTTACTTGAAGCTTTAGTTATGGGGATGATGTTAGAGACCCATTGTGGATAGTCAATGGGTATGATAAAGTTAGCAGATAAGAGGATGTTGCAACTCTTCCTTAACAAGGAGAGCTATATGAGGATGCATTTTATGGAGTTTTTGTTTAACTATTTAGCATGGGATATGTGACTATGTTGTGTATGATAATGTTAGGATCAATTCGGGCATATCATTATATGACCAGGTGAAGGATTGGTGATATTTTGTTAAGAATGAAGTGAAATCATTTAGTTCTTATGGATTTAAGGATTGACTGAACGACATTTAACTATGTGAGGATCATGAGGAGGGGTACCTAAGTTAATGTCAAGGGTGGATTTGTTAAGAAGAGTTGGTGTGTTAGATGGTAGGTATTTTTGAAGAAAACGTCTTCAACTCCCATATGGGAAAGGATATCCTGGTCATCTTGACATTGGAGGATATCTATAGTAGGTGAATCCTCATCAACCATTTTTAGGCCAAACAAGGGGTAATGATTTAGTGGAGTGGTTAGATTGATAAGTAAGTGGCCCTAAAGATATAACATTGATAAAAAAATTAGGTGGGATGGATATGATGTCATCTGTGTCCATAAGATCTTCAAGGTTTATCGATGATGATGGTTCTAATTTGGAAATAGACATGGATGTAGCAAGTTTGGATGTAGTGGTTTCACATATTTTGGAACTAGATTTTTATATCCTAAACCATATTTATCATAAATTTAAGATATATTTGGATGGTCAAGTCGTCATGGTTCCTTCTTCATAATGACCAAGGCAAAACCTCTCCATGCTCAATGGTGAAGATACATACATGAGAAATTTTGATTATCAAGAGATTTGAAATCTAATTGAATGGTATGGCATGGTGTGGAATAATAACATGAGATGAAGGATTATCGAGTCCCCATAGATAAGGTTTGTTTTGAGATAAGCAGGACCGTAAGAGATAACATCTCCTACGTTTGGCTCATACATGGGTTGTTTGTCAGGGTGGCCATATGTTTTAGGTGAAGGGATGGAGTTGAGCATGAGAAGACAATATTCCCCGAGCATAAGATGGTTTCTACCTCACCAAGAGAGGAATCATCCAGGTAATTTAGAACAAGGGATGTATGTTCTAGTAGATGCTTCACCGAATGTGGATTTAGGTACAAGGATGTCGTTTGGATGATATGTCATGTAACAGTCAGTGAATGGATTTGGATTAGTGGGGATAGTGAAATTCTGACCCTTGTGTTCATACTTGAGAAAACAATAGATGGTACAAGAAACACAAGGCATGGTGCGTATCCAATGGTTTCCTAACAACATGTTCTATTACAACTCTCCTTCTATAATGTAAAAGATATTAGGAAGGGTTTTAACACCGAATTTAAGTGGTAAAATGACAAAGGCCTATCCTAGGTGCAATAGTGTCATTAAAATCTAACAATAAAACTAGAGTCCTGAGTGATAACGGTGTTGGGTAGTTTTAGTTGGTCAAAATAAGGGGAAGATATGATGTTAATGAAAACACTACTATCAATCATGACCCTCTTGATAGAGGTGTCATTGATTTGAGTAGTGATGAAGAGTGGTAGGTTGTGATCTTCTAGTCGATAAAGGGGATTTCAAATGGTTCAAATAATATAGTGGTGTATACTTTAAGGGAACCTACAAATTTCATAAAAGATATAGGTTCATTGGTTGACAAAATTATGGATTAGAGTGCTTCTATCATAAATTGTTTGTGAAAAGGCTATGTTTGAACTAGTTTATAAAGCGACATCCTAACAGGGAATGGTGTAATTTATTGATAACAACATTTTGTACTTGTGGTAAAGGGGGTGTGTTGCTTGTAGTGAAATTTTGGTCTGGCTATAGACACCAAAATTGGTTCATATTCCCGTAAAATCCTCTGTTAATTAAATTAACCATATCCTACCTATTCATATCCCCTAGTGCACATGTTAATTAAATTAATTATCTTAATTAAATTAATTAATATCCTCACTTACCCACCTCACCCATCCACCTCACCGAATGACCCACTCAAACCTCATTAATGACCTAAGACCGAGTCTAAACCTATCCTAATTAACTAGGAATTAGTATAAACCTAGAATTAATTCCTATTGAAAAACATAAAAGGAATCCTACTTATCTTACCATGATCTATCACTCAAGACTCGGTAGAAGGTTGGAGATCATGCCAAAAATAACAACAATGGGCTATCTTTGGCCAACCTAAATATTCCCTCCTTTACCGACATTAGTTATATCACAATCGACGTCATTCACCTAACTATTTCTGGTTAGGTTAAATATGTTTCCAAAATCCTTTTCCCGGGTTGGTCATTTGAATCAGAACTCATTCTTCTAGAGACTTGGATCACTTGAATTTATTTAGCACTCAGGAAAGAGAAGACACACAGGAGCACTACCAACATCGGTCACCATTCATCATCATCTTCATGATCACATATTTACAAGAGAGAGGAAGGCTCAAACCGACATGACATGAATAAAAAAATCTTCTCTTTGGATATCTACTATCACCATCTCCATCACCTACATTCTCCAATCAACTTTCCAAAGAATTATCTAACATCTCTACACTAAATCTCTAGTTTCCTTGTGTAGATTTATTTATTCATCTCTATAGTTTATTTCTCTCAACATCCGTATACTTCCTTCCTCCCACCAACTTATCACCTGACCATCCCTAGCATTTTCACCTATTTTCACCTTCTCCTGAGCATCTCTTAGTCTTCGTAACCATTTTATGATCTCAACCTCACCATTTCAAACCTATTTGCAATCAAAAGTAGTCGAAAAAACCAATTCTAATAACTTTATCCTAATTTTCCCTACCGACGCCAGTTATCCAACCGACGTCGGTCACTCTACATAACCAACATAGGTTAGTTAGCTAATAGTGGTTTCGTGTGTCCGGTAATATAGCTCATACCAGCGAGCTAATACCCACTTCCCAATAGCCATGAATCACCTCTAATACTTACGAGAACTTAGCCAAAGCTTGTATAAGACCCGAAACTCATCACCACCAATCAACCTCTCATTTTGACCTTAAAAACCTTTTGAATGAATTTTCTTAGTGTTTTATACGAGATACCTAAATCATTTCAATTCCAATAGGATTTTTACTTCATGTATGATTTAACTAGCATTAATATTTTTATATAAAACTAGATTGACAAACTATTCAAGAAGTATCAGATTCCCGAATCTAGCTTCGCTAGGAAGTCCACTCATTGTTTTGTTTATCTCTATTTGGTGGTAGTGTTTTTCATTTACAGGTAGTTCCTCCTAGCCAAAAGGGAGCTCTCGCAATCAACTTGGATCAAGAAATTGAAACACGTGCACAATCTTCAATTAACATTATAAACTTGTATTCCTCCTGGCCTACTACCCTTATGCTGTTTCATTAATCCTACTTAGAAGCGGTGAAAATTTTGGCACGCCTGATGGGACCCATCAAGGGTTAGTTTGCATTTGTTTATTCCTAGGTGACAATTGTGTGTTTTTTCCTTTTGAAAAGTATTCACATTAATTTTCTTCCATGGAATATTATCCTTCTTGCTATTGTCTAAAAACAATCATTTTTTTGGTGATTTAAAAAGAACACTTATTTATTTCACTACATTGAATTAGTGAAAGAGCATTCCTCTTCCTCTTCTCCATTTTTCTACATCAAATGAAATTGTGGATTTGGGCTTAAAATACTTGCATTGGATTCTAGTTTTTACATTATATCTCACATTAATTTGAGGGAAACCTAAATGCTTGGAAGTCATGTCCAACCGATGGTTGACTAATTTAATCGTATCTCACTTGCACACTCTCTCTCTACTATCAAACCACATAAATAATTTACACATCTTTTAAATATCATCCTACTTGGAAGAAGCTGTAAATGATCACATGATCATAGGATTGACAAGTGGTCACCCAATTGGTTTTCTATCCGGTCATTATATTAGAGAAAGGACCACCCCGCAAAAAATTTACCTGAAACCATCCTTAGATCTTGGATTTTCATAGGACACCTTCTATCAAACCAAAAACTCTATTCTGTTCACGATTCAGTCTTAAATAGCATAAGCTAAAACATAAAATTCACCCATAGGATTTTGTGTTTCTTAACTTTTTCTTGATTTGTGTTTTGAGTTGTGAGGTCATGTTCTCCATTTTATTTCTTCCTTTCACACTCCACAATTATAGTTGGTGTATTCCAAATTTTTCTGAGTGTGTTAGGGTCCATCACTATCATACTCAAAGTTTTTGGGTTGATATTTTATCTGATCTAAGTCACGAAAATAAAATTCTTCCATCTTTTCAAATTTCACAGTGACCGGTGTCTATCCAACAAACATCATTGGTTTTCATCGATCATCATCGGTTTACCTAACAATGTTCACTTTCCATATTTTTTGGTCATTTCACTAAAAACAACACTCAGTACATTTTCTCTTCTTTATGAAGTTTTTTAGATACATCATAATACCCCTTGATCTTTAAAATTAATTTCAAATCTATATTTTGTACCATTTTCATCAGTTGTTACAACATTTATCAAATTCTTGATTTCCCATAGTATGCTTGGTATCGGTCACCTAACCTGTCATCAGTCACCCTCCTTCATCGTCATCGATTAACCTAACCGTGCCGGTTCTTGTGTTTTATTTTACCTCAAGGAGCTTATTCTCTCCTTTTCCTTCTATTCTTCTATGTCATTTACATAGATTAGATTACCATGTCTATGTTGATTCACATGGTTTTGACTCATAGCCAAGCCAATGCCCTTGTTTTTCACACTAGCCTTGAAATTTGCTCCCTCCTAGACCATCGATTCCTTCCATCTTATCACCTATGGATCCCAATCAGCCAATTATCATCAGTACCGGTGATGAGAAGTTTACAAGACTCCTTGATCAAAACCCTGCTACCTTACAATATTATCTCACCCATTCCTCTACTCACGATTCATCAGGATAGTTGGTATACGACATGCCTATGTCCATTCCTCCTACCCTTTCCCCCACTTCTACATCCGCTACAACTAGCTTGGCATTACCTTCATCCACCTTACCTCCCGTGGTCTCCCAACTTGACCCCACATCATCTATATTGGTAGCACCTATGGTATATGTCACTCCTATGGTGTCAATCATTCCTTCATCAGCCACCTTGAGCATAGCCCCATCTACACCTGCCACCTCATATATACCTATTACATCGCAGCCACCCATGGTGTTGGAAACCCGTAATCCATTCCAAAACATTGTCCTCTCCATCCCATAGTCTTTACCTCCAATCACTACAAGATTTGTTACATCCACCCCACCTACTTACATGTATCACAAAAACTCCCTATCTCATCTATCGCCTATTTAGTGTATCTACCACCTACATCTATTCCCCCTGCCGCAGTTCTCATACTTAGCACCACCATATACTGGGATTCCTTCTTCATCATATATTCATCACCTACCCCCTTATACTGTAGGGGGTGCCTAGTCATCACAACCTACCAACGACCTTATTAAAATGATGATGGAAAATATGTAAACATTGGAAGCATCTTTTTGGTTCTCATTGTTTCACCCGATTTCTTATCTTTTCTTAGAAGTGATGATGAAAACAGATAAGGTAATGGACGTAGGAGGAATACTGTTATAGACTCCTCGATCCAAAGTCGCGCGGTGAGAGATTCTTTTTGGTCGGGAGGAACTACCCGAAAGGTAAAGCAAGACCACAAAAAAGAAGTTAAACGATATATGATAGTGGAATACCTAGCATGTCTTGGTTTCAAGAAGTGCGATACTTCTAGTTTGGATGTCAGTCAATGTTTAAAATAAATTAGTGTAAAAGCAGTAAATAAAGTCTTATTGTAAGAAAATGATTTAGTTATCTCACTTAAGTACAACAAGTAAATCTAATAATAACAGGCTAAGTTATAACTAGATTGAGAAAGGTAAGGTGTTGTCACGCAGTGCAGTCTTGGTTAGGGTTTTGATATTGGGTAATCTGGGTCAATAGACAAGGTGTTTGGTATTCTATTCGCAGGTTAAAGTAGGAAACATAGAGACCGATATTGGTCTCGGGTAACTAGTGCTAGTTAGGGGTGACCGACGCCCACATCCTTTGGTAGTTTGTGAGAGGTCAAAATAGGGGTCCGAGGAGAGTTCTTAGGCTATCGGGAGACCGAATGAGGTGCTAGTGTGGTTTGGGAGGCAATAAGGTCGGGAGATGGGCTTGGCAGGGGTTTTGGTGGAGGTGAGGTAGGTATTAGGTGAGTTGAAGAAGGATGTTACGAGGTCGAAGCATTGTAGGATAACCGAGCGCCGGTTATGGGTAAACCGATGTCGGTTCTTGTAGAATATTGAAAATCCTATAGCGGTGGTTCTAGATCTCCTTTGTGATTGTAAAAGGACGGGGGTTAGTTGGGGTGAGTTTCTAAGAGGTTTGAATGGTCTTTAGCAAGATTTGCGGGGATGTGGGGTGTAAATATGGAGGGTGATCTATGGGAGGTTTATATAACCAAATGCATGTATAGAAAAAGGAATGTAAATGCAGCAATAAGGAGATACAGTGCAAAAGGAAAGGAAATAGAAGAGTAAAGACTTTCTACTTACCTTGAGACTGATGCATGTGGATGTGTAGGAGGATTGGAGGTGCTGGTATGAAGCTGAGTGGTGTGGAAGAATCACCAAGTCTTTGCGAGAGCTCTTGCGTGGACTGTTTGGGCTCCTTCTTACTTTGTTTTGCTCAAATCTCAGCTGGAATGAGTGTTGGATGGCCTCTGGATGGATGTTTTTGTCTCTCTGTGTGAGAGAGATGTCATTATTTCTTGCTTCCATGTGATAATGTTCGTTCTAAATGTGCCAACCTCGAGAATGAGGTAAGAAACCATCATTAATGGTATTCGACGGTGGTTACGGGCTGACCGGCGTCGGTTCAGGGGTGACCAGCATTGGTTCAAGTGGGATTCCTTAGGCATGCTAAAAATAGGAGATCGTGGCTCTAACGGTTACAGATCTCACTATTCATCCGGACATGAGTGGGAGTGACCATTGTGTCTACAAGAATGAGGTTTAGGTATTTAATTTTAGGTTGTTAGTTAGGTTTAAGTTGATTAAGGAAACTTGTTAATAATAGGCTTAGGGTGAGGTGGCTTGGTGAGGTGGAGGGGTAGGTATTTAGTTAATTAGGGTAATTAAATAATAATTATAATGAGTGTAAATGATTAATTTAATTAAAGTAATTAAATTAATATAGTGTGGGGTGAAAGAGGGCCATGGTTAGGTGAATGTGTTTAGGTCGATTGATAACAAGGGGCTAAGGGGAGCGTGACCTGATTTTGATGTCTACATTTTGCCCCTTTTTTTTGTAGCTTGTACTGGTAAGCGATGCTAACAAAAATAAGATGTGGTTACCCCATGTGAGGGTGAAGGTGATCCCCCTCAAACCAGGAATTGATGAGGTGACAGAGAAAATTGGCAAGTGGTTTGATAAAAGTGAATGCAAAGAAGAAGGATGAGAAATGAGGAATGGGGTAAAGGGAAATTTGGGTAAGCAGTAAAGCGGGTGAAGGTCAAAGGTAGTGGTAGTTAAACACATGCACACGTATAAACTATGACATGGTACTAGGTTGAAGATCTTGCAAACTTTGCATCGTCAAAGGTCGATAGGTTTATCAAACAAGGATAAAGCGATTCTAGTATCTAGGTATAGGATAGGGTCATGGAAACACAACTTTGGGTGGTGTAGGAACATTTAGGTATGTTCCAAAGTACACCAAGGTTGGAGTCGGAGATAAACATCATGGAAATAGGCAAGGTAAGGTCACGAGGTCAAACAACATGCGTAATGCAGGTTGTCGCATGGTATAGCGAGCACAGTGGGTCAAAGGTCACAAACAATGTTCCAGGTCTAGGTATATAGGTTACAACATGAGTAAGGCCAAGGTATGGGTAAAATAATGAGGCTGCAATGGAGGATGAGGTGAGGTTAAAGAAGGTGGAGGGCTAGAGGAGTAGGTAAAGTGGTCGGTGAGGTACATGTGAGACAAAAGAAAGATTAGGCAAGCAAAATTAGGTATAAATGTTAGGACAAGGGCTATGCAGGGTAATCGACATTGTCTGGATGAATTGATGGTGGTCTAGGGGGACCGGTGATGATTAGCTAGGGAATCGACCATCGCAATCAAGGGAAAACTGATGTTGGTAGAGGCGGGAAGGTATACAAAGTGGAAAACCCGCATTTTAAAATTCATTTGTGAATTGTGAAAAAGGGAGAAAAGGACAAGAGGAGAGAAAGGAGGAAGAGGACAAATGAGTACGTCAAAGAGATGAGTTGCAAGCCACATAGGTGAGATTGGTTGAGTGATAGGTGAGGCCACGAGATCGAATCAAGCAAGGTGATTGGTGTGGTTATTTGGTGGATATTCGGGGATGGCGGAGGCCGATAGGGATTGGGAGGAGTAGCGCGAGAGGCTCAAGGTTCCACCACGATGGCGGCAACAGGATGAGGTAGGATTTGAACCCTTGTGATTAGGTGTTTGGTGAATTTGTTTACAAATTTAGGAAGTAGGAAAAATGGGGGTGTGGGGGTAAAAAATTGAAAATGGGATTAAAATAAGGGAAATTGGGATGGGGAAGGGTAGGGGGTAGGTTAAAAAGGGTGATTTAGGAATAATTAGAGGTTAAAGGGGGTTTTGTTGGTAGGATGATTAGGAGGAAAAATATGGTTGGGAAAAAAACGCGAGTGACACGACAATGACCGATGTTATTCGCCTTGTGCCGACATCAACTAGTAGTGACCGATATCGGTCACAAGAATAGTGACCGATGCCAGTCAAGGGAGACCATGGTCATTCAAGGGAGAACTAGGGTCGGTCAATGATGACTCGGTGCCGAGTTGGCTTAAGGTTAAATTTGGACAAAAAAGGGGATAGAGTAAGGGTAGGGAGGAATTAGGTGAGATACGTAAGGGTTGAGGGAGATAGGAAGGGTTAGGGGAGTTAGGGTAGATGGGTGAGGGTTAGAGTAGATGTTCTAGGGTATGTGTGGGCTAGATGGGTAAAGGTTAGGGTAGATAGGAAAGTGATGAGGCCAACGGGATGGGAGTGGGTAATTAGATTAGGTCGGAATGTGGGGTGAAGATGGAGGTTGTGGTATAGGTGTGGGAGGAAGATGTGGGGAAACTGGTGGAGGTGAAATAGGTTCATCATCAAGGAGGTCATCATCATCAAAATTTGGGTCAGAAGGACATAATTGAATGAGGGCAGCCTTTAGACCCTTACATCTCTCAACATCATGTCACGACACACAATGATAAACACATATTTTAGTATCATCAAACCCTTCTGGTTTAGGTTTGAGAGGGTCGTAAGGTCTAAGAGGAGGTAGTGTGATAGCAGAGCTTTCCATGAGGTTAGCGAGGATAGTGGCGTACGATCCTACTAGTGGATCACAATGTGAAGTAAAAGTGGGTTTGGATGGAAGAATGGGTAGTTGTGGTGGTAATTGGGGTGACATGGTCTTAGGTTTGGGTTGCACTTTCTTAGGTGGGAGTGCAGAGGTGGAAACAACAACAAAAGGAGTGATATGTTTAACCACTTCTTTGGATACTAACGGGTTTTTCAATTTTTGGTGTTTTTTCTTAGGTAGGGGTGCAGATGGAGCACGTGATGTAGATGGAAAGGCTGATGGTGGGAGAGGATGAGTGACCCATGGGGACAATTGAGGTGCAGTGGTAGGTGTTGGTCAAGGTCGGGAAGGATGCACAGGTAGAGGGGAAGAGAATGTCATAGGTAGTGAAGGTGGTATAGAAGGAAATGGTGGTATAGGAGTTAAAGAGGTTATAGATGGTGACAAGGGCCACAAGGTTTTCTTAGCAAAGCTACAGTCTGTAGTGAAGGGGTCGGTGAAGATTTAGTTTTACCCTTGGAGGAAGAGGTTTTGCTAAGGTTGAGGATGAGGTCCCAGGATGGATGGTAGAGGTGAAGGTGACAAAGGTGTGGTAGGTGAGGTTGGTGTATGTGGCCTAGAAGGTTGGGTTTTTCATTTAGGTTGGGGGATAGGTTTAGTAGGTATATGGGAAGATGTGGCCAAGTCTAGCTTGATGGAAGGATGGGCAGGGTTTGATGTCGGTGCAACCCCTAAGGTGCTAGTTGGTTTAGATACAATGGATAATGTTGGAACACGTCGGCTAGCAAAGCGAGAGGGTTGGGTGTAGATGAGGATGATGCAACAAAATATGTATCAAGAGTTATGTTCATGTGTGGTTTGGGTTGTTGAAACACCTTCGGATAAATGGTAGAAGTGTCAATGAGGGATGATTGCATTTGGGTCGAAACCGGGAGTAAAAGAAGTCCCCAAAGTGTGGCCCGATAAACATAATCCAGGCGATCAGCCAAACATGAAAATGGCATTGTGGTAGAAGAGGTAGTTGTGGAGCGAGTGGCGATTCCCATGAAATGTGTCTGAGACACAGGGAACTCGCTAGCTTCAGCCTCTGTAGGTAAGAGAGCCAAAAGCAGGTCAGTAGGATCTTGGGTGGCAGATGGAGAATGGTCACCTAGCGGTAACGACATATCTACTGGATCCTGAATAGGTGGGGGAGATGATGGGTGCTCCTCTATGGGTGGAGGAGGTATGATTGGTGATGGCTCATTGGGTGGAGAAGCTAAAGGTGAAATGATCTCGGTGCTAATGAGAGACTCCTCCGTGAGTGCAAGGGGAGATGAAGGACTTTCCTCTGTGGGTGGAGGAATAGATGAAGTAGGTTCTTGTGTAGGTAGAGGACTTCGGGCTAGGATTTCCTCGATGGAGGGGATAGGAGATAAATGAGTAGAAATTGGTAAGTCAGTGAAGATATCATGTACCTCATGTGTATTACTATTGTTGTTTGAGGCATCACCAGTTTGATCAGTAGATGGGGAATGGTTAGGAAATGGTTTCTTGAATATGTGAAGGTTTTGGTTGGCAGGTGCATTTGGGTTATCTAGGACTAACTCGCCACTCTTGAGCATTCCTGAACAATATTTTTAAAGGTGATACAATTGCTATCACTGTGACCATTTACATGGTGATAGTTACAGAAGTCATTTTCTTTGTACCACCCTGGTATGGGGTAAGAGGGATCAAAACCAGTGTGTGGTTTGATAGGAGGAAGGGTGATAGCACTGGCTTTAATAAGTTTCTCTAAAACAGATGAATATGGCTCCCCGATTGGGGTGTATTTCTTTTGTTCACATTTGAATTGAAAGGTTTGGACCGGTGAAAGATTAGATGAAGGTTTAGCATGATTGGATGGATGGGTAGGGCCGGCCTTAAGTACCACCGCATTGGTGGTTCCCTTGGCTTTGGAATAGTTATTCTGAGGTTTCGAGGAAGAAGAAGTATCATTTGACTCGAAAAAGGAGTTCTTGTAATTAGATCTTATTCTCTTCGATGGCACAAATCTCTAGTTTTTGGGCCATAGTGAATCCCTCATCGAATGTTCAGAATTTTTACACCTGTAAGGTAGGTGAAATGTGTCTAGCACAAGCTCCTGTGAAGATCTCTATGATTTCAGTTTGTGGTAATTGGAAAGTGAGTTAGTTGATTAGGTGAGCCAATGAGTGACAAAATATGCGATAGATTCGTCATCATATTAACATAGAATAGAGATCAGTCATGGTAACCTTCTTGACGATGTTAATCAAGAAATGATCCAAGAAGGCTTGGGCTATTTGATTGAATGAGAAGATGGAATGTCTAGGTAATCCACTATACCAGTCTAATGCAAGACCGGTTAGGGACATGGGAAAGGTTTGCAAAAGCAAAGCGTCATCATGGGCAATAAGGTAGCACCCATGTTTGAAAGACCACAAATGCTGTTGTGGGTCCTCCTTACTATTGAAGCGGTTAAATTTAGGCATCTCCCAATGTACAAGATATGGACGAATGGGAATGGATGGGTGAATGGGCTCATTACAAATTTCGTCATAAGTGAGAGAATTGCGTGAGCTAGAAATAGATGCTCTAATGTCTGTATCTTGTCCATCATTAATTTGATAAAGTCATTGTTAGGTTGTGCAGATTGGGTACCTCCTGTAGTGAAAGGAGGTTGTTGTTGGACATATGAGGAGTGCGACATTCCATTGTATGGTGGTGTCAAATAAGGAGGTTGGAATTGAGGGATTGACACGGGGGTATATACCCATTTGAATGACAAATGAAATGGGAGGTGGATGGTAATAGGTATACGAAGGTGGGATGGTCGTAGTGACTCTGGTAGAGATGGGAGGTAGAGATTGAGGAATAGAAAGGACAACATTTTGAAATGGGGTAGAGGTCACCGACACCAAGGGTGGCTTTGTTGTGACAAGTATGTATGAGACAACGGGTGCGGATGAGGCTATGTTTTGGGTAGTGGATGAAGGTATGGTGGAGACTATGGGTGCAACAGAAGTAGTGTACGTGGAAGTTAAATATGGCATGGGGCCTAGGCGTGAAACGACAGGGGATAAAACAGTGAGGGTAGTGTGGTAGTAGGAGGGGCTGATGCAGAAGTGGACATAAGGGCCGGAGGTAGGGATACGGGCATGTTGTATATCAATTGACCCGAGGCATCTCGAGTGGAGGAATGGGTGAGGTATAAGTTTAAGGTAGTGGGATTCTGATCCAGGAGTCGTGCAAACTATGTGTCTCCTGTGGGAATGGTGATAGGTTGATTGGGATCCATGGGTGATGAAATGGAAGGTGGTGAAGGGCTAGGTGGGAGTGGTAGATGACTAGCATGAAACATGAGGGTGCTTACCTAACTACGGGTCAGCACCATGTGGATAGGAACTTATCCAGTAAGGCCGTATTCTATCCGAATGACATAGAACATAGTAGAACTAGGAAAGCTTGATCAACGGAGAGTGAATTAAATCAAAAGGTGAGTGTAAAACAACACGGGATGACCGACACCTGGTTAAGGTAAACCGATGCGAGTTAGGGTGAAATGATGTCGGTAAGGTAAAACCAAGAGTGCGATTACTATGAGAAACTAACGATGTGAAATGAGGTCACATAATGGCAATTTTTGAATAGGATGATATGTAAGGTGAATGTGATCTGAATAATGAAGATATGAAAGGTGGCGGGAGCTTTTAACAACCCAAAAAATGAAATAGGTGTCTTTTGGACCAAGTATCCAGAAAAGGCGTATAGGGGCGGTAGGGTTAAACTAATTTGTTATCAGTAAAAGCGCAATAAGGAAATTTTACCGATAACCATACCGAAAATTTTGTTTCGATCCTCATTAGGGATCCTTCGCGTTCGAAACATTGTAAAATCCCTTCCGGGAAATCTAGTTTTGAACTTAGTCCTTTTCGAGCCTTTTTGGTACGGGCGCATGGATTTTCCTTGTAACACATAGTTTTGATGCGCCCCCTTAAAAGCCTTTGGCGCATGGTTTTCCATGTTAGCATGCTTCTCGGTGCGCAAAGGGCGCACATAATATACTCTGCAACACCAAGTTTTGGTGCGCCAAAGCGCACATAACTTCATGTCGACAACGCATTTGGTGCGCAAAGGCACACTCATTCTTCTCGTTGTCAATTCCTTCCATGCGCCAAAGGGCGCACACTTTCCTCCCAATCGACAAGCCAGTTTTCATGCGCCATTTCAAAAAGTGGTTGGCGCATTGATGACAAGTTTTTCTATAAATATCAAAGTGCACGCCCAATGTCATTTTCATTCTTTTGTCAAGCACGTGATTGCTCTGGATTTGTCAGCTCTGCTCTGTCGCTATCTCGCCCTGTGGACCCGCTTTCCAAATCGTTTGCTATATTTAAGGTAAGAGGTTCTCCCTCTTCTCTGTTTTATGCTTTCATGTTTTGGTCTGTCTTGGTTTGCTGGTCGGTTTGCAATGGAAGGTGTTTAAGCTAGCTTTTTCCCCCCTCTGTGCTGTCCTGTTTTGTTTCCTTCTTTTCTTCTCTTCTTCCTTCCTCCCTCTTTCCAGATCTGCGGGAAAGGGAGTTGTCTTGTCCAAGTATCTTTTGGGAATGGAAGAAAGAAGGAGAGAGCTTTTGAGCTGTTAGTTTGAGTGAGCTTATTTCAAAAGGCGCATTGGCGCGCCTTGTAACAATAAAGACAGTTGCGCCCCTCGGCGCACTCACCCACCATGTAACACTTTCAAAACCCGCGCCAATGGCGCAGACCTTCCATTCTCTGCTGCCGTTGAAATCCATGCGCCCTCGATGGCGCGCCCTTTTTACATGCTGCAAGTCTAAAACCCGCGCCTCCTTAAAAAGCCTTTGGCGCACCCTTTGTCCATGTTGCATAATGTTTCCATGCGCCAAAGGGCGCACTCAGTTTCAATGTAACACAAGCCTTCTGCGCGCAAGTATAAAGATTACATAGGCGCGGGCGCACCCTCCATTGCAGTAACATGATGTTGTGTAAACCCTCCATGCGCCGCGCCATATTCCTTTGGCGCACCATTTGTTAATGTTACACAATCTTCCCATGCGCCAAAGGGCGCACCGAACCCCAATGTAACACGCATTTCCTGTGCGCCCTGCTATAAAATGCAACCTGCTTCATCCATGCGCCATGCGCCTTTGGCGCCAGTATAACCTCTGCAACATTCCTTTTCTGTGCGCCTTATCTATTTGGCCTGCCAGTTGCATTTTTCCCGTGCCCTGAGCCTTTAAATCTCTAACTCTTTCTTCTGCTAGCTTTCCAATAGAAGATCAAATGACTAATTCAACCTTTTTGGATTGGGTCTCACTTCTTCTTCGTGCAGATCAGCAACTGAGTTCGAAAGAACACATGTCTACGTCAAGCAAGAAGCCCACCAAACCAAGAGGAAAGGCTAAGCTAATAGAAGAAGAAATGAAATACAAATATCAGAGGGTCAGGATGCCCGAATCACAGGCTGAGTGCAGTATGGATGTCAGGGACTCAGAGTTGGGTCACATTGACATGGATGAGTTCTGGGTTAGAACTCAGAAGGTTACAAGAAGTCCATGGATGGACAAGCTAATAGGCAGTGCCCTGCACTTTGCCGGAGGAATCCTGCCGTATTTGTGAACAACGAATTCATGATGTTCGTTGCACAATCCTTCAACAAAGACACGAGATGTGTCGAGAATAGCAAGGGCGAGGTAGTTATAAACCTTACTGCCCGTCGCTTTGAGTTGATACTTGGCATCCCTCATCACCGGAACTACGTGGCTGTTAGCCAACGAGAATGTATCAAAGCCTGGGAAGACAACAAAGACCAGTGCATGCAGTTGATGAATGAGGTTTACCTAAAGAATAAGAAAGTGGTGACCCGGTGGCCTCAGACTATCCACCGAAGCGATTTCTCAGAGGAACTCAGTGACACAATCACCTTCCTGAGCAGAGTCTTCGGGCTTTCAGATGCCCACTATTTCCATAAGTGGATGCTGCGGTACCTGGAGACAATAAATAAGAATTTGCCCGATCAGCGTTTCTGCTGGGGGGAAATAATAAGCAGCACAATATCTGAGCAGCTGCAACAGTTTGCCACAACGGGAGTGTTCCACATGAACTCCTACGTCGTCTACGCTGCCGCAGCTGAAAGAGATTATCCGGGGCTGAACCGAAGTGGAGTATGGCCTCAGGCCAAGATATTTGATTACTATCCAGAGCTGAGGCTGGAGAATAGCATCCAACATTTCGCAAAAGTTAACGATGCATTCTTCTATCATGTTATCTGCCTACTGAGGCCAAACATGACACATAGTCGGACAACCAAAAACATAGTGGCAGCCACAGAGAAATGGGGAGCCTTGTTCACCCAATTTCCCACGTTCACCTATCTAAGGGCTGCCAACTTTTTGGGAGAGCCAACCTGAGTTACCAAGGTATCTTTGGACCAAGGTGATTCTCTTGGAGTTATCAAGGCGGTGGTCACATACCACGAAAAGTGCCTCGAAAAGAAAGAAGGGTGGAACTCCTTTCCCCCTCAAAGTAGGCCGTTACACATGCTCCACCCACCATAAGGTGAAGGAAATGTTCGCAGAGCTAGAGCTACTCAACTTGAAGCATGACTTCCCGGCCGAGGCCTACCTTTGACCCAAGGGGCTATCTCGCCAAAAGCGAAGCTCGATCAATCCATGTCCCTCAAATTGAGGATATTTACATTGATGTTCTCCATGAGGCGAACTTAGAAGAAAGGATCACTCTCGTCTGGCATTAACGGAAATCATCCAATACGGAGTGGCCATTGTCCCCAAAGGCTTCCGGACCACGGAAGATGAAGTAGATAAGTCTGATAATGACGAGATGGGGACGATTGGCCCTTCCCTACCATCGGCAGAGCAAGGCTCCTCAAACAATTGAGGAGAGGGTAAAAGAAACTATGCGGAGAACGGAGCATTGGTGCCGCATGAACGGACTAATCTACCTCGGGGTAGATTTCACAACTTCCCCTTTGGGCAACGCACCTCCAAGGTCAAAGAAGCAGCTGAAAGGCAAGGGTGCAGAAGGTGAACCTAGCACCATTCAGGAGGAAGCCCCTGAAAGTCCTCTTCCTTCAGAGCCTGAACAAGTCATAACTCTTGATGAGGAATTGACAGAGGATAGTCCTATACGCCCATCCACCCAGGATGTCGGCGTCGCTACAACTTCAGAGGTCCCTTCTATCCCTTCTTCTTCTCTTCCTCCCCCTCCTCGGGTGTCTCAGACGACCACCCCTTTGGTCGCGCCCTCTGCCCCTTCTTCTACCCTTTCCCCCACTTCTTCATCTATCTTCTCCTCCCTCGCTGATTTGTCTTCCTCTATTTCTTCCCTCATCTCCGAGCTCCCTTCCCTTCCTATCTCTTTTGCTCATTATGTTTCCCTTCCTCCCGTGGGCATGTCTTCGGCTATTCTTTCAATGCCGCCGCCGCGTGTCTCCACATTTTTCCCCTCTTCTACCGTCGTTGCCGCCCCCTCTTTCTGGTCCTTCTTCTATAGGACCAGCTTGGATCTCTCGGCACTGAGCCAACAAAATAGGAAAGTCCCCATCACTCCGATGGACTTTTCGGTCATTCCGCCAAAGGAGCAAAGAACCACAAGCCGATTACACGCTTCTCGAAGAGCGCTGCAGGGAGAGAGTCATGGAAATAGCGTACCCGACCCTCTCAAAGAGAAAGAAGATCTGTCTCGGCAGATTTCACAGTGACCCAAGTCACAATGGGGACATCCTCTCGAAAGTCTCAGGGGAAGCTCTTTCCGCAGTAGATGCACTCTGCGAGAAGCTTCAAGAAACAAAGTAAGAAAAAGGCTCTGCGAAGGAGCGAGAATAAATACCGCTTCGGGCCTTACGAGAAGATGGGAAGTGCACCTCCCACAACTACGCCGAGATTCCGAGCTGCTCAGTCGGGAGAAAATTAACGAATATTCGAAGATTGGCGAAGCAAGGTATGGTCAATTTCGCTTGGAGGAGCCAAATCCTCAAGGATAGTGAAAAAGTAATCGCCGAGTATATCAGTTTATACCTGAACATCGAGAAGGCGAACAAGGAACTCCAAGCATTAGCAGGTCCGGTATCAGAAGAGTTAGAGCATGCTAGACTCCAGCACGAGACCTTCCAACAAATGTTCGACTGTTCAGTCGAAGATCTGGTCAAGTTCGGAGTCTTCGGCCATCCAAGGGCCCTCAACAAAACTATGTCCACTCTGGACTATCGGATAGATCAGCTAGAATTCGTTCTGGAAAAGATAGACAAGGTAAAGGAAGAGGCCCTGGATGCAATGCATCAAATGGAGAAAATTGTTCTATCTATGACTCCAGGGTTGCTCACTCCTTCCCTTACCTTGAGATCAGCTGATGACACTATCCGGATTTTCAAGGAGATAGCCTCTCAAGGAACAGGGCCAGAGGTCACGTTCGACATCGAATCTATCAACAACCTACTGGCCTGTAGGGACTTCATCGGTTTCCTAATCGAGGCGGGTAAAGACTATTCCAAGATCCCAGAAAAGCTCATAGATGAGCGGGAAACTTGCGAAGCAATCAGTGAACGGCACAAGGATCCGTCACAGGATCAATTTGGGCCGATGATCAGCAAGTTCTTGGAATACCGCGCTCAGTTCCACATCTCATCTCCTGAGCAGCATCAGAAACAGGCGACCCCTTTTCGGCCGCAGGATGATGATGATGAATAGTTTCTTCTTCTTCTTCTCCTTCTTCCTCTCTCTATTCTCCGACTTTCTTTTAGTAATATCGAAGTAAGTTGGCAAAAATGATGACATCATCCATGTTGCATCATGGGATGATGTCATCCATTAAAGTTGTCAAAGTCAATGCATGACTTTTAGATATTTTGTTTATCTTTGTAAATAAGTGGTTGGCTCCATTTTGCCTTCTCTCTCCTCATTTTCTATAAATAGGAGAATACTTGTTGTATTCAAAAGAGTGAACATTTTCGAGATAGAAATAGAATTGAGGAGAGAAAGACTTTGAGCTTTTTGCATATGTGAGAAAAGAAACGATGTAATACAATTATTCGAGACTTTGTGCTCAATAAGCGTGTGTTATACATTAGATCTTTCTTACGTTAGATCTCTGTATGTGTTTAATCTGTTGGATTCATATCTACTTTTCCGTCATTTGTTTATCAAGTATTGCTTTGTTTATTTATGTAAGTAGGTTTGGCTCTGTTTACTACCAAACTAAAAACATAAATCTTCCGACCTTTTCGCTTTGGAATTCATTTCTTTTCTCCCTTCGGATCTGTTCTTTCTCTTCTCCCTCTTTCATTCCTTTCTTTCGCAGCACTGGAACACTCTCTTGGGATGAGATCCCAACCCAGCGAGAATCGTGAGACTTGCATAGGTTCCTGCTAGTGGAAATAGCAATAAACCAGTTTCGCTTTGCTGTCTCAAAGAGGGGCTAAGCCCTGCACACTGTTGGCTCGTCTATCCATAGATCTGTCCACGCGACAGATTTTCGGACCAACAGTTTTTGGCGACTCACTGGGATCGAACAGAGATAGATCTCATCGGATCTATGCTGGTGGTATAATATAAAATCAGAAAAATCAAAAGATTGCTGCCTGTTTGCAAACCTGAATTTTTTATAAAAATCCGAAAAATTTGCAAAAGTGCTCAAATCGAAAAATTTTCTTCTGAGAGTCATAGATCGGGCCTAGTTACAGATCTTTAGTTCGCTGAGTTTTTATCAAAATCATTATTTTTCCGTAGATCTCGAGTTTTATTGTTTTTAAAAAGTTTGAAACCCTCTGGAAAAGTAAAAATCAGATCTGAAAATCAGCCTACTATTCTTCCCTGCCATCTTATCCTCGCTGCTATTTGTCATTAACCGCAATCGGTTTTTCGAGGAGGATAGTTTTTAAATATTCAGAAAAGTGCATGCTGCTGGTTTTTGTCAGAAAAACCAGAAAATCAGCAAGTACACCCAAAAACAAAGTTTAAATCTGCGCCTTAACATTGCAAATCTCAAAGGTACGTTTGGCGAAGTGAACCTTTACGCGGCAGAGAGAGCCCGTGGAGAAGCTGATCCTACTTTCGATCTGCTTCAGAGGCACAATTTCAGCGTAACACCGGCACGTTTTTCAGTGCTAAGCTCGGCTAGCCGGTCATCCAGGAGTGTCTCACCTTCACGAAGAAAAAGTATTTTGCAAGGAGCGTCGCATCCCTTTGTAGTGCTTTGCTACTCAGCGGAACTACACTTCCTGCTCGTGTTCTCTTTCCGGCTTTTCAAATGGCGGTACCATGGGGAAACGCTATGGGTCCGTTGGCTTTACCACATCCAGTTCATGCACTCCCTCACGGAAATCGAAAGAATTTTCCTAAATTTGATGGGAGCGGAAATCAAAGCAAAGTTGTTAGGCTACCTTGCGGGACGCTTTTGAAAGACAGGTATAAGCCTTCGGAGGATGCATTTACTTTATTATGACGGATCACTCATCTCGAAGAAGGAGGCAAATGAGACCATGCGCGATTTTATCGCCCGGTTCAATACGCTAATCAACCGTGTCCCGAGCTTTCTTTATGCTCCCAACGCCGGAGAATCAAAAGTGTTTCTTCGTAAACGCCATGAGCTCAAAAGTCAGCTTCTTGCTCCTTCAGGAGGGAGTAGCTACTCTACCTCTTGCTCAGGCTGCTGCCATCCGGATAGAAGACAATTTGATAATATCTGGCGAGTTGAAAAAGGAATCAGCAAAGCCTAAGTCTTTGGGCCCTTCGCCCACCACTTCGTCTGATCCAGCATTCCAAAAATGGCGAATGACACTCAGCTTGTACTGAAAAAGCGGCTGGCGGCCCAGCCTCTCCCGGCCTCGTCTTTGGGATATCCCCGCGGAGGAATTTTGTTCCTAACAATGCTTCACAAAGGCCGCGCTTACCTGCAGCTGCTCCACGGTTGGCGCTTGAGGCCCCTCCGGTCAATGCTCTGGCCGAGATTGAAGAAGAAGAGCAGTACTATGAAGAACCTTCGTCTCAGGGCGAAGATGATCAAGATGTCGGTGAGCCGACTGGCGACTCTACTATTGGATACATGGAATTTGATGAGGATGAATCTGATGAAGAAGAGAGTACTCAGGGCTATGCAAGCGGACAATCCTACGCTGTTTTTACCCGCCGAGGAAAAGAAGCGGAAGTACCATTCTTTAGAAGAGGTAATCCTCTTCCTACTCAATTCCCTGTTAAGTCTTTTACAAAGAAGTCTTTTCCTCCCATCTCTCCTCCGAATCAGCCCCCTCATATTCCTATCAAGATCGGTAACCGGTTACGCAATCGCGAAGTGAAGGACTCATTCCTTTACCAACGCAACCCTTGGCCGCATTTGATATAATAGATCATGCAAAAAGACCAAGATCCAAATGTCTGGAAAGTCGAGTATCTTGATCAAACCCCGAAACAGACTTGTAAGATTGACTAAGTATATCCAAAGTCAAGTCATTGTTATATCTAATCGAGCTTCCCAAAAGGAATCATTTAGAATCCTCGGGATCCCATATAAATGTAGCTTCAACATCCGCATCGGAGCAAGATAGAACCTTTCTATCTCTCTCCTAATCAACGGCCACAAGTTGAGTAACTGTATAATTGATTCCGGAGCTTCTGATAATGTCATGCCGGCAAAAGTCGCCCATGCTTTGGGCCTCACTCTTACCAAACCTTTCGGCAGATGTTACTCATTGGAGACCAAGTAAGTGCCATTGATTGGCCAAATCAAAGACGCGCAATTTGCGTTCGCAGCATTCCCTGAAAAGAGGGTAAAGATGACCGTTCTCGTCGCTGACATTCCGGCAGCCTATGGAATTCTGCTGGGAAGGAGCTTTTGTAGCGAAGTTGGTGGAGAAATTCACATGGACTGGTCTAAAGCTAGAATCCCAGTCAAAGGCGTAATGCAAACTTTGGAGCCGGAATCCCAAAAGAAATACTTGGTCACTAGCTCTGAAGATCCCAAAGCCCAAATCCTTTTTGAATCATCAGGGTTGGGAACTACTTCTTATCTACCGAGGCGGATACAAAGGACATTTTCGTTCAAGAAAAGGATTGTAATGAGATCGGACCTTGCAATTTTATGGCATTTGTGCAACTAGTGGATGTGGCGCGGGGTCGGCCGATATCTCCCGAAGAGGAGGTAATTCCTCTTTCTTTCAAATTGCAGTTTTTCAATACTAACAATCTTGCTGAATATGAGTCTCTCTTGCTCGGTATGCAAGCTGCAAAGGAAAGAGGAATAAAAAATCTAAAGGTACAAGGTGACGCTGAGCTAGTTGTAAATCGAGTCGAAGGATTTACCAAGTGAAAAATGAAAGGCTCAGCACTACCGTAATGCAAGTATGGGACAACATCGAAGAATTTGATGCTTTTTCAATAGGGGCAATTCCAAGGGTTCGTAATGATATGGCAGATTCATTGGCCGTTTGGCATCTCTCATGCTCCTACACCCGGGTTTGAAAACGAACAAATACACCATTGAAGTGGTTTTCCGCCCGAAAGCGTGCGCTGCATAACTCTCAAGCATTGTCGGTATTCAACGATGATAATCACCTCATTGCCTTTCTAGAAAAATCGAGAAAATTTTGACGAGTTATATTTTGAAGGATCCACCTCAACATGCCGTGAATCAATCAACAAATCAAAACCACGAAACAAAAAGAAACGACGGCATATGTTAGCTCAAAGGGAATAAAATTCCAAAGGGCACGGTTTCTCTGGAGCGCTGTTTGATAGGCATGACCGTTTTGTGAAAAAGAAAAGACAAGATGATCCCGATTCGTCCCCGAGACGAGAATCCGATCCAATATAGGCTCTGAAGCGCATCCGCGATTTGTAAACGTTGGCAAATGTTGCACGCCTCAAGAGAAGCGGAAATTTGTCAAGTTGCTGAAAAGATATATGGATGTATTGGCATGGTCCTACGCCGATTTAAAGTCCTTCAAGCCAAAGGACGTTCAGCATGATATACCGCTGAAAGAAGATGCCAAAGCCTTTCGCCAGAAGCAAAGGCATTATAATCCCAAGATTTCGGGCACCATTCAGGCCGAAATTCAGAAGATGCTGGATGCGAGAATCATCTTCCCTATCCATCACAGCACTTGGGTGGCGAACATTGTGCCAGTACGCAAGAAAAACGGTGAGATACGCATATGCGTGGACTTCCGAAACTTGAACCAAGCTTCGCTGAAAGACAACTACCCTCTTCCGATAATGGATCAAGTTCTGCAAGCTTGTGTTGGATCGGGGAAATCTTGTCTATGCTTGATGGTTTTTCAGGCTACAATCAGATTGAAGTCTCGCCTGAAGATCAATTCAAAACAGCATTCACTACTCCCTGGGGTACATTTGCCTACAGCAGGATGCCTTTCGGCCTAACTAATGCAGGTGCTACTTTTCAACGGGCCATGGACTTTGCATTTAAAGGCATGATGGGAAAAGTCATTGTAGTTTATCTAGATGACTTAACCGTGTTCTCTAAACAACGAAGTGATCATTGTGATCATTTGGAGCAAGTATTGGCCAGGTGCCGAGAACATGGAATTTCCCTAAATCCCAAAAAGTCTGTTTTTGGGGTTACGGAAGGGAAATTGCTAGGCCATGTGGTTAGCAAAGAAGGAACAAGGATCGATGCCGAAAGAGTTAAGGCTATTCGAGATCCTTACTCGCCTACAAGCAAGAATGGTGTTCATTCTTTCTTCGGAAAGGTGAATTTTCTTAGGCGTTTTGTTCTGATTTTTACGAGAAGACCCGCCACATACCGAACATGATGAAAGGGTCACCCACTTTGGATGGAGTGAAGAAGGAAAAGATCGCTTGAGGAGATAAAAACTTGTTGCTCATATGCACCGGTCTGGTATGTCCGGATTTCTCCAAGAACTTCATTATGTATAGTTACGCCTCCGAACATACGTGTCTCGCAATCCTAATGCAAAAAAACTCGGAGGATATTGAATCTCTAATCGCATTCATGAGTTCTCCTCTCAAGCCTCATGAACCGAAAATGACTCGAATTTGGAAAAGCACGCCTTTGCCGTTGTCAAAGCTTGATGAAGAATTTCAGGTATTACATTCGAACTCGCATACGGTAGTGCTGGTCCCAGACACCGCGGTGAAATCAATTCTAACTCAGCAGGAGTTAGGAAGTTTGAGAGGGAATTGGATCGCAAAAATCCAGGAATATGACCTGGATATTAAGCCCACCAAGTGGTAAGGGCAAGGGCACAGTGTCGGTTAATGGCTGAAAATGCGAATTTAGAAGACCCTAAAGGAAAAGAGGACTGTACCAACGAAGAGCAAAGCCCTCTAGAGGAGCCTGATTCTCTACCTCTAGTTTCTCGTTTGTTGCAACTAGCGACGAGTGGTACTCGACATTGCTTTCTTCCTTACCTACGGCGAATGCCCAATGCACCTAGCAAAGCGAGGAAGCGCTATAAATCTCGAGATCATCTAAATATGTCATCCTGGGATGACGGTTTATATAAGCGCGGGATAGACGGTGTCTTCTGCGATGTGTTGACAAGCCTTAAACAAGTAAAAGCTGCTTTGGAAAGTTTTCACAATTTGTGGAGGTCATTTTTCTTCTTCCGTGACAATGAGACACAAAATCATCCGAGCTGTACTATTGGCCAACGCTCTTTCAAGATGCGGCTACCTGGGTGGCAAAGTGTGAACCCTGTCAACAATTTGTCGGCAAGCCCAAGTTGGCTGCCCTTCCCCTAAGGCCGGTCATTATCAATGAACCATTCAGGCAATGGGGAATTGATTTTATTGGCGCACTCAATCCTCAATCGAGTGTTGGACATAGCTATGTCCTCACAGCAACGGATTACTTCACTAAATGGGTGGAAGCCATACATCCAAGCACGCCACTTCTGAGGTGGTTTGCAGTTTTATCAAAGAAAATATCATTGTCAGGTTTGGCGTTCCAAATAAAATCGTTGCTGATAATGCTTCTAACTTCTCCTCCCGGGAAGTTATTAGTTTTTGCTATGAATATGGAATAACTTTAGCACATGCCTCGGACTATTACCCTCAGGGAAATGGTGGGGCGGAATCAAGATAATAAGAACTTGGTGACCATCATACGGAAATTAGTAGATGAGAATCGGCGGATGTGGCACAAGTCTTTGTCACGACGCTTTGTGGGCGGACCGCATTACCCCCAAGAGATCTCTCGGCATGTCACCTTTTCAAGTGTTATATGGCGCGATGCCGAACTTCCCATTTCTACGAAACTTCTGCTCTATGCTTGGCACGAGTAATCGAAGATGGAACTTTCGAGAATTCTCTAGAAAAGAGAATCATGTACCTTACGGAACTTGAAGAAAGAGAGTAAGGGTGGTCGACAGGATCACCGAGCATCGAATCAAGTAAAGAGACTTTTTGATAAGAAAGCCAAGCAGAGAAGTTTTCAAGTGGGAGACCTCGTCCTTCTTTGGGACAAGCGAAGAGAGCCAAAGGGCATGCACGGAAAGTTTGATTCCCTATGGAGAGGGCCCTTTAAAATCAAGCAACTCAATGGAGAGAATAGTTTCCATCACTCGTATCTAGATGGAGCTGAACTCCCGCTTCCCTATAGCGGGCAACATCTCAAGATCTTCGGGGAAGTAGAGCTTGCTCTCTTCTTTATACTGAGTTTATTTTGTTGTGTGTTTGCTTTCGTTGTGTGTTTGCTTTTGGTTTTTTGTGTGTTTTCCTTTTTCTCCCTCCGGTCCCCCTTGTTTTTGACTCCGTACCCAATGGATAGGCACATGTGATCTCAGGATTCTCTACCCCGAGTTTGCTCGGGGATAGTCCCCAGAAAGAGCCATTGTTATCCCGTAAAAGTGACAAGGGCAATTTACCGATAACCATACTGAAAATTTTGTTTCGATCCTCATTAGGGATCCTTCGCGTCGAAACATTGTAAAATCCCTTCCCTAGGAAATCTAGTTTTGAACTTAGTCCTTTTGAGCCTTTTTGGTGCAGGCGCATGGATTTTCCTTGTAACACATAGTTTGATGCGCCCCCTTAAAAGCCTTTGGCGCATGGTTTTCCATGTTAGCATGCTTCTCGGTGCGCCAAAGGGCGCACATAATCTACCTGCAACACCAAGTTTTGGTGTGCCAAAGGGTGCACATAACTTCATGTCGACAACGCATTTGGTGTGCCAAAGGCACGCTCATTCTTTGTTGTCAATTCCTTCCATGCGCCAAAAGGCGCACACTTTCCCCTGTCGTGCCAATTTTCATGCGCCATTTCAAAAAGTGGTTGGCGCATTGATGACAAGTTTTTCTATAAATATCGGTGCGTGCCCAATGTCATTTTCATTCTTTTGTCGGCACGTGATTGCTCTGGATTTGTCGGCTCTGCTTTCTGTCGCTATCTTGCCACTGTGGACCCGCTTTCCAAATCGTTGCTTATATTTAAGGTAAGAGGTTCTCCCTCTTCTCATTTTATGCTTTCATGTTTTGAGTCTGTCTTGGTTTCTGGATGGTTTGCAATGGAAGGTGTTTAAGCTAGCTTTTTCCCCCCTCTGTGTTGTCCTGTTTTGTTTCCTTCTTTTCTTCTCTTCTTCCTTCCTCCCTCTTTCCAGATCTGCTGGGAAAGAGAGTTGTCTTGTCCAAGTATCTTTTGGGAATGGAAGAAAGAAGGAGAGAGATTTTGAGCTGTTAGTTTGAGTGAGCTTATTTCAAAAGGCGCATTGGCGCGCCTTGTAAGCAATAAAACGCAGTTGCGCCCCTCGGGCGCACTCACCCACCATGCAACACTTTCAAAACTCCGCGCCAATGGCGCATGACCTTCCGTTCTGGCTGCCGTTGAAATCCATGCGCCTCAATGGCGTGCCCTTTTTGCATGCTGCAAATCTAAATCCCGCGCCTCCTTACAAACCTTTGGCGCACCCTCTATCCATGTTGCATAATGTTTCCATGCGCCAAAGGGCGCACCCAGTTTCAATGTAACACAAGCCTTCTGCGCGCAAGTATAAAGATTACATAGGCGTGGCGCACCCTCCATTGCAGTAACATGATGTTGTGTAAACCCTCCATGCGCCGTGCCATATTCCTTTGGCGCACCATTTGTTAATGTTACACAATCTTCCCATGCGCCAAAGGGCGCACCGAACCCCAATGTAACACGCATTTCCTGTGCGCCCTGCTATAAAATGCAACCTGTTTCATCCATGCGCCATGCGCTTTGGCGCTAGTATAACCCTCTCGCAACATTCCTTTTACGTGCGCCTTATCTATTTGGCTTTGCCGATTGCTTTTTCAGCATACCCGAGCCTTTAAATCTCTAACTCTTTCTTACTGCTAGCTTTCCAATAGAAGATCAAATGACTAATTCAACATTTTTGGATTGGGTCGACTTCTTCTTCGTGCGAGATCAGCAACTAAGTTCAAAAGAACACATGTCTATGTCGCAGGCAAGAAGCCCACCAAACCAAGAGGAAAGGCTAAGCTAATAGAAGAAGAAATGAAATACAAATATCGAGGAGGGTCGGGATGCCCGAATCACAGTGAGTGCGGTATGGATGTCGGGGACTCGAGAGTTGGGTCACATTGACATGGATGAGTTACGGGTTAGAACTCGAAGGTTACAAGAAGTCCATGGATGGACAAGCTAATGGCGGTGCCACTGCACTTTGCCGGAGGAATCCTGTCGTTGGCCAGCCATGGTTGTGAACAACGAATTCATGATGGTCGTTGCACGATCCTTCAACAAAGACACGAGATGTGTCGAGAATAGCAAGAAGGCGAGGTAGTTATAAACCCATCGCCCGTCGCTTTGAGTTGATACTTGGCATCCCTCATCACCGGAACTACGTGGGCACATTAGCCAACGAGAATGTATCAAAGCACGGGAAGACAACGAAGACCGGTGCATGCGGTTGATGAATGAGGTTTACCTAAAGAATAAGAAAGTGGTGACCGGTGGCCTCGGACTATCCACCAAGCGATTTCTCGAGAGGAACTTCGGTGACACAATCACCTTCCGAAGCGAGTCTTCGGGCTTTGTGATGCCCACTATTTCCATAAGTGGATCTTGCGGTACTGGAGACAATAAATAAGAATTTGCCCGATCAGCGTTTACTGGCCGTGGCGGGAAATAATAAGCGGCACAATATCGGCGAGCAGTGCTGTGCTTTTCCACAACGGGAGTGTTCCACATGAACTCCTCGTCGTCTACGCTACACAGCAGAGTGAAAGAGATTATCCGGCTGAACCGAAGTGGAGTATGGCCTCGAAAGCCAAGATATTTGATTACTATCCGCAGTGAGGTGGAGAATAGCATCAACATTTCGCAAAAGTTAACGATGCATTCTTCTATCATGTTATCTCGCCTCACGAGGCCAAACATGACACATAGTCGGATAACCAAAAACATAGTGGCAGCCACAGAGAAATGGGGAGCCTTGTTCACCCAATTTCCCACGTTCACCTATCTAAGGGCTGCCAACTTTTTGGGAGAGCCAACAGGAGTTACCAAGGTATCTTGGACCAAGGCTGATTCTCCCTTGGAGTTATCAGGCGGTGGTCACATACCACGAAAAGTGCCTCAAAAGAAAGAAGGGTGGAACTCCTTTCCCCCTCAAAGTAGGCCGTTACACATGCTCCACCCACCATAAGGCGAAGGAAATGTTCGCAGAGCTGGAGCTACTCAACTTGAAGCATGACTTCCCAGCCAGGCCTACCTTCGACCCAAGGGGTCATGTCTGCCAATAGCGAAGCTCGATCCAATCCATGTCCCTCAAATTGAGGATATTTACATTGATGTTCTCCATGAGGCGGAACTTAGAAGAAAGGATCACTCTCGTCTGGCATTAACGGAAATCGTCCAATACGGAGTGGCCATTGTCCCCGAAGGCTTCCAGACCACGGAAGATGAAGTAGATAAGGTGTACAATGACACAGATGGGGACGATTGGCCCTTCCCGGCCATTGACAGGAACAAGGCTCCTCAAACAATTGAGGAGAGGGTAAAAGAAACTATGCGGAGAACGGAGCATTGGTGCCGCATGAACGGACTAATCTACCTCGGGGTAGATTTCACAACTTCCCCTTTGGGCAACGCACCTCCAAGGTCAAAGAAGCAGCTGAAAGGCAAGGGTGCAGAAGGTGAACCTAGCACCATTCAGGAGGAAGCCCCTGAAAGTCCTCTTCCTTCAGAGCCTGAACAAGTCATAACTCTTGATGAGGAATTGACAGAGGATAGTCCTATACGCCCATCCACCCAGGATGTCGGCGTCACTACAACTTCAGAGGTCCCTTCTATCCCTTCTTCTTCTCTTCCTTCCCCTCCTCTGGTGTCTCAGACGACCACCCCTTTGGTCGCGCCCTCTGCCCCTTCTTCTACCCTTTCCCCCACTTCTTCATCTATCTTCTCCTCCCTCGCTGATTTGTCTTCTTCTATTTCTTCCCTCATCTCCGAGCTCCCTTCCCTTCCTATCTCTTACTGTTGACATTGCGGTTTCCCTTCCTCCGTGGGCATGTCTTCGGCTATTCTTTCAATGCCGCCGCCCGTGTCTCCACGTTTTTCCCCTCTTCTACCGTCGCTGCCGCCCCTTTGTCTCTGGTCCTTCTTCTATAGGACCAGCTTGGATCTCTCAAAGAACTGAGCCAACAAAGAGGAAAGTCCCCATCGCTCCGATGGACTTTTTCGGTCATTCCGACCAAAGGAGCAAAGAAGCACAAGCGGTTACACGCTTCTCGAGCGACTGCGAGGAGAGAGTCATGGAAATAGCGTACCCGACCCTCTCAAAGAGAAAGAAGATCTGTCTCGGCAGATTTCATAGTGACCCAAGTCACAATGGGGACATCCTCCGAAAGTCTCCGGGGGAAGCTCTTTCCATAGTAGATGCATTCTCTGCGAGAAGCTTCAAGAAACAAAGGAAGAAAAAGGCTATCGAAGGAGCAGAATAAATAGTTACTTCAGGCCTTACGAGAAGATGGGAAGTGCACCTCCCACAATTTGCCGAGATTTCGAATTTGCTCGGTCGGGAGAAAATCAACGAATATTCGAAGATTGGCGAGCAAGGTATGGCTGTTTCTGCTTGGAGGAGCCGGATCCTCAAGGATAGTGAAAGAGTAATCACCGAGTATATCGGTTTATACTGAACATCGAGAAGGCGAACAAGGAACTCAAGCATTAGCGAGTCCAGTGTCGAAGAGTTAGAGCATGCTAGACTCCACGAGACCTTCCAACAAATGTTCAAGCTGTTGATCGAAGATCGGTCAAGTTTGGAGTCTTCGCCATCCAAGGGCCCTCAACAAAACTATGTCCACTCTGGACTATCGGATAGATCAGCTAGAATTGTTGGAAAAGATAGACAAGGTAAAGGAAGAGGCACTGGATGCGATGCATCAAATGGAGAAAATTGTTCTATCTATGACTCAGGGGTTGCTCACTCCTTCCCTTACCTTGAGATCAGTGATGACACTATCCGGATTTTGAGAGATAGTCTCTCGAGGAACAAAGCCGAGGTCACGTTCGGCATCGAATCTATCAACAACCTACTGGCCTGTAGGGACTTCATCGGGTTCCTAATCGAGGCGGGTAAAGATTATTCCAAGATCCCAGAAAAGCTCATGGATGAGCGGGAAACTTGCGAAGCAATCAGTGAACGGCACAAGGATCCGTCACAGGATCAATTTGGGCCGATGATCAGCAAGTTCTTGGAATACCGCGCTCAGTTCCACATCTCATCTCCCGAGCAGCATCGAAAGCAGCGACCCCTTTTCGGCCGCAGGATGATGATGATGAGTAGATGTTTCTTCTTCTTCTTCTCCTTCTTCCTCTCTCTATTCTCCGACTTTCTTTTCGTAATATCCGAAGTAAGTTGGCACAAATGATGACATCATCCATGTTGCATCATGGGATGATGTCATCCATTAAAGTTTTCAAAGTCAACATGACTTTTAGATATTTTGTTTATCTTTGTAAATAAGTGGTTGGCTCCATTTTGCCTTCTCTCTCCCTCATTTTCTATAAATAGGAGAATACTTGTTGTATTCAAAAGAGTGAACATTTTCGAGATAGAAATAGAATTGAGGAGAGAAAGACTTTGAGCTTTCTTATGTGTAAAGAAAAAGATAATACAATTATTCAGACTTTGTGCTCAATAATCGTGTTATACATTAGATCTTTCTTACGTTAGATCGTATGTGTTTAATCTGTTGGATTCATATCTACTTTTCCGTCATTTGTTTATCAAGTATTGCTTTGTTTATTTATGTAAGTAGGTTTGGCTCTGTTTACTACCAAACTAAAAACATAAATCTTCCGACCTTTACGCTTTGGAATTCATTTCTTTTCTCCCTTTGGATCTATTCTTTCTCTTCTCCCTCTTTCATTCCTTTATTTTCGCGGCACTGGAACACTCTCGGGATGAGATCCCAACCCTGAAGGCGAATGCGTGAGACTTGCATAGGTTCTGCTAGTGGAAATAGCAATAAACAAGTTTCGCTTTGATGTCTCAAAGAGGGCTAAGCCACGCACACTTTGTTGGCTCAAATCTATCCATAGATCTGTCCACGCGGCATGATTTTCGGACCAACATAATTCCAATTAGAGGGTAACCGTAATGATTGCGATAAGCGTAGGGATTACTTGTTATCCCGTAAAATTGACAAAGGGCAATTTTACCGATAACCATCTGCGAAAATTTTGTTTCGATCCTCGTTAGGGATCCTTCGGCGTTCGAAAGCAGGATGCAAAAATCCCTCCCAGGAAATCTAGTTTTTGAACTTAGTCTTTTGAACCTTTTTTGGTCAGGCGCTGGATTTTCCTTGTAACACATAATTTTGATGCGCCCCCTTAAAAAGCCTTTAGCGCATGGTTTTCCATGTTAACACTCCTTTCGGTGCGCCAAAGAATGTTGAATCACTTTTTAGTGCGCCAAAGGCGCATAATCTACCTGTTACACCAAGTTTTGGTGCGCGCGGCGCACATAACTTCATGTCGACAACGCATATGGCGCGCCCAAAGGCGCACTCATTTCTTCTTTGTCAATTCCTTCCATGCGCCAAAGGGCGCACACTTTCCTCGTCGACAACCTTGAGTTTTCATGTGCCATTTCAAAAGGTTGGTGGCGCATTGATGATGAGTTTTTCCTATAAATATCCGTGCGCGCCCAATGTCATTTTCATTCTTTTGTCAAGACACGTGATATTTACGGACTTGTCAAATACCTTGCTCTATCACTTTCGTCGTGTTGTGGACCCGCTCAAGGAATTTTCACTATATTTTAAGGTAAGAGGTTCTTCCCCTTCCTGTTTATGTTTTCTCATTCTTTGAGCTTGTTTTTGTCCGGTTTGGTGTGTGCTTGCTTGCTGGTCCTGTGTTTGATAAAGTAATTTTGGCCTTTCCCCGAGCTTTCCCATCGTTTTCTTCTTTTTCTCCTCTCCTTCCCTCTTTCCAGATCTGCTGGTAAAGGGAGCTTTCTTGAATGGCTTGGCACATGTTAAACCTTTGATGAAACCTTACTTGACCAAGTAACTATTTAAGTGAAAGAGAAGAAAGAAGGAAAGGTATTTGAGAACTTATTTCAAAAAGGCACCTTTGGCGCGCCTTGTAACAATAAAGACAGTCGCGCCCTTTGGCGCATCTACCCGACATGCAACATACTCAAGATCCGCGCCAAATGGCGCACCTTTCCATCTGCTGCATCTTGAATCTATGCGCCCTCTAAGCGCACCCTTTTTGCATGCTCCAAGTGTAAATCCCGCGCTTCCTCCTAAAAGCCTTGGCGCACCCTTTATCCATGTTGCATCCCATTTCCATGCGCCAAAGGGCGCACCTGACACATTTCAATGTAACACTTACCTTATTCGCGCAAGTATAAAGATTACATAGGCGGTGGTGCACCCTCCGATGTAGTAACATGATGTTGTGTAAACCCTCCATGCGCGCGCCATATTCCTTTAGCGCACCATTTGTTAATGTTACATAATCTTTCCATGCGCCATGAGGCGCACCAACCCCAATGTAACACCCATTTCTGTGCGCCTGCTATAAAATGCAACTGCTTCATCCATGCGCCATGCGCCTTGGTGCTAGTATAACCTCTGCAACATTCCTTTTACGTGCGCCTTGTCTATTTGGCTGCCGATTGCATTTTCCCGCGCCACCTGAGCCTTTAAATCTCTAACTCTTTCTTCTGCTAGCTTTCCAATAGAAGATCAAATGACTAATTCAACCTTTTTGGATTGGGTCTCACTTCTTCTTCGTGCAGATCAGCAACTAAGTTCGAAAGAACACATGTCTACGCGTCAGTGCGAAGCCCACCAAACCAAGAGGAAAGGCTAAGCTGAAAGAAGAAGAGATGAAATACAAATATCAGAGGGTCAGGATGCCCGAATCACAGGCTGAGTGCAGTATGGATGTCAGAGACTCTGAATTGGGTCACATTGACATGGATGAGTTCTGGGTTAGAACTCAAAAAGTTACAAGAAGTCCATGGATGGACAAGCTAATGGCAAAGGTGCCCTACACTTTCTTAGGAGGAATCCTGTGCCCATTGCGTTGTGAACAACGAATTCATGATGGTTGTTGCACAATCCTTCAACAAAGACACGAGATGTGTCGAGAATAGCAAGGGCGAGGTAGTTATAAACCTTACTGCCCATCGCTTTGAGTTGATACTTGGCATCCCTCATCACCAGGAACTACGTGGCTGTTAGCCAACGAGAATGTATCAAAGTCTGGGAAGACAATGAAGACCAGTGCATGCAGTTGATGAATGAGGTCTACCTAAAGAATAAGAAGGTGGTGACCCGGTGGCCTCGGACTATCCACCGAAGCGATTTCTCACGGGAACTACAGGTGAGGCGGAGAATAGTATCCCTCCATTTGCTAAAATCAATGATGTTTTCTTCTACCACATCATGTGCATGTTGTGGCCTAATTTAACACATAGCCGGATGACCAAGAACATAGTGACGATCCACAGAAATGGGAGCCTTGTTCACCCAATTTCCACGTTCACCTATCTAAGGGCTGCCAACTTTTGGGAGAGCCAGCCCAGGCTATCGAGGTATCTTTGGACCAAGGCGATTCTCTTGGAGTTATCAAGGCGGATGGCCACATACCATGAAAAGTGCCTCAAAAGAAAGAAGAGCGGAACTCCTTTCCCCCTCAAAGTAGGCCCGATACACTGCTCCTCCTATCACAAGGCGAAGGAAATGTTCGCAGAGAGTGGAGTTGCTAAATTTAAAGCATGACTTCCCAGTGCCGAGCCTACCTTCGATCCTAGGGCTGCTTGCGAGGCTAAGCTTGATCCAATTCATGTCCCTCAAATTGAGGATATCTACATTGGCGTTCTCCATGAGGTGGAACTCGAAGAAAGGATCACTCGCGCTTGGCATTGCGGAAATCATCCAATACGGGTGGCCATCGTCCCGAAGGCTTCGGACCACGCAGAAGATGAAGTAGATAAGGTGTACGATGACACGAGATGGGGACGATTGGCCCTTCCGGCCATTGGCTGGAGCAAGGCTCCTCAAACAATTGAGGAGAGGGTAAAAGAAACTATGCGGAGAACGGAGCATTGGTGCCGCATGAGCAGAGACTAATCTACCTCGGGGTAGATTTCACAACTTCCCTTTGGGCAACGTGCCTCCGAGGTCGAAAAGAAAGTGAAGGCAAGGGTGCGAGAAGGTGAACCTAGCACCGTTCGGGAGGAAGCCCCGAAAGTCCTCTTCCTTGAACACGAACAAGTCATAACTCTTGATGAGGAATGTGAGAGGATAGTCCTATACGCCCGTCCACCGGGATGTCGGCATCGCTCTACAACTCGAGAGGTCCCTTCTATCCCTTCTTCTTCTCTTCCTTCCCCTCCTCGAGTGACTCGAGCACGACCACCCCTTTGGTCGTGTCCTCTGCCCCTTCTTCTACCCTTTCCCCACTTCTTCATCTATCTTCTCCTCCCTCGCTGATTTGTCTTCCTCTATTTCTTCCCTCATCTCAGAGCTCCCTTCCCTTCCTATCTCTTCACATTTTGCGGTCTCCTTTCCTCCCGTGGGCACTTCTTCGGCTATTCTTTCAATGCCGCCGCTGTGTCTCCATGTTTTTCCCCTCTTCTACCGTTCTTGCCTCCCCTCGTCTCTCTGGTCCTTCTTCTATAGGACCGACTTGGATCTCTCGGCCGGTGAGCCAACAAAAGAGGAAAGTTCCCATCGCTCCAATGGAATTTTCGGTCATTAGGCCAAAGGAGCAAAGAAGCACAAACCAGGTTACACGCTTCTCGATTTTTCCGTAGATCGGATTTTTGACTATTTTCTAAAAAGTTTGAAACCCTCTGAAAAAGTAAAAATCAGATCCGAAAATCAGCTTACTATCTTCCTGCCATCTTATCCTCAGACTATTTGTCATTAACGCATGATCGGTTTTCGTGGAGGATAGTTTTTAAATATTTAGAAAAGTGCATCTTTGCTGGTTTTGTCGAGAAAAACCAGAAAATCAGCAAGTACACCCAAAAACAAGGTTTAAATCATTGCCTTAACATTGCAAATCTCAAAGGTACTTGTTTGGCGAGTGAACCTTTCGTGCGGCAGGAGAGCCGTGGAGAAGCTGATCCTGCTTTCGATCGGTCGGAGGCACAATTTCAGCGTAACACCGGCACGTTTTTTCAGCAAAAGCTCAAGCTCGGCAGCCGGTCATCCAGAGTGTCTCACCTTCACGAAGAAAAAGTATTTTGCAAGGAGCGTCGCATCCCTTTGTAGTGCTTTTTACTCGGGCGGAACTACACTTCTGCTTTCGTGTTCTCTTTCGGCTTTTCAAATGGCGGTACCATGGGGAAACGCTTATGGGTCCGTTAGCTTTACCACATCCGATTAAATGCACTCCCTCACGGAAATCGAAAGAATTTTCCTAAATTTGATGGGAGCGGAAATCAAAGCATGGATTCCCACATATCCGCTTTCATTATGTCATGCGGTATTTTGGGCGTGACTCATGAAGATGTGTCGATTCGCCTTTTTCTCGAAACCTACAAGGGCCCGGCCGAATGGTTTCAGCATTTGCCGGCGGATCTATCACCTGGGGTTAGGCTACCTTGCGGGACGCTTTTGAAGCGAGTATAAGCCTTGAAGAGGATGCATTTACTTTATTATGACGGATCACTCATCGAAGAAGGAGGCAAATGAGACCATGCGCGATTTTATCGCCGGTTCAATCGCTAATCAACCGTGTCCCGATTCTTTATGCTCCCAACGCCTTAGGAGAATCAAAAGTGTTTCTTAAACGCTATGAGCTCAAAAGTCACTTCTTGCTCCTTGAGAGCGAGTAGCTACTTTACCTCTCGCTCAGTACTTTGCCATCCGAATAGAAGATAATTTGATAATATACGGCGAGTTGAAAGGAATCATCAAAGCCTAAGTCTTTGGGCCCTTCGCCCACCACTTAAATCGATCCGGCATTCCATAAGATGGCGAATGACACCTGCTTTGAAAAAGCAGCGGCCCAAGCCTCTCCCGGTTCCTAAATGCGGGATGTCCCGCGGAGGAATTTTGTTCCTAACAATGCTTCACAAAGCCGCGCACTTGCTGCAGCTGCTCCACGGTTGGCGCTTGAGGCCCCTCCGGTCAATGCTCTGCTTGAAATTGAAGAAGAGAGCGTCTTATGAAGAACCTTCGTCTCGGGGCGAAGATGATCAAGATGTCGGTGAAACCCAAGCCCGGCGACTCCACTATTGGATACATGGAATTTGATGAGGATGAATCGATGAAGAAGAGAGTACTCGGGGCTATGCAAGCGGACAATCCTATGCTGTTTTTACCCACTCGCAAGGAAAGGAAGCGGAAGTTGCTGCTCAGTACGAAGGAGAAGGTCGTATCAAACGCACCTCCCACCATTGCTAGAAGAGGTAATCCTCTTTCTACTCAATTCCTGTTAAGTCTTTTACAAAGAAGTCTTTTCCGCCCATCTCCCCTCCGAATCAGCCCCCTCATATTCCTATCAAGATCGGTAACCGGTTCGCAATCGCGAAGTGAAGGACTCATTCCTTTACCAACGCATGACCCTTGGCCGCATTCGATATAATAGATCATGCAAAAATACCAAGATCCATGATACGGAAGGCAGAGTATCTTGATCAAACCCCAAACAACTTGTAAGATTGACTAAGTATATCCAAAGTCAAGCTGTTATATCTAATCGAGGCTTCCCAAAAGGAATCCTTTCCACTCCCCACTGAATCCCATATAAATGTTGCTTCAACATCGCATCGGGGAAAGATAGAACCTTTCTATCTCTCTCTCTAATCAACGGCGAGAAGTTGAGCAAGCTGTATAATTGATTAGGAGCTTCCGATAACGTCATGCCGTGAAAGTCACTCATGCTTTGGGCCTCACTCTTACCAAACCTTTCGGCGAGATGTTACTCATTGGAGACCGAAGCAAGTGCCATTGATTGGCCAAATCAAAGACGCGCTATGATTCGCGTTCGCGGCATTCCCGAAAAAGGGTAAAAATGACCGTCCTTGTTCGACATTCCGGCGGCTATGGAATTCTATTTGGGAAGGAGCTTTTGCAGCGAAGTTGGTGGAGAAATTCACATGGTGGTCTCAAAGCTAGAATCCCGGTCAAAGGCGTAATGCAAACTTTGGAGCGGAATCCCAAAAGAAATACTTGGTCACTAGCTCTCTGAAGATCCCAAAGCCCAAATCCTTTTTGAATCATCGGGGTTGAGGAACTACTTCTTATCTACCGAGACGGATACAAAGGGCGTTTTTGTTTAAGAAAAGGATTGTAATAAGATCTGGACCTTGCAATTTGATGGCATTCTGCTTGCAACTAGTGGATGTGGCGGCGGGGTCGTCTTGATATCTCTGAAGAGGAGGTAATTCCTCTTTCTTTCAAATTGCGGTTTTCAATACTAACAATCTGCTGAGTATGAGTCTCTCTTGCTCGGTATGCAAGCTACAAAGGAAAGAGGAATAAAAATCTAAAGGTGCGGAGTGGCGCCGAGCTAGTTGTAAACCGAGTCGGAAAGGATTTACCAAGTGAAAAATGAAAGGCTCGGGCACTACCGTAATGCGGTATGGGGACAGCATCAAAGAATTTGATGCCTTTTCAATAGAGGCAATTCCAAGGGCTCGAGAATGATATGGCGACTCATTGGCGTTTCGGCATCTCTCATGCTCCCACACCGGGTTTGAAAACGAACAAATACACCATTGAAGTGGTTTTCCGCCTTGAGCGTGCATGACAACTCTCAAGCATTGGCAGGTATTCAACGATGATAATCACCTCATTGCCTTTCTAGAAAAATCAGAAAAATTTGATGAGTTGTATTTTGAAGGATCCACCTCAACATGTCACGAATCAATCAACAAGTCAAAACCACGAAACAAAAAGAGAACGACGGCATATGTCACTCAAAGGGAATAAAATTCCAAAGGGCACGGATTTTCTGGAGCGCTGTTTGTGAGCATGACCGTTTTGTGAAAAAGAAAAGACAAGATGATCTGATTTGTCCCCGAGAGCAGAATCGGTCAATATAGGCTCTGAAGCACATCCGCGATTTGTAAACGTTGGCAAATGTTGCACGCTTGAAGAGAAGCGGAAATTTGTCAAGTTCTTTGAAAAGATACATGGATGTATTGGCATGGTCTTATGCCGATCTAAAGTCCTTCAAGCCAAAGGGCGTTCGGCATGATATACCGGCGAAAGAAGATGCCAAAGCCTTAAATGGTGAAGCAAAGGCATTATAATCCCAAGATTTCGGGCACCGTCAAGCTGAAATTCGAGATGATCTAGCAAAAAAAAAAAAAAAAGAATCATCTTCCTATCCATCATGACACTTGGGTGGCAAACATTGTGCCGGTGCGCAAGAAAAAGCGGTGAGATACGCATATGCGTGGACTTAGAAACAGAACCAAGCTTCACTTTGAAAGACAACTACCCCCTTCCCATAATGGATCAAGTTCTGCAAGCGGTAATTAGATCGAAAATCTTGTATCATGCTTGATGGTTTTAGTGCTCTGATCATTGAAGTCTCGTGAAGATCAATTCAAAACAGCATTCACTACTCCATGGGGTACATTTGCCTCAACAGGATGCCTTTGACCTAACTAATGCAGTGCTACTTTTCAACGGGCCATGGACTTCGCATTTAAAGGCATGATGGGAAAAGTCATTGTAGTTTATCTAGATGACTTAAGCGTGTTCTCCAAGCGACGAAGTGATCATTGTGATCATTTGGAGCAAGTATTGGCAGGATGCCGAGAATATGGAATTTCCTTAACCCAAAAAAGTCTGTTTTTGGGGTTACGGAAGGGAAATTGCTAGGCCATGTGGTTAGCAAAGAAGGAACAAGGATCGATGCCGAAAGAGTTAAGGCTATCCAAAGCCTTACTCTGCCTACAAGCAAGAATGGTGTTCATTCTTTCTTCGGAAAGGTGAATTTTCTTAGGCGTTTTGTTCTGATTTTCTTGAGAAGACCCGCCACATACTAAACATGATGAAAGGTCACCCAATTTGAGATGGAGTGAAGAGGAAAAGGTCGTTTGAGGAGATAAAAACTCACATTGCTCATGCACCGGTCTTGGTATGTCCAGATTTCTCAAGAACTTCATTATGTATAGTTACGCCTCCGAACATCATCTGCAATCCTAATGCAAAAAAACTCGGAGGATATTGAATCTCCAATCGCATTCATGAGTTCTCCTCTCAAGCCTCACGAACCGAAAATGACTCAATTGGAAAAGCACGCCTTTGCCGTTGTTAAAGCGATGAAGAATTTCAGGTATTACATTACGAACTCGCATACGGAGTGCTGGTCCCGATTTCAAGTGGTGAAATCAATTCTAACTCGGCGGGAGTTAGGAAGCTTAGAGGGAATTGGATCGCAAGGTCCGGGAATATGACACTGGATATTAAACCCACCAGTTCGGTAAGGGGTAAAGGCACTGTGTCACTAATGGCTGAGAACAAGGATTTAGAAGACCCTAAAGGAAAAGAGGACATGCCAACAAAGAGCAAAGCTTCTAGAGGGGGCACGATTCTCTACCTCTGGTTTTATTTGTTGCAACCAGCGATGAGTGGTACTGCGACATTGCTTTCTTCCTTACCTACGGAGAATGCCCAATGCACTGACTTCAAAGGAGAAGCGCACTATAAAGCTCGAGCATCTAAATATGTCATACGGGATGATGGTTTATATAAGCGGGATAGACGGTGTCTTCTGCGATGTGTTAATGACAAGCCCCAGCTAAGTAAAGCTGGCCTGGAAAGTTTTCACAATTCACCTGTGGAGGTCATTTTTCTTCTTCCGTGAAAGCACACAAAATCATCGAGGCAGTACTATTGTGGCCAACGCTCTTTCAAGATGCGGCTACGGTGTGCAAAGTGTGAACCACAGTCAACAATTTGTCGGCAAGCCCAAGTTGGCTGCCCTTCCCCTAAGGCCGGTCATCATCGATGAACCATTCGAATAATGGGGAATTGATTTTATTAGCGCCTCAATCCTCAATCAAGTCTTTGGACATAGCTATGTCCTCACAACAACGGATTACTTCACTAAATGGGTGGAAGCCATATGCACCAATCACGCCACTTACGAGGTGGTTTACGTTTTATCAAAGAAAATATTATTGTCGGGTTTGGCGTTCCAAATAAAATCGTTCTTGATAATGCTTCTAACTTCTCCTCACGGGAAGTTATTAGTTTTGCTATGAATATGGAATAACTTTAGCAAATGCCTCGGATTATTACCCTCGGGGAGATGGTCGGGCGGAATCCGATAAAGAACTTGGTGACCATCATACGGAAATTAGTAGATGAAAATCAGCGGATGTGGCACAAGTCTTTGTACGATGCTTTGTGGGCGGACCGCATTACTCCTAAGATATCTCTTGGCATGTCACCTTTTCAAGTGTTATATGGCACCGATGCCGAACTTCCCATTTCCGCGGAACTTCTGCTCTACGCTTGGCATGAGCAATTGAAGATGAGACTTTCGAGAATTCTCTAGAAAAGAGAATCATGTACCTTGCGGAACTTGAAGAAAAGAGAGTAAGGGTGAGTCGATAGAATCTTGAACATCGAAGAATCAAATGAAGAAGCTTTTTGACAAGAAGGCCAAGCAGAGAGATTTTCTAGTGGGAGATCTCGTCCTTCTTTGGGACAAGCGAAGAGAACCGAAGGGCATGCATGGAAAATTTGATTCCCTATGGAGAGGGCCCTTCAAAATCAAGCAACTCAATGGAGAGAATAGTTTCTATCTCTCATATGGATGGATGGAGCTGAACTCCGCTTCCTATAGCGGGCAACATCTCAAGATCTTGAGGAAGTAGAGCTTGCTCTCTTCTTTAATAGCATGATTTATTTTAGTTGTATGTTTGCTTTCGGTTTGTTGTGTGTTTCCTTTGTTCTCCTCAGGTCCCCCTTGTTTTTGACTCCGTACCCAATGGATAAGCACATGTGATCACGGGATTCTCTACCCCGGTTTGCTCGGGGATAGTCCCGAGAAAGAGCAATTTGTTATCGTAAAATTGACAAGGGAAATTTTACCGATAACCATACCGAAAATTTTGTTTCGATCCCTCGTTAGGGATCCTTGGCGTTCGAAACATTGCAAAATTCCTCCCAGGAAATCTAGTTTTGAACTTAGTCTTTTGAGCCTTTTTGGCTAAGGCGCTGGATTTTCCTTGTAACACATAATTTTGATGCGCCCCTTAAAAAGCCTTTGGCTCATGGTTTTCCATGTTAACACTCCTTTCGGTGCGCGAAAAGAATGTTGAATCACTTTTAGTGCGCCAAAGGGCGCACATAATCTGTTACACCAAGTTTTGGTGCGCGCGGCAGGCGCACATAACTTCATGTTGACGACAACGCATATGGCGCGCAAAGGCATGCTCATTCTTCTGTTGTCAATTCCTTCCATCAAAGGGTGCACATTTTTCCCTGTCAACGGCAGCGATTTTCATGCGCCATTTCAAAGGTTGGTGGCGCATTGATGACGAGTTTTTCTATAAATATCCGTGCGCGCCCAATGTCATTTTCATTCTTTTTGTCGACGTGATATTTATGGACTTGTCACCACTCGCTCTGTCACTTTCGTCGTGTTGTGGACCCGCTCAAGGAATTTTCGCTATATTTTAAGGTAAGAGGTTCTTCCCCTTCTGTTTTATGTTTTGTTCTTTGAGCTTGTTTTTGTCCGGTTTTGGTGTGTGCTTGCTTGTTGAGTCTGTGTTTGATAAAGTATGTTTTGGCCTTTCCCCCTAAGCTTTCCCATCATTTTCTTCTTTTTCTCCTCTCCTTCCCTCTTTCCAGATCTGCTGGTAAAGGGAGCTTTCTTGAATGGCTTGGCCTGTTTAAACCTTTGATGAAACCTTACTTGACCAAGTAACTATTTAAGTGAAAGAGAAGAAAGAAGGAAAGGTATTTGAGAACTTATTTCAAAAGCGCCTTATTGGCGCGCCTTGTAACAATAAAAGCAGTCATGACCTTTGGCGCATCTACCCAACATGCAACATACTAAGATCCATGCGCGAATGGCGCACCTTTCCATCTGCTTTGCATCTTGAATCTATGCGCCCTCTAAGCGCGCCCTTTTTGCATGCTCCAAGTGTAAATCCGTGCTTCCTCCTAAAAGCCTTGGCGCACCCTTTATCCATTTTGCATCCCATTTCCATGAGCCAAAGGCGCACCGGTTTAAATGTAACCGAGACCTTATTCGCGCAAGTATAAAGATTACATAGGTATTTGGCGCACCCTCAAATCTGATAACATGATGTTGTGTAAACCCTCCATGCGCGCGCCATATTCCTTTGGTGCACCATTTGTTAATGTTACATAATCTTTCCATGCGCCATGAGGCGCTACCGAAGACAATGTAACACCCATTTCTGTGCGCCCTGCTATAAAATGCAACACGCTTCATCCATGTGCCATGCGCCTTTGGCGCTAGTATAACCTCTGCTGACATTCCTTTTACGTGCGCCTTGTCTATTTTGGCCCGATTGCATTTTCCCACGCCTGAGCCTTTAAATCTCTAACTCTTTCTTCTTTAGCTTTCCAATAGAAGATCAAATGACTAATTCAACCTTTTTGGATTGGGTCTCACTTCTTCTTCGTGCGGATCGATAACTAAGTTTGAAAGAACACATGTCTACGTCGGCAAGAAGCCCACCAAACCAAGAGGAAAGGCTAAGCTAACGAGAAGAAGAAATGAAATACAAATATCGAGAGGGTCGGGATGCCCGAATCACAGTGAGTGCAGTATGGATGTCGAGACTCGAATTGGGTCACATTGACATGGATGAGTTACGGGTTAGAACTCAAAAGGTTCTGAAGAAGTCCATGGATGGACAAGCTAATAGGCGGTGCCCCTGCACTTTGCCGGAGGAATCCTGTCAGTTGCTTTGTGAACAACAATTCATGATGGTTGTTGCACAATCCTTCAACAAAGACACGAGATGTGTCGAGAATAGCAAGGCGAGGTAGTTATAAACCTTCTTGCCCGTCGCTTTGAGTTGATACTTGGCATCCCTCATCACCGGAACTACGTGGGTACATTAGCCGAGAATGTATCAAAGCTTTGGGGGAAGACAACGAAGACCGGTGCATGCGGTTGATGAATGAGGTCTACTAAAAAGAATAAGAAGGTGGTGACCGGTGGCCTCGGCATTATCCCCGCAGCGATTTCTCGGAGGAACTCGGTGACACAATCACCTTCTGAAAGCGAGTCTTGGGCTTTCGGATGCCCACTATTTCGATAAGTGGATGCTGCGGTACCTAGAGACAATAAATAAGAATTTTCCCGATCAGCGTTTCTGTGCGGGGAAATAATAAGCAAAGACACAATATCGGCAGCTGCACGGTTTGCCACTGGCGGAGTGTTCCACATGAACTCCTACGTCGTCTATACGCTGTGCCGCATGGTGAAAGGGATTACCCAAGGCTCAACCGAAGTGGAGTATGGCCTCAAGCCAAGATATTTGATTACTACCCGGAGAGATGAGGTGGAGAATAGTATCCCTCCATTTGCTAAAATCAATGATGTTTTCTTCTACCACATCATGTGCATGTTGTGCCTAATTTAACTCATAGCCGGACGACCAAGAACATAGTGACGATCGAGAGAAATGGGGAGCCTTGTTCACCCAATTTTCCCACGTTCACCTATCTAAGGGCTGCCAACTTTTTGGGAGAGCCAACTGAGCTACCGAGGTATCTTTGGACAAGGCGATTCTCTTGGAGTTATCAAGGCAGGCTGGCCACATACCATGAAAAGTGCCTCGAAAAGAAAGAAGGGGCGGAACTCCTTTCCCCCTCAAAGTAGGCGATACACACTGCTCCTCCTATCACAAGGCGAAGGAAATGTTCGCAGAGGGTGGAGTTGCTAAATTTAAAGCATGACTTCCCGGTAGGCCTACCTTCGATCCTAGGGGCTGCTTGCCAAGGGCTAAGCTTGATCGATTCATGTCCCTCAAATTGAGGATATCTACATTGATGTTCTCCGTGAGGTGGAACTCGGAAGAAAGGATCACTCGCACTTGGCATTAACGGAAATCATCGATACGGAGTGGCCATCGTCCCCTGAAGGCTTCAGGACCACGGAAGATGAAGTAGATAAGGTGTACAATGACACGAGATGGGGACGATTGGCCCTTCCTGCCATCGGCTGGAACAAGGCTCCTCAAACAATTGAGGAGAGGGTAAAAAGAAACTATGCGGAGAACGGAGCATTGGTGCCGCATGTAGGCAGACTAATCTACCTCGGCGTAGATTTCACAACTTCCCCTTTAGGCAACGCGCCTCAAGGTCAAAGAAGCAGTTTGAAAGGCAAGGGTGCAGAAGGTGAACCTAGCAGATTCGGGAGGAAGCCCTGAAAGTCCTCTTCCTTCGAGAACCTAAACAAGTCATAACTCTTGATGAGGAATTGACGAGAGGATAGTCCTATACGCTGGCGTCCACCCAAGATGTCGGCATCGCTTCTGACTTCGAGAGGTCCCTTCTATCCCTTCTTCTTCTCTTCCTTCCCCTCCTCGAGTGACTCGGATGACCACCCCTTTGGTCGTGTCCTCTGCCCCTTCTTCACCCTTTCCCCACTTCTTCATCTATCTTCTCCTCCCTCGCTGATTTGTCTTCCTCTATTTCTTCCCTCATCTCAGAGCTCCCTTCCCTTCCTATCTCTTAACATTGTCAGTGGTCTCCTTTCCTCTCGTAGGCACTTCTTCGGCTATTCTTTCAATGCCGCCGCCGCGTGTCTCCACGTTTTCCCTCTTCTACCGTTCTTTGCCTCCCCTCTCATCTCTGGTCCTTCTTTTATAGGACCAGCTTGGATCTCTCGGCGGTGAGCCAACAAAAGAGGAAATTTCCCATCGCTCCAATGGACTTTTTGGTCATTAAGGCCAAAGGAGCAAAGAAGCACAAACCGGTTACACGCTTCTCGAAGAAGCGCTGCGAGGAGAGAGTCATGGAAATAGCGTACCCAGGCCCTCTCAAAAGAAAGAAGATCTGTCTCCGACAGATTTCACCGTGACCCAAGTCACAGATGGGGACATCCTCACGAAAGTCTCAGGAAGCTCTTTCATGATACATGCACTCTGCGAGAAGCTTCAAGAAGCGAAGGAAGAAAAAAGGCTCGAAGGAGCAGAATAAATACGCTTGAGCCTTACGAGAAGATGGGAAGTGCACCTCCCACTGTTGCCGCTTGAGATTCTGAGTGCTCGGTCGGGGAGAAGATCAATGAGTATTCGAAAATCGGCGAGCAAGGTATGGCTTTACTGCTTGGAGGGCCGGATCCTCAAAGATAGTGAAAAAGTAATCGCGAGTATATCGGTTTATACCGAACATCGAAAAGGCGAACAAGGAACTCCAAGCATTAGCGAGGTCGATGTCGGAAGAGTTAGAGCATGCTAGACTCCGGCCACGAGACCTTCCAACAAATGTTCAACCTGTTGGTCGAAGATCTGGTCAAGTTCGGAGTCTTCGGCCATCCGAGGCCCTCAACAAAACTATGTCCACCTTTGGACTATCGGATAGATCAGCTAGAATTAGATTACTGGAAAAGATAGACAAGGTAAAGGAAGAGGCCACTGGATGCGATGCATCAAATGGAGAAAATTTTTCTATCTATGACTCGGGGTTGCTCATTCCTTCCCTTACCTTGAGATCGGTGATGACACTATCCAGGATTTTCAAGGAGATAGTCTCTCGAGGAATAGAGGCCGAGAGGTCACGTTCGACATCGAATCTATCAACAACCTCTCTTGGCTGGCTTTGTAGGTACTTCATCGGGTCCCTAATCGAGGCGGGTAAAGACTATTCCAAGATCCCGAGAAAAGCTCATGGATGAGCAGGAAACTTGCGAAGCAATCGGTGAAGCAGCCTGAGATCCAAATCCATGATCAATTTGGGCCAATGATCAGCAAGTTCTTGGAATACCGCACTCGGTTCCACATCTCATCTCTGAGCATCATCGAAAGCAGGTGACCCCTTTTCGGCGCGAGGATGATGATGATGAGTAGATGTTTCTTCTTCTTCTTCTCCTTCTTTCTCTCTCTATTCTCGACTTTCTTTTCGTAATATACGAAGTAAGTTGGCACAAATGATGACATCATCCATGTTGCATCATGGGATGATGTCATCCATCAAAGTTGTCAAAGTCAACATGACTTTTAGATATTTTGTAAATATCTTTGTAAATAAGTGGTTGGCTCCATTTTGCCTTCTCTCTCCCTCATTTTCTATAAATACTAGAATACTTGTTGTATTCGAGGTGAACATTTTCGAGATAGAAATAGAAGTGAGAGAGAAAGACTTTGAGCTTTCTTTATGTAGAAAAACATGATAATAAAATTATTCAAACTTTGTGCTCAATAAGTTTGTGTTATACATTAGATCTTTCTTACGTTAGATGCGTATGTGTTTAATCTGTTGGATTCATATCTACTTTTCCGTCATTTGTTTATCGGTATTGCTTTGTTTATTTATGTAAGTAGGTTTGGCTCTTTACTTTACCAAACTAAAAACATAAATCTTCCACGACCTTCTGCTTTGGAATTCATTTCTTTTCTCCCTTGAGATCTGTTCTTTCTCTTCTCCCTCTTTCATTCCTTTCTTTTCGCAGCACTGAAACACTCTCTTGGGATGAGATCCCAACCCCGAAGGCGGAATCTGTGAGACTTGCATAGGTTCTGCTAGTGGAAATAGCAATAAACCGGGCTTCTTTGTCTCAAAGAGGGGCTAAGCCCTGCACAATGTTGGCTCGTTTATCCATAGATCTGCCAAGCGTGATTTTCGGACCAACATTGCGTGAAATTGAAACGGAGAAGAAGAAACGTGGTTGTAATTTAAAATTTGATGTGGAATCAAACCCAAAAGTATGAGAATGATGTAAATATGGTCCACGCACACTCAGACAAAGTCAGAATACACTGACTATGATTAGGAGTGTGCAAGGAAAAATGAAAATGAAGAATGAATAGCTCACACCTCAAAACACAAATCAAACAGAACACTAAGAAATAACATTCCTAAGAGTGCCTATTCTATTACGTTTGTTCGTTCAGCTTATGCTATTTTTGTGGACTAATTGTTATGAACAGAACAATAGAATTTGTTTGGTGAGGAAGGCTTCCTACGAAGAAGGAATTCTAAAGGGTGAGGTTTCAGGAATGTTATGGTGGGGGCGGGCCGTCTTCTGATGGTGTACTCGATAGAAGCAATGAGCTGGGGAGTACCTGACAATCCTCAAGATTAGTGCGATCGTTGTCAGGATTTCCCAGGAAGGAATTTGTTTCAGAAATATGTGTAAATTAGATTCTTTGTGCAGTTTGGATATGACTCAGAAGAAGAGAATGTGCTTTCTATGGTTCATTTGTCAACCATCAGCTGGGCATGAATTCCAGCGTATAGGTTGCCCTCAATTAATGTTCACTAAATGCAAGAAAGTAGAAATGCAATGCAAATAGTTTTAAGCCCAAATTGAAAGTGTGATATTCGATGACAAAAATAGATGAACAGGAAGAGGGATGCTCTTTCACTAAAATGTAGAAAACAAGAAGAAGGGTTCTTTTTAAATACACCAAAATAAATGTGTCTTGAGAGCAAGTAACAAGAGGAGAATGTTACCAAGGACAAAATATTTATGTGAATGTTACTAGAAGGAAACAAACATACAAATTTTCACCTAAGAATGAAGAAGAATGAAATGAACCCGAATGAGTCCAAGATCGGCATGCCAAAATGTTTCACCTGATTTCTTAGCTTTTCTTAGAAGTATTGACGAAACAAATAAGGTAATGGGCGTAGGAGGAATACCTATTATAGATGGTTGAAGGTTGTTGCTCAGCGTTCTGACTCCTCGATCTAGAGCTGATCGTGAGAGCTTCCTTTTGGCTGGGAGGAACTACCTAAAAGACAAAGCAAGACCAAAAAATAGAAGTTAAATGATATATGACAGTGGACTGCCTAGCATGTGCTAGTTCCAGGAAGTGCGATACTTCTAGTTGGTTGTATGGACCCATGTTTAAAACAAATTAATGTAAAACAATAAATAAAGTCCTATTGTAAGTAAATGATTTAGTTATCTCACTTAAATACAACAAGTAAATCTAATAATAACAGGCTAAGTTATAACTAGATTCGAGAAAGGTAAGTATCTTTGCTACAAGTGTAGAAGTCTTGAGTCGGGGTTTTGATTAAGGTAATGCTGGGTCAACGGAAAGGTGTTTGCTATTGCATTGCAGGTTAAGGTAGGATCCACGAGAGATCGATGTCGGTCTCGGTATAACTAGTGTCGATTAAGGGTGACCGATGTCGGTCACCGGTAGTTTGATAGAGGTCAAAACAAGGGTCGATGTAGAGTTCTCGGACTATCGGAGAAGTTTGAATGAGGTGCTAGTGTGGTTTGGGAGGCAAGAAGGTTAGGAGATGGGCTTGGTAGGGTTTTTTTGGAGGTGAGGTAGGTATTAGGTGAGTTGAAGAAGGATGTTCTAAGGTCGAGCATTGCAGGTAACCGACACCGGTTATGGGTAAAGAAATGCATTCTTTGTAGAATATTGAAAATCCTACAGTAGTGGTCCGAGATCTCCTTTGTGATTGCACAAAGGACAAGGTTAGTTGGGGTGAGTTTCCAAGAGGTTTGAATGGGCTTTAACAAGATTTGTAGGGATGTGGGGTGTAAATATGGAGGGTGATTTGTGGGAGGTTTATATAACCAAATACATGTATAGAGAAAGGAATGTAAATGCAGCAATAAGGAGATATCAATGTAAAAGGAAAGGAAATAGAAGAGTAAATACTTTCTACTTACCTTGAGATTGATGCATGTGGATGTGTAGGAGGATTGGAGGTGCTGGTATGAAGCTGAGTGGTGTGGAGGAATCACCAAGTGTTGCAGAGCTCTTGCATGGACTGCTTGGGCTCCTTCTTGCTTGGTTACGCTCAAATCTCATCTGGAATGTGTGTTGGATGGCCTCTGGATGGATGTTGGTTGTCTATGTGTGAGAGAGATGTCATTATTTCTTGCTTGCATGTTAGAATGTTAGTTCTAAATGTGCCGACCTAAAGAGTGAGGTAAGAAACCGTCATTAATGGTAACCGGTGATAGTTACTGGTGGCATCGGTCGGTTCGGGCGTGACAGCGTCGGTTCAAGTGGGATTCCCTAGGCATGCTAAAAATAGGATAACGTGGCTCTAATGGTTGCCATATCTCAAAGAGTATTTATCCGGACATGAGTGGGAGTGACCATTGTTTCTGCGAGAATGAGGTTTAGGTCTTTAGTTTTAGGTTGGTAGTTAGGTTTAAGTTGATTAAGAAAACTTGCTAATAATAGGTCTAGGGTGTGGTGGCTTGGTGAGGTGGAGGGTAGGTATTTAGTTAATTAGGGTAATTAAATAATAATTATAATGAGTGTAAATGATTAATTTAATTAAATTAATTAAATTAATATAGTGTTAGGTGAAATAGGGCCATGGTTAGGTGAATGTGTTTAGGTCGATTGATAACAAGGGGCTAAGGGAGCGTGACCTGATTTTGATGTCTACACTCTCACAACTCTTTAACATACGATGAAATCTGTAATGAGCCCATTCATCCGTCTATTCCCATTCATCCATACCCTATGCATTGGGAAATTCCCAAATTCAACCAGTTCAATAATAAATAAGACCTACAAAAACACTTGTGGTCTTTCAAACATGGGTGTTATGTAATTGCTCATGATGATGCTCTACTCTTGCAGACATTCCCCATGTCTTTAATCGGAATTGCATTGGATTGGTATAACGGTTTACCTAGACATTACAATTACTCATTTAATCAAGTGGCTCAATCCTTCTTGGACCATTTTCGATCAATATCATCAAGAAGGTCACAATGACCGACTTATACTCAACACGACAATACGACGATGAGTCTATCACATATTTTTCACTCGTTGGCGAAGCTTCATCATCCAGCTAACATTCTAGTTTCCTTAAACTAATCTTATAGAGTTGTTCACTAGAGCTTGTGCTAGGAACATCTCACCAACTCTCAGTACAAAACTTATGTACCTTAGATGAGGCATTCATTATGGCACGAAAAATTCAAATTTGTGCCATTGAAGAGAACAAAATTCAATTGAGTAATAAAATGCTGAATTTAAATCAAATGATACCTCTTCCTCTTCAAAACCCCAAAAAAATTATTTAAAAGCCAAAGGATCTTCCAACGCGGTATTTTTAAAGGTTGGCCCATCTCACCCATCTAATAAATCAAAACCTTCATCTAACCTTTCTCGTTCAATATTTTTAGTTCAAGCGGGAGCAACACAAATAAACTCCCATAGGATAGCTTTATTCTTCAATATTAGAAAAAATTCTTAAGGTGGAGCCATTTCCCTTCCACCCATAAAACCACATATTGGTTTTAACCCCACTCATCCTATGCCTGCATGGTACAAGGAACATGACTATTGCAATTATCATTGCGTCAAATCTCATAGCGATGTTAATTGTATAACCTTCAAAAACATTTCAGAAATGTTATATAATGGATATCTAGTCTTGGACAACCCGAACGCACCAACTAATCAAAACTTGCATATCTTCAAGAAGTCATTCCTAATCATACCCCGTCATCTAACCAAACTAGAGAACCTTCAACTAATGATAGTAATGTTCTGTGAGGTTCATGTTGTGTTTGACATCATACCGACCCTTCCTCAATTTCCTCATATCCCCTCTATCGAGGAAGTTGTTCTTGACAATGAATACTTGAAAATAATATTTGACATAGAAGATTTGCACAGAAACAAGATGACATTTGTGTATTTTATTAATATCAAAATCAAGCATTATAAAACAAATGAGAGAGCTGCAATATTGATAGATATTGGACAACTTCTATCTCATCCACAATAAATGGAAACAAATCACCTAATGCGAGAAAATATGCGAAATAGCATATTGCACCTAACTACTCCTATTGCCACTCATGGAAATCATCTGGGAACAAAATATGCAAGATAGAACATGATCCCACAAACATATGGATGAGAATACTATCACTTAGTTAACTAATGACTAAGGATAACTAATACCTATTACAATAAGTTTAAATTATTCAAATTAAATACTTTAACTTATTACCTTTATTCAAATATAAACTAATGATGAATTAAGCTAAATTTTATTACTAATATTCCCCCCCTTAATTCATCATGGTCTCAAGTGAACATGAGATAAATTCTCTAAAACCCTCAAATTTACATCGAGCAAGTGACTTTGTGAAGACATTTGCACACTACATATCTGTTGGGCAATATTGGAGCTGGATGTTATTGTTATGAACATGTTTGTGAATGAAATGTATCTGCACCTCAATGTGTTTGGTGCGTTCATGAAAAATTAGATTCCAAACAAGTTTTACTACTCCTTCGTTATCAACATGTAGGATAGTTGGATCTTTTTGTGGTATTCCCAATCCTTCAAGTATACGTCAAAGCCATATCGCTTCAAAGACTGACTCCACCATTTACGAGGATATTCTAATTATGTGTAGGATCTTAAAACACAAGTTTTATTCTTACTCCCCCATGATATCGGTCTAGATCTCAAAATAATACAAATAGTGAAGTGGATTTCATATCATCTATATTTCCGCATGATTTGAATCGAATATCCTGTAAAGAAGCGTTATTATTCTTCTTATATTCTAGGCCATAGTCCATAGTTTATCGATGTACCTTAGTATACACTTTGCTACTTTCCAGTGAGAAACCATTGGTTCTTGCATGAACCATGAAAAATAACCATTGCATAGCGATATCGGCCTAGTCTAAGTCAAGTAGATGAGACTCTGATCAACTACTGCGATAGAGAGTTGCATTTACTTGTGGTGATGGATCTATTCAAGAAATTTGAAGTCTTGTCTCCATAGGTGTGGAAAATGGCTTACAATCCATCATGTTGAATTTCTCAAGCATTTTCTTGGCGTATTTAAAATTGTGACACAAAGATATGATTTTATATTTTGCAAACTTCAAGTCCAAGGCAATAATGCAAAACCACGAGATCGGTCATGTCGAATGATCGTGTTAGATATTTATTTGTTGAATCAATCATCCTCACTGATCCTATAGTGATGAATAGATCATCGACATATACTACAATGATCACTATCTCCCCCCCTTGAGTTTTGAGATAGAGATTAGGATTGTATGGAATCCTGTTGAATCCATGTTGAATGAGATGCTCATTTATTTTTATGTAACATACCCTAGGAGACTTCTTTAGACCATCTAATGATTTTATGTGTTTACATATCATTTCCTCTTTACTGGTATGAAAAAACCTTACGGTAGAGTCATGTAAACTTATTCATGTAAATCACCATTAAGAAAGATAATTTTCACATCCATTTGGTGTATTTTCCAACAAAATTATGTAGCTAGAGAAAATATTAACCCGAAAGTTTTTATCTTATTTTGTGGGAAAAAAATTCTCCTCATAATCAATGTCATCTTTTTGAGCATATCCTTAGCAACTAGTTTGGCCTTATGTTTATCAATTTTTCTTCGTATTTTACTTCGTTTTGAAGATCCATCTATATCTAATTGACTTTTTCCCCTGGTGGAATATTTGTAACATTCCCATTTTAAGACTTTAGAAACAAGGGAAATTTTTTTTGCATAATGTTCTCTATTCTAAATTAACATAATTTAGAACACACATTCCAAATCCAATCTATCTCATAATAGAAAACCATATGTAGTTGTAAATGACTCGGTGAAACACCGATCTCTCATGCTAATTTAGAATGTGTATACTACATATACCTAGTTCTTTTACCCTTTTAGAGGTATAAAGTGTTATATTTAAGAGGCCTATCTGAATATATGTTACTAATATTCATCTGAAATCCCACTTCTTAAACTAGGTGACATAGGACAATGCAACTAGCAGCTTGCGATACTTTGGACAAATATTTTTAACATACTATTCATGTTTATATTCCTAGATGACATACTCGTCAAACGGAATAAGTCCTTCACCCTACTTGATTTGTTATCTAGAATGGTCTTCACCGACTTACGTCGAGTCCACTCGTTCAAGTTTTAACCCTATCCAAGCTTAGCAACATGGCCTAGTGTGAAGGACTACTTATAGTGACTAAGGTTACTTATACATACTCAATCGACTTATGTAAATTGGGTGTGTCTAATTATCCTAAGTAAACGTGAGTTGACCCCAACACTAGATCATGCCCCTATCTCTACCTAGGGTAGTACGTGATCAAGTCAAAACTTATGCTAGTCTAGTTTAATATACTTCGAAGGGTGTTGAAACATGTCAACTACAACATAGTATCCTCATGAAGACCCTAGTCATCATGAAGGTACTACCCTATAGTTGGTGTGTGTCAACATTCTTATGATTTTTCCTCATCTAGATGAACATACCTTAGATATAAATCTATATCTTATGAATTTCCTCATTAAATATTAATTACAACAACCCTAGTGAACAACTAGCTTCCTTAATTGTTAAGATTCATAGTTAAAACTGCAATAGATGAAGCTATGTAGATAAATCTACTTTCTATCAATTCATATGAAATTATTTGAACTATTAACATCACGAGCCAAATTTTATATTAAAGTCCCAACACATATGGAAGTGTCATTTATTTACTCACTTAATACAGCCCTAGCTTATATAAGTTCGAGAAAAGGTCCTTTTCCATATTAGACTTCATTGAAATGAAGTCTAATTCCATTTTATTTTTCTTTCCCGACATCCCTATTTTTATTAAGGAAGTCTACATGAGAAAGCACACCTTAACTAACTACAGATAGCAATCAGGATTCATATCTAAAAGGTCTTAAATTAAGACTATGATTCATTTCATGGGAGTTGTCTTTCCTTTCCCTTATTAAGGGTTAAAGTCTATTATAATCCCATTGTACATTATAAATTATTATCAAAGTTTAATTCTCATACAAACATTTGATTTAAATATAGTCATAGTGATATAGTTGAATATCAATGTAAGAATGTCAACTGAATAAGTTGCTTCTTAAGTAGAGAGGATAATATATCTAACTCATATGATCTCTATTTATTCCATTCCAAACCATAAAAGTATGTTATTGTTTGTAAAATAGAGTAATATTCATTATTTCCACTCTTTTCAGCCCAAAAGGAATTACATCAAGTACAAAAAAATTCACACATATTTCATTCACAAGGAGGAATTATAAATTTACAAGTTTAAACACTTCAGATGTAACTACTATTAAACAACAATATTTAAATCAATTTCAGATAAAAATTTCTTTTCCATCAAGTACATTTCAATAATGAACCATATTTAATCATAAAAAGAGCCAATTATCTTCGATAAAAAATGTAACTTCCTAAAGATCTTTCTCCTTTCATCACTTACAGAAGTCCATCTCCATGCAAAATTACTAGCCGGTTTGGTCAATTCATTGAAGTAAACATGATAAGCACTAAATCATTAAAATGATGTGATTTTAACTAATTGTTTCATAAAAAGAACTCTGCTATTATGAAATAGTCTGAAGAAATTTAGAAAGACAACCAAAAGGAGTTCTACAATACACAAATAAATAAGATAGAAAAAGAGATACAAATAATCAAAAGTAAGGTTAGGTCATGAAATATAACAACTTCAACCTTCCATACTATTGTATTTTTATCAAAATAATTTAAACAATAATTCAGATAAGTAACATTTCATTAGAATCTCACTACTACTTTCATACATTTCTTTTCATGATCACTCATTCAGTTAAATCCGTTTAATCAGAAGAAGGTAACTATCCTAACTATCTTTTAGGCATAGTTCAGTAGTAGATCATTTACAAAAATACATCCATTTCAATATTTCATTAACCTAAATTCATCCTAAAATCGAGCTGCCAACAATTGAACTTAAATATCATAAGAAATAAGTTAAGATAACCCAAACCATCATAACATTAAAGTGTCCCGGATTAGAGTATCCTAATACTCAAACTCGCTATTTTAAGACTTTAGAAACAAGGAAATTTTTTTTTTGAGTAATGTTCTCTGTTCTAAATACATAATTTAGAACACACATTCCAAAACAACCATTCTTATAATAGATAACCATATGCAGCTGTGATGACTTGGTAAGCTACCGATCTATTCATTTCATGACTCGGTGAACTACCGATCTATTCATGTTTAACGCTAAGTATTGAATACTTTTCTGTATACTACGTATACTTGGTTCTCTTACCATCTAGGTATTGAGTGATCTATCTAAGGAACCTAACTGAATAGTTGTTACCAATATTCATCTGCATCACGATCCTTAGACTAGGTGACATAGGACAACGCAATCAGCAACTTGCGATACTTTGGCCAAAGATTTCTAACATACTATTTGTATTACTTATTCCTTGATGACATACTCATCAATCTAGAATACGTCCTTCACCCCCACTCTATTGTTATCTAGAATGTCCTTCTTGACTTTCATCAGTCCTCTTGCCCAAGGTTTAACCCTAGTTCTAGTTAACAACGTAGGTTATGATAGGAAGGAGCTCACAAAGACTTAGGATAGATTGGCATACTAGGTCAACCTAAGTCAACCCCGTGTGCCAAGGTACCTTGAGTCCTAGAGGGCTACTTCGTATCATAACTACGCTACTACCCAGTCTGAGAGAAACTAAGTTCAAGTTCAAAAGTGTGTAGATCTAGACGATCAATGCAGAAGGGTGTTGCCACATGTCAACTACAATGTTGTATCCTCGAGAAGATCCTAATCTTCTGAGGGTACAACCTACGATCAAGTGTGTGCCAGCATCCTCTGAGAACAGCCTCGTCGAGATATACATACCCCTAGGAGATTATTAAAGTTAAATTAATTTGGATACTTAAAGGTAGATCCCAACAATCATGTGACCCTAATCCAACTCTCCCTAAGTTCTTTTCCAAATTAGGTTCCATTATTCCCTGAAGAACTTCCTTAACTTAAGATTGCTTTGATGTTCATTAATTTTTGGCTTATCAAGAAACTACCAAGAAGAAAGGACAACAACCTCTTAAGTTCCATTTAATGTGACTTAACCATTCGAGGAAGTGTGTGACCACCTAGGTTGTATCTTATTAGACTTTATTAAATGAAGTCTAATGATTACAAATCATATCTTCCTTTTTGTTTACTTTTTCATAAGAGAGGAAGAGTCTTCCTCTTGTGGTTAAGTTCTAGGGTTTAACACACCCTTTATGTCCTTTACAAATTCTATAGTTTTCATTGTAAGTTCATTACACATTACCTTAATAATATGAATTGTTTAGATAAGAACATTGAATTTCTACAACTTATTTAGTTGCATCACAATTTAGGAAAATACTCTAATTCCCTTTTTCCTACTTATCCAAAAATACTCATTGAAACATATAAATAACATGAAGAATATCAACAGGATAGGATTCCATTTCTTTTACAAAAGTACAAGATAATTTACATAATCCCATGCAAGTAAATTCTCATTCTTTAATTCATTTTCAAAACTTATACATTTACTTATGCATTTTAGGCATCTTTTGACATGACAACAACCTTCATTCAAAGAGAATAACTTTTCTTTTTCAATACAACTTAAGAACAAATCAAAATTCTTCACAAGAATCAAACTTAGATCAGCCAATGCATCATATAAGTTTTTGCCTTCTTTTATCACTTACGAAGTCCATCTGCAAAAAATTGCTAGCATGGGTCAGTTCAATGAATTGAGCATGATAAGCACTAAGCCTTAAAATGAAGTGCATTCCACTAATTGTTCCAATAAAAACAACCCTACTTTAATGAACAACTAGTATTTCATACTCCCTAAGCATAAGTAATATCAATAAAAAGAAGAGCAATACTAAACCAAGATTAACAAAAACAAAAAGAAGAATAGAATATAATCTATAAAATCTATCTTACAAATTAAAGTATAATTGATCCTATCAATTATCTTTACCAAACAACAAATCATAACATATCATTGTTTCCAATCCTACCAAATATAATACAACACTTATCTTTACTATAAGATACAAGGAGTGTTTACAACATATTCCCTCTTGGATGTTTCATCTAACTTTCAAGTAAAGAAGGAGAGAAACCATTCCCATTATGCCAAAGTACATAACATCACAAAGTAGAAACAGGTGTATATCAAGACTTAAACCATTTCCTTTAAAGGTCCTCTACTTTAAAATTCAACATTTTAAGGTATTCATCAAAACATATCCATATAAAGAAATCCAAGAAGGAATGATGGATTAACAGTCAACAACAAGTTTACAATTTCTTTTTGCCAACCAATCATCAATCTCTTTCTACTTCATTTTAGTCAAATGACAAGTATAAAAAGACTAATTAAGTATTGATTCTCTTTTCCAATAAGAATAAAAATCAGAAGGTTCCAACCAATGAACTTAACCCAACTACATTAGAAAAGGAGTCCTAACAGAATATGATCCCAATCTATAATCATTTCTTACAACTTAATTAAACAGTTTTACCTCCTCTTATACATACAGTTTAAGTTCATGCAAGAGTTCCAAAGAAAGAGAACAAGATCAACTTCAAGGAAAGAAAACTAAATGCTATCTTCCCTTCTAAATCTTCCCATTATAATGCATGAATTCTACTTTCCATTAGGAACATTGTAATAATGAAGCTCATACACAAGTCCAGGATAGTAAAGTTTCATAGTGTATCTTTAAAGACTTAACAATCTTTCATTGGACCAGAACAACCTCAAGATAAGAAGAAAACATGCTAACATTTTTCCTTCTTAGAACACTTTACCATCAAATAGTGAAGTTCCATCAATCCTTACCATTAATTTTCTCTTTTTAAACTTGATAATAAAATAGTGAAGTTCAAACACAGTTCACAATCAATTTTGAATCACAATTTATCTTTCAAGACTTAACATTCATTTATTGGACCCAACAAGGTAAGAAATCTGAGTAGATGCTAACACTCAAAACTTCCCAATAGTTCAGGCAAGGTAGAACTATCTCAATGTATGTCAACGCATCACTACAAGAACTACTAGATTGGGTTTCCAAACAAATGACAAGATCAAAACATCATATATATAATATGTATTGTCCAAGACTCAAATTACAAATTTGAGCACAATGTAAAGCATAAACTCCCTCAAAGGATCAAGATCATTCAAATGCTTATAACCAAGTTCGGGTAACATCATGTTCCCTCTTTAGTTTATAAAATAGTCAAAAGACTATAAAATCTGAACCAACACATCGTTCAGGTTACCATTTCAATTAAAAACACCAAGTAACAAATTGATTGCATCAGTGTTGCATCACAATATCACAATCACAAATTCATAAATACACCAGCACCATAATGCTAGATCGAATAAAAAGAAATTACTTATAAAACAATTCATTCTAAGAAAAATGCTTCCATTTTCAGTTAACATCCTTTCAAACCTGTTTCCCAACTCAAACGGGATGTAAGATGCTTGACAGAGCTCAGACCAGATGACTTAAAAGCCGGGTTCATAAAGAACCTCCAAAAACATTTAATATGGTCATAAGAACAAGAATTCACAAGCACCATGCCATATGAGGCTTCGAACAATAGTCTAATTTATCCAAGATAACAAACACAGGTTCCAAGTTAGATGCGGGTTCAAAAACAGTCACATTTTTGCAAGATGAAATACAAAAACCAAGCCATATACGGTTTTTCAGTGCATGTGAGTTTCAACAACAGTCAAAGTTTTTGCAAGATGAAATACAAAAACAACAAGCCATATGGGTTAATCCACTAGTCCATTTAACTATGAAATAAAATGCTAACACCATAGAGCCAAGAATCTCTACAATGATTCTATCCACCAAAACAAGTTTCCAACAAATAGCTTGAACTTGTTTGCAAGTATCCATAAGAACTGGAGTTCCTTACAGCTCGAGTTCACAAAACACAACAAGTTCACAAACACTAATCTCAACAAACATAGGCAGAACTCAGAGTTCTTTTTAAAATTATTAGTAATTCATGTCAACAAAAAGTTGAAACCAAACAACAATTTCCAACAACCAAAAAAGCTAACAGAGTTACCAACTTTGTTCTTCGTATGCATAGTTCCTTTGTTCAAAAGACAATACATAAGTTTTCAACAGAATCACATATATCACGGATTTGAAACCCAGAATGCAAGTTTTACAAAACCCATCAATCAATTAACCAGATAAAGCATGAAATGCACAAAACTCATTAGAGAAAAGTTGCTTTAATGAAAACACTTAGAGGAAAGCAAGATATTTTAATAGTTAGAGCCTATCATGCCTGATAGTGTCATTGTGAAATTGAAGAAGACCTCTAGCCAAACTCACTTCTTCTCCTCTTCTCCATGAAAGATCAAACAACTAGATACTTCTTCCATAATGCCTCTTATACATTCCATGAAATGAAAATAGATTGAAACCTCAAAAATAGCCATGAAGTGTAGTTTAACTCTACTTGGTTTGAAAAACTAGAGTGCATGTAGAAAGAAAATCGGAGAACATGCAAAATGAAACAACCCAACAAAAATCCATTGGCATGCCTACCAAGGCGGTTGGGCTCAATAACCAAAAACAATTAATCTCATTAATTCCAAATCTCCCGCTCAATCCTCCTTGCCACCTGCCTACCAAGTCTGGTGAGTGCCAAGTCAAGTTAACATAAGTTTCCATTTTTAGTGATACTGCCACCTAAGCCTCCGCCAAACCAACTAACCCCTGCCAAAGCTGGCAGTCCGTATGCATTAATAAACCTTATCAACATCATAAATGCCTTAGGAACCATCACCAATATGTATGCGACCACTTAAGTCCCAATTCATATCCATTAGTTTAGGATAGATTAGATTGCTTAGGTTAGATCTTAGGTAGAATTTAAATTTATACCTTAGGATATAACACTAACAACTAACCCCCACCATGGCCTTAGCAATTAGGTTAGATAATTTCCACATAGGTAAATAATTCAAAGTGCCATAGTTTAAAACACTAGGTTAGGTTACAATAATACCTTGTAGTATTAGGATCTAGGTTAATTTAATACCTAGTAGCCTTTTCAATCCCCATTAGTACTGAGCTTAGGTTAGGTTGCAAATCAACAATTCAACCAATCAAAATAGAATAAGGAGTTTTAGGTTAGGCTCAAAATTCTATCAAGTATCATAGCTTAGATAGAAATATATATATATATTTACCTAGCTTAGGATCCCGTAGGTTAATCCTATATAGGATCTGGATCTCTCTTATGTTGTGAACAGGTTGCATGCCCATTTTTATCAGCAATGACCTGTCATGGTTGATCTTCAAAGACCCAAGCCAAACAACCTACTGAATGGAAGTACGTTCACACAGAAATTAAAGAACTTGCAACAACAAAGTTAGTCCAACGTGTATCTTAACTCATGGAATGTCAATTTTACCATTCATTCAACATAGAGTAGATTTAAAACATTCCTTGGATCACTGAAATTGATCCAAGGATGAGTCAGATAAATAGATAAGTTTACAACTCTTAAACCAGATTACAAATCACCTACCAGAAGTGAAAAATGGATTCAGAGAAGTCATTCTAGTTCAGTCAAAGGATCTTAAGAGTAGAAAAGACGTATCCATATCAAGCATGATTTCCAATAATCAGAAGAACATATCCTTATAAGGAAAATCACATATCAACACTTGAATGCAAAGGAGGAAAATAACAACAGTCAAGGGTGTTACATGCTTCCCTCCTAAAAAGAATCATCATCCCGATGATTATCTCTTTTAACAATTTACATCAAGGACAGTCAATTCATTCACTTCTCTTATCCTAAGCCAAATATTTCAAAACCTTATAGTTCTAGAAATCAGTATTAAATAAATTTTTATTCAAATCAAGTAAATATCTGCCCAAAACTGGCTTACTTAATGTCATAAAGGATAAATTCATAAAAATTTATCAGTCAATAGATTCAATTCTATTCAAATAGATATGGAAAAGTAGTTTTCATATCCTCTAGATTTTCCCAAGTTGCACTCTCCTTGTTAAACTGGTCCCACTTTGGACCTTACATTGACTTATTTCTCTATTTCTTAAATGCAACTGGTGAGTTTCAGCACTCGAATGGGCTTAACCATGATTATTCCTGGGTCTTGGACCTGCAAGGAATTCTAATTTAACACATGTGATAAATCTGAAACGTATTTCTTAAGAAAAGAAATATGGAAAACATCATGCATTCGTGACAAAGCAAGGTGGTAGTGCTAAACGATAAGCTATAGGGTTGATTACTTCAACTATTTCAAAAGGTCCCACATAACGTGGTGATAACTTGGCAGCCTTGCCAAAAGTTATGGAACTCTTTTTCGGTTTAACCTGAAGAAAAACCTTTTCTCCAAGTTCAAATTTCCTGTCAACCCGCTTTAAGTCAGCATAACTCTTTTTCCTATCTGTTGCTTCTTTCAAGCATTCACGAATCATTTTAACTTGTTGTTCCATTTCGTAAGGATTTCAAGTCCAATTACCTCTCTATCCTCAATGTTATCCCAACTAATAGGGGTTCTGCATTTCCTTCCATAAAGCACCTCGAAAGGTGCCATCTTAAGAGAAGCATGATATGTATTATTGTATGCAAATTCAACTAATGGAAGGTACTCCTCCCACTTATTGCTGATCCATACAATACATCCATAACATATCCTCCAAAACCTGATTTACTCTTTCAATCTATCCATCCGTTTCTGGATGATACACAGAACTGAAATTCAATTTAGTTCCAAGAGCTGTGTTAAGTTTTGCCAAAACCTTGACGTCATTCTAGGGTCTCTATCAGATATGATTAATTCAGGTACTCCATGTAATCTGAAAATTTTGTGTACAAATCTTTTAGCCAAAACAGGAGAATCATCCTTTAGATTTCCAAGCAATAAAATGAGCTACTTTGTTAGTTTGTCAACTACTACCAAAATAACATCATGTTTATTTCTTGACATAGGCAATCCTTGTACAAAATCCATGCTTATTACCTACCATTTGTATTGTGGTATGCTATGAGGATATAATAAACCAGTTGGATGCATATGTTCCACTTTTACCATTGACATTCTAGACAATGAGTCACAAAATCTATAACATCCTTTTTCATTCCTTTAGAAATATTGTTGTTTTATATCAGCAAGCATTTTTGTAATGCCAAGGTGTCCAGAAAAGGTGAATTGTGAAACTCTGTCAACAATTTCTTTCTCAAATCATTAGGTAAGGGTATGTATACTTTGTTTTCATATCGTAAGATTCCCTCATTATCAAAGTGAAAACCTTTATACCTTTCATCCTTCGGATCAGCAAGCACTATTTTTACTTGCTGAAAGTAAGAGTCAGATTCCATAACACTTTTTACTTCATCCTTAAACTAAGTTCTTAGTGTTATAAGAGTAGAAATGTGCTTCCTATGACTTAGAGCATCAACCACTCTATTCTCTTTTCCTTTAATGTAACTTATGTCAAAATCATATTGAGACAAAAACTCTAACCACCTTCGTTGTCTTGCATTCAGATTTGGCTGAGTGAAAATGTACTTGACCAAGATGATCAGTTTTCAACTCAAATGGTTTACCAAGAAGATAATGCCTCAAACTTGAAGTGCATGAACTATGGCAAGCAAGCTCTAAATCATGTGGAGCATAATTCAACTCATGTAACTTAAGTTTTCTACTTTCATAAGCTATGACATGATCATTTTGTAACAAAATACCTCCAAGACCTTCCCCGGATGCATCCATTACAACCGTGAAGTCTCCATTAGGATCAGGTACAACTAAAATAGGTGTTGAAGTCAATTGAATTTTCAAATTTTAAAAGTAGATTCACATTTATCATTCCAAACAAATTTCTTATCCTTTTTCTGTAATGAAGTTATTGGTGCAACCACCTTAGAAAAATCCTTAACAAATTTTCTATAATAACCTGCAAGGCCCATGAAGCTTCTAACTTCATGTACATTCTTTGGTGTAAGCCACTCGATTATAGCTACAATTTTAGAAGGATCTACAACAATCCCATCTTTACTTATAACATGACCCAAATAGTGAACTTCGAGTGTCATAGAAAGAACATTTGGACAACTTACCATATAACCATCTCTTTCTCAGAATTTCCAAAACTATTTTCAAGTGTTCATGATGCTCCTCCACACTTTTAGAATATATGAGAATGTCATCCAAGAATACAAGCACAAACTTGTCCAAGTATTCTTGAAAGATATTATTCATTAAGTTCATAAAGCTTGAGGTGCATTCGTTAATCCAAAGGGTAAAACCATGAATTCATAATGTCCATACCTTGTCCTAAAAGCCATTTTATGAATGTCCTCATCCTTAATTCATAATTGATGATATCAGATTGAAGATCTATCTTAGAATATACCGATGCTCCATGCATCTGATCAAATAGGTCATCAATTCTAGGAAGTGGGTATCTATTCTTGATTGTTGCTTTGTTTAACATCCTATAATCAATGCACAATCTGAGTGTTCCATCTTTCTTTTTCACAAAGATCATTGGTGCTCCCCAAGGTGAAACACTTGGTCTAATCAAACCCTTAGAAAAATTTCTTGTAACTGAGCCTTAAGCTCTACTAACTCTGTGGTAGTCATTGATAAGGTGCTTTAGAAATAGGTTCAGTACCTGGTTTGATTTCAATGTGAAGTCAAACTCCCTTTTGGGTGGTAATCCCGGTAATTCTTGGAAACACATCACGTAGTTCATAATAGTGGATAACGTTCCATGAAATCATTATTTTCTTCCATAGATTCAGAATTTTTTTACTGCATATAAGGTACAACCCTTATTTTTGGCCTTTTTAAGTTGCATAGCTGACAATTTCCTAACAGAAATTTCTCATTTTACACCCTGAATCTCTGTTATTTTCTACAGATCATCTAAACAACTAATATGTTTTTCAAAATAGTCTACCTTTGCTTTATGCTCTGCTAACCAATTTACACCTATGACTATATCATAAGATCCCAAAGGTGCTACATAGAGATCAACTTTTGTGGAAAAGCTAGGTAAGTCAAGGACTGCTCGAAAAGACACATACTAACTATATGAACAGAATTATTACCATAATGTACAGTCCATGATTTATCCATTTTTCCAGCTTTTCTTTTAAGTTTTGAAGCAATTTTACTAGAAATAAAACATTCAGTAGCTCCGTATCAAAAAGAATAGTTACAGGTATGCCGAATAACTTACCAAGAACTTCTATAGGGTGTAACTTCAACTTTTTTTTCAGCTTGCTTGTCAACTCTACTACTGACATGTATCTTGTGCTGCTTGATTATGATCATCCTTCTTAAAGGACATTGATTCACGTAATGATCTTTTGCCATAGTTATAACAACCTCCTACCGGTCCCTTTTTGGGCTCAGAATTATTTCCAGCCTTATAGTTATCATTTTGACCTCCATAGGTTTTCCCATTATTATTATTCTTGGAAAAATTGTTTCGTGTATTTCAGTAGTCTTATTCATTGTTGTTTTCTTATTAATATCGGTTGGAAACTTACTTTTGTTACCAAATTTTTCCATGGTCCTTTCTTAGGTGCAAGAGAAGTTGAAGAAGAGTTTGGAACTTTCTTCCATACTTCTTCCTTGTGAGTAGAAATAGCCTTTAATTTTGTTCCTGCCTTATGGATTTTTCAACAACCCCTTCCATAGTGGTTGGGATGTGAACATCAACCTCTCCCCCAATAATGGGATTCAATCCCATGATGAATTTTCATATCTGAACTTCTCATCAGTTTGATATTGAGGTACATACTTGAGTAGTTTCAGTAAACCATTCCCAATACTCAATTATAATTAACTTCCCTTGAGCTAAGTTCTGAAATTCAGTCATTTTCTGATCATAATAAAGTTGTGGCAGCCATCGTTGCCTAAAATAACCTTTAAATTGATCCCAAGTGATGTTAGTTTCATCAATGTTTAGCTCAACCTTATGGTTGTCCCACCATGAAGATGCTTCATGGGAAAGCTGATATGCTCCCCAAATAGCTTTGGTTTCTTCTGAGAAGTTCCTTATTGCAAAGTACTTCTCCATCTCACTGAGCCAATTCTCAGCTCCATCACCTAATGTGGTGCCATCAAACTTAGGTGGACTTATCCTTTTTATATCATTAGTGAGTTCAACAACCAACCTAGCCTTTTTGTTTTCTGGTTTGAGGCACATTAACATTGTTATTATCAACACCCATATTGGGGTTGTCCTCAGGAGGTGGCTGATTGTTATTACCAGCTTCTTCTTCCTCCTCATTACCCATTACTTGTTGCTCGAGCACAGTCAAATGATCTCTTGTGTCAACAGGGGAAGCAAGGATCTCATCAAGTTTTTGGGTTGTTGTTGCTCCTTCCTTAGGTGGAGCATTGTTCGCAACATTTCCTCTTGTCCTAACCATTTTTATGTTACAAGAAAATTCAATTTTTTATCAGATTATGGACACAATAGGTCAAGAGCTACAACCTTTAGCTCTGATACCAAGATGTAACATTCCTATTTTAAGACTTTAGAAACAAGGGAATTTTTTTGAGTAATGTTCTCTATTCTAAATACATAATTTAGAACACACATTCCAAAACAACCATTCTTATAACAGATAACCATATGCAGTTGTAATGACTCGGTAAACTACCGATCTATTCATTTCATGACTCGGTGAACTACCGATCTATTCATGTTTAACACTAAGTATTGAATACTTTTGTATACTACGTATACTTGGTTCTCTTACCCTATTCTAGGTATTGAGTGATCTATCTAAGGAACCTAACTAAATAGTTGTTACCAATATTCATCTGCATCATGATCCTTAGACTAGGTGACATAGGACAACGCAACCAACAACTTGTGATACTTTGGCCAAAGATTTCTAACATATTGTTTGTATTACTTATTCCTTGATGGCATACTCATCAATCAGAATACATCCTTCACCCCCACTCTATTGTTATCTAGAATGTCCTTTACTGACTTCCATCAGTCCTCTTGCCCAAGGTTTAACCCTAGTTTTGGTTAACAACGTAGGTTATGATAGGAAGGAGCTCACAAAGACTTAGGATAGATTGGCATACTGGGTCAACCTAAGTCAACCCCGTGTGCCAAGGTACCCTGAGTCCTAGAGGGCTACTTTGTATCGTAACTATGCTACTACCCAGTCCTGGAGAGAAACTAAGTTCAAGTCCAAAAGTGTGTAGATCTAGATGATCAATGTAGAAGGGTGTTGCCACATGTCAACTACAATGTTGTATCCTCGAGAAGATCCTAATCTTCTCAAAGGTACAACCCTATGAGTCGGCATGTGCCAACATCCTACATAGAATAACCTCGTCGAGATATACATACCCCTAGGAGATTATTAAAGTTAAATTAATTTGGATTCTTAAAGGTAGATTTCAACAACCCTACCCAAACTCTAATCCAACTCTCCCTAAGTTCTTTTCCAAATCAGGTTCCATTAACCCTGAAGAACTTCCTTAACTTAAGATTGCTTTTGATGTTTGTTAATTTTTGGCTTATCAAGCAACTACCAAGAAGAAAGGACAACAACCTCTTAAGTTCCATTTAATGTGACTTAACCATTCAAGGAAGTGTAACAACCACCTAGGTTGTATCTTATTAGACTTTATTAAAAGAAGCCTAATGATTACAAATCATATCTTCCTTTTTGTTTACTTTTTCATAAGAGAGGAAGAGTCTTCCTCTTCATGGTTAAGTTCTAGGGTTTAACACACCCTTTATGTCCTTTACAAATTCATAGTTTTCATTGTAAGTTCATTACACGTTACCTTAATAATATGAGTTGTTTAGATAAGATCATTGAAATTCTGCAACTTATTTAGTTGCATCACGTTTAGGAAATTACTCTAATTCCCTTTTTCCTACTTATCCAAAAATACTCATTGAAACATATAAATAACATGAAGAATATCAACATAGGATAGGATTCCATTTCTTTTACAAAAGTACAAGATAATTTACATAACCCATGCAAGTAAATTCTCATTCTTCAATTCATTTTCAAAACTTATACATTTACAACTTATGCATTTTAGGCATACTACATGACAACAACCTTCATTCAAAAGAGAATAACTTTTCTTTTTCAATACAACTTAAGAACAAATCAGAATTCTTCACAAGAATCAACTTAGATCAGCCAATGCATCATATAAGTTTTTTCCTTCTTTTATCACTTACGAAGTCCATCTGCAAAAATTGCTAGCACGGGTCAGTTCAATGAACTGAGCATGATAAGCACTAAGCCTTAAAATGAAGTGCATTCCACTAATTGTTCCAATAAAAACAACCCTGCTTTAATGAACAACTAGTATTTCATACTCCTAAGCATAAGTAATATCAATAAAAAGAAGAGCAATACTAAACCAGGATTAAAAAAGAAAGAACATAATATAATCTATAAAATTTGTCTTACAAATTAAAGTATAATTGATCCTATCAATTATCTTTACCAAACAACAAATCATAACATATCATTGTTTCCAATCCTACCAAATATAATACAACACTTATCTTTACTATAAGATACAGGAAGTGTTTACAGACATATTCCCTCTTGGATGTTTCATCTAACTTTCAAGTAAAGAAGAAGAGAAACCATTCCCATTATGCCAAAGTACATAACATCACAAAGTAGAAACAAGTGTATATCAAGACTTAAACCATTTCCTTTAAAGGTCCTCTACTTTAAAATTCAACATTTTAAGGTATTCATCAAAACAGATCCATATAAAAGAAATCCAAGAAGGAATGATGGATTAATAGTCAACAACAAGTTTGCAATTTTTTTGCCAACCAATCATCAATCTCTTTCTACTTCATTTCAGTCAAATGACAAGTATAAAAAGACTAATTAAGTAATGATTCTCTTTTCCAATAAGAATAAAAATAGAAGGTTCAACCAATGAACTTAACCTAATTGCATTAGAAAAGGAGTCCTAACAGAATATGATCCCAATCTATAATCATTTCTTACAACTTAATTTAAATAGTTTTACCTCCTCTTATACATACAGTTTAAGTTCATGCAAGAGTTCCAAAGAAAGAGAACAAGAACAACTTCAAGGAAAAGAAAACTAAATGCTATCTTCCTTTCTAAATCTTCCCATTATAATGCATGAATTCTACTTTCCATTAGGAACATTGTAACAATGAAGCTCATACATAGTCCACGGATAGTAAAGTTTCACAGTGTATCTTTAAAGACTTAACAATCTTTCATTGGACCAGAACAACCTCAAGATAAGAAGAAAACATACTAACATTTTCCTTCTTAGAACACTTTACCATCAAATAGTGAAGTTCCATCAATCCTTACCATTAATTTTCTCTTTTTAAACTCGATAATAAAATAGTGAAGTTCAAAACACAGTCCCCACAATCAATTTTGAATCACAATTTATCTTTCAAGACTTAACATTCATTTATTGGACCCAACAAGAGGTAAGAAATCTGAGTAGATGCTAACACTCAAAACTTTCCAATAGTTCAGGCAAGGCAGAACTATCTCAACAGTATGTCAATGCATCACTACAAGAACTACAGATTGGGTTTCCAAAATAAATGACAAGATCAAAACAACATATATATAAATATGTATTGTCCAAGACTCAAATTACAATTCGAGCACAATGTAAAGCATAAGCTCCCTCAAAGGATCAAGATCATTCAAATGCTTATAACCAAGTTTGGGTAACAACATGTTCCCTCTTTAGTTTATAAAATAGTCAAAAGACTATAATATCTGAACCAACACATCGTTCAGGTTACCATTTCAATTAAAAACACCAAGTAACAAATTGATTGTATAGTGTTGCATCACAATATCACAATCATGAATTCATAAATACACCAAGCACCATAATGCTAGATCGAATAAAAAGAAATTACTTATAAAATAGTTCATTCTAAGAAAAATGCTTCCATTTTCAGTTAACATCCTTTCAAACCCTAGTTTCCCAACTCAAATGGGATGTAAGATGCTTGATAGAGCTCAGACCAGATGACTTAAAATCCGGGTTCATAAAGAACCTCCAAAAACATTTAATATGGTCATAAGAACAATAATTCACAAGCACCATGCCATATGTGGCTTCGAACAACAGTCTAATTTATCCAAGATAACAAACACAAGTTCAAGTTAGATGTGGGTTCAAAAACATCATGATTTTGCAAGATGAAATACAAAAACCAAGCCATATACGAGTTTTCCAGTGCATGCAAGTTTCAACAACAGTCAAAGTTTTCACAAGATGAAATACAAAAAAAACAAGCCATATACGGGTTAATCCACAGTCCATTTAACTATGAAATAAAACGCTAAGCACCATAGAACCAAGAATCTCTACAATAGTTCTATCCTACCGAAACAAGTTTCCAACAAATAGCTCAAACTTGTTTGTAAGTATCCATAAGAACTAGAGTTCTTACCCAGCTCGAGTTCACAAAACACAACAAGTTCACAAACAATAATCTCAACAACACAGGTAGAACTCAGAGTTCCTTAAAAACTCACTAGTAATTCATTGTCAACAAAAGTGGTGAAACCAAACAACAATTTCCAACAACCGAAAAAGTTAACAGAGTTACCAACTTTGTTCTTGCATGCATAGTTCTTTTGCAAAAAGATAATACAACATAAGCTTTCAACAGAATCACATATATCATGGATTCGAAACCCAGAATGCAAGTTTTACTAAACCCATCAATCAATTAACCAGATAAAGCATGAAATGCACAAAACTCATCAGAGAAAAGTTGCTTTAATGAAAACACTTAGAGGAAAGCAAGAGATTTTAACAGTTAGAGCCTATCATGCTTGATAGTGTCTGTGAAATGAAGAAGACCTCTAGCTGAACTCACTTCTTCTCCTCTTCTCCATGAAAGATCAAACAACCAGATACTTCTTCCACAATGCCTCTTATACATTCCATGAAATGAAAATAGATTTGAAACCTCAAAATAGCCATGAAGTGTAGTTTAACTCACTTTGGTTCAAAAAACAGAGCGCATGTAGAAAGAAAATCAGAGAACATGCAAAATGAAACAACCCAACAAAAATCCGTTGGCATGCCTACCAAGATGGTTTGGGCTCAATAACCAAAAACAATTAATCTCATTAATTCCAAATCTCCCACTCAATCCTCCTTGCCACCACCTGCCAAGTCTGGCGAGTGCCAAGTCCAAGTTAACATAAGTTTCCATTTTTAGTGATACTGCCACCTAAGCCTCCACCAACCAACTAACCCCTACCAAAGTTGGCAGTCGTATGCATTAATAAACCTTATCAACATCATAAATGCCTTAGGAACCATCACCAATATGCATGTGACCACTTAAGTCCCAATTCATATCCATTAGTTTAGGATAGATTAGATTTCTTAGGTTAGATCTTAGGTAGAATTTAAATTTATACCTTAGGATATAACACTAACAACTAACCCCACCATGGCCTTAGCAATTAGGTTAGATAATTTCCACATAGGTAAATAATTCAAAGTGCCATAGTTTAAAACACTAGGTTAGGTTAAATAATACCTTGTAGTATTAGGATCTAGGTTAATTTAATACCTAGTATAGCCAATCCCCATTAGTACCGAGCTTAGGTTAGGTTGCAAATCAACAATTCAACCAATCAAAATAGAATAAGGAGTTTTAGGTTAGGCTCAGAATTCTATCAAGTATCATAGCTTAGATAGAATATATATATATATATATATATATTTACCTAGCTTAGGATCCCGTAGGTTAATCCTATATAGGATCCTGGATCTCTCTCTTATGTTGTGAACAGTTGCATTCCCATTTTTATCAGCAATGACCTGTCATGGTCGATCTTCAAAGACCCAAGCCAAAAAACCTACTGAATGGAAGTACGTTCACATAGAAATTAAAGAACTTGCAACAACAAAGTTCAGTCCAACATGTATCTTAACTCATGGAATGTCAATTTTACCATTCATTCAACAGAGTAGATTTAAAACATTCCTTGGATCACTGAAATTGATCCAAGGATGAGTCAGATAAATAGATAAGTTTACAACTCTTAAACCAGATTGCAAATCACCTACCAGAAGTGAAAAATGGATTCAGAGAAGTCATTCCAGTTTAGTCAAAGGATCTTAAGAGAAAAGACTTATCCATATCAAGCATGATTTCCAATAATCAGAAGAACATATCCTTATAAGGAAAATCACATATGTTACATCCATCTAAACACAATAGTCCATCTAATAATTTTCAACTTCAGCTATAATATCCTAAGAAAATTCTCGCAATAAATCTTATCAGGACAATCAAGAAGTTGCATAATGAATGATCGAGAGAAAGACAACATCTTCACCAAGTTTGAATATGAAATAAGATTAAAGGAAGGAGAGGGAGAGAGATCACTACCCCAAAAATCTTGTATGATTAAAAGAGAACCTTAAGAAACCAATAACCTATATTGATAAGGTCATTTATCTAATGATCCAAACCAAAATCCCAAACAGGATATCTAATTTGGTTTCGGATTAAATGAACAACAAGGAGAAAGGAAAGAAGCAAAGAACAACAAAAACATTCCATTACCTTTCATCATTCCATAAGATGGTAAAGATAGCCTTGATTTTGAATGACCATTAGTTAACCATTTCCCAATGATCACGAGAGGAAAAGAAGAGATTAACAAGAGTAATTCTAAACAATCTTCCTAACTCATATCCATGTAGGAAAAGAGGTAATCAATACACTTTAACCAAAACATGAGTCATCATTCTATTTTCTCAAAGAAGACATTTCCTAAGTTTAAGAAGTGAAATGGAGTTCATGCCCAAGATTTAGAATCATGCTAAAATATTACATCAAAACAATGTACATAGAACTATCAAGAAGTTCAAGGTGACAACAATAACCAAAATATAGTAAACCAATACCCAAGGGAGTTTTCCCTTCTTAGCACCAAATGCCATAATTTCCTAGGTTACCCAATGACCCAATAGAGTAGAAAACAAATTATCATTTCCCTTACGGGCTTCCAAAAATCAGGCTTTGAAAACAACTAAACAATTCCAGAGAATAAAGAAGTATAAATTTATAGGATTTTAAAAATAATAACCGAAAGAACTTAAACAAGTCCATGGAGACGTTAAACCAATTTCTAAGAAAACCCACAACAATTTATCTTTCCTTAATAATCACAGGGTCAGAAGTATGCAACAAAAAGAATACAAACAAAACCAGATTCACAATCACAGACAGTGATAAGAAAACAAACACGTTCGCCAATTTTGAGCATTCCATCAGTACTAAAAGAATATGTATAAGCAGGCATCACAGAATGTTATCTTCCCTAAAGAATCATGTAAGATTCAATCAAAATTAAAGGTATTTAAAATAGTTTAATAACTGTAATTTTCCAACAGAGAGGAAACAAGATCATTTTAGAACAAGTTCCATAGATTAAAGCAAACCAAACTACCTACATGATTAAAGCGGTCCCAAACAAGATATCATATAGTTTTTCAACTTGATCTCAAGCCCATGTAGAAAGATTAAAGCATAACCCAACTATCCACACAAGAAAAATTGAAACCCAAATCATACTTTCCATCATTCAAACAGAGTCAAAAAAGCATTCCCAATAAACAACACAAAAACCTCAAGAAGAGTAATCTTATCAAAAAACAAAAACCAGTCTATTCCAAAGAGAAGAGTTGTTCTTACAAAACACTTAAGTAAAAGAAAAAATATTAATGGATAGAGCCTATCATGCTTGATAGCACTTCACCTTCACCGATTCAGTAGAAGTATCCAAGCAGAGCCTCAATCCTCCTTTCAAAATGTAAAAACCACACAAAACTTCCTCTATCTCCTCCTTATAGTCTCACAAGTGCCAACTCTTTCTTCCATGCCATGCAAGGAGGAAAAAATCATGCATTTCACATTGCATGAAAAAATCAAACTGGAGGTTCAAAAACAAAAACAACCACATGTAGAGCTCTAGCTCCAAACCGAATGAATCGACAAAACCAAACCCTCTATCTTCTTCCTAGGAGGTTTCGCAATTTCCAAAAATAAATGCATAGTAGGATTGTCATTCCTTCCTACTTTCCCACCACCGCCATCTCCAATTTTGGAGTAAGACTTAATTAAAAAAAAACATGCCTCCTAAAAATTTGGCGAAAATGCCAACTCATCCATCTTAATTTCCAACTTTCCTTTTCCAAATTTGGCTAAAAGAAGATAAGGATTAATAACTCACCATTAATTCCTTGAATTCACTACCTCCCACTTTCCTCTTTCCCCATGTCATTTCATAGGCCCCTTAGGTTATCCATTCCCTTAGTTAGGTTAAACACTAATTTAAGAATCAACATAGGTCCATAGGTAAGTCTTTAGTCTTAGGTTAATTTAATCACTTAAAAAGAAAATAAACTTAGTAACTTAGGTTAAATTACCCTTTTTGGGACTAGGTTATAGATCTAAGGAACATAGTGTAGTTAGGTCCAGTGTCCCCTATGAAAACTTCATCATACCATAATAGAAAAAGAAGAACCAAATTATTACTCGATTCAAATACGAAGCAGAGATCCATGGAGAGGATCATACATAACCTTTGCACATTCAAGGTCCAAAACCCTTCCATCTATCCAAATTGGACATCATGACAATAAGACATGAAAATTAGAAGCATACCTTGGATCAATGGAATTGATCCAAGGTAATTTTGTTTGAAACCCCATAAATTATGAAAACTGAAACTCAAATTCATAATCCCTAGTAGTGAATTTATTCTACATAAAAGAGATGGATTTCTTCATTTTAAATTAAGCAAAAACATGACAAAATGTACCTATTCCCAATAGATAACTTCTTATCTTCTGCAAACATGATTTCCTAAGTCATAAGAGTACATCGTCTTAAGAAAAAATCACTTGTCAATGTTTGTACCTTCTATAGTAGAAGTCATCATAGGTACTAGTCATGTTAGAGGCATTACATACCTCCCTCCTAAAAGCATCATCATCCCGATGATTAACTTAGTCAAATAACTTCAATCAAGAATATAACCAAATTATAATTATTTCATTCATAAGTTCATAACAGAACTAGATTTGAGAAATTCAATTTTTCATAATTATTCAGCATTAAAATAGTTGTTTCAATACTAATGAATTTAGTATCTTCCCAAAACTGGTAGATTTATTGATATACTAAGAATAAAATCTTCAAGTTTTATCAATCAACAAATCAACTTTATTCAAATAAATGTGGAAAAGTATTTTCATATCTTAGAGGTTTTTCTCATGTTACACTTTCTTCATTAAACTGGTCCCATTGGACCTTGCATTGAACTTATTTCATGATTTATTAAGTGTAGTCAAGTTTCCAACACTCGAATGGGTTTAACCAATTATTCATGGGTCTTGGACCTGCAAGGAATTCCAATTTAACACATGTGATAAATCTAAAACGTATTTCTTAAGTAAAGAAATATGGAAAACATCATGCATTCGTGATAAAGCAGGTGGTAAAGCTAAACGATAAGCTATAGGGTTGATTATTTCAACAATTTCAAAGGGTCCCACATAATGAGGTGATAACTTGGCAGCCTTTCCAAAGGTTATAGAACTCTTTTTCGGTTTAACCCACAAAAATACCTTTTCACCAAGTTCAAATTTCTTGTCAACCCTTTTTAAGTCTGCATAACTTTTTTTCCTATCTGTTGCTTCCTTCAAATGTTCACAAATCATTTTAACTTGTTGTTCCATTTCAGTAAGGATCTCAGGTCCAATTACTCTCTATCCTCTATGTTATCCTAGCTAACTAGAGTTCTGCATTTCCTTCCGTATAATGCTTCGAAAGGTGCCATTTTCGAGATAGGCTGTGATACATGTTATTATAAGAAAAATTAAACTAATGGAAGGTACTCTTCCCATTTTTACTTGCTTGATCCATGCGCAAACACATTCAGTAACATATCTTCCAAAACTTGATTAACTCTTTTAGTTTTCCCATCATTTAGGATGGTATGTTGAACTAAAATTAGTTTAGTTCTAAGGATGCATTGAGTTTTCCAAAATCTAGATGTCATTCTTGGATCTCTATCTGATATGATCAATTCGGGTACACTTTGTAATCTGAAAATTTCATGCAAAATATTTTTGCTAAAACAAGTGAATCATCCTTAAGATTACCAACAATAAAATGTGCTACCTTTGTTATTTATCATCAACAACTAGAATAACATCATGCTTATTTCTTGACATAGGAAACCCTTGAACAAAATCCATGCTAATTACTTGCCATTTATACTGCGGTATGCTATGAGGGTATAATAAACTAGTTGGATGCATATGTTCAGCCTTAACACATTGACATTCTAAGAAGTGTGTCACAAAATCAATTACATATTTTTTCATCCCTTTCCAAAAATATTGTTGTTTTATATCAGCAAGCATTTTCGTAATTTTGGGATGTCTGAATAAGGTGAATTATGAAATTCAGTTAACAACTTCCTCCTTAATTCATTTCGAAGGTATATATACTCTATTATCATATCTCAAGATTCCTTTGTCATCAAAGTGAAAACCTCTATATCTCATATCATTTGGATTGTAGCAGTAAGTGTTATTTTTACTTGCTGAAAATAAGAATCAAGATTCCATGATACTTTTTACTTCATCCTTAAACTGAGTTCTCAATGTTATAAGTGCATAAATATGTTTCCTATGACTTAGTGCATTTTCCACTCTATTTTCCTTTCCTTTTATATAACTTATGTCAAAATCATACATTGAGATAGAAATTCTAACCACCTTCATTGTCTTACATTCAGATTTGGCTGAGTGAAAATATACTTCATCCCAAGATGGTTAGTATTTAATTCAAAAGGTCTCCTAAAAGATAATGCCTCCATACTTGAAGTGCATGAACAATGGCAACAAATCTCTAGGTCATGGGGAGCATAATTCAGTTCATGTAACTTGAGTTTTCTACTTTCATATGCTATAACATGTTCATTTTGTAATAAAATACCTCCAATCCCTTCCCCAAAAGCATCTGTTACTACATTAAAGTCTCCATTTGGATCAGGTACAACCAAAATAGGTGTAGATGTTAGTTGATTCTTTAGAGTCTTAAATGCAGATTCACATTTTTCACTCCACACAAATTTCTTATCTTTATTTTGTAATGAATTTATTGGTGCAACGACCTTTAAAAATTCCTTTACAAACTTTCTATAGTAACCAGCAAGACCCATGAATCTTCTGACTTCATGTACATTCTTAGGTGTAGGCCACTCAATTATTGCAATAATTTTTGATGGGTCTACTATTATTCCATCTTTACTTATGACATGCCCTAGATAGTGCACTTTTGTCTCATAGAAAGAACATTTGGATAACTTACCATACAATCTTATTTTTCTTAAGATTTCCTAGAACTATCTTTAAATGCTCATGATGCTCATCAATGCTTTTAGAATATATGAGAATATCATCCAAGAATACAAGCACAAATTTGTCCAAGTATTCTTGAAAATATTATTCATTAAATTCATAAAATTTACAGGTGCATTTGTCAAACCAAAAGGTAAAACTATGAATTCATAATGCCCATACCTTTTCCTAAAAGTTTTTTATGAATATCTTCATCCTTGATTCTTAATTGATGATATCCAGATCAAAGATCTATCTTAGAATATATTGATGCACCATGCATTTGATCAAATAGATCATCAATTCTAGGAAGTGGATATCTATTTTTGATTGTTTCTTTGTTTAACATCCTATAATCAATGCACAATCTAAGTGTTCCATCTTTCTTTTTCACAAAAATTACCTAGTGCTCCCAAGGTGAGACACTTGGTCTTATCAAACCTTTAGACAATAGTTCTTGTAACTATGCCTTAATCTCTACCAGTTCAATGGTAGTCATTCGATATGGTGCCTTGGAAATAGGTTTGGTTCCTAGCTTGATCTCAATCGTGAAATCAAACTCCTGTTTGGGTGGAAGACAGGTAGTTCTTCGGAAACACATCGCTGAAATTTCATAACAGTGGGTATCTTCCCAATAAATCACTATCCCTTTAGTTGTTTTAGAAATTTTTACTACATACAAGGTGCAACCTTTGTTTTTGGCCTTTTTAAGTTACATGGCTAACAATTTTCTAACTGAAATCTCATTTTACCCCTGGATGTCTGTTGTTTTCTCGTAGATCATCAAGACAACTAATATGTTTTTCAAAACAATCAACCTTTGCCTTTATGTTCAAGTAAGCCAATTAACACCTATGATTACATCATAAGACCCCAAAGGAGCAACGTAAAGATCAAATTCAGTGGAAAAACTAGGCAAGTCAAGGAATACTCCAAAAAGACACATACTAACTATGTGGACAACATTATTTCCATAATGTACAACCCATGATTTATCCATTTTTCCATCTTTTATTTTTAATTTTGAAGCTAATTTAGTAGAAATAAAGCATTTAGTATCTCTAGTATCAAAATTATAGTAACAGGTATACCAAATAACTTACCTGGCACTTCTATAGGCATAACTTTATTTTCATCTTGTTTATTAGCTATTGTAGCATGTATCTTATGTTGATGATTTCGATCATCCTTCCTTAGAGGACACTGATTTGGTATAATGATATTTTCCACAATTTTAGTAGTCTCCTATAGGTCCTTTCTTAGGCTCAAATTTATTTCCTACCTTAAATTTATCATTCTATCCTCCATAAGACTTCTATCCATTATTATTGTTCTTAACAAAATTGTTTCATACATTAGCAGTAAGTTTATTTGTTGCAGTTTTCTTGTTATTATCAGCAAAAATTTTTTTTAGCACCAAAATTTTCCATGGTCCCTTTTTGGGTGTAAGGGATGAAGAAGAATTAGGAATTTTCTTTCTAATTTCCTCCTTATGGGCAGAGATTGCTTTCAATTTATATCTCCTACCTTATGGATTTTTCAACAACCCTTCCATGGTGGTTGGGATGTGAACATCTACTTCACCACCTATAATAGGATTTAATCCCATAATGAATTTATGTATCCTAACTTCTCGTCAGTTTGATACGTGAGGCACATACTTGAGAAGCTTAGTAAACTTCTCCCAAGTACTCCGTTATAGTTAACTTCCCTTGAGCTAAGTTTATGAAATTCATCATTTTCTTATCATAGTAAATTTGTGGCATCCATCGTTGCCTAAAATAATTTTTAAATTGATCCCAAGTGATGTTTGTTTCATCAATGTTTAATTCAGCCTTACGGTTATCCCACCAAGAAGATGCCTCATGGGAAAGATGATAAGCTCCCATATTACTTTAGTTTCCTTTAGAGAATTTCCTTATCGTAAAGTACTTCTCCATTTCACTAAGCAATTTTCAGCTCCATCTCTTATTTTAGTGCCATCAAACTTGGGTGGACATCCTTTTTATATCATTTGTGAGTTCAGCCACCAATCTCACCTTTTTATTCTCAAGATGATTGGGTACATTTGCATTAGCATTGGCATCATTATTGTTATCAACACCCAAATTTCCAATATTGGCGTTGTCCCTAGGAGGTGGCTGATTGTTATTACCAGCATCTTCTTCCTCATCCCCATTTCTCATTACTTTTTAAGTACATCTAGATGATCTCTTGTGTCCAATAGGGAAACAAGGATCTCATCAAGTTTTTGGGCGTAGCTACTTCTCCACCTAGTGGTGGGTTGTCTATAGTATTTTCTCTTGTTCTAACCATTTTCTATTAACAAAATTTAAGTTTTATCATATTATGGACATAATAGGTCCAAGAGATGCAACCTTCATCTCTGATACCAAGATGTAACATTCCCATTTTAAGACTTTAGAAACAAGGGAATTTTTTTACATAATGTTCTCTATTCTAAATTAACATAATTTAGAACACACATTCCAAAGCCAATCTATCTCATAATAGAAAACCATATGCAACTATAAATGACTCATTGAAACACTAATCTCTCATTTCATGACTCGGTATCATACCGATATCTCATGTTAACTTTATAATGTGTATACTATGTATACCTAGTTCTTTACCTTTTAGAGGTATCAAGTGTTCTTTTAAGAGGCCTATCTGAATATTTTTTTGATATTCATTTGAAATCCCACTTCTTAAACTAGGTGACATAGGAAAACGTAAGTGGGGTAACAGAAACTTGTAACACTTTGGCCAAATATTTTAAACATATTGTTTATGTCTATATTCCTAGATGATATACTCGTTAAATAGAATAAGTCCTTCACCCTACTTGATCTATTATCTAGAATGGTATTCATTGACTTTTGTCAGTCCACTCATTCAAGGTTTAACCCTAGTTAAGGTTAGCAACATGGCCTAGTGTAAAGGACTTCTTTACGATGAATAAGCGTAATTAAACATACTCAATCAACTTATGTCGATTGGGAGTGTCTAAGTATCTAATTCAACGTGAGTTGACCCCGACACTAGATCATGCCACTATCTCTACCTAGGGAAGAAGCGTGATCAAGTCAAAATTTATGTTAATCTAGTTGAATAAACTTTGAAGGGTCTGAAACATGTTGATTGCAACATAGTATCCTCGTGAAGACCCTCATCATCACGAAGGTACTACCTGTAGTTGGCATGTGTCGACATCCTTACAAATTTTTCCTCATCTAGACAGTGAACATACCTCATATAGAAATTTATATCTTATTAATTTCCTTGTTACAGATTAATTACATCAACCCTCTTTGAATAAATAGGTTCCTTAATTGTTAATATTTAGAGTTAAAACATAATAGATGAAGCTATGTAGATAAATCTTCTTTCGATATCCAATTCATATGCAATTATTGAAAGGAACGATAACCAGATCGTACCAAGCCAAGAACATAGATGCTAATCAAACACCACGATCAATAAGATGAAAGCAATTTTCCAGAATAGCTTTACATAAAACCTTTGCAAATAAATGAGAAACAATATCATATATTATTATGGAACTCAATGAAATAAAATGAGAATGGGCCTTGCTTATATAGGCAAGGAATAACAATCTAAGAACCAGTCAAGGTCGTAGATCAAGCCATAAATCATGGAAAGAACTAGTCATCAAAGAACTAGTCAAGTCCATAGATTTATGAGAGAACTAGACATCAAGGATCTAGTCAATACCATAGATCTAGGAAATAACTAGTAAATACCATAGATCAAGGAAAGAACTATACCTAAAAACTAGATAATATCTCCTAATATCTAAATAAATAAAAGAAATATCCACACACATAAGTGGGTGAGGATAAATACAATAAAGGTAAATAATGTACCTAGGTGAACATGAGCTAAGGTAAATACCTACTCTAACACCCCCCTCAAGTGAAGCTAGGGGCCAAAATAGAAGTGGCATGTCCATAGTATGAGTCCCAAACAACTAGGCCTGATGAGGTACTCATGTACAATATATGGGAAAAAAAGGGACACCACAAGGTACCCAAAACCAATAACAACAAAGTAAAGAGAGTAAAGACCCGCTCCAAGGCATCCCAAGAAGCTCGGCTCAAAAAACCCGTATAATCTTTGAAGAAGTTTGGTGTGCATTGTGGTTTGAATCCTTTGCTTGATCAAAAACTCAAAAACAACTCGACACTGATTGGGCTCCACCAGAATAGCTCATACAAGGAGATCATCAATGAGTGATGTCGAAAGTGTAAAAAAAAACACCAAACATAATTAGATCAAGTGCTACAAATAGGTGTGCCATGATCCAAGAACAGTAGCCAAATCAACAAGGCAAGGACATAAAATCCATAGTGTCACGATCCAAGAAAAGCCAAGGTAATAAGGCAAGGACACAAAACCCGAAGAAGTAAGATCAACACCACACCCTCCCATACTGCTGAATGGGTGGAGTGGCGCTACAAATCTGTATGAGTTATCAAAACAACTACTCGAACACTGAAAAACTAACACTGGGCTCCACCAGAATAGCTCCCCACTAAGAGAGACTGTCAACATGCCAAAAGTTTCAAAAATACAGATACAAAATCTCTCAACAAACAAGAGAGATACACTACACCTGCTAAATAAAAATGCTCAAAACAAGAAGCATCACAATGCATAAGGTATAGAAAGTGGAGCAAGAGGCCGAATGGTGGAGGAGCCACACAGTAGAGTCCTCTCAATGAATTCCTATGTCGCCACCATGAGTGATCAGATATCCACCCCAAATCAACATGGATGGATGAAGAAGATGTCTGCATATGACTTGGTGAAAAATGCACAATGGGTGCATGCAAAAGAACATCAGAATGTGTGTCAAAGTTGATCATGTCTGACAATGAAATCTCAGGTTTCTCAATCCTGAGTGAAGGTGCATAACTCATGTGTTGCTCATGATCCTCAGAAAGAGTCGAGCGAACAAAAAAGGAGCTCTATCAATGTGTGATCCCAATGAAGTATCTGCTAAAAACCAATGTCATGACGAGAATTCCACTTAACATGTGGAATAGAGGAAATAATACCCTGTGAATGTCTGCCAATGACTCCGCTAGTGAGACCCATAGAACGGAGCATGCGAGAACTGAATGCAGTGGTATGCTTCTTAAAAAATCCATGCAATGAGAAGAAGTAGGATACACAACATGTGGTACTATAATAGGCACAGATGTGGAAGAGCATGCAATAATAAGCCTCACAAGTTTAGAAGCATCAAAAGCAAGTTTAGGCTCAAAGACTGGCAGATCAATGTCAGTGGGTACAAGAGCAACAACTGCAAGTGGACTAGGAGCATGGATATGGTTGTCCACAATATGATGGTGATATTATAGGTGAGCTAATTTTGTTCTCGGCAGGAGTGTATTATTGTATCATTATCGTGAATGAGTGATTATATCACTTCTGAGTGATCTATTTTCCTTGATAGGTACAATATCCTCAACTCCACAATTTAGGAAGTCATATCATTCTTGAAATTGCACTCAAAAATTTAGGATGTCGAGCTTCACCAAACATCCACAATTGATTACAACACTCCTCCATATTTGGAACTTTATAATTATAGTGCAAGTCTCAAAATAAATAACTCCAATGGAAAGATCATGAAAAAACAAGCACTTTTGCAAAAAACAACACTCAAAACCGAGTTACCGATCAAAAGTTACAAGCTTTTTAATATTTTCTCTATTATTTATTTTAGGTGCCACTAAAACAAAGTAAAATGTTGTTGCCTTCACCACACAAATAAAATTAAAGGGGCTGAAGTTAAGCACCTACTAGTAGGAATCACAAGTTTTAAGCCCTCATATGATAATACCATATGACTATGGGCTAAGGATTTTAATGGTAAAATTACTATTTTTGAGTGTGTATTGACAAAGTGACCTTTAATTTCTAAAAATAGCAACTCCATGGATTTTAAAAATAGTAAATACGTGCAGAACATCCATGGACCCCTACCAAAAAAGGTAACATCTGAAAACCTTCCTACACGTAAACCGCAGAAAGCTATGCTATAGATCTCAAAAAAACCAATAGACCCAAAAAAATCCCATGATTTCTTTTCTGGTGGGCGCGAATCCTGAGGCGAACCAATGTGCTTCTCTGCAACAACAAAAAATCCACAAAAAAATGACTATTTGCAAAAATGGTCATCCGAGTTTACAATCGATCTTAGGGTTTTCATAGCCTTCCAAATCCAATGGAAGCCTTTGTTTTCCATAAAAATACATGCAGAAACAAAATACAACCATATCCTAAATATATGAATACACAAATAATTTATTTGTAAAATAAAACTTACGGATGGTAATGCAATCTCTGCTCTTATACCATGAAAGGAATGATAACCAGATCATACCAAGCCAAGAACATAGATGCTAATCAAACACCACGATCAATAAGATGAAAGCAATTCACCAAAATAACTTTACATAAAACCTTTGCAAACAAATGAGCAATATCATATATTATTATGGAACTCAATGAAATACAATGAGAATGGGCCTTGCTTATATAGGCAAGGAATAACAATCTAAGAACCAATTAAGGTCGTAGATCAAGCCATAAATCATGGAAAGAACTAGTCATCAAAGAACTAGTCAAGTCCATAGATTTATGAGAGAACTAGACACCAAGGATCTAGTCAATACCATAGATCTAGGAGAGAAATAGTAAATACCATAGATCAAGGAAAGAACTATACCTAACAACTAGATAATATCTCCTAATATCTAAATAGATAAAAATAAATATCCACACACATAAGTGGGTGAGGATAAATAAAATAAATCTAAATAATGTACCTAGGTGAACATGAGCTAAGGTAAATACCTACTCTAACAATTATTTGAACTATTAACATCTTGATTCAAATTTTATATTAAATGCCCAGCACACATGGAAGTGTTATTTATTTACTCACTTAATATAACCCTATCTTATATAAGTTCAGAGAACATATTTTCCATATTAGAATTCATTGAAATGAATTCTAATTCCCTTTTATTTTTCTTTCCCGACATCCCTATTTTGGTTAAGGAAGTCTACATGAGAAAGCATCTTACCCCAACCCAAACACCTTCACTAACTACTGAGATAGAATAGTGAGATTCATATCTAAAAGGTCTTAAATTAATACTATGATTCATTTCAAGGGAATTGTCTTTCCTTTCCCTTATTAAGGGTTAAAGTCTATTATAAACCCATTGTACATTATAAATTATTATCAAATTTTAATTCTCATACAAACATTTGATTTAAATATATTCATAGTGATATAGTTGAATATCAATGTAAGAATGTCAACTTTATAAGTTACATCTTCACTAGAGAGGGTAGTACATCTAACACCTCAGATCTCTATTTATTCCATTCCAAACCATAAAATTATGTTACTATTTGTAAAATAGAGTAATATTCATTATTTCCACTCATTGCATGCCAAAAGGAATTACATCAAGTACAAAAAATTTCACACATCTTTCATTCAACAAGGAGGAATTATACATTTACAAGTCCAAACACTTCAGACATTACTAATATCAAACAACAATATTTAAATCAATTTCAAATACAACTTTCTTTTCCATCAAGTACATTTGAAATGGTAATGAAATGGAACCAATGCCTTCAACACTATAAGATGTATCATCACCTAAAGAGACATGATTTTTGGTGGGTGTTTTACTCATTGTGAAGAACCAATCTTTCTTTCTCCAATAATGTCATGTGTCGAAGTTGATTTGAGTTGACATTAAAAATTTGATTTGTAAAATTGGATACTTCATTTGATTATATAGAATATAGGAAGTCATCATCATTAAATTAATCTTCTATTCAGCTACATTTCCTTGTTGAGTTGGCTTCTTCTTCCAATTTTGATTATTTTATCCTATGTCTACTCTATTGTTGGGCAAGATTTTGTTTGTTGTTAATTAATATTTTTGCCACTTGATGATCCTTTTGGAATGTGTTATACCAACAATTCTTTAAGTCATGTCCTTTTTGACCACAAATAAGGCATTTTTGTTGGTCCTTTTGGCCTTATTGAGTATTACCTTGCTTATGAGGTTGTTTACTAGACTTGGCCTATTTTTTTCCCTTTTTGATTGAAGCAAAGTGTCACTGCGCTTGAGTTTGATAGTTGAAAATTGAATAACTTCCTCTTGTTGTAGAATATTCATGAACTATTCAAAAGTTGTTGTTTGACAAATTATGTTTAACGTGGTCACAATAATCCTATAGTAAGGAGGAAGAGCTCTCAATACTATAGGAACGAGTGAGTGTCAATTACTTCTTCCAAAGCTTGAAGTGATGCACGCTAAAATTCACTACTCTTCTCAAAAACATTTCAACTTTCTCATTTGGTTACATTTTCAAGTTTAATAGTTGACTCTAGAGATGAAGTATTGTGTTCTTATTTTTAGACTCATATATTGTTTTCAACTTGTCCTAAGATTCTTTTTTGATGTGGTAATCCTCACGTATATGAGGTTATACCTCATACGAAACACTAAACAAGATTATTAACTTTTCTTTTTCATTTTCACAATCAAATGTAGCTTATTGTGTAACATGTGTTGTAGATCTTGTTAATGTACGAGAACTATGGCGAACCATAGATTTTCAAAATAAATTTGTCCTTAAATTTTTGTTTTCCATGATGGATAATTATTAGAATCTAAAAGTTGAGAATCGGAAAAAGAATTTGTGCCATAATTGTGACCATTTGAAGACCGATAAACAATAGAAGAAAAAATTGAACACTTTTTCCCCCTTAAAGCATGCATTCACCCCCCAAAAAAATATTATTTTATTTATTTTGGGCTCGTTTTCGGCCGTGTACAATGAATTTTTGGCATTATTAGCCCTGTTACAAATTTGGCTCTATGGCCGATTTGCAAAAATAAAATGGCTCTCTTGGCTGATTTGAAAAAAAATTATTTTGGACTCTTTGGCCTCTTTTCAAATACAAAAAATATAATTTTTGCAATTTTTACAAAACAAATCTTATTAAAAACTAGACCAAGATGTAGATCTCACAAAAACACACACTTTTAAAAAAAATGGCACCTCAATCCGAGGTACCAATTGAAAGTTATGACTTTTTAAAATTGTGATTTCAATATCTTTCTGACCCTTTCCTTTTGTTTCTCCTCCATGATTTTGCACGGTCTGCATGGATGTGTGTGAAAATGGAGGTCTGTTTCCAAACAAGATAATTTTTTCTTACTTTAGTCATTGCTTCTATTGTTTTAAGCTCTCTTTTCCTCTTCTCCCATTCGTATAAGTTTAGATACTTGGAAAGAGATCTTCTCTCGAGAAAAATACAATTCTCTTTGCCAAATATATGAAAAGACAAAGCACAGAGAATAGGAAGGAGAAGTTATGTGGAGATATTTAAAATCTCGGGTCCCCACAATAGAAAAATATTATATATATATATTTAAAATGCTTCCAATATTTTTTCGGTACATGTAATTTAAAAAAAATAGAGAATGAAACAATGTCACCTTTTGTAATAGATTTGCATCCAGGTCAGCAAGGGCCTATGATTGCACTCCAGGTGTTCTTCAACTACAAATCAATCATGTGAACCGAGGTGTAGTTTTGGGTGATCTTTGTGAAATGGTTGGGGGCATCTATGGCTCCTCCTAGCTTTGTAATTTCTCTAGATCTCCCTAAACTTCCCTAAAACTTCCTACACTCTCTCTAGATCAAAATACTACTCTGATACTAAATCTTGACAATGAATACTTGAAAATAATATTTGACACATAATATTTACACAAAAAGGAAACGGTGCTTATGTATTTTCTTAATATCAAAATCAAGCATTATAAAACAAATGATAGATCTATAATATTTATAGATATTGGATAACTTCTATTTCATCCACAATATATGGAAACAAATCATCAAATATGAGCAAAAATGTAGAAATAGCATATTTCCCTAATTGCTCCTATTGCTCCCTTATGGAAATCATCTAGGAATAAAATATGCAATATAGAACATGATCCCACAAACATAGGGATGAGAACACTACCACTTAGTTAACTAACAACTAAGGATAACTAATACCTATCGACATAAGTTTAAAGTATTCAAATTAAATACTTTAACTTATTACATTTATTAAATATAAACTAATGATGAATTAAGCTAAGTTTTATTCCTAATACTTCTAGCATGAGCTCCTACACCTATGGAGGATCCTACCTCATCTACTCCACCCACAGAGGAGTCCCCTTCATCCCCCCCTTCACCCACGAAGGAGTCCACAATTTTTGTCGATGTTGTTTCACCACCCACCTCGCAACCTAACAAACAACCTGTGGTGTTAACTCTCCTACCCATGAGAGAGTCATGTTCACCTTACTCTCCACCAAAAGAGGAACCTACCTCATCCCACCTGCCATCTCCCCAACCCATAGGGGGATCAACAGACACACCACTACATGTTGGTGATAATTCGCCATTAGCCTTCCAGGGAACCTATTGATTTTCTCTCGGCTCTCTCACCCAAAAGTCCAAGCCAACCAGTTCCTATCTCATAGACATATTTTACAGAGGATTTCTACTAAATCAACATCATTTCCTAATAAAATCATGATGTTTTCATTCCTAGCTGATTGCTTGGATTATGTTGATAATTTTATGCTCTAGGGATGTCTTTGACTACCCTTTTCAACCCAAATGCAAATTTTTCCTATTGATACCTCCATGATTTATCCGAAGGTGTTTCGGACAATCAAACCTACCATGGCCATGAGCGAATCATAATGGCCTCTTCTTCATCACCCTTTCTCACATGACTACACCTTTACTAACAACCAAACCTATTCCTATGCCTAAGAACCTACCCACACCTACACCTTCCCTCACATCCAAAAAGCATTACCACATTGGGTGTCATGATGACATCAAGCCTAGCTCATCCTCTAAGTAAAATTTAATTTAGCCCTCTTCACAATCCCATGTAAAAACTACTCCCCACATAAAAGGAAGACCATTGACCTTCTAGGCCACATACACTAGTTTTTCCTACTGCCCCTCTTTCACCTTCACCCTTCCATCCATCCTAGAACTCACCCATAAACCTCAGCAAACCAAGGAAACTCGTACCCAAGGTAAATTAAGAACATGTCAGCCCGATTTCCTCATCACGAGCCTCTTTACACCTAACTTACCGTACACACGTACATCTTCATAGTCACTAGTAACCTTTTTACCACCTGTACCCACACCACTTCCAGCAGAACCCATCACTACCTGATATTCCCCACTCTTCCACAATACCCTCCACCTCGTCTCTTGAAAAAAACTTAACCACACCTCCATTATTACCTTGGATAACCCATCCCCTTCCGCCATCTACCTTCCCTTCTACATCACGCACGTTGTCTTCACATTTACCCGGAAGGTGTAACCAAAGTTGAAAAACCCCACTACCCTCGAAAGAGGTAGTTAATCCCTACAAACACCTTATATCACTAGTTCATCTACTATACCTTTACCCTAATAAGTACAAACAAAACCTAAAATAGTAAAAACTAGAAAAACAATGGTCAAACCTATTCAACCTCGAATTCCACCTCCCATGGTGCCTCTTCCACTTCAAAAAAAATCACCCACCCCTTTATTCAAACCCACACTCACCTCACATTGTGATCCATTAGTAAGGGTCATATGCCAACATCTTAGTAAACCTTTTAGAGACTATTGTCATCACATTTCCACCCCTTAGACCTTACCACCCACTCAAACCCAAACCAACAGGGTTTGATGATACCAAAATATATTCCTACCATCGTGTGTGTGATGGCATGATGTAGAAAATTGTAAGGATCTTAAAATAATTCTTCTCTAAGTATGTCTTGAAGAAAATTTTGAGTGGCTTGACGATATTATAGACAAGGACCTATTACACCTTCACCTATTACCACATTTCTTTACCACATGCCTATTCAATGACCTACGTCTCCACCTCCACAACCTTTTTCCCTCCTCCGATATTGAGACTAGTATAGTGCGATAAGAAAGTTAGCCAAACCTCCAACCAAATTGCAATGCGCTTCCTTCTTTGCACAACACCAATACATGCCCTCACCCTACTATTACCCATCCTATCGCTACACATATCATGACACATCTTGCTCCCTCACACCGTAGAAATATGGTTAACATTTCCACTCGCTCAGAGAAGATAAATGAAAGGAGAAAGAAACAAGATCATCTGCCGATCCTCGCTGCCTAATATACCATCAACACCCTCACCAAAAATCACCATTCGGGGACCCACATATCATATTTACGATGGGGTTTCCCATTGTATAATGATAAAACAATTGCACCAATCCCCTTTAAAAATGTCTTTGTACGACCTTGTCCAAACCTATGACTATCGTTGACATGTCACCCCTAATGGAGGTTACCCGATCCATCATGGTTTTACCTAATGACCCCTACGCCCATGGCCTCCATTATAACCCCTCACAATATAGCTTCTCTCACAAATTCATCCCCCTTCTTACGTACTTGCTACCACTCATCAAGTAGTCACTCTCATTTTCTCTGAAAAGAGATTGTACCTCTCCAATCAGAGATGATCTTGATCCCACTCTTTTCATTTCTATTTATTACATTGATAATATATGCATTCGATGCGTTATGATTGATGGAGTGCAAAAATCAACATCATCTCCTCCCATGCATACAACCAAATGCGCATCCCCTCTAATTCGATCCACGTTATGGGTTTTGTTCCTTTAACCTTATATGGCTTTGTAAAATTTGAAACATGAAGGACATAACTATACCATTTCCAGTAACCCTTCACCATTCAAAACATGAAACATGTTGAATCAGCCTAATGATGTCCTTATACCCGCTTAAGTCATCTACCACCATTGTCACTTCTCCTTCTCCCATGGAGTTGATCCACCGATGTTACCGCGATTAACTCCCACACAAAAATCCTCACTTTTATTCCCACTACTTTAAATAGCCTCTCTGTAGTTGCCACCCAAATTTATATCAACCCATCTATTTCTCAACCAACTAGTGATTCTTCTCCTCGCCATCATGTACTTCATCTATTCCAACCACCCACATATGCACTACCAATCCCTTAGAAGGTGTTTTTCAATGCATCACTGGGGAGTACCACTTGTATAACATCGACAAATTCCTACTCCTCAAGAGTACAAGTAAACTTCAGCCAACATCCTCAAGTATGATCACACCACATAGGATAGGTTTTCCTTATGTTCCTACCCACGTTGCACCAACTTAACATATGGGAGACTTGATACTTCCACCTACTCGCCTCGATCCACCTTCCAAAACATGACCATTTTAACCTTCACTCACACCTTCCTCCATCATTGCTGTATGCATGAAAGTGCTTTGGCTCTTGTTTTTACATGAACATGGCCACCATAATTTCATCCTGTGTACCACTTGTAAACATAAAGACCTGCAGTGATATTGAATTTACACAAACCATCTCCCAAGAATTCCCAAGTTGAACTCGCCTCAGGATGAAAAACCTTCTTCATCCCATTCAATAACTCTGCACTACCTTCACCTACTGAGTCTATGGATCCGAATCTATTCCTCCTAACTTTTATTTTTCTTGAACACCATTTCCTAGGACCTCTAACCTATCACACTGCAGGATGGCGTGGCTCCTTTCTTTCATTCCCTTCATATCCTAACATGATCGATGATTACACACCTTCATTAACATCGTTGTTCGATGTTGCGGGGACGATGAGTATATCCTCACCTACCTTGGTATGGAAGATTATTATATTCACTACAGGTGGTTACTTTTTGAGACATAAACCATGTTGAATGAATCGACCATTGAAATCAAGTTTAACACTTAGGATGACCCGCACATTCTAAAGATAGGCCAATATTTAGATGCTCTGTTGAACACGAAGTTTTTTTACTTGCTTTCATCCTCGGGATCATAAAACATTTTCTTGGTTTCTATGCTGATATGCTTGTTAGTTGATCCTAACATTGTGGTCCCTAATACTCGTTATCGCCACCATCCTCGAAGTCAAACCCATAAATGTTAAGATGCTGGAAAATACATCCTCACGTTTCCCTTCTTTTCAAAGAAGAACTCCGAGTGTCTATTTCAGTTTCCTTCATCCTACCCATTGATTATCCCTGGGGGATTCTACATTTTCATAGAATTCATATTGACCTTAACCTACATTTCCCCAAAGATGACTTTCCCCTCTTACCTAGTATTGAAAAACTAGTTGATCTCACCTCCAGCCATGAGATGCATATCACTCATGGATGGTTTCTAGTTATAACCAAATATTACTTCCATTTAGAAGATCAACACAAAACCACTTTCATCACTCCTTAGGGGACCTTTTGCTATCGTGGCATGCCCTTTGGCCTTTTAAAAACATTGGTAAGCATATCATAGGGCTATGCCATATTTTTCATGACTTCATGCATCACATATTAGAATTTTACATTGATAACTTCTTCCAAATCTAAACATCACGTCAATACCTCATGCAAATTCTTAAGGTCATATTCATTTCATCCTTATCAAGTACTATGTTCAACTTCAACCTAAGAAGTGTGTCTTAGCTATTCTCTCTTGTAAGATTATTGGTTTTATCAATTATTTGTGTGGCATGAAGTTGATCCTACAAAAATCAAGGCTATTCTCAAATTCCTCCACCCATTTAACCTTCATCAACTTTCAGCAGTTCGCGAAGGAAAGTTAAAATCTATTTGTCACAATTTTTATTTCAGAATTACTGGGGTCAAATTTAGCTTTTTCACCCATTTCCATCATCTCCTCAAAAGGATGTCTCCTTCAAATGGGATGATGAATTCCAAAAATCTTTCGACACCTTAAAACAATACCTCCTCCAACCATCTCGTGATTATTCCTCCTAAGGATGACCAACCATTTTACACTTATACATTTCTCCTAGCTTGACCATTCCCTAGGTGCCATGCTCATTTATCCTGATGAGAAACATGAGGGAGAAATTAGTTTATTATATAATCCATACCCTTTTGGACTATGAAAGCGTATACACCCACGCCTGTTGAAACAACTCTACATTTCCTAGCCTTAGTTTTTGTCTCCACTAAAATTCTCCATTACCTACTCAACCACAAAAATTGTCATCACTGAATATTCGACCCTTTACATTACATGTACGCCAAGCCCTACCAACATCAATGGGCTGCACATCGGCTCATGATTCTTGCAAACTATATATTGAAATTCACTCGTCAAAAATATTTCAAAGGACAAACCATCGCAGTTAACCAAGTTCAATGACACACCTCTCTCCAAATTAGTCCTCTAACTTCAATTTCATAGATGAATCCATCCCTACCGTCTCTTTGGAAAATACCATTTATTAGATGAATTTATTCTTCGATGGATCCAAATTTCAATGTAGGGGTGGTGTATCGTGATTATCCCTCATACCTCTTAACAATGATCCTATGCCATTATCTTTCAAACTAGATTTTTAATGTACTAACAATATCACCGAATACGAAGCACTTGTATTGGGTATCCAAACCGCCATCAAGCTTAGATGACATTAAATCAATTAATATATTTGGTGATTCAACTTATTGTAAACCAACTTAATTGTATATACCTGGGCCATAACAAAATACTTTAAAAGTAGCAAAGCATCATATGGGTATACGAGACGCACTTTGACTACTTCGGCCATGTATGAACTTAAACCACTCCATGTTCCACTAATAAATTTTTGGACACCATGGCCTATCTTGCATGTTAGATACCCGCATCACCCTCCGACTCAAAAAATCTTTATCATAATACAAAGTTTGCAATCACCTCTTATCTATTTCGAGATGTTAACCTCGGGCCTATAGGAAATCATTGAACCTAACCCACGTGACCTTTGGTATAGAGAAGTAGTTTGCAAACTATCTTTCCCCTTTCAATTCTACCTCCGTGATCTTACTCACAATGGACAATGATCCTTTCTCAAAATTTTCTCTCGCTATGTCATAATAGGTGGTCTCCTTATAAACGTGGCTTTTACTATATCCTCTTACGATGCCTCACAAGTTCGGAAATTCCTTACACCATCAAGGAAGTTCAGCGACAAAAAATTTTGGAGGTCAACGGAGGGTTTAGCTACTACTAAATGTATTCATTCTTCTTGGTTATTACCGAACAACCTTAAATCATGATTTTTGTGACTTTTCAAGCGTGTGTGAAGTTTCAAAGCTAACATGCTAATCTTCATCACACCCCTAGTCATGCCTTATAGCTGTGTCACACGAGACCTTGGCCTTTCTCTCAATGGGGGTTTGGATCTTGTTGGAGAGATCAATCCTCATTCTCCTAATGTCATCGATAGATTATCACCGCTTTCTACCGAATATTATACTAAATGAGTGGGAAGCCATAACTCTTATTTCTATAAAAGATGAAAAATATGTGAATTCATCAATCGCCACATCATTTTCGCTTTGGCATTCCTCACCGTCTCATCACTTTGATAACGGAAAATAGTTAAAACCCTATGGAAACTTTGTGATGGCTTTGACGCATTCAAATTTAGTTTTTCTTCACCCCATTACCCTCGAAAAAATGGCCAAAGCGAGAATCAACCAACAAACCTTTGAAAAACATTCTTTATGAAAGTAGATTGGTGATACTAGAAAGGATTGTACACGCACATTCCTTTTCCTTGTGATTCTGCATCTTAGTATTCCTTCCTCATTCCTTGCTTCCTTCTTTTTTATTTGATGTATGCGGTATAGAGGCTATCTTTTTCCTCAAGTCCATATTCGATTAGGCTCTTCATATCTCACTCAAAGAGATGCTCTACAATAATGATGGCTTTTTCTAGGACCATTTTGACATAACCCGGTTTATTAGGCACGAATATCATCTTATTACTCTCGATGTAACCTTCAAGATACTACGAAAATGTATTAAATGTAATTACCAACAATGTGATTTCTAAAAATATACTCATGAGGCATGATTATCATGGATAATTTTCATCTTTTTCAAGATGGAGATCCTATGGACCTTCATCCCTCATCACCTAAAAACCTTGTATTTTCATGAATTAATTCACATGTGCTATAGTTTTGTATTCAAACAAGAAACCTATTTTCTACTTATACCTCTTATCCATGACTTCAAAGTCTAAAAAAACAATTTGAAAAGTATTCGATAGGATTGAAATCTTTGAGTCAAAATTATAAAGCAAAGATAACTCCCTCAAAAAGGACCACCTATCTTTCTATCTCTTACTGTTACAAATAATCCTACTCCCTAGAAGGACAACTATACAAAGCTAGCCATAATATCATATAGTGCTATATCGAAAAATAAGATTGTTCTTGTAAAAATAAAATAAAACTCCATTACCTAGAAGCTTCCACGTAATAAATTAGGCATTCCACGAAGACCTCAAGGAGATATTCTACTCATCCCACATAGAATTCCGCATCGATTAGTCTATTAAAAATCAAAAGAAGCGAGAAAAGTTAAATTTTCCATCATGGACTTTCCTATTTTGAGTCCTAGGCCTCTTGTCATAATGCTGGCATGTTACCTCACAGCTCATCTTTCCAACACTTACTAACTTCCTTCACCTCACCTCTCTTTCCTTAAATATTCCTACCTTCTCGAGGACTTGACCCAATACGCGAGGAATTTCATGATCATGTAACTTCTTTCACCTTTATAATGGTCAAACCATGCAACGTACCTTAGGGTCTAACATGTATAAGCCAGACAACTTTTAGAATGTTCGATTGTGTTATGGATTTCTTATCAATTAGGTGGTTCTTTTTGACCCTCTTACTCATTCCACCTTCTTCATTACTTCTGTTGATTTTCCTATATGATGTTAGACCATATACTATCCACACTACATTTAGAAAGTCTTCCTCGTTCCACCTATTACTCAGCCATTGCCAGCCTCAACTAGTTCACTTTTGTCCCACGATCATACCTCTACTCGTGATTCATTCAAATCATTTGCCTAAATGACCCACTGGTTATACTCAATTACCATCACAGGAACCTACTCTACCCATTCTTCCACCTTAATGACCATATTCTAGTTTACCTATTCTACCACAGGAGAACTACATCCTCCTAAGGACCCACTTTATTTAGGGCTATGTAGTTTTGTGTGTGACTCTGAAAATGCACCTGCAGCTACCTTGTTGGAGGTTATCTACAATAATTACCTTATCTTAATAATTTCCAGTTTCTTATTAAAATTCTCAATCAATTTACCTGTTTTCATTTTGACCTCTATTTACAATACTTGGAAATTAAACAAACATACAGAGCCTACCCTTTAAATATGTATGACCTAACTATTTTTAGGCATCATCATCCTCATACATACCTTAATCATTTCTACATTTCCATACTCCAATATTTCTAGAAATTCCGCTCCTTACATAACATACATATTCATCATCATTCAGTGATTTTTCCATTCTACCAGATAAATTGGAAATTAAATCGTACCATAAGCCCAATACACTTTCACCATTTAATCATACCTAACTCAATTTATCAGAATCCATCATTAAGCCTCATAACACCTCAGGGCTCCACCATGCCTGCTCACCTTAAAACTCCATCGCAGTGCCTAACTCCTTACCATCTTAAGTCTAACCATGCTCTACATGACGCTAAAATCAATCGATACTAAACAATTGGAAATTCGTGTACCTAAGCAACACGCACTATCACATGTTTCATGCATGCTATGTACCGATAACGACTGGAAATTAAAAACATAGATTACATCATCCATCAAATAAGATCTCGAAATACACGCTGTATCAATTGTCACGCAACAGCTACCATATCCTAATCCAACCATATCTATAAATCAATCAACCATGCATAAATCAATCAACCATACAAGTGGACTGATTTCCTAAGAATCACTAAATATAATATCGACTTCCACCATCTTGACACGCAAGGCCGATCCACCATGCCTAACACAAAGTTTTCTCATATACATCCTCACCATGAATCCTTCGACATGCAGGCATGGTCTAATCATATCAAAAATTTTTCAAAATCTGTGTGTACATCCCTCACATCGTAGGCGTAATGTAATCATCAAGAATAAATAGTCCATATATGTGCAAATCACCTAGACATAGTAATCACCTATCATCTCCCATGCAGCCTTCTGTGCTAATCTCCTAGCATCAAATCCACCTACATTGGCAAAACTCTTTGACATCTCCCCATCCTCGACCTGCTGGATCACTGTACTGGCCGTCGTATCGAGATCTAAAACTACTTAATGTCACTCCCACCATACTTTTCGTCTCCTCACTTGCAGGCAATCAGCTATTATGTCATCTTCGATCGCTATGTGGACAGAGGGATGCGTCACTCTCTTCTCCATGCCGGCTTCTGCGCTTCTCTGTGCATCCATGAAGTTTGCACCGACATCTATCCTTCGTATTGGTTTAAAGAGTGACCTGCGTCTTGCAGCAACTTGGCCACATTTAGGAATCCCACAGATAATCTAACTCCCATCCTCACCGTCTATGAGGTGGCTGCCCCATCGGTACCTCTCGGACCACATGTATGCATGCCTATTGCCCTGCTAATCGATGGGCTTGTGGTCCCGGCACTTGCCACCGCATGTGACTATAGGGACCTGCATCCCCACAGATGTCAGGATGGTCTGGTACTACTTGGTCCTTGCTTAGGAGGTCCTAATCTAGTTGTTAACACATCGCCTGTGAGGATGGCCCACGTGCGTGTTGGACCGTGGCTCGACTATTTTTGGCATCGGGACCCGGTCCAACCATGCCACGCACAAGGCTTCATGAAGGAAATGGCCACCATCCCGCATCTCCATAAGCACATTCACATCAAAGTGACCACTAACTGTCGATTTGCCCGGCATGTAAGGTCAACACTTGAACCATTGCTGGGTGGTAGCCTAATGGAAGCACACTACCTCTCCATTCTTACCGCCCTATCACTGATGCCGCTCAGTAAACTATAAGTGATCTTTTCCGCAACGGTGTAATGTGACTCGTCCCCCGTAGCAATATGTAATCCTATGATTCTACAGTATTAGCAGCGATCTGCGCTTTCCTCGTAGCATCTCACATGAGTTAGGTCTTGCTACATATGGCCGCTGTTTGGGCGCCGCCATACCGGGTTATCTATAACCATCATGGGATGACTCCGGCTTACATATAACAGAGCTATATCCACTCAGCTTCTCCTGCCGGGCTCGTTCTATCGGCATCACATGGGATGTGGAGAGTGCATGGTCTCTTCACACATCCTCTCTGTTTATCTTGTGGGAATGAGTGCATGCATCCTGCACTGTAGCAACAATGCACTTCTACCTGCTATCCACTTTGGGATCATCTCGTGCTCCCTCGCAGGTCGCTACCCTTTATCCATATAGTGAGTAACCTTAGACATCCATCCAGTGCTGCACCGAACCTACCATGTCAGATGGGAAGTCCAATGTATGGCACTCCACAATGATGTCCACGATTCCGGACCAAATCCCTCCAATCTCTCGCATGTAGTGGATGACATATGCACATTGCGTGTAGCCTAGATACTCATGCTCTCCCTAATCGGATTGCCTATCATCGTGCACTCCAACGCCTTTATGCAATTCCAGTGACCAAACACTTCCCAAACACATCCTTCGCCAGGTGCAAACCACCACTAGATGTAATGCACATACGATGTACTCGTACGCCCAAGCCGATATGAAGGAGAGAAAGGTGTTACACATGTTGAAAATGTTTGAATCACCCATAAAGCCCATAGGTACTTCACTATATGGGCCACACTAAACTAATGCCCCGATGACCATGCAAACACACATCCTCTCCTTCATCATATCACTAGAGTAACCCCATCAGTTCTCATGGAAATCTACTTCACCCTCACCCAGTCGGTTAGCATGAAAAGGAACACTGCTTTGCCCATCCATAATCGATACTACAGCCTCTCAGTCTTCATGGATCGGGTCCACATCGTCTGCTCCATAGTTCTAAGAAATTTGGCACTATTGTACTTAACTGGCATTCATTATCACCTCTGCCGAACATGAAAGTCCACTAGACGGTTCCTCAGCATGCCTTCAAATGTGATGGGAGTATACCGCTCATTCTCCAACTCTGGGCAACCATAGGATCCCGATCATGAGATCCCCAAAGTGGCGATGATTCACCGATAGACGGAGTGGAATGTGTTCGTGCCAATGATCCACCGCATCGTTGAGCGCGACCATCGCTGAGTATCCAATGCTACGCGGCATAGCCAGTGATAAGGGATGGGATCCTCTTATGCATTACATCAGCCATGTGTTCACTCCTCCATTATTGCTCACACTCAAATGTCAGTACAACAGGAGGTGCATTGTACATCCCGTCGATTATGGCCCGACCAAGCCCCGTGCGTCTAAACACATAACATATCCAGTAAAACTTGCCTACATACCTCATACCGATCTTTTTGACCAACCTATTCCCAAATCACCTACACTTTACCTCATACCCGAGACTCTCACCTAAAAGCCCTAACCTCACGCGAACCCTACCCCCTGTGGCCCCATTAACCTACCCGTATTATCCTTAAATTACCTTTCCCACCCAATTTAAACCCATGCCCCCCTCTCACCTTACCCATTCACTTTGACCTATTTTTCCCTCTTATTACTACTGTCGACATAGCGCTGCCCACGTACGGGTGGGCAACGACCAAATACACTGCTAACCATGTCATCGGTCACCTCTAACTAACCGATGTCGCGAAACGGTGATCGGCGTGATCGTCACAACCTTTATTCGACGCTGTCAGCATTGATGCCACGAATACCAACAAGCCATCGCAACCCATTTCTTCCTCAAAATTTTCCCTGAATAACCTACCTTGCCCACTCCTGCTGCTGCACCTACCCTCACCCCACATTTTTCCCCATTCTACTTAGCCTAATACCTACAACTCTTTTCCCGCATTTCTATCACTTTCCCCCAAAATCTAAATCAAAAATTCCCACCCAAACCTTTCAATTATACTCCAGCATTTTCTCACCTACCACTTAGCCTAAATAGAGTTCATATTCTGACTGCCTCAACAGCTGACATCAGCCATGGTGTAGCACATCTGCCATTAAAGGCGAGTGGTCCTCCCATCACCTCTCCTACCTCGCTGGCCATCTCCAACATCCACCTCTCACATCTACGCTGAATGGCTGGGGCCAGGATGACCGCATCTCGAGGGACTCCGCATGTGATCCACGTTGCAGAGCACCCTAAACTCTAACCGCATCAATCACTCGTCCACCCTCGATGCACTTTCGTTTGTTAAAGTCATTCTCAGCTTCTCACCCCTGCACTCTCAACTCGTCATTTTCTACAAAATAGTAGAATGACAAATGACTCTAATAAAGTCGATTTTTTCTTTTTATACTCGACATTGACTTCCGACCGATCATCCGGTCATACCGCGCCCTAGACAAACCTATCACTCGGTAGACCATAACCAACATCGTCCCCCACACGGGACGTTGGTCACCTCATACCAATGCCGGGTCATCTATAAAAGTGTTATGCATGTTAAGCTAATTTTTGACCTCCACTCACATGATCATTGCCCAACACCTTACTTTGATCACATACCTTATTATCACCTACCATGAGCCCAGCTTACCCAACATGTCTCTAATTACGTTTAGGACTCATATTCGACCATGGCCTCTGCCCGTGCTATAACTGTACTTATCATGGGCCGCCCATGCCAGAACTTATTTACTTAGACCGTACTTCCATACCTCACTGTTCTAACTACATAACTCACCCGACCTCACACCCACCCAACCAACCAATCGATTATGGACATTCAAAATGTATTCGCTTACTGCGGACATGCGATGTTATCATATCTCTATATGGTTTTTCCTAATGACCTTATCTTGCCTATTGTCATGTTGTTTTTCCTTACCATGCCTTTGGTGTGTACATGATCATACCCCAAATGCTCCTACACCTAACCTATGCTGAGTATCGGCGTGCATCATTCTAAAATTCGTGATACCTTGACACATGAATAACTTCGACCCTGTTTCGATAAACTTGATCGACCTTCGACGAAGTAGACTTATGAAATCTCTTCCACCGGGTGAGTATGTATCGCACATTCTGTAATGCACACATGCTGTGCGTTTGATTTCTATACCTATAACCCATTTCCTATAAATTTTCCTTACCCAGGCCTATTATCCAATGCATTGTGACCTCGACCTTTGTAAATAATGACCCATTGATCACATTGCCCAGCTTAATCTAATCCTGACCCACACCAACTTCAAATTACATTACCTATCGTAATTTCTACATTTTTCAATTCACACATTTACTCAAACAAACTCCCCGAGTAATGGGTTTCTTACCTCTATCGATTCATGGCCTTGAGTGAGGATAACCTTCATCCTTAACTGGGTAACCTATCCTCTCCTTCTGCACCTCAAACACTAAATTCCTGCTTGTGTTTCAACAATCACTTACAAAATAAGGATACGCAATATAGCACAAGTGCAAAAATGTAGACATACCAAATCGGGGCCATACTCCTTTTAATCCATCTCGCATTGAAATTGCAATTTCAACCCATCTCACATATTCACATACTCCTCTAGTGCACATGTTAATTAAAATTAATTATCTTAAATTAAACTAATTAATATCCTCTACTAAACCACCTCACCACTCCACCTCACCCAATCAACTCTACTCTAATGACCCACTCTAAACCTCCATTAATGACTTCAAAGACCGAGTCTAAATCCCATCCTAACCAAGAGACTGTTTAAAGGCTATGAATTCAATCAACCTCCCTAACAAACCTTAAAAGGAATAATACTTATCTTTCCAAGGATCTATCACTCAAGACTCCGATATAAGGTTTGAGATCACACAAAAAAATAAGAATAATATGTCTATTTTTGGCTAACCTAGATATTCCTCCTTTGACCGATAACATCGACATCTCGGCCCAACGTCACCACCTACCATTGCGCTAGGGTTAAATATGTTTCAAAAGAATTTTCCCAAAGTTGGTAATTTGATTCAGATTCTACTTTCCAAAGATACTTCTGAGCACTTGAATTTCTTTTTAGCACTCAAGAAAATAAGATACACGGAGCACTACCAACATCAATCACCATTCATCTCCTTTCACAATCACAAATTTATAAGAGAGAGGCACTGAGGTTCAAACTCACTATGCACGAATACAACTGGCAGCTCTTCTCTCTAGATCTCTACATTAATGTCACTCATGCTTCTTATTCAGTATCTATGCGATTCTCAAAACTCTACTTATTTAGTAGTGCATTCCACATCTCAAATTCATTTATCTCTATTTTATTTTAGTAAGGTTTATTTATTTACATCTCGGGGCAGTTTATCTTCTCTCCATCGCCCCAGTACACTCCCTTCCTCCCACCAACCTATCACCCGATCATCCCTAAAATTTTCACCTATTTCTACCTTCTTCGAGCATATCCGAGTCCTCGTAATCCATTTTATGACGTCACCCTCACCATTTCCATCCTTTATGGAATCATGCAGCCTAAAACCACCTAATTACTTTTGCTAATTATCCCTATCGACGCCGGTTATCCAACCGAAGCCTCGGTCACTTTGGCTAACCAACATCGATCGATGACACCGCCATCGCTTGCAGAAATATAGCTCGACTATCGGAAGCACACTCCACTTCCTAATAAATTTCCAAAATCATCTCTAATCCCACCAAACCTTACTCTGCAGCTTCCGTATAAGACCTAAGCAAATTAACACCATCTAATCAACCCGTAGTCATTTTAATGCCATTAGAACAACAATTTAATCCCATGTGGTTACCTATCACCCAGCAAGACGTGTGT